>OY288108.1:90326414-91013647 GCA_958431115.1 Syrphus vitripennis
TCAGATGATCCATGGATTAATATTCAAAAGACACTCCGACCTCTTAGCCGCGTTCGAGAGAAAAGTCTTAAGGACAATTGTTGTGTATGTGAGGAAGGACGATTCCGGAGAGGGTACAATCATGAATTGTACGCAATCTACCTTGAAGCAGACATAGTGACAAGAATTAAGCTCGGTAGACTCCGGTTGGCAGGGCACCGAGCTCGTTTGAGCGAAGTGGAACCGGCTCGGAAATTATTTTGTGGTAAATTCTATGGTAGACAGCAGCGTGGTAGACCATGCTTGCGCTGGAGAGATGGCTTAGACCACGAGTCCCCAAGCCTTAGGGTATGCAACTGGATGGCGTCGGCTCGAGAGCGGGATAGTTGGAAAGACTTGATGAAGGAGGTCAGGACTGGACCCCGGTTCGCGAGCCGATGATGATGATACATAGGTAGGGCAAGTTTTGGATTTGTGCGAAAAATCGAACTCGAGATGTTAAGATATAACGTTAGTAACCGATTACTTTTTTATGTATTTTTGAAAACAAACTTGATGAACTTAATCCTTCGAAATTGTTTTCGAGAACAAATTGAAAATTATGTAGATCAAAATATACATAATATATTTTATTTTCTAAAAAGCAAAGCGCTAACATTATATGTCAATTGAACATAAACGCTTTTTGATTGTGAATTGAAATGCAAATACACTGTGTTACACAGAAAGTAGAATACTGTAAGTTGTTCAACAAAAACAAGAAAATACACTTAACTTTTTCACAAGTTGACACAAAGAATACAAAGTGTTGTTCTAACTTTAATTGACTGTTTTTTATAACAATCAATACTTAAGATTTTTAAATTCTAATTATGATCCACTGTGGTTATTGATTTTTAAATGTTTATTTTAATTGGATATACAAACCTATTTGCGTTTCCCATAGCCAATTAACAAATTAAAAAATTTAAACAAAATTTCAATAACGCTAAATAAATATTTATCATTTATTTATTTATTTTTTGTGCGACAACTCCCTGGAGTCTTATTAGCAGAATTTAGCAAAAAGAACAAGTCATCATTATAATCACCATCTACTAAGTTCCGCAACTTATGTTAATTAAATTAATATTTATACGTTTTGAGTGTCAACATTGCTATACAAGCAATGCCAAACAACATCAAAGATTAAAATCTTGTATCATCAGACAGGTTGCGAGCATATTTACTAAAACAAACTGACAATCGCTATGCAATCTCATACATCACTTAAAATCAAAACAAAACTTGAAGAATCATTAATAATCATAAAGAAGAAGAAGCAAAAAAAAAGGTATGTTTACAAAAGTTCATCTGCCGCGCCAGTTGTGCGCCACTGCCAACTTGGTTTCGGTTAGTTGAACATAAATACAATACAAGCCTAATCATTGCGACACAAGAAGCTATAGACACAATGGGACAAAAAAGCATTAAAATAGGAATTTTATGAGTCCATAAAGCTATAGACATTTGTAAATATTTTAAAATTAGACCAAGCTAAAACAATTTCTTAAAACAAATATCAAGTCGACAATTGGAACGTTTTTTTTCTTTCTTTCTTTTTTTTTTCTTAGCAGAACTAGAGAAATTGTCCCAATTTCAATTCGATTCAAATCTCAAATTAAAAAAAAATATTTACATATATATTTTTCGATTGTTTTCACTTTTTCACACACATCCAGCTTTGAATTAGTTTGTTTGAAGCTTGAAAAAAAATTATCACTTCTCAGCTATCACAAATCGAGAACTCCACCTGTGAGGTCGGCCAGGTTGACCTCAGAAATCGCCAACCGGATTTGGATTGTTCCATGTCTGAGGCCAACTAAATGCATGTGAACTCTGTATTATCTTAAATAATTGGATAATACGAATTTTTAAGATTAGGAATTAGCTCCAAACTATTACCGTCAAGAAACTTATTTGTGATTTAAAGTTAAGTTATTGTTTCAAATAGCTTTTAACATCCTTTATTTTCAGTCACCTCACTTGAACTCTTCAGTTAACCGTGAGGTGATAGTTAAGACACTAAGTTATTTTTGTTTTAATGAGCTATTTAGATTGTCCCACTGTGCCGCATCCAACTACTAAACAGACCCCAACTATTTTAGCCGTCTAAACTTGTACTAACATTTTACTTTTTTGCGTTCAGGTTCACCTTCCTCAATCTCAAGCTTTATCTCTCTCTCTGTTCAAATGTTTGAGTTTGAAAAACAAACAAAAAAAAAATAATAACAAAAATCTCACGGCTTTTCCTGTATTATTACCCACTTGTTGTTGTTTGCCTTGCAATTGATTTTCGAGATGAATTTATTGAATTTGAAATTAAAGTTCGATTAGATGTTTCACGCCTGCGTGCGGTAACCTTTCTAGTTTTTTTTTCTTCGATAGTTTGTTTTTGTTGCAAAAATGAGAATTTACATACCTACACAATTCTCAAGAAGTGTGTGCATCGAATCGTGGGTCGGTCATCGTGGTTTTCGTGCAGATCTAAGATGGTGGTGATCTCATGACTGACCGCACCATTTAATGCCAATTTATTTTTTTGCTCATATTTTTACTTTTTTTCTATTTATTTTCAATGGAAAAATAATTTTTTTTTTGCAATAAAAGTACCGTTTTGAATGTATGTACTCGTACATAAGATAAAGTAGTCACGTTTTTTTTTTTCTTTTTCTTTGAAAATAATTTAATGATCGACTAACTTTCATGGGGGGTCGTCTTTGATGGAGTGTGAGATTATACTGGTGATTTGTTGTATAAAACTTCTCTCTATAAGATCGTGAGAGATATGGAAAATGCCTCAGAGAGAAATATATGGGAAATTGGTTGTAAATGTACAGTGTACCTTTGTATATGATGCGAAAAATCGTGATCGAATTTGGATGCAATTTTCAAAAAAAAAAAGCAATCAATTATTGTAATAGTGGACGTAGAGAATTATTGCATTGCAACTTAGGTAAAAAGATAAAGGCGTGTGATAAAAACAAATTCATTTTAATTGTTTTTTTACATTTTTATAGTATTCGAAATATTAAAACCCAATTTTAAACAGATTTAAATCAAGCCGTTTTCTTCTATTTTGTAAGTGAAAAAAAAAATGTCTTTTCAAAAATTTGCCTTTTCCATTCTGCTTTGCAAACTTTTGGTTTATGTAATAAAGAATTTAGTTTTTTTTTAGCCATTGTAAAACCCTGGGAAAGAATTCCAAGTTTTTTGCTTTGCCTTTTTTAATTAGGAGTTTTTTTTCTTGTAAATCCTAAACCTGACTTCTTTGATTTTCTCTATAATATTTTATCTTATTGTGTTGAAATGTTTTATGCAAAAGTATCGCAAATTTTTAAAAATTATTCAAAATTAAGGTACTTAAATTTAAAACAAAAAACAAGAAATTTTGAATATTTTGAAAATTTCATACTTTACAAATGTGTGGATTATTATATTTTGGCTTTAATTTTGCAAACTAATTTTTTTCTCAAAAATGTTAAAAAAAAGTACAAAACAAAATTTTTGTAAATATTTTTAATATTTTTGTCTCATTAATTTATACTGCAGAAATATTATATCAAAAAGATTTATCTTTTTTAATATTTTTTTTTAAATACAACTCTCACTATTTTCTTAAGTTGCATCTCTAGTTTTATGTTCAAGTTTGGTTATCTTATTTAAAAAATTTAAATAACGAATTTTCAGCTTTTATATTCTTCTCTAATGACATTCTTGTTTTTTTTTGTTCATTCTAAATTACCGGGCAAATTCTTAAACGCAAAACTTGCGCAAATTATGCTAAGCAAACAATTCCAAAATGCAAACGTAAACATCCCTGTTAAGCAGATTGTCCCTAAATGTAGTAGATTTTATTTTTATGAGCAAATGCAAATGTGTTTCGGCAAATGTCAAAAATATCTTGCGCATTTCACTTGCTTTGCCTTTTCAACTGCATTCTTCATTTGCTTTGCATGTGGTTTGCTTTGCAAATGTTGCGTTTAAGAATTTGCCCACCTACTTTAAAATAGGAGCAAGTTTGTATGTATTATTTTTCCCACCTTTTTTTGGGAAGTGGTGGTGCTAATTTTACTGTCATAACATCAGTACCACTGGAGGTTTTTTAAAATTTTTTTGTATGCATTATTAAAAAAAAGTCTTAAATTAATTGCATACCAAATTGTTTTTTTTTTCTTTAAGTCCTTTTAACCCCATTAATTTAAAGTCATTAATAAAATCAATCAAACTTATCTGATTCAGACGCAACACAATTGAATAACAATTCAAAAAATTGTATCCGCATGTCTCCTTCAAAATTCACTAAAAAAGCAGAGATATTGCATAAACGTATAAAGTAATTAGGTTGCATTGGCATTATCAACTTTACTTTGATCTTTGCCGACAGTCTTGGTAGGTGGATATGCAAAAAATTAACTGGATACTCTTTCATAATAAAAAAAAATAAATGTTGAGATAAAAATCAACCTAACGACATAATAAATGTCCAATAAATGAATACAGTACAGTAAATTTGAGATGCACATTCGAGATAACCTTATGGTTGGCCTCACCTGCTGCTTAATAGTGCTACCTGGCTTTAATATGTACGTGAAGTCAATTTGTGAAGCAGCTCTTAAACTCCCTCTCGATATATCATTGACAAACACAACTGTTCATTTTTTATTCATTCAAAAAAAAAAAAAAAAATATCTCTAAGGTCATTTGATTTAGATAAACAACAACAAGACGAAATAAAAAACCACATCTTAACTTTATCATCTTTATGGACTTGAGTGGGAGCCCCAGTTGTTTGAATTTGAGTCTGATTTTTTTTTTTTTTTGCTGATGGTGCTAAAATTCTATATGGCTTGTTAAATGAATCAGCTACGCTGAATACGGTCTGGTAAAAACAGCCTAAGTGGCTTAACCCTTTTATGGACTATGAGACGAATCAGATTTTGTATACTTTTTTATTTTTTGATTTCGATTGATCTTGCCTGTCGCACTTGATCTGAAATACATGAGATTTTGATTTCTTTTGACGTTAGATTTGCCCGCTTTGCTGAATGCCCGCCACAATTCCATGGAGGTAAACGTTAAGTTAGCTACATTTGTGCTAAACTTAAAAAAAAAACATGGCTAATACTATTGAGTCAAGAGTCACTTTGTGTTGGGGGAGATTGTGAGACTCTCATTTTTATAAAGTTGTTTTAAGCGGGTTGTGTGTGCTTGATAGAAACCACCGTGTGCACTTAAGTAAGTTTATTCTTTTTAATTAAAAATTTATTTTTTTTTGTATGCGGCAACACACAATATATGTATATATTTTTTTTTGTGTTTAAACCTGCAGCGATGTGGTTAAATCGCCTTAATGGTGGGTAATTACCGGCGTTGTCATCAAATGGAAGGTGCATATATTATGTGACTTGTTGTTTAATGACTTCGAGCAGAGGTCAACTAGTTTATTAATAACTAGTTACTAGTAATAAGTAACCAGTAACTAGGAACTAGTAAGTAGTAACTAGTAACCGCATAACTAGTTACTAGTAACCAGTAACCAGGAACTAGTAACCAGTAACTAGTGGTATTAACCAGTAACTAGGGACTAGTAACTAGCAAGTAGTAGATAGTAACTAGTAACCATTAACTAGTAACCAGTAATTAGTAATATGTAACTAATAACTAGTCGCTAACTAATAACTAGTCGCTAACTAATAACTAGTCTCTAACTAATAACTAGTCGCTAACTAATAACTAGTCGCTAACTATAACTAATAACTAATAACTAATAACTAATAACTAATAACTAATAACTAATAACTAATAACTAATAACTAATAACTAATAACTAATAACTAATAACTAATAACTAATAACTAATAACTAATAACTAATAACTAATAAAGTAATAACTAATAACTAATAACTAATAACTAATACTAATAACTAGTAAGCAGTAACGAATAGAAAGTAACGAGTAAAAGTAACGAATAAAAAGTAACGAGTAACGAGTAAAAGTAACGAGTAAAAGTAACGAATAAAAGTAACGAGTAAAAGTAACGAATAAAAGTAACGAGTAAAAGTAACGAGTAAAAGTAACGAGTAAAAGTAACGAATAAAAGTAACGAGTAAAAGTAACGAGTAAAAGTAACGAGTAAAAAGTAACGAGTAAAAAGTAACGAGTAAAAGTAACGAGTAAAAGTAACGAGTAAAAGTAACGAGTAAAAAGTAACGAATAAAAGTAACGAGTAAAAGTAACGAGTAAAAGTAACGAGTAAAAAGTAACGAGTAAAAAGTAACGAGTAAAAAGTAACGAGTAAAAGTAACGAGTAAAAAGTAACGAGTAAAAGTAACGAGTAAAAAGTAACGAGTAAAAAGTAACGAGTAAAAGTAACGAGTAAAAGTAACGAGTAAAAAGTAACGAATAAAAGTAACGAGTAAAAGTAACGAGTAAAAGTAACGAGTAAAAGTAACGAGTAAAAGTAACGAGTAAAAAGTAACGAGTAAAAAGTAACGAATAAAAGTAACGAATAAAAAGTAACGAGTAAAAGTAACGAATAAAAGTAACGAATAAAAGTAACGAGTAAAAAGTAACGAGTAAAAGTAACGAGTAAAAGTAACGAGTAAAAGTAACGAGTAAAAGTAACGAGTAAATGTAACGAGTAAAAGTAACGAGTAAAAGTAACGAATAAAAGTAACGAATAAAAGTAACGAATAAAAAGTAACGATAAAAAGTACTCGTTACTGGTTAATAGTTAATAGTTAATAGTTAATAGTTAATAGTTAATAGTTAATAGTTAATAGTTAATAGTTAATAGTTAATAGTTAATAGTTAATAGTTAATAGTTAATAGTTAATAGTTAATAGTTAATAGTTAATAGTTAATAGTTAATAGTTAATAGTTAATAGTTAATAGTTAATAGTTAATAGTTAATAGTTAATAGTTAATAGTTAATAGTTAATAGTTAATAGTTACAAGTTAATTACTAGTTACTGGTTACTAGTTTCTAGTTACTGGTTTTTAGTTACTAGTTCGTTACTGGTCACTAGTTATTAGTTACCAGTTACTGGTTACTAGTTACTAGTTACTAGTTATGCGGTTACAATTACTTTTTACTTGTTATTACTTACTAGTTCCTAGTCACTGGTTACTTGTTACTGGTTACTAGTTACTAGTTACTACTTACTAGTTACTGGAAACTGGCTACTACTCACTACTCGGCAAGACAAATGAGCCCAGTCTTGAACAACAACTTGAAGTTACATACATATATTTAAAAAATAAACTATTACTGGCCAATTCCACACCAAGTACCACTAGAACCAGATTTTGCTAAATGTTTATAATAATGTATTGGCTAGTAAATTTATAAACTAAACTTATCGGGGTTGCACAAATGTTCTCTATTAATGGTTTAGCTAAAATGCTGTTTGAATAAACTAATTGCATCATTGCAAGTCAGATACCAATTGAAGAGAAGTGAAACTTCGCTGCAAAGCCTTTTCACACAAATGATGTATCTTAATCGTACGATCGGACTAATACAATCTTACAATCGCCATTACGTTCCGAAACATTCTTATGGAAAATGGTATTTTAATTTATTAGTTCATATCTTGCCCTTTTAGGAACATAAAATGTGTGGAGGAAACGATTAATGTCATTTTAAAATTTTGAAGAGGATTTCGTGAAACTGACAATAGGTTTCTTCTTTTTCAAAATTTGAACTATAAAAATATAAAATAAATCTTAGTATGAATACTGTACACCAATTATAGAAAATTTATCAATTTTACACTCGCTCTGACACATTTACCAAAACCATTCATTTCAACCACCTATCCGTTTAAATGATCCATAAATCAATGTAAACGCAACTTTATCCCACTTAAGCGCCTAAAACTTATTTATAAATCACAATCAACTCTAAATAGCGCATACTGCTCCACCAGCTGCTCCTAGTCGTCGTCGATATAGTTGTCTCCACCTCCGTCTTCCACCTACCTTTTTAACTCAAATAGAGAAAAAAAAACAATAACAACAAAAAACTGGGAATCACGATTTTCCACATTCTTAAGTATTGACACAATATTCGTGCATATACAGAATAATTATATCATGCATGCTTAAAGAAGGGGTCAATTTTCAGAGTCCACCTACGATATTTTTTTTAATAATTTTTTTTTGCTGTATCTAAGTTTATTTTCTTGTATTTTTTTACAACACGCAAGTGTGTAAGCATTTTAGCGTGCTTTTATGTAATTTTTCATGTTTCTTAAATATTTCGCGTAAGATTCATAATGATTCAGAAATGTATTATAAATTCCATGTGCTCATCTAAGCGCAGAAATACCAGCTAATATTTCAAAAAAAAAAAAAACCTAATTAAAATATCAATTTTGATGAAATGTGAGTAATTAAACCTGTCATTAGTGCATTAGAATGTAAGTTTCGATGTGGATGATGTTCTCATGCCTTTTTGAGATTGTTAAATTTTACTGATTTATTTATTTTTTAAATTGAAAATATTAGTCCACTAGATTTATTAATTTAGAACTAATTAAGCGTATATCTTTTTCTTTGCAGGTAAGACGTTTCAATCATTCAGATAACTTAAGTAAGATCTTTTTCTTAGAACATATTTTTTAAGATTCGAGTTATTTAAATTTAGTACATCAATATACATAGTACATAGTAGATTTTTCAAGTTACGAAGTTATTGACTTTTTCTTTTATTCAAATAAACTCTGATTTGTAAAAAGTTCTTAGTACACGTATTTGGATAATATTTAAAGCATAAAAATTGCATATTTTCTCATTTTGAATCAATTTTACATAGTTCGTGTCGAAATAAGTAAGATCGATGGTTTTGTAACATGACATGTCTATTCTTTTCATTAACCAAGCTTAAAATTTTGAATGTTTCCATTTTTTGATTTTTTTTTTGAAATTTTTAGTACATGTAAAATAAATAAGCCAAAGGTGATTTTTAGTACACTGACATTTGACACTGACTATTTGAAGTAATCAAAGTAAGAGTTTTCTATTTTAAAATTTTAGCACTCTTAGTAAAATAAGATCAAAATTTTTAGTACACCGACATACTCGTATGTACATCTTTGAAACTGATAAAATTGAAGTTTTCAATTTTTACATTTTATTGCATATGTAAATAAGACAACTTTTAGTACATGTTTGCAAATAATACTAATTTTTGTATCAATTCTTAGATAGTACATACGCAATTTCAGTTGTATAAGTTGTTTAAAATGACGGGTTTCTGATTTCATGCCTTTAATTATGAACTAGTTTGAAATTCATTACTTTAGTACTGTTTAGCAATCATCAATGAAAAATTTTGGAAGATCTGAATTTACTTACATATATCTCAGATCAGATAAGTAAGTTTCAATTGGTGTTCTTTGAAAAGATATTTTTTCCACTGATTTTAGAAATAATTTAGTACTCATTTTCTTATTGCTATTTTCTTTTTCTATTTAGTTAAATTCAGTTTTTTCATTCAATATTTATTAAGATCAATTAGACTAGACTTAAACAACCTTATCTAAAGTAGAATTAAAGCTCTAATTTGAAATGGCGTTAATTCAATTTTTGTTTAAACCAAAAAAAATGTATCGTATTTCTATGTCAAGCAAATTAATTTGTGAATTAAAAATGGGACCTGCTGCCTGTCGTACTTTTACTTTTTTTAATTCCAAATCAATCTAGAACTCTTTAAAGCTCAATAAATCTGTCAATATTAGCTCGTTTAATATTCGTTACATTTTGTGTAAATTTTTCATTTCAATACTTAATTTATTTAATTTGTTGTTAATTAAATATTCACAACATGTACATTATTATGTATTCCATTATAGCCTCACGATTTGCGCGTTAAATTTAATTATAATAATAACAAAACGTGTTTATGTTAATTTGTATTTGTGTACCTAATAATAAAAAAAAGTGGTTTATTTATTATGTCGTTCACAAACAGACTTCTTGGTGACGAGATTTGTTGTTTGCGGTATAGTTTTAAATATATATCTATTAGTAACAAATTGTGTTTACATTTTTTTTTAATCATTGAAAAATCTATTTAAGGATACAAAATTAATTTATTCCAAGTTTTATCAGAATTGATTAATACTTATCTTTAGAACCTGCTCTTTTTTTTAAGAGCTCATTTTTGTTTACGATGTTGTTGAAATGACCTTTTATTGATCTTTAAAAACGGAGAAAAAAAACTCTATTTTTAGCACAACAATAAATTATTTAAAATTAATAAAAAAAGAGGCTGGGTGCGACCCACACTGATAACTTCCCATTTGTGATCTTGCAAACTTTATATTTAGTTTTTTCAAATAACCAAATTTTTTTTTTATATTTTTTGTCGAAAACTATCAATTAGATAATTTTCAAAATTTAACCTTTCATAAAAAATTGTACTATGTATAAAATAAATCGTTGTTCGTTCTCAGGATATTCGAGCTGAAATACAATTGTAACTACTTTTCTTTAGAATTTTTAACAGTTTTTGATTTTTTGTTAAAAAACTGCCCATTCAATATTTGTCAAAATTTTATCAGTTGCTAACAATTATGTTATGTAGAAAATAAAACAAACAAGAAGTCAATATCATTACCCGTTTTTAAGAAATTTGAGTCGAAAGACAATTTATACCAAATTTTGGTAGAATTTTTTGTAGTTTTTAAATTTTGTAAAAAAAACTGTCCATTGAATTTTTTTGAAATTTTCACCAGTAGTCAAAAACAACATTTTTCGTAAAATAAAATTATTTTAAAGTTAATATCGTTTTTCCATCTAAGGATATTCGAGTTATAAAAATTTTTTTTTTAGTTTTTTTGATTTTAAAAAAATAACGGTATATTTATTTTTTTTCAAATTCATATCAAATTTGTATGACGTCATAATGTGTCGAATAAAATTTATTTCAAGTCAATAGCATTATTTGTTCCTGAGATATTTGAGCCCAACCAAAATGTTCACTTCTTTTTTAAACTGCTATAGTAAAAAAACTACTGATCGAATATTAATAAACGCCCTTTCGGCTTCTTTCGAAGTTATTATCTGTAAAACAAAATTTATTTCAAGTCGATATCTCCACTCGTTCTTGAGATATCGACGACGAAAAATGGTACCACAACGTACGAACGTACGTACACACGCACACACAGACATCTCTCTAAAAATGATTGATATAGGCTCTAGGGACTTTGAAACGTCGAGAAATGTCAGAAATTTCAATTTGACAAATCGAACCGATTACAATAACTCCCTATGGGAAGTTAATAAAAGTGATTCTTATTTAATATTTTTTACCATTTTTATTACATCTTAAAATAAATATGATATTTCAAATACGTATTGTACGTTTTTCAAAATGTCTTTACTCAAAACTATTTAAGTTTTCTTCATCTACAGTATTTCCGAGCTTTTTAATTTAAGTCAGTATGTACATAAGTAAGTACTAAAAATATTCAAGTCGAAAAACTCAAGGTGTAATTCTCGTTATCGCTTCGTTTTCGAGAATGGTTCTAAATTGGCCCGACAATTATTGTTTTTTATTAACACCAGAACACTTAGCAGTTTTTTGGCCATACACATTTTTTCATTTTTTTTTTTTTTGAGAAAAAGTTTCTCTACAGCAATTGTTCATCATGTTATTCTGGATACAGAAGATTCTCAATTTTTGGTACAATCTACAAATATTAGGGGATATAGTCGGAAACTTTTGAGCAATTGCCAATCTTAAATTTTGTTATTGGAATAATTGAAAAATGGTTTTAATTAGAGTTTAAAAACAGAATGGCGTGCATGTAAGAGCTGTATCTATTTCGAAAAACACAAGAGGTTCATTGAATATGAAATTTCTTATTTCTTCCGCTTCCCTCTTGAAACTTGAGCTCTTGTTTTAGACCTAAAAACGAAATCGTCCACCAAAGTTAAGCTTTGTCAGAATTTCAATTTTTCGTTTTTCTTTAATTCTCCAACCCAAAAGTGGGAGAAAAAAATCGAGTTAGAAGATTTCCACAAAGACAGGTGTTTAGTAAAACAAATTTTAAGACAGTAGATAAGTACAGTGAATAAGAATAAAATATATGATCAAACACTTGTTTTTCAGATCGCTTACTCACTTACTTTTTACAAAAAATTCAATGACGATTCTGACTTGCTTTGTCCCCTTTTTGGCATAACAAAGATCTATATCAACTTTGGAACACCTGCACTAAAGTCATTAAATCCTTTCACTAAGACTTTCAATTTATGTCATTTCAATGTCTTCAAAAATGGCATTGCCGGAAATGAGTGCATTTAGTGGTCTTTCTTAAAACACTGTCTTTTGACCCAAAACAAATAATCTGTTCTAAATACAGGAAGTCCTTATTAACCAAACAAAACTTGTGCTTCCAAAGAATTAATAAAATAATTCTTTAAAGTAATTTTTGGCAAACAATAAACTCAAACGCACCCCTATCCGGCATTCTCAGACATCTCATTATCGCATTAAAATATTATAATAAATTAAGCCCCCATTTCCACAGATGGTCATGAACATCAGTATAATACTCTCTGTGGCTTTATCTTCTCTCTTTTACAATTCATAAGAAGTTGAAAAAAAAAACAAAAGTCATGAATAAAATAATAAAAAATAACAATTGAAAAATTGATCACTTTTTAAACAATGACATAACTGTGACAGTTGGCTACTTGTCATAGTGTCAAAAATAACAACCTATCAACATCTGTCAAAAACATTGAGTGCGAAATATTGGTTAGACTTCAAATTTGTATTCAAAACCATACAAGGTGCATCGCATAAAAAATTTGTAATGCCAAATTCAAATGTCGTCTAAAAGTTGAACAAAAAAAAAAATAAAATATCCTTAAGCTTGATTATGCGTTGTGAATAGAAGGTGCGGTTTAAGCAGTCGGAGAATGTCAAATTATCAACTTCTTTTTATTTATTTTTTGTCTCGTTTTCATACAATGTATGAATGCACGAGTATGTTTATGTTCAAGGCAACAACTTGTCGGCTGCCTTTTGGCCCAAATTCAAATGAAATTGAAGTTTGCAAATAAAATAATAATTTATAATTTATGTTTATGGGTGACATTGACTTTTTTTGTTTTATGTTGTTTTGTTTTATTGGATGAATTTATGTTTATTTGTTTTCAGTCGCCGAGTTTATTGTTCTTTTTTTTTTTTTTTTGCTAATAAGACCGAAAGTTTGTGTTTATGTTTATTTGGGGTGGTCTTTGACTTTGATTTGGTTATTGACTTGGTGGTTGGATATGCATAACAATTGGAAACTAGCCAATTTGCAAAAATAATACATTTGATCAATTGATCGATAATTATTTGTCTTGTATGACTAATTCCCTCTGACCACTAAATGGGGTGCTGCTTTTCAATGCAATTTTTTAAGAATGGTGAATGAGTTTCCCCTTGGGGCGTGTGTGGCCTCCACTACTTCTACGTGCCATCGTCGATTTCTTTCAGCTCTCTAGAAACTCTTCCCCAGTTGTGCTGATTCCTCTTCGATTATTCTTCGCCAAGTTATTCTAGGTCGGTTCTCGCATGAAGTTTATAATGATACGGTGATACACCAAACGAAGGATGAATTTAACATTGCAGTGAAACAGTCTTAAATTGATCATTAAGCTTATAGAGTTGTTTCTCCATATTTTGTGTAGCGTTCCGAACGCAATTTTTTCCGGGCTTTCTTTTAGTATCTAGTTAGGTTCCGAAATTATTTGAGGCAGTATTCCCAAGATACTATCTGAACTAGTTGTCCAGATGTTTCTAGAATAGATGAGGAATTATTGACGTCGAACGCCTGTTTGAAGACGATGAACAGTAGGAGATCGATATTCAAAGCACTGTTCGATTATAATTCTCAAGGTGTTGATATTCAAGGCACTGTTCTATTATAATTTGCAAGTTATTAAAGTGCTCCACACAGAAAGATCCAGTGGAATACTGCACTCTGTACCTGTACGAAACACTTCTCTTCGGTTTCAGAAAAGTATCTGATATTATTTTATTTTTTCATTCCTATTTATACAAAAATATTTACATGTGTTTTACAAAACTATTATCTTAAATCTATAGGACAACATTACCGCTTTGTCCTTATTATGGTTGGTGGTGGGTCATTAAAATTTATGACCGTCTATTTTATTATCTATTTTGGTACTTGTAGATATGCGCTATCCCAAGACAGATGTGTTTGAGTAGACTGTATTTATTTTATTGTCTTGCGATAACACGCATCTGCGCACCATCTGTGTAATCCCTGTTCATTTATGAACAGTACCAGAACTTCTAAGAGATTCTTGCTATTTCTTTGGATACTCCAGTTCTCGCAAAAACTCGTGTCTTTGCGGTAGAGATTTCTTCTCTACTGATGATTCAATTTCTATTCCGGAAACTCTTACTTCGGACGGTTCATTACGCGTTGGGCTCACTTCAGTGACAAGAATGAAATTTAAGACCGCAGAAAACTACTCCTTTCACCTTTTTGAGCTTATTCTCATTCGAAACTAGCCCGATCCGTCAGTGTTTTATACCATGTGTTTTTTAAAGCTATCAGCTTTTTGGTAATTCTGTAGACATTCTTACTGTCACACCTACTTGCGAAAGCCGCTTATCACGACACAGGCTATGATGAACTACTCTTATCTTCATACGATATGTAGATTCTAGCTCGAAGGTGACTAGAGAACCGTGCTACTGATTGCTATCAATTCTTGTGGTGTTCCTCTAGCTGTTGCGGACTGCGGGAGCCGCTCCTTGGGATATGCAAATAGTAGACCTAGAAGGACACCGATATTGAGTAGATTTCCAACTGGGAAGCGGAACGAATATTTCTTTTCAAATTTAATGACGGCTTAAAGTGAAAAACTGCCATGACCATAAAAATGATCAAAATTGGCTAATTAATTTACCGTTAATTAACAACTCAAACTATTGATTCGCTAAAAATTCTAGAATTGACGGGTTGGAATAATCATGGACTAAAAATAAACCCCCTGTTGAAAATTGGTCCTTATAATCTCTTCAAAAATAGGTTGATGAAGTTATTTTTAAATGTATTTTTAGTAATTCTTATTTTATTAAAAATGGTGAAAATAAAAGTAGTTCTCTATTTTAATCTTACGAAATTGATAATAATTAGACGAAATCAACGAAATTCTAGTAAAATTTCTGCCACTTCGAAATGGCCACATTTTTGAGCTGAAATTGCGTAATATCTTAATATCAGTCAAACATAGTCTTGTTGAGGCTTCAAGCAGTATTGATTATTTTTGATCAATCGAGTCTAAGTAAATCTTGCTTTTTGGTTAAATGTGTAGAACTTTTTCGCATTCTCTTGAAAAAGTTATAAAATGACAAAATGGTGTCAATGTCTGAAGATTTTTAATTCTTTGCGTTCGTAGGGGGAACACGAGTTTTATTTTTAAAATAATAAACTTATTTATTTAAAAAAATTACAAACATCTAAAAGATAACATCTCGTCATTAAAAAAAAAACAACAACACAAACACACATTTCTTAAATTGACAAAAACTATGTTAATGGAACAACTTAGTAAAGGCCGTGAGAATCTCTAAACAAATTAACTTTTCTAAAATTTATTCAAATTGGTTTATAACAAAATACCATGATTATTAATTAATATGCAAACAAAATTAAAATTCTTCTTCTTCAAAAGAAAAACGAAATATTTTGCGACTAATTTTGTGAAATACTAATTATTTTATATTTAACGGTGACCGGTTTCGGTTTGTTGTTTACAAATCCAATTTGCCCTAAAAGAAGTATAATGTATAGAAAAAGCAATATAAATTGTTATGATACCAGTTGTGAATCGTGATGTTAAAAATCTAAATAATTAACTAATTAATAATGGTAACTGATGATGACCATTTATTTGCTAAAAAAAAAACAGTTTTGTTTCTTTTAAACAGAATTTTTTGTTTAGGGCCCGCAAAAGCGTGATTTGGTTATGGTGAGATTAAAGTATAAATTATGAAAACCGGGTTTTCGCTTTTTTAGATTTAAACACTAGCCAAAAAAGCTTATTGAACAACATTTTCGTCAGTTTTATATGGTGCTTAAAATTGTAACAGTCTTTAATTTAAAATACACGCTGGATTTTGTTGTTCTGCTAAAATGTATTCCCCAAATAATTTGTTTATGGCAAATCGCTTTTTTCTCTTCGATCACCAATATCTCAGCAAATATTCGTGGCAATAAACATATAAGGGAAAATTTATAAATTTTTTATTCACCATGGTATTCTACAATGGGGAAGTTATGTGCTGAAAAAGCTTTTATGTTTTGTATTTTCGTAATATTTACATGTTTCCATCCAATCGAAATCTCGCATTTGAGTGATTTAAGCCAAAATCATACGAATTTGAAATTTCGAAATTCGAAATGACCAGTTTTGTTGAAGTCTTGAAGCGATGTGAGCTTTTTATTGTGAACTTCACAAGTAGTATTTGGTAAGAAGCTTTTTTAATACAAATTACCTATATACAAATTATAGCTTTTCAAAGAGCTTTTTCAAAACAGTGTATGACACTGAATTTAGAAAACTGCCACTGAAAAAATATAGGAAACATAAAAATACTATACGTTATTATATTTGACGTTTTCTTTCAATTTATTTTATTCCTTGGCTTTCTCTTTCACGCACTAAAAGTTCCTAGCAACTCAGTTTCGTCAAGTGAAATGGCTCAAATTTGCAGGAACTTGGTTCGAAATTAGACTAATATTTTATGAATAACTCCCTTGTTAAAGCTTTGAGAAGCTATCGAAAGCTTTTCTATCAGAATGGTAGAACAAGGTAGAACTTGTTGTATAAAAATAAGAACGAAACGAATTGAGAAGTAAAATGAAATTAGCAAATTTAAGTTAAAAATACTTACTTTTGTAATTTGAGAAATTAGCTCATTTCGATTCTAATAACAATTTTTAAAACCGAATTGCTCACAAAATAAAAAAAAATATTCAACACATACCCTATGTTTTCGTGCAATTGGTTTGTGTCTTTGCTAGCATTGAATAAAGCTCTACTGAAGGTTTCACTTTTCAATAGCTTTCCAAAAGCTTTCAGAATCCTTTTCAAAAATCCTTACTGTACTTTCTCATTACATATTTTTCAACCCCTCACAACTAGATGGCGAAAAAAAAAAACAAAAAAATGAAAACATTCGTCTGTGAAATTCATCAAAAAAAAAAAAAAAAAACATCAATTAAAAACTCAAGGGCTGACTCTTTTCCACGTTCCATTGGTCATAGTCTCTTCAACGAATTAATTTAAATCCAAATTAAGCAACGCCGCTTGATGTGTTAATTGTCAATTAACACCACACAGCACCGCTACTGATGATGCCGAAGGCAAGGTTTCATCGCAAGTATCTACAAATAAAAAACAATAAAAAAATATCCTTTTTTAACAAAAAATTGGTTTGGTTTGAGGAAATTCAAAAAAAAAAAGTTGTTAGGTATATTTAAACAAAACCCACTCACTTCCCGGTTTGTAGAAAGTTAACTGTAATGCTGCTTCCTTTTTTTTTGTTTGTTAATTTTAATTATAGCAATTTTGAACGCAATTCTTTTTCCTTGTTATTGCTCTCGATTTAACCCCCTCGGTTCCCGCGTTTTTCGAGAGGATTGTGGGTCGTTGGGAACGTGTCAACTTTTTAACATACTTAAGTCGAATGATACAAGGCTATTTTGTGTTGTCATTTGCTCGCTCTAAGCCCTTACAATCACATTTAGGTGGTGCAATGGAGCTTCCTTGGAAAAGTAAGAAATGGACGCGAGATAGGGAAATGATAATGGTTATGTTTGTTTGGGGTTTTAGTACCTCCTCGCTCCTCCATACTCCCAAACCAAGACTCAGGCTATCGAGAATGTCATGGCTCGCTATGGGTTTTTTTTTCGACACAACTCGAACAACAACAGCAAAAAAAAAAGTTGTCCCTCTGAGTTGTTAAAATAATGTTGATGGCAAACGCGTTTAATGAAATTATTTACTTGGCACTGTCTGCGTGCATATAAAGAGAGATTCCACGAAAATCTCCTTAATTAAGTAATTAACTATTTAATTTAACTGGTAACATTTAAATTGGCTTAAAATTCTGAAATGGCTGCTGCTGCGCTATATATTCGTGCGATGGAGCACGATAATGTTTCCAACAGAGTTGTGGACAAAATATTATAATGTCACATGGTTGTTGGGTGGGTGTCCTTGGCTTTAAATGTCATTTCAAAAGACCCTACCCTTTGCCATAGATAACAATATAGATTTAAATTTAAACAAATCAATTAGAACAAAAAATATAAATACAACTAATCACATTGCTAATTGTTAATTAGCTGATAGCTCTTAGAACTTGTTGCTGTCCCTGACCGCTTGAATGGAGATTTGAGTGACTTATTGTGAATGATTTCGGTTCTCAAAAAAAGCTTTTTTATATTTTTGTTGTTCTACTTTTTGTAAATTCCTATCGCTAGCAAACACACCCATCGAATCAGATTTGATAAAAGTTTTTCTTGTTTTTTTTTTTTTTTTAAACTGTCACAGTAGGGAAGCTAATTACAAGGAGGGGCCCGCTGACGTTGCTGGTGTAGTTCGGTGTCAATAGACGCAGACAATTAAAATTATTTTTGTAGTCTGGTCAATTTCAATTCAATTAATTGATTTTTTGGTTGATTTTGAATATATATATTTTTTAAATTTGTATTTAATGGGATGGATGCTGCTTGTGACAGCTTGTTAGCTATTCTGGTGATGATGATGACACTTAACACAATTTTTTGAAGTTTGGTTTTTTGTTTTGGCTTGTGATGAAATATTATTTTGTCAATTAATTGGGGAGAGAAAGTGAATAATTTAGATTTTCTCTTAGAGGTGATTATGATTTTGAAATCAAAATTATTTCTGCCAATTAATTAGAATATATTGTATTGGCAAGTTATAACAGTCCAACATTTTATTTTTATACACAAAATGTGTAATTCGGCACATTTTTTGTGTATTGGATATTTTGAAGTAAATTATTTTTAAAGCTGTGAATTTTTTGTAAACCGTCTTCGAAAAAAAAAAACTAAAAGATACATCAGAATTTCAAAATCTAATACTCTGAACTGAACACATGCTAAAAATGGGTCAGTCGGCAGAGGCAAGAAATGTCAAAAATTTCCTCAATCCAAAGTTAACCATCTAAAATTTTATGTTTCAAGTGACAGATGGATGGGTTGTCTCTAAGTTTAAAACTTAAAGTAATAAAAAAAAAAATAAAGCAAATAAAACTTCAAAATATGTTTAAAGCTTAACTTATTTTTCCCAAATTCAACTTTAAAGAGGTAAATATGAACGAACTGCATTCTCATGCAAATTACCCAATACAAACCTTCCGAAACCTTCTTTCTGTGTTTATTGTATTGTGAATTAAAATGTTCAACAATATACCAACCCAACATTTAATTTTTAACATTTTATACGTATCGCTCAAAGAGAAAATCAATCAAATTAATTATAAAAACCTTCAAAAAACTAATAAAACAAAAACAAAAAACCAATAAAATACTCTTTTAAAACCATATACAAAGATTTTTTTATTTTTAATTTTTAAACCTCTGAACTTTTTTTTTTAAATTTGCATCATATTTGTCTTATGCAGACAAAATATTATAATTTTATCGAAATTACATTTATATTACATAATAAACAATATTAAAAGTAAATTACCCAATTTCATAATATCCTTAAGGCGAAGTAATTTACATTTAAAAAAAAATCCATTAAATACATTTAATCGAATATTCACACATTAAATAAAATTAAAATAATATCATTAAAAATATAATTAAAAAAAAAAAAAACGAAAAATATCTCAATTCAAAAAATTTGCAAAGGAATTGATGCAATTTATATTTTATAAATAAATTTTATATACATATGTATGTACTCAGCAGAAGGTTTTACGTTGTTAATCGAAGAAAACAAGAGAGCCAAATCGATGATATGAAATATAAAAAAATGAGTTAAAAAACATTCGGACAGCCAAATTAATAAAACCGTTAACTCTCCTGTCCTCATCCTGTTTCCTGTTGTGGCTCGTGTAATGTAAATTATTTCCGACCGTTTGCACTTAATGCGTTTTTTTTTTGTTCACCCACATATAACTATGTAGGTGCTTATTTGTTGTTTGCCATCATGTTGGGTGAATTATTTTAATGCTTTTAATTTTATTTTAATGCCCAAAAGGTAATACATGAAATTGTTTAACCGAATTTCGATCTCTCATTTATGCGGAGGGAAAATTCATAGTATGGCGATTAAAAGTTAAAGTCAGAGATTATATTATTCATTTGTATTTTTTTTTCTTGAGATTAAACAAAGGTACAAAAATCTAACATAAGTTCCTTGAAAATCAATAAGATAATGCCACATTGGCATGATATATAATAAAATAATGAAAATATTAGTGCTGCGATAGATTACGGAAAAGCAAGGCTCTTGTGACTTACGTTGTCCTTTGATGCTCATCCTCTGTTTAACATTTAAAAAAAAAATTTGACCTCCAAATTACAAATATTTCAATAATTTCTCCTTTTACAAATAAGTAACAAAAGTAATTTCCCTAAAAAACACTTTAAAAAAAATCATTCACAAATTTCAAATATCAAAAAATATTTTTCAAAAAACCGCCATTAACGATACCTGCATAAGAACCGGATTTTTGGTTTTCGATTTTCTCATAAACGGTTTTGTGAAATAGGTTGTAAAATAGGTCTTCATATTATTACATATCAAAATTTTCAAACAAAAATATTTTTTGTTAATAAATATAACCAAAAAATAATTAAGTTCAAAACGAACTTCTGCTCGTCCAGTGTTTTGAGAACTGCAAACTTGCAGTTTTAAAAACTACAAAATCTACAGTACATGGCAGCGTTAGTTTAATGACAACAAAAGTTGAGCACATTTTAAATCGATAGCAGTACTAATTTCACTTCACCCTAAATCGATTAAAATCGATTGTTTCTATCTTTTTGGTCCTTAGAGGCTATTTTTGAAAAGAAAACAGAACAAGTAAGATTTTATTTTATGAAAAACTTGCAAATTTATGAAATTAAAAATAGCGACACCTATGCAGGTTCATCCCAGCGCAACCTCAATTTTTTGAAAAAATACAAAAATTCCTGTTAATGTAAAAAAAAATATTTTAAATAGTTTAAAAAAAAATATTTGTTTGATTTTATTGATAGCTACTATGGAGCACTTTTTTAAGACAAAGGTCTAAATGAGTGTATATTTTGTTTAACTCTTTGAACAACTTTGTTATTTTTGTTATTTTTTATGTTTTTTTAAAATAAAATGAATTGATATTTTGTTAGATGCAGTGCTTTTATGTATAGTTATATGTTTTTCTTAAACTAACTCTCGATGCTTGGAAAGATGAACAGTTCGAAAAGATGAACGGGGCCTGTTTTATATCTGTTCATCTTTTCGAGATTCTACTGTAATGCTATTGACTTGAAATAAATTTTATTCGACACATTATGACGTCATACAAATTTGATATGAATTTGGAAAAAAATCAATATACCGTTATTTTTTTAAATCAAAAAACTAAAAAAAAAATTTATAACTCAAATATCCTAAGATGGAAAAACGATATTAACTTTAAAATAATTTTATTTTACGAAAAATGTTGTTTTTGACTACTGGTAAAAATTTCAAAAAAATCAATGGACAGTTTTTTTAACAAAAAATTAAAAACTACAAAAAATTCTACCAAAAATTGATATAAATTGTCTTTCGATTCAAATTTCTCAAAACGGGTAACGATATTGACTTCTTGTTTGTTTTATTTTCTACACAACAACTGATAAAATTTTGACAAATATTGAATGGGCAGTTTTTTTTTAACAAAAAATCAAAAACTGTTATTCTAAAGAAAAGTACTTACAATTGTATTTCAGCTCGAATATCCTGAGAACGAACAACGATTGTGCCTTATAAAATATTTTATTTTATACATAGTACAATTTTTTATGAAAGGTTAAATTTTGACAAATATCTAGTTGATAGTTTTTGACAAAAAATATAGTAAAAAAATAAACTAAAAAGTGGTAAAATTGGTTTTTGGACTCGAATATCTTGAGAACGAGCAATGATATTGACTTTGCCATCAGGTATTTAATTTTATACATAATACAATTTTTTACAGCGGGTATATATTTGACATATGCTTTACTGACATTTTAAACAAAAATTTAAACAGAACTAAGAAAATTCCACTAATAACTGGAAAATATTGTTTTTCGAAGTTTAAAAACTCTCAAAATAATGATTGTTTGAATTTAACAGCTAAATTTTGTTTCGCAGAAAATTTGGTTATTTGAAAAAAAAAAAAACTAAATATAAAGTTTTCAAGATCACAAATGGGAAGTTATCAGTGTGGGTCACACACAGCCTCTTTTCTTGATGTACATATGTATCAGATGGATTCAAATAAATAAAATAAACTGACTTCGTGGTTTTTAATATTTTTTTTATTTAATGTCATTCTTGCTTTGGTAGATACAGTTTTTGTCTGTTTAATTTAAAACATAAGAACAAGTTCCTTACACTCCGCTGTCTCACAATTTTTTTATTCAAAAGTATTTTAAATAGCCATTTCATGTCATCATATTATTCACGAAGTTTCGGCCTTTCAAAAATTGCTAACAAAATTAAGAAAGAGAAATGTTTATCCTTTAATGTTTTGGCTAGAGTATGTATGTATATTTTTTTGTTTTAATTTTTAAATTTTTTTTTATTTTTTATATACGAGTATCTGCGGTATGTATTTATGTGAATGACCCAATCATACATACATACATATGTATGTACTTTTTGTTTGCGTCCTTTTCAACCGATGTCGCTTATTAATCCTTGGACAATGCATAAGTTGCTGTATTTAATCTTCCAATACGCTCCAATAGTCCTGATGATGATAATGATGATGATGGTGTTTTTCTCTCGCATATACTTTAATGTTTAATTTAACGAGATCCCTTCTCAATGAGATGGAGCCAGCAATGTCGTCCATTTTTTGTGTTCTTTGCCGCGTTGCGTCGCGTCAACATGGGACTTGTACGTAGAATGCATTGTTTGCAGTTTTTTTTTGCATACTGCACAAAAAAATTTATAGATATTTTTTCACCAAAATTACCTTACATACGTATTAAAAAAAAAAAAAAAAATAATAATAATAATGAGAAAATTTCTGTACGCGGATGTTTGTAATTGCGATTAACGGTTTTTAATTTTCTGCCTGCGCAGAGATTAAAAAATATAAATTTATTGATTTTGATAAAAAAAAAAATATTCTTGTTCGATTTTTTTCCAATTTTTTTTTTGTTGGAATGTTTTTACACGAATTTATAGCAGAGGACTGTTTCTGCTGTCTTGAATGGATTACAAGGCGTCAATACACAGAGTTCTGTTTGCTAGTTAAAATTAATTAATAAATTTTATTTATAGTACATCCCGCTGTGTTAATGTTTTTTTTTTTTTATGCAACACCCACAAAACATTTATATAAATTTAATGCCGTGTACAGTGCAATTGCAAATAAAACATAAGAAAGAAATTGAAAACCAAATGAAGTAAGGCTGAAAGTGATAGTTGATTGGCAAGCCAATTGATTTAATTGAATTTTTGTATAAAAGCGTATTTTGATGTATATTAACGCATTTGTATAAAAAATTGGGTTCGCTAGTTAAAATCCAAAATACAATTTTCCAATTCTTGATTTCACAAAATTCTACATATATATATGTTTGGAGAGACCTCCCAATACGTTCGATTTAAAGTCATTTAGACAAAAGTCCAAAAAAAAAACTTTTCAGAGTCAATGTAGGGCGTGACTGGCAAAGGTACGATGAACTTACTTTTTTAACCGAGCATTTAAAGATGAAAAATGTTCGTTACTTTTCTTTCTTTGACCGGATTTTTGTGGTAAACGACAGACTCTCAAAATTCGCACATCAGAATAAAGCTGATAAAATACCTAAATGCTTTTTATTTATTCTCCGTCAGTAGCTGTGTGATCTTATAAGTAAAAATGTCCTTAAGGCATTGAAAGTTGAAAAATTAAAGCAATTAAATAAGTTCGACATACAAAATCGAGTAAAACTTTTGTTTCTCCCTCAGGGGATGGTGAAACTTTAAGGCCAATAAAAATATTCCTTCATTTTTATTCTATGCAAATTTAGATTAAGAGTGTGAGTTAGGGTATGAGTCCTTACAACAGAATCTATATCTAAGACTAAGTTTTTGTTATCTAAGACTAAATGATATTACCGCAAAAAAAAATTGTTACCTTTTATGTTAACCGAAGTAGATGTTAAATGTAGTAAAAAAGTCCCGTTCTTTGAAAACCAAAAAAAAAAATATTGTTAATACAATTAGAAAAAAAAAATGATTGTTTTTTGTCTCGAAAATATAAAATTACAGATTTTGCGTATTGCACCATGATGAGATGTCCACAAATTAAAATCTTGATTTGCTTAGACCTGGCAGAGGAAATAAATATTTTTGTTTTTGAATGGGGTTGATTTAAAAAAAAGGAAATATAAAACTAATATTTTTTTCTTTTCATTTAAAATAATCGTTCTAGAAAATATAACTTTATTTTTGAGGGAAATTAAACTCGATTATGTTTTTATTTTAAAGAAAATGTATTTGCATTTTCATAACAGAAAAAATTCTCATACAAAGTTTAAACTTATAAACTAAAAGAAAAGTTTTTTTCTGCGGCTATAAGAAAATCGGATTGATTTAATGAAGAAAAACTTATTGAAATTTTGTAAGATTGTCGTATTATTTGAAGAAAAATTATTTGAAAAAAAATCAATAATACGAAAAACTTAGTTTCGAAAATCTTACTTATTATAATTCAGTCCTTACAAATACGAATACAAAGCTTCGACACTGACATTTTTGGCTTAAATTAAGGTAAAATCTTGTTTTGGAAACATCTTTCATTCAAATGTTCACTATTTGGCTATTGAATAGAGGTTTTCGAAAGGAACGAATTAGTGCAAAGTTTTTTTATGATTTTAAATATTTTTGATATAACTCGAAAACTGCTAAATTAGCGAATTTAACTCAAAAGTCTTTTTGTAGAGAATTAGATTTTCCATCAGAAAAAATAATTCAAATTTTTTTTACAAAAATATTTAAACAAAAAAAATTTGAAAAATCTTCTAAAACATTGAAACTTGAAAATGTTTTTGTGAGTACTAAAAATAATGTTGCCGGCTATAGAATCACTTTTTTATTTTTAAATTTCTCTTTTAAGGCTTAAACGGTTCTTATGAATTTTTTTTTTAAACAAGTTCTTCTTTTTGAAGAAAATGGAAAACCAAAAACGTGTAATTCTTAAGGGGTTCTAAAAATTGGAAGGTAACTTTAATACCTTCCAATTTTTAGAACCATTTTATCAAAAAGTGGTCAACACTGAATTAAAAATAATTGAACATTTTTTCATTTCCAATATAAGAAAAATTAATTCGCCTGGGCGGCTCTAGGCAACTGATAATAGACAGAACTGCTAGACCTCACTAGAATAAGGTAGTTTGATCAAAATTTTGAATCATAGTTGATAGGTTAATTTTTCTACACATTCATTGGAATGAATCAAATCTGAACGATTTAATTTGTTTTAATTCCCTCATAATAGAAGTTGATTTATACGTTTACTTGCTATAAAGACCTGCACATGAATTGCCAAATTGTTATGTCATTGTCGAGAACATAATTTTGAGGCACAATTCATTTATTCTCGAAAAATTCGAGGTACGCGCTATGACTTAAAAAATACCAACATTGAATACAATAAATCATAAATTCTGATTTAGAAACACATATGTTTTTAAGTAGTTATAACCTCTGCAGGTAAATTAATCTTAACTATGTTTCCAAGGAATTTAAAGTGCTGCAGATAATACAGTGCACTCCATACTTAGAACACTCCATTATTCATATTCAAGGTTGCTTATAATGGACCACTAATCTCTCGTTTCGTGCTTCCATATTAAAAATGAAAAAAAAAAAAAAAACGTATTTATCTTAAGCAAAATAATGTTAGGTATACTGAGTTGTGAATGACTTTAAAATCGTCATGTCCGTGTCAGTCGTTGTAATCTGAAAATGTAAACACATAAATCAATCACAACACAACACAATCGATTGACTGTTTAAGGTGCAACCTCACGTCAGCTTCATTATTGCGCGTTCTGTCAATTTAAAACGTTTATATAATGTATGATGTGTGGAACAGGGTTGCCCTTTATGTCGGAAATGATGAATTTAAGTGTTGTAATTTAAAAAAGTATTATTTATTAGAGAGTAGTGAAATGTGAAATTCGTTAGTTGCACATAAAAGTACAAGATTTTAAACAATAAGAACAAGGGTTGTACATTGTACAACTGTGGTTTATCCTTGTTTAAGTTCTTGAATCTTGAATCACTGTTTTTGGCATAATATCTCTGGTTTAACGGTGGTTCTAGCATTAGAATGAAGCTTGACCAAGAACTATAAGCCTTGGCTTATTCGACAAAATGGCAAAATCAAAATTGTTCAAATTGTTCTAAATCGATTAAATAAAAGTACAAAATTAATACGTTCCACAATGTCCCCATACAATAAATTTTTTTCAACTAACTGGCTTCTCGTAAAAAAAAATGTACAAATGTAATGTTTAAATTTTTGATAAAAAAAAATTTGTATCGCATTGTTCCCTTTGAACAGTACTGAGATCTTGTGAAATGAAAAATAAATGTTTTCTAAAATTTTCTATTAGCTATTTTTCTTAAACTTTTCTTTAATCTTAGATTTTCCAAAATTGATCAAATGGAAATAAAAAATGAATACATTCCACAATATGTACATGTTCTCAACTAAACGGTTCCGGGTTAAAATAAATTTATTATGCATTTATAATTTTCATTTCTTGCAAGGAAATGAACAAAGGTGTGGAAAAACAGAAGAGAAATATTTGGATCGTATTAGTTTTTTTTTTTCATTTTATGGCTATTACCATTGTATATTAATTTGCATAGCACTCTCATGAACACGTTCCACACGTCAGCCCCCAAGCGATTACACACCGAACTAATTTTTTGGTTCCTGTTTCTGTTTATGAACAAGTGCGCCCTCAAACGACCACACAACAAAGCTGTGTGGAACGTGCTGATGAGAGTACTATAGATTTCATATGCAATGCTATTACTCAAATCCCGTGAAATGAAAAATTAATGTTTTTTTTTCCAAATTTCCTGCTAGCCATAATTCTTAAATGTTTGAGTATCAAATATGAAATACGAATGACTATTAACTGTGCAAATAATTTTAATATGTGAGTTTGGTTTCGAAAGGCTGTGGAATGTACAAAATTATTTCCACTCGAGATCCATATGAACACTTTAATTTCACCCGAATCGGGGTGTTTCAGTTTTGCGTAAAATTGACTACGATCTACTAAAATATAAAACAGTTTTCTTATTAAAGAGCAGAGTTCCACTCTGATGAAATCAAAAATAAATGCGTTCTACAATATTTTTCACAGTCTAAACTTTGAAGTTCAGGATACGTGAAATAAAAGAAACAAGCAGTTATTTACTTTTGAAAAAATTCAAAATTCATCAGAGTATTCATTTTATTTTGAAAATATTTAGAAGAGGCGAGTTAAAAGTTTCATGAATATTTCCTAAATTCAAATTCTATGATGTAACTGGCTACATTTTTACATTTACATTTTTCTGGTTTCTAATTAGCATGTTTTGATGATCTGTCTTAAATTTCGCTGTGCAAACAAGAAAAAAAAGAAAAGTTTTTTTAAACTAAAAAAAATAAGCTGTGAAAAGTAAAGTCAAAAATTTCACGCTGAAAATGTCGAATTTGCAAAATCAAATTTTATTTTTTTTTAAATATGTCAATGGCAACTCTATACTAATAGGTTGTTGTACGGTGCAAACAAATTAGCAATCGAATCTCGTTTACTTTTAAAAAAGAAGAAAAGAAAAAAATATCAATTGTGATTATGTTTACATAAAACCAAAACATGAAAAAAAAAAACAAAGAAGAAAACTAAACAAATTAATGTTAAACTAAGTTTTGTGTAACAACTTGCTCATATGACAAAATGATTATTTGTTTAAGTTTATTAATAATTTTCTTTTTTTTTTTTTGAAAAAGCTATTCATGTTGCAGTTGGTGTTGCACTCTTTTTGATGGATGTTTTTTTTTTTTTAAATGTACTTACTTGTCAACGTTGGTTGTGCTGTCATCGTCGTCGTCGTTGATGTCGTTGGTGTATCGTTTGCGTTTGTCATTGTCGGTCATGCTGTGTCAATTTTCATTTTTGATGCAAGAGAACTAATGTTTATTGACTACTACCTTATTTGTTGTTGTTAATATTTTTTTTTTTTGTATACCAAGTTTTTATGTTGAAATAGAAATGTAAGCAGATACATTCTTCTCAGGTGTTCATTCTATACGGTTGTTGCTTTTAAAGTCGGCATTCACTTCTGTGGGTCAGGAACATGTTAATGCACACCGTGTGTTCTTCGTTCTTCACACATTATTTTGTGATGCAGCACGTTTTTACATAATTATGGCGTCTTCTTTAATTTTTATTTTTTTTTTATATTGTTTTCTCTTCTTTGGAATGTGTCTTATTTCGTTTGTTTTGTTTTGCATTGCAATAGGCTGCAATTAACCTGCTATAGAATGACGTTATGTTATTATGCAACATTATAAAAAGTCGAAGTGGAAGTCTGGTAAAAAGAATTTAATTAAATGATGTTTATTCAGACGGAACTGATAAAGAGTTTTTGAATAATGGTATTTGTCAATGAGATTGCCGACACTTTTATGAGGCAAACGATTCACTTCAGTTGGTTTAGTGTATATTCTATAAATATTTTTTTAATGAATATGTTATCTAAACATATCTATAAATGTTTTCATGCGGGTACTGTGAATTTGAATACTTCTTAAAGTTGAATGACGTCCCAGTAGAATCGCCTGATAAATAGTCTTAACTAAAGTCTTCAATTTGTGTTTTCCACTAGTTTACAAGTTTTTACAAGTATGGAGTTTTTAACAAAAGAAAGCACACCAAACCTCCTTAGTATAGATCTTAAAAACACCCACTTTTTAAAGGTAGGCACACCGAAAAAAGGAGCACAACGTAAAATCAAAAATTTGTTTGGTGTATGTGGCTCGAAACTAGTTAATAGAAAAAAAAACGTCTTAAAAATCAACATCTGTTGCGTCAAAGCGTTCGGGCTGGAGTTAAGATCATTGAAGTTCTTAAAAGCTGTAGTCTAAACTCATAGAAAAATGGCGACCGGTTGAAAAGTAAGTCATTTAAAAATTACTTGAGCATCAATCTTTTGTCGGACTTTTAAGTTAATATTACGTCCTTTTTGCACACTTAACACTTTTGAAGCCACTTAAAATCCTAAGGGAAAATGCATCCCGGTTGAAAATTGTCATTTTTAAAAATGAATTAAAAATTAATTTTCCAAGATATCAGGTTTTTGTTTGTATATTTTGAAATGCCATATTTGACGAGTTTTATTTAAGCTTCCGTATAAGAAATAATAAAAATGGTAATAATAAAAAATCTATTGAGTCATTTTTAAAAAAGTAAAATTTTCCAAAAAGCTAAATCAATTTAATGGTATGTACCTTTTTTTTATATCATAGTCGAAAATAAAAAAAAGCGATTAATGGCCAAATCGAATTCAGTGCGAAATGAGCTGAAAACGGACAATTAGCGAATTTTTAACCAATTATTTTTTATCAAGTTTTTTTTTCGCACATTCTGAAGCAACTTTAAGGCTTACTTTCAGTCCCATTCAAGGCCCTTTAATTACCAAACGTAGAGGAAGATAGAGATTTGAAACTGCTTCAGCCTTGTTTGATTTTCATCTCCAAATAAAACAAAACGAAAAAATAATTGGAGATGCCGGGGATCGAACCCGGGGCCTTTCACATGCAAAGCGAACGCTCTACCACTGAGCTACATCCCCGCGATAAAATTTTATGTTCAATTATTTCTTCGTTGTTCCCTCATTACTTCCATTGAATTCAAGTAAAGTATGTACTTAGATTGCCTCAAAATAAATTTGTTTATTAAATAAACTTTCTACACAGAACAAACTCACTCAATGTATATTGAAATTCTTCGATCTAAAAGCCTCACCATCTGATAATGATTTTTTAAATGAAAAGTTAAGATTTGATTTTCGAAGACGTGGTTTTTGAAAAGCTTCAATACGACTCCTTACTCTTGGACTGATAGGCGAATCTTTTGCATTAACTTCCTTGATTTCAGTTTTCCTATCTTCTTCTTCCACTTCTCCAGCACCATCATTGGCAGTTGTTATTGCTGTTTTTTCATATTCTTGTTCCCATTGATTTTTTCGCATGTGATGAATTTCATCGATTTGCTTCAACAATCTTATTTGGACGTCTTGAAATTCATAAGTATCGACAAAGGAATTTTCGCGCTTCAATGTTTCGTAGCGAAGCTTATGTTCGTTGATGCGATGGTGACGATGAATAAAGAAAGCAATTAGAAATGCACAAATTATAAGTAAATACAAACATTGACTGATTTCCACAGAATAATAATCATCAGTTGGAATTGTTTTAAAGAGAAGAGATATCAAATTTTTATAATCGCCAAACCATAGCACTGGAAGTAGAATAAAAATAGGCCAATGCAGGTAATCTATGAGGAGACAGGTTGTAATGTTTAAACAGCCTGATTTTTTGTCCATAGCTTTTGTTTTTGTTGGAATTTTTTGTTTAAATAAGTTATTGAACAAAAAAAAACAAATTGAAAATAAAGTCAGTCACTACTTTTTTTGGGTTTCTTTTTGATTTTACTAGAGTAATAGAATTGAAAGGAGAATAAAATAAGGCCGACTAAAATAGTCTGTAAAACAAAAGTAATAAAATATTAGTACCTATACATTTCGTTCCCACCTTAGATTTTAATTCTGGTTGTATTTGAATTCCTTAGCTGAGAAACCGTACACAAAATCAGTACACTGGTGCGTATACTCACTTTTTTATTAAAATATTTTTTTTTTGTGAACACTATCTTCGGTTTTGACTGAAGTACAAATTGTTAGTTAAAAAGTCAAATGCTTCAATCAACTTCAGTTAATAAAGCTTGTAAATTTTAAGAAAAAAAATATTAACAGCGTTTAAGAATCTTCTACTGAAATAAGACTTGATTCCCACAGGAAATAGACAGAATATTTTTCTTCAAAATTTTTCATATGTATCTATTTCAGAAAGGGTAAACGACCTGCATATTTGGGTTTTGGAAATATTTTTGTAGGAGTATCAGGCAGTTGTTGCACTATACGGTCCCGAAATCTAGTTAAAAAAAAATTATATTTTTTCAGTACTTGATTTTTAAAGAATAATACCCGGTTGCACGAAACGTTTTTAAATATTTAGTGTTTCGATAAATTTTAAAATGACATTTTATCTCAAAACTAATAATCGAATTTTAAACGCGAGTCTTAACTAAAATACCTACACCATCCTACATCACCATACATCATCAGTTTGACATCTTTTATATTGCTCTTTGATTTTTTCGTTAAGTTTTAAAAACATTATAAAATCCAGGGATGGTGAGCAAACAATGAAGGCCATTGGTGCAACCTAGACAAATTTATCTGACCGATAAGTTTATAAGCAAGTGTTTTTAGTCGATTTTAGTGGTGCTGACCGTAAACGTATTAAATATTCAAAACAAAAACACAAAAAACTTAAGTAATATTTAAAAAAAAAATCAGTTGAAAAGATTTTTTTTCGAAATTTTAAAAATTTTATTTTCTTATGTTCGGTTACACTAAAATAACGTGTTTTTTATGGAAGAAACAGAAAGAGAGATAATGATAAAGAACACGAAAATGGTTGGTTTCGCAGTTCGGTCTGTATATGTCTGCCCGTTTGTACCTCCACCTGTAGCCCAAACGAATAGATTTACTTCACCGATCACACAAAAATTTTTTATCTTAAAAACGATTGCAATAGTTTTGACGAAATGTGTCTATGCAATCCAGGATTCCTATGGATTTTTGTATTGAACAAATGGAAATAATAAGAGACAGGTTGAAATTTTGTAGAGTTGTTCTGGTGATATTTAAGAACATAAATCTCAGTTTTTGAACTCGAAACCCTTGCAGAAAAAAGTTAGACTGCCACTCCTCCTTTTACCCCTCCAACAATTTAAAATCCTTTTAAACAGAGTTGGGTCATATTACTTTACTATATCGAGCGTCTACCCTTTAAAAAGAAAAAAATCAAAAAAATATGTTCAGTAAAATCCGCCCACTGGCATGCCGACTTTTCTCATATATTTAAGTTTAAGAAACTGATTTGAACAATTTTTTCAAAATTTGTTTGTACTATTTATGATTTTTCATAATTTTATATTTGAATAATTTTTGAAGGTACTATAACGTTCTTCTTTAAAATTATTTTGCATACATTTTCGATATTTTGTTTACTTTTTAATAAATGCTCTTTTGATAGCTGTGTGTTTGTCTTAATAAACCGTACCATTGACGTTGTAGTATAAAGATAAGACCAACAAACTATAGTTTAGGATTTCTCGAAGAGTAAAAGAATATAACTGATCTGATGCTTTAAAAGATATTTTTAAAGTAATAACCCGACGGTCCAACCTAATAAAGTTTATCAAAAAAATTGATTGAAAAATTTATTCTAGTTCGTGTTACAAAAACCTTGTTGACCAGTAGTAAGGGGTACAAGGTTTCAACGAAATTAGTTTCATTCTTTTTGTTTTTAAATCAACTCGCGAAGCGATCATTTCGTAAAAGTTGCCTTGTTCTTTTTTATATTGCATTTTACAATTATATATACCAGGTATCAATTTGTTGCTCTGCAAACTTTTATTTAACCGAACAAATTATGTCCTATTTGTTTTTTTTTTTCTAATTTTTTTGGCTTTTACATTGTTTTGTCTTTCGATATTTGGAACATGTTAATCAATTTTTGATTCTACGTCTTACTAGTTTCTTGGCGCTTATGCATCCATTTTCATTTTCTTTTTGACATGTACTAGACTCTTATTAAACTCCACTGATAATTTTGGAACACTCAGTGGCCTTATCCCCCGGGCGGGTGGACGTCTATAACTTCAATGGTTTTTTCTTAATTAATTTTTAGCCAGAAAATCTTATCTGTTCTATTCTCTTGGAAAAGTTTAGTTCAAATAAACTAAGGAAAATTAAAACATCGTAAATAAAGCCTTTTATGACGTTTCCAAATGAAAAATATTCACCCACTTGTGTACAAACTTTGACACCAGATTTTCATCGTGGGGATGTAGCTCAGTGGTAGAGCGTTCGCTTTGCATGTGAAAGGCCCCGGGTTCGATCCCCGGCATCTCCAAGTTTTTTTTTTTTGTATTCTCTGATATTTTGGTTTGTTTATTTAACAAAAGGCTCAGTTAGCTCAAAAAGCTTTTGTCATTCAAATAAATCGATGACAAAAAAAAAAGAAAACAACAACGGAATAATTCCTTTTATTTATTAAATCCTTAACGAACTTAGTGATTCTCCACCGTGCGGGCGCGGGCGTATTGAAAGGTAAACAAAATCCTCTTGTCAAAAGATAAAAAAAAGAACAAAAAAAAAAATATTAAATTTTCTGACTTTCAATTCGAAATTTGTTCAAGAATTCACAAAAAAATGTACATAACAGAGAAAACAATTGGCATTGTGTGTTGGAACACAACTGCTGCAGCAGCGTGTCATAAACAAAGTCAACTTGCCCACCCGTAGGTGATGCATTTTGTATTTTGGTTTAAACAAAAAAAAAAAAAAAATCCCGTAGAATAAAATTCCTTCAACAACATGAAAACTTTACAACACAGGACATCATCAAAAGACTATAGTAGCAGCATCATCATCATCAAAAAAGCCAACAGCGCAAAGCCAATACAATATATACCACCAGTAACAGAACAGAAAACAATGTCACAGACATTTTAATTCAATTAGAATTTTTTAGTGGCTCCCTCTGTAGGGCTCTATGCTCATATGTACATATATGTATGTGTGTGCCAACCAAAGTAACGAATTTTATTGAATAAAATTAAACAATGTAAACGTTGTTGCATCACAAAAAGGATGGCCTAGAGACCCTTCCGCTTCCGTTTTCGTTTTCGCTCTTCCACATATTCCGCACCAACCTACGAGTATGTATCTTGGCATATATGTGGTTTCTCTGGATGTGCGATGATGTTTTTCGTGAGCTATTTCATTTGGCCAAGAGGAACCCAGAGCCAGCCTAGAGGTGTATACACAGAAAACTGCAGGACTACCAAACTTTTTTTTTTGTTGTTGTTTTAATGTTCGTTCGTTTTGGTTGGTATTTATTTTGCACGTATGATGTGTATTGTATACAAATTCTGGCTCAGGCCCAGCGTGCCAGCCAGCGCCAGCGCCCAGGTCAAAAGGTGTAGGCTCGGGACATTTTCACTCTTGTTTACGCTGGTGACACGAAAATTTCCGGATTGTCAAAGTGCACAGCTTTTGACATTCAATGTGTATACACAACATATTTTCAGTAATTGAAGGCGATGTCTGTTGTGGCAACAATGGTGGTGGTGGTGGCGATACTATAATATGGAAAGGGTGTATGGTACTAATAGTACACATATAAATAATTTGGTCGTCATATCAACATGAGAGTAGGATGGCGACCACAATTTTAATTTTGTTGTCGCGTTGGAGTTGCAAGTTGACATTTTAATTTTGTTTAACCTAAGTATAAAATGCATATAACATCATCACTTCGTTTTGATGGGCTATAATTTTTTTTTTGTTTAAATTTGTATTTTTTTTAGTTTGTTTTAATTTTAAATGTAAGGTAATGAGATTTTATGGTGTGGTAGATTGTAATTGAAAATTGTTTCAAACAGTTTTTTTTATGAGCGAATAAAATGAGGTCAAGGACTATCTCGTTTTACATGGTAAATTTATTACAGTTTTTGGTGTTTTTTTTTGTTTTGAGAGAGGACTAAAGTAAATATTTATAGAATGTAATGAAAGCAATTAGTGATTAAAGGTTATTAGTTAGTAATATAAAATTGACTAAAAAAAAGGAAGTTGTAATATGAGTACACAGTAGAGTTATTTCATTTTGTTTAGCATTTGCTCATAGAACAGAAAAAGATTTAGAATTGGGGAACGGGTTGTTATTTTGTATTAAAAATGTCTGTAAATCCAAAATTCTGTGTTTTAAAATTCTGTAAAACCAAACTTCTATTCTTTAAAACTATGAAATAATTTTGAATAAGTCTTCGGTCCCCGTTGATCAACTTTTATTCGATTAACAAATTAGATTTTTTTTTCATATACAGGATTTTAGAATACAGAATTTTGTCAGAAATCAGAAATGTCTATGCTGCTGCATTTTATCATAAAAGTAAAATAACAAATTTCGCCACCAAAAAAAAAAATCAAAACCAAAATTTTGCCGCAAATAATAAATAAATAATTGTAAATAATATGGCATAGTTCTGTTTTTCAAAATTCTACATATACATATTACAAAATTCTGTGAGGTCAAATACTGTATTTTCAAAACAATATGTTTTTTTTAATTTCCTTATAAAAACATATTGCCAATATAATTATGTTCGAATATAGAAAAATTTAAGAGAAAAAAAATCAAACCAAAAATAAATTTTGCGAATTTGTCAAAATTACTAAATTGATTCCTAGAGAAATCATCATCATCATCGGCTCGACAACCGGGGTCCGGTCTTGGCCTCCTTCAACAAGTCTCTCCACCTATCCCGGTCTTGAGCCAACGCCATCCAGTTGTGCACCCCAAGGCTTCGGGCGTCCTGGTCTACGCCATCTCTCCAGCGCAAGCATGGTCTACCACGCTGCCGTCTACCATAGAATGTACCACAAAAGACTTTCCGAGCAGGTTCCTCTTCACTCATGCGAGCTAGGTGCCCTGCCCACCGGAGTCTACCGAGCTTAATTTCTTGTCACTATGTCTGCTTCAAGGTAGATTGCGTACAATTCATGATTGTACCGTCTCCGGTCTTCCTAAAGAAAGTGCATACCAAAATACTCCCAACCTCCACCTACCCCAAATCTTTTAGTGTGCCTAAGCAAGGGGTTGCATACCTTCTTTTTACATCTAAACATTTTTTTCTTTTGTATGAACTGCCCCTTGCTAAGAATTATCGCTCAGTGTGAGCTTCTGACAGGGTGTCTATATTAAAAAAATATTGAAGCTTGTAGTTTATTATCTCAGGTGGTGATAAGAAAGTTATGACGCCATTAAAAAACCTCTAATAAATAATATTAACAATAATATTAACAGGCTTTGTGTTCTACTAAATTTAACTGTTTCATTAAGAAAAAAATGTTTAATTCTAAAAAGTAACCAAGTTTGTTGCTCAGAATGTGCAGTTTAATACTTAAGCCGAAAAAGCCTTATGAACTGAAATGACCAACAAAATAAAAAAAAAATAAAAAAGTTGGCCGCCCGAGCAGGGACTTGAACCCTGGACCGTTGGATTAAAAGTCCAACGCTCTACCAACTGAGCTACCCGGGCACATGGAGATTCCTGTCGTTATATCTGAACTGACCTTTATTTTTACCTGCCTATTAAAAGTTCTAATTGGAGCTTGTAGTGCGTGAATCATTCGAAGCATTCTAAAAAAAAAAAAAAACAATAATACCTATGCAATGCATGAAATGGGGGGTGGTCAGTTAAACCTTATTTCAACTTACAATTAGAGCTTTTGATTTACTAAAGTTGAAAGTTGATGGGTATCTTCATACAAATTAAAAAACAAAAAACTTTTTAAAAACCTAAAATTGTTGGAAAACGCTCCGGTATTTTTTTTTTGGGCATTTACACTAGTTTAAAAAATAAAAAAAAAAATTTGTGCAACAAATGCCGCAATTTTTTTTTCGTATAGACCTAAGCCTCCTTAACTCGAAAATCAAATTAAAAATTTTCTATGGAAAGCTTTTCGGGATATAATTTTCTTAAATTTTGCATATTATTTTCAAAGGGTCTGTGGTTTTTGGGCTGTAACTCAGAAGAAAAGAAAGGTATCTGTTTAAAATACATAATTTAAATAAAATAATTAAAATAATTTCCAATCGATGCTGACCTCATTTTTTAAAATCAGTAGGTACTCTAGCTTGAAATCATCTTTTTTTATATAAAGTATATAACCTAAAAAACAAAAATCGGTTAAAAGAGCTAAATCCATGGATAATAAGTTATGAGTATTTTCACACTTAAAATTCCGTCATCTCTTACTCATTTTGTAAAAAAATATTAAGTTTTTATTCAGTTTTTAGGAAACCCTGCACGATCAATAACAGGCTCAACAAAATAAGTGCTTCTTAATAATACAGTGTTGACAACCTAAGAACACTAAAATCTTGATAAAAATGTCAAATAGCAGGCACATTACGCTTTCAAAATAAAATTGAGTCCAATATTTGGCCAAATTAAGGGAAATGTCAAAAAAAAAAAAATAATAAGAGTTTTGATATCAACATGTAAATCCGTCATAACTTTGGTATTTATCCGCGGATCATTTCTGTAAACGCTTATTTTTTTTTTTGGAAAAGGGTTAAAGTTTTGTAGAAAATCAAAAAAAAAAATAAATAATATTTTTTTGCGATATCGTTCCTATTTTGGAACCATTACCATGTACATTTTGGCTTATACAGCTTGAAATGTTTTATCTACCTAAGCTATAATTTTGAGCAAATTAAACACACAGAACATGTCTAACAAATGTTTTTTTTTTTTAATTACAGAATTAGACCGCAAATTCCACGTGAAGTAATTGACTTGTGTCGAATTTGTACCACAGTCACACCTGGAGAACCTCATGTTGTTCTGGGTACCGATAAAGCTTTTACCTTCGACTATGTTTTTGACATAAATTCACAACAGGTAAGTTAAAAAAAAAATTTATTTTATTTGTTCTTAAATTAAAAAACATTTTTCCCCCCATCTAGGCTGAAGTTTATGCAAACTGTGTAGAAAAACTAGTAGATGGCGCTCTCAAAGGTTACAATGCTACAGTTTTGGCCTATGGCCAAACTGGCTCTGGCAAAACATTTACAATGGGTACAGGTTTCGATCGAGATCTCATTGAACAACAGCTGGGAATTATACCCCGAGCCGTGCGTCATATCTTCGAAGGAATCGAAAGTATGCAAGCAGGAGTAATCGATGAAGATGGTGTTTCATTGGGTGGAGTGCAATTTAGTGTAGCTGCTCAATTTATGGAATTATACAATGAAGACATTATTGATCTTCTCGATCCCTATAACAAAGGTCGGGTATATAAGATCCATGAAGATGGCACAGGTGGTATAACAGTTGCTGGAGCAACTATCAAACCAATTGGAGGTCCGCAAGATGCTTTGAAGTGTTTGCAACAGGGTGCCCTAGCTCGAACTACAGCTTCGACGCAAATGAATGAACAATCTTCACGATCACATGCTCTCTTTACGATTTTGATTCGAAGACAGAGGGTTATGTCGGCCGAGGAGTGTGGTCTGCCTGATGGAGATTTAGAAACTTTGACGTCGAAATTTCATTTTGTTGATTTGGCTGGCTCGGAGAGGTTGAAACGAACCGGAGCGACTGGTGAACGAGCCCGAGAGGGAATTTCTATAAATTGTGGCCTTTTAGCATTGGGTAATGTCATATCGGCGCTAGGTGATAAATCAAAGAAAGCATCTCATGTACCATATAGAGATTCGAAACTTACAAGACTTCTGCAGGATTCCCTGGGAGGTAAGATGTAACTTAATTTCCAGTATTAAATGATTTGTAAACCAATTTGTCCTTTTCTGTTTACAGGCAACAGTCAAACACTCATGATTGCCTGTGTGTCTCCAAGTGACAGGGATTTTATGGAAACGCTAAACACCTTAAAGTATGCCAATCGTGCACGAAACATCAAAAATAAAGTTCAACTCAATCAAGATCAAAGTTCAAGAACAATTTCACAACTCAGGAGAGAAATTGCTGCTTTACAATTGGAGCTTGTCGAATATAAACAGGTAATACGGTCAAAATCAATCAAAAAATCAATTTTAACCCTTTTCTCCATTTTATTAGGGCAAGCGAAGCATCGATGCCGAAGGCAATTCTGCTATCTCTGATACATTCCATGAGAATGCAATGCTCATGGCCGATAATAAACGTCTCCAACAGCGACTAAAAGCCATGCAAGAAACAATCAATGCCTTGACCGAGAAAAATACAGAACTGATGGTGGAGAAGGCAACAAACGGTTGGACAAAGTCTGATGGTGATAAATCAGTTACCGATATGGTGGCTGGCTATTTGGGTGAGATCGAGAAGCTGCAAGCGAAGTTAATTGAATCACAAGAAATGTATCAGCAATTGAAGAAATCTACTGCCCTTAGTCCTAGGATTAATTCCAAGATGAATCCGTCTTTTGATAGTAAGCTTGAAAAAAGTTAATTTTCTAAAGCTTTTTTGTCACTGAATTCTTTTGTTTCCTTAGACCCAGAGACTTTAATCAATGTGGCCAAACGAGAATTAGAAAAAAATCGTGAAATGCTTATGTCCCGTTCGCTGCCAGGCTTCAACGAAGACGCCCATAATTCAAATGTTGAAAATATTAATGACTCCGATAGTGATAGCGATACAGAATCCGATGACAAAGGTAAGAGTCCTGTGACGATTTTTATTGGTTTATTCCGAAGTTTTGTGAATACATTTCTTAAACGAAATCATTCATTTGGTGGATGTCAGAAGGTTTCTGCATAACCCAATGGAAAATTGCAGTCCTTTAATTTCAAACAATAATTACTTTAATCAATTTTGCTTCTCCCCGAAAATAGCAGGAGAAATCCAAGCTGAACTCAACGATATCAGTTCTGACATTGAACTTAAGTCAAAGCTTATTGAACAGCTAGAATTATCCCAACAAAGAATGCAACTCATGCGTCAGCACTATGAAGAGAAACTAAATGTCCTAAACAACAGGATTATGAACACACAAAAGGAACGTGATCAAGTTTTGGCTAATATGGGTAGGTTTTTGTTAAATACTTGCCGTGAACTCCTTTGAATTCCATTTTTCTTGTTCCAGGTTCGAATCAAACGGCTCCAAGTGATAAAGTGAAAAAAGTTCGAGATGAATATGAACGTAAAATCAATGATATGCAACGCGAGTTGAAAAAGTTACAAGCGGCCCAGCGAGAACACCTTAGACAGCAGAGAGAGCTTCAAGCCCAAGAAGCCAAACTAAGAACTCTCCGAAACGAACTTGCCGAATTAAAGAACATCAAGGTAAGAAACTCAAAAATACCCATGACTATTTTACTAAAGTCCTGTCTAACTCATTTTCACAGACCCGTTTGATTCGTAAAATGACCGAAGAAACCAATCGCCACAAAGAAGAAGAAACCCGCAAAGCCCGTGAAATCGCACAATTGCGCAAAGAATCGCGCAAACAACAAAATACAATGAAATCCCTTCAAGCACAAGTTCAAGCCAAAGATCAAATTCTCAAGCGTAAAACCGAGCAAGTAACAGCTCTGCGTCGCAGCCAAAAAGGTATGCTAAGTCTCAAAGCATCTGGTCGTGTTCCACCGAAAAAAGAATCATCCATCTTTTCCGAGCGTCATGCTCGTCTGAAATTGGAGAAATTCCATCGGAGCATTAATCGTGCTGCACGCAATAAACAAGTTGTCGTTCAACTTGAAAAAGAACTCGAAAGACTGTTACACGAACGTGAGACTCTGAGCAAGGATATTGCGAATGTGCGAAATCGTCAGCGTCAACATAAATCTGCGGATTTGGCTAGCGAAGAAGATAGTCTAAAAGCAAATTTAAATTTCATTCAAGACAACATTACACACGTCCAACAAGCAATTATGGAATTCGAAGAAGGCAAAGATCCACCAAATGATTTAGCCTCATTGCAGGGTATGATTGAAAATGTGAAGAGTGTCGAAGAGGCAAAGTATCTCCTGAAAGAATTGGCCAATAATGCCATTGATCAAACCTGCGATACAGCTTTAACTCAAGGTCGTTTGTTAGAGCATGAAACTCTGCTCAAGGAAGTCCAACAAGAAAGTGGAATTCAACAACAACTTTTGCAACATTTCCTTGCCCAAAATCCGTCGGTACAAATAACGGACCTCTTCGACACTCTTAATCTAACTTCAGCCAATAACATGAGTGGATCGACAAAATCTTTGAATAGCAATAGTACCTACGACATTCCATTGGCCGATGTTAGTAACACTAGTTTTTGGGATGGAGTTATACCTGGACCTGGTGGTGCTGCACAAAATCGTTCGTCTAGCAGAAGTCCATCGCCAGCTCCAACTATTGATTTGTAAGTTGTTTGCTTTTTCAAAAATATACTTATCGTTTATTTTTACCTTTTTTGTTTCAAAAGTTCTCTCAAGAATCAATCAATCAAAAATTCAAGAACAATTGAAATTCCACTTGGAATGAATACCAAATTTATCCGAAATAATTGCTCCATTGAAGCTGTTTTATTTAATGATCAAGATTATTCGAGAATTTGTTTTTGAAATATTCATTAAAATTTAAATTATTAAATTATTATTATTTGTCTTAATTTATTTGTGTTTTCTTGTGTCAAGGACTGAAAGGACATCGAAGATAAGAAGGCGAACAGCTCAACCACAAGAACTTCTCTTTGGAGACACTGAAGTCAGTCATAATGGGGTGAGTGTATTCCTTTAAATTCATCTCTTTCACGTTTAAAGTTTATTTTTTCTTTTTGATTTCACAGGATGATCCGATGACACAATCCTTCACTCAACTGGAACCTGTAACACGTAGCTTTATTCCATTAGCTCGTGTACCAAGTGCCCCAGGATCGTTAAAGTAAGTTTTTTTTCGCATCAACAACAAAGCAAAATATCATCAATCATACAAAGATACACAAACCAAAAAATTTGTTGTATGTTGCACTTTCAACAAAATCGTGTCTGTCCTTAATGTCGCACCCTTGTTTCCGTTTTTTTCTTCTCTTCCTCCTCGCACTTTCTATCTCTAGACAATCACTCAATTCACCGTCGCTAACACGAAAGACTCTTGACAATGGAGCTGCAGCAACAGCGATTCCAGTCTCACCACGTGTCAGCCGAAGGGCATTTCCGGCCAAAGGATCACCAGGGTTGTAAGTACATGACATAAAAATACACACAACATTTTTAAAATAAAATAAAAATTACTGTAAATATAAACATCTTATCTCTATCCGTTTATTTCTATGAATATTTAAATTTTCTGTTTTAAATTGAGAGGTTAAACCGAAATGAAGATGATTTTTAGTTTTTTTTCTAATTGTATATTGTAAACCTATATGACATCTGGACTTTATTTGCTTTACAAATATCAATTGTAGTATTTTAGTGCGCTTTTTTTCTAATTTTCATTAAATTATTTATTTGTGTCTGACTTATTAATACAGTACATAGTTTTTTTTTTCATTATCTACAACACTCTTTACACTATTTCCATAGACCCGTGTACATAATTTTGTTGAATCAAAAAAAATGTGTTCTTCTTTGTGTGTTTTAAAATTGTTAACTTCTTAATTTTACTTATTTCTTTTTTTTTGTTTTGTTATATTTTTCATTTCTATTTCTGTTTTTTTTTTCTTTCTCTCCTAATTTGATTTTTTCAGTATATTTTGATTTATCTGAGATGATGAGAATGTGTCGAATTCTTCTTCTTCGTCGAATAGGTGATGATGAGCATTTTAAAGATGATGATATTGAGGAAATTGTTAAAATTATAATTTTATATCTTATTTATAACCATAATAATAAAAATGAGTGTAACAATTTGTATCAATCATTTACATTCATATAAATCATAAATACATCAATATCACACAAAAAAAATTTTCAAAACAACAATTACAACTAGAACATTTTCTTTACAACAAATAATATAATTATTAATTTATTGCTATGGTCGATAAATGATAACAACTTTTTCAATGTGTTTCTTCTTCGATGTGTTGATTGGTATAATTTTTTTTTTAATGTTTCAAAAATAATTTTAATTGTTTTTATTTTTATTGTTGTTTTTACTAATTTATTGTTTTATTAGTTTGTTTTCTCCTTGTTTTGATAAGTTATGATTAATTTTTAGAATATTTACATTTCATGGTTTATATTTCAATTAAAAAAAAAAATAATCGATGATGTTAGGGATAATATACAAAATAAAAATTAGCTATATTTTAGAAAAAATAAACTATCATTTTTTGTTTTTGAAAAAAATTGTGTTGCTTCACTTTGTTTTCCAAAAATTAGTGTTGCATGGTGTGCAATTATTATTTTTAGGTTCCTAACTGTGATTTTAATCAGTGTTTAGCTTTATTTTTGATATTGAGATTAAAGCTTAGCAGTAATCCCTTATAAAGTTATTTTTTTTTCTTCAGTGATCGGAATTGATTTCCATACGGATTCAAAACTAGTTTTCTGAACTTCATTCAGTATTCAAACCTTTTCTTTTCTAAAGTCATGATGAAATGAAACATAAATTATTCATGCTTTAAAAGATTTTCGTCATAATATTTGGTTTAAAAATTCTAATTGAGGTAATTGCATTTATTTCAAGATAAATTTGCAACTTCTTTCTTATAGCCAAAATAATTGCATTTGGTTATACATCTGAATAAAAAAAAAAAACTCCACTTCGTATGGATAAATAAACTAGGCTTAATAAACCAATAAGAAGTGAATTCAAAACTTCAACATTTTTCTTTATTTTATTTAATTTTTTTTTATATTTGAAATAAATTTTTATTTTTTTTTATCAAAAGTGAAAATAATAAATACAGTTAAGAGAAAACAACAGAATAGAGATTTAAATTTTTTCTCTTTCTTTTTTCTTTCTATTGCCATTTTGTTCAAATTTAAATTTCAGTAACTATGAAAAAGTGAGGGCGAATTCATCATTATGTGTCAAATGTGTTAAAAGACAAAATAATTCTAAAGAAATTGCTATTGAATCACACGCATATAAACAACATTTTTAGCCTAGAAAAAAAAAAACAATGCTATTCATTCACTTTGCAATAAAATGATTCGATGCTGTCAAAATAAATTTCACAAAATGATGATTACAATAATTATATTTATTTCCAATGATTTTTATTTTTTTTTTAAATTCACAAGGCTTATCTATGCTCTTCTAAAATTCAAAAGTAATTTAAAAAAAATTTTGTTATTTATTTAAAAAAATTGGTCTGTTGGGAAAAAATCACAAACTTTCTGTTTTTTGTTAAGTAGTTTTGAAAGAGATGTATTTATGTGAGAAGTAACCGTATTCAGACGAAATAAAAAGCGTTTTTGCGACAATTTCAGTTTTGAAAAATTAATTAAATAGTACATTCTGATTTTTTTTTTCATTAATATTTTTTATTTAATGGCACCAAAAAGAAATTTTAAGAATTAATTTTTAAATGAAAAGTATTTTAAAAATTCATCGTTCCTGTCTGAAAAAACGTTAAAAAAAAATATCAATGAATAATTATTCCAATCTAACCAATTTATTCCAAAATGAACTTTGCTTTTTGATTGTGCATATTAGCAAAGCAACATCACACCTGATAACGTCTGGAAGTTAACTGACGATAAATTTATATAATATTAATGAATTTGAGAGTTAATCGCCTTTAAGATTAAAAAACAATTATTTTTCAAATTAGTAAATTCTCAAAATTTTGAGGTAGCATTTGTGAATTATTGAATAATGTCATCAAAATTATAATTTTTTAAAACATTGTTAACTAACGGTAACTTAGGGTTCAAAAATAAGGTTCGAGTTAGGTATGATTTTAATCTTTAATTGAAAACTGCGATTTCAAACTATGCAATCAGCATTCTTTTACCTTAAAAAGATTGCAATCGCCAATTGTTTTATCTTAAAAAGATTGCAATTAATTGATTTCAGTATTTTGGGACTTAATGCATCCTTTGTATTCTTTTTGCATTCTCTTCTCTTCTTTGATTTTTTTCATCCCTTTACATTCTTTAAGTTTTTTGCATTCTTTTTGAATTCAACAGAACGGAATTCACATTTAAATATACAGAACGGAATGGAAACATTTAAATTTTTCCGTTCATTGCGTTTTCAAAAATTTAACATTTATTTTCAAAAACAAATATTGTGTTTATGTTTTACACAATGAACCAAATAAAACAATATGTATATTTTATTGCACCCGCCCCACCAAAGGATTCATATATTTTGTACCGGTTTTTGATTTTAATCTTTTTGAGGTTTTTACGAATTTTCAATTTTATACAGCGTCTTGGTATTTTTAATCAACATATTTCGAGCAAATTTAAATTTACATAAAAACTAACTTGATTTTTGAGAGGAGTTAATTTTTGTAATTTTTAATTTAAAGAAAAATATTATATTTCTTATTCAGCCTTAATTTTTATCCTAGAGCGTACCTATTCTGAATTTTATTGCGCATTTTTGAAAAACAAAATAAATTTAAATAAAACGATTTGACTTTTCTATGTGTTCAACTCCCCCCCTCCTATCGCATTGGCTATGAACTACAGAGAGACACGAAATCTTTAAGACTTCAAGCTGAATATTTTTGTTGCCTTAACACTTTTTCTCGGATCTGCGAGAATTGAAATAAATCGATTTTAAAAATAATCGTACAAAATGGGAGGTGGTGCTGGAAGGGAGAATATTTTACCTAATTTTGTTTTTTTGCTTTAGACTTGGAGAAACAATTAAATGGAAAGTCCAGCCTGTTGCAAATTCTTTCGATGTTTCTTTCCTTCTAGTTTCTAAGTCAACTGAAATTTCTAGCCACAATATCAATTCTTAAAAAAATCACCTGGTTCTAAAAATGTCGTTTGCCTTTTATTTTCTAATTTTTTTCAATTCAAAATAAACCTCAAGTAATACAAAACAAAATTACAAAAGCTTTATTTGTCCATTTTATTCAGAACAGGTTATTATTATTACCAGTTCTAAAGTGAAATAATTCAAACAAGTGGCCTTTGTTCTCTGGTCCTACCCACCCAGCATCACCTCAGACCTAAACAATCTGCCTGTTATATTATCCATTTGAAAATTATTATTAAAAAAAAAGAAAATCTTCGTCTTGATAATTTCCCTTCTCTAATAGAAAAACCACCACGCCCCCACTCTATCAATGGAGTCATTATTTTTTTCCGTGGTAAAATAGAACTTCTTTAAAGTCTCGTGCTTACAAAAAAAAAGAAAATGTCTACATAAAAGTCACTTAAAATAAATTCAGCACATAAACGTTAAAATTACCCTGCTTATTCCATGGAGAAAAAAAAAATATATATGTATACAGTACCTCTACCTACCATCTTTGAATGAGTGTACAAGAAGACAAAACTCATAATTTTTCCATTTGTATGCAGTCTTTGTTATAACTAAAATCACCTCAAAGCAAATGAAAATCATCCCTTATACATTATACTGCTTTATAAGCAGCACATCTCATTCCAGCTTTCGTTGTATATTTTATGTACCTATCTACTTTAAGCTCGTCGTTTTTTTGGTGTTTTCTTTTAGTTTTTTTTTCTCTTTTTTTTTGTTGCGTTCATCTTTTTTTCTGCATCCATCTTCATTTCAATGTAGCACTCTGTTTTTTTTTCGGTGCTCATTTACATTTGTATTCAGCAAAAATTCATATTTCTTTTGCATTTTAAATTTTATATGTATTTATTTTTATGGTAAAGTAGTTTGTGTTTAGTTTTTTAAATATATTTTTGTTTATTTAGAATACTAACATATGGCTTATTTTAATTTATGTTGTGCTTACAAAATCCATTCATATATATTATTATTAAACAAATTAAAAATGCTTACCTACCTAAAAAAAATAACACTAACCATAATGCTTTGATTTTTTGCCTTTGTCTCTTTTTTATTCCCAAACAAAACCAAAAAAAAACTACCATCTCTTGTAATTCCTTTTTAATTTTCTAATAAACCCCATTCCCCACAAAAAAAAAAAAAATATTACCCAAAACAAAATAATAAAAAAAAACTCAATCCGACACAAAAATTTACACAAAATGCTTGCGAAAAAAAAAACACCAAAATCCTCTAAACAACAACAAAAATATGAAACCAAAATAAAAAATAAAGAGAGGAAGATGTCACACCACCACCACAATCACCACCAGTGTACCGAAAGATGATATCACGCGAAGATAATAACGCAGGAGGTGATGTTTTTGCAAGATTAGGTGCTGGAACACAAGACCCAGCTCCGGGTGGCAGTATTCAAAAAGTAACCGGAAAGGTAAGATAAGAAAACAAACAAGATGTTTGCTATTCAGCGCTTAATTCAGCGGATGTCTTTGAATTTTTTTTTGTGTTTTTGTAGATTCGCATCGGAGTACCACTTTATTGCACTCATACCGTTTCGGGACACAATAATTCAGTTCTGTCGATTAAAGTTGATGATGATATCCTTTATACAGCAGCTGCTGATAGGACAGTTAAAGTTTGGGATTTAAATCAAGAAACAGCTCAACATTGTCTATCAACTCATCCGGGACCAGTGATTGCGGTTCAAAATGACTATCGCACAAGATTGTTATTTTCGGCTTCGGGGCCATTTGTTAGAGTTTGGGATTTGCGGACAAGCAATTCGAGGCCAATTAAGACTTTAAGTTCCTCGGGACAAATTTTGCCTGGTAATGCGAATATAACTGGCACTATACCAGGAGAATCTCCAATAACTGCACTTTGTTTGGGTGCATCGGGTAATCTCTATGTTGCGGCATCGGATAAAGTTCGAATTTGGGATCTTAAAAGGTATATTTCATATATTCAGCTAATTCAGCACTTTAATAAGAATTTTTATTTCTAGCTTAAATTGTCTGGGAAAACTATCCGGTGGCCATCAGGCGGCTGTTATGTGTGTTACAGCTTGGGAAGGTCCAGGTGGAAGTACAGATTTTGTCGCTACTGGTTCCAAGGATCACTACGTCAAAGTATTCGAAGTTCCGACAGCAGGTGGCGTTGTCTATCCCCTGCTGAATCTCGAACCACCACATTATGATGGTGTTCAGGCACTGGCTGTGGCTCAGGATGCTCTTGGAGCTGATGCTGAATTGTTTTCAGGGAGTAGAGACTCCGGTATTAAGCGGTGGGACCTTAAAAGCGGAGAACTCAAGCAGGTAAGTGTTCACAAGCGTTTTTATTCTTTCTTTGACAATTGGCAAAAAGTTTGGTGCTTGGACGATATATAAATTTAAAAAAAAAAACTCAGCCTCGGTATATTCAGCAGCACTGTGAAATGTTTGCACAACTTCGTTCAAATCGTAATCGAACAAATTATTCTATGTAATCGAAAAATAACTCTCTCATAAAATTCATATATTTTCTCTCATTGGTTTGTTTTTCTCCTATGATGCAAAATTTGTAGCTTTTAAAATGCTTGGGTAAAATTTGTAAGCGCGTAAGTTTAGGGAACTATTGAAAGTGTGTCGTCTTAAAAATAATTTTTCTACGGATTTATAACAATATTCTTTTGATTTCAGCCGCATTTAATACGATAATTTTATATTCAGCAGATATTTTTTTCTTCTATTAAAAACTTAATAAAATCAAATTTATGTGTGTTTTTCGTTTTTAATTTAGTCCCTCAACAATGCCCACAAGGGATGGGTTTCCGGAATGGCTATTTCCGGTGATGTGTTGCTTTCTAGTTGTCGTGGTGGCATTATACGTTTATGGAATGTCAAAACCTGCGAAAGCTTAGCTGAATTGAAGACTGATTTAATGATAAATGACATTGTTGCATCTGGTCAGCGTGTTTTCACTGCATCAAGGTGAGTTTTTAATTTTCAATTAATTTTTTAATAATATTATCTGATTCAAAATTTATAAGCAAAAATAACTCTCCAATCTTCTTCATCCAATCCACAATCAAATCCAATTCCTTTCCACCTTTCTAAATTCGATACACCAACAAAAAAAATTTATCTACAAAAACAAAAAATCCATTTAAATCTAATTATTTCTCTCTATTTTCTTTCTTTCTTTATTTTTTATTTGGTTATATAATTTAAACTTTTATCGTTTTTTTATGATTTTTGTGTCTCTTTTTTTCTTTCGTTATTTAAATGTTGTTTATTAATTGATATATTTTTGTTTGTTTAAATAAATTTCATGAATTTAGCTCGGGTGAAGTACGGATTTGGCGTTTTGCACCACAAGAAAATTTTCCAACATCGCAAATGACAACGTCAATTGAAAAGAAATAATCATAAATAAAAAAAAATCAATATGAATAATCTGAAATACTAATTATACCAAAGCAAAAATCCTAATTCTGCTCAATTATATCCTATTCAGCTACACTAACGTAGTTAGATTTTAATAATAAATGTAGTGCAAGGAAGGTGAAATGATCATTTTTTATTGTGCTGAATAGAGATTTTACATATTAGATGGTTGATATTGAAAAACAAACCTGTTAAAAATAGATTTAACTATAACTAATTTTTCTATTCAGCAAACTATTAAACAACCATTTGAAGGTGCAAATGCAAAATTTGCTAATTCAGCACTATAAAAATGATCAATTCAGCCATAATCTTAATTTACTTATCGCTTTTCTAACTAATGCAGCTTTAAATTTTGCTTTTATTGTATGCTAAGATTACAAACAAAAAACTAATTGAACTTAAAGAAAATTCCTCATTATAGAAGCGAAAAAAAAGACATACGAAAATTCATAATGTTCCCATATAATAATTTGCACGTTTCACATTTTTGATTTGTTTTAATTTTTTGTAAGCAGATATTCCTTCTTCTTCATATACACACCAAATTTGTTTTAGATGTTTTCATTTTGGTTTTTGTCAATTCAGCGACATTTGAATGTGTAATTTCTTTCTCACTCTAACAAAATTGTATAGAATATTTATTTAATTATCTATTTTTTGTTTGTGTCGCTTTAAAATCGTCTTCACCTCTCAATTCCGCACTTATTCAGCAAAATCAATTTTGTATTTTTGATTTATTTTATTTCTTTTTTTTTTATGAATTTTGTATTATTTTTTGTTAAAAATCAAAATTTCACTATACGTCACGCATCTTTAGATTTTGGCCACGTTTAATCATTTGGAGTCTTATATTTGTGCTGCTGATAAAATTGGTGAATTTAATTTTAAGCGGATTTTGTCCGCGTTCCAAATGTGATTGTGCGTGTTCATGTCAGCACGATTTTACTTGGCATACTACATCATTACCACCGTTCAAATAAAATGGCACAAAAAAAAATATAAGGGCGAGGCTCTAACCCATTTCCAGGGTTTTTGGCAATATTTATACACAAATAAATTAATCGACTTCTTGTTCCTCTGCTATATTTAACAAAAAATATAAAAATAAACATAAATAAAAACACGCATAAAACATTAAGCACAACCCTGTGATTATTGTGGTGTTTGTGTGTGATGTGGTTAAGCGAGCTGAATGTCATCTGTTGAAGTCATTGAAACATTTTCTGTACAAAAAAAAAATGGTAATTCAGCAAAACCGAATTACTATTTCGATGTTCTGTATTCTCATTCGATGTAAGTTTCTCATATTTTTTGTTTGTTTTTTATTTCACTCTTTTTTTTAACGTAAAAATCAATATTTTTCACTTTTGCATCCATCACAAAAAAAAAAAAAACATAAAAGTTTTACTACATTCAGTCTCTCTCTCTCTCTCATTCACATGCATCACATTTGCTTTTAATGTTATATCCACTACACAAATGGAGATGAGTTAAGTTGCTGCAAGGCATGCTTTCGTAATTGAATATTTTATTTATGTACATATTTCTTTTTTTTATAGGCAAGCCATATTCCACAAAGTTGAGTAGATGTGTATTTTGTTTTACAAACAAGGTAGAAAGATAGAGAGGCAGATAGTAATTAGAATAATGATGGTGGTTAATTGGGTTTGTTTGTTTGTTCTTTAATACTTTTTTTTTGTTGTTGTTAGCAAAGTCTCTGTTTCAAGTGTTTTCATACAAAAGATGTCTAGACGAAATTGAGAAATATGATTGCTGAATAGAAATTTTCTTTGCTGAATAGTAATTTTCTTGGCTGAATAGCTTTAAATGCTGCCAAAGATGAACTTAGTAGAAGTGCTTATAAAAATTCGTTAGAGTTGAATTAATAAAAACATTTTTGAATAAATGACAGCCGAAAAAAAATTCGTTAAGTTTTGGTCAGTCCTATCCATTTCATCGCTGTGGAATATTTTTTTATTTACTTGCAAAAAGACAGCTATATTTCTATTTATTCCATATAGTATGCTAATGGAAATGAGATCGTTCCATAGGAAATAAGCGCAGTGAAAGAAAAACTTAACGAAACTGATCTTTTAAAGGTATTTCAATTAAACAGTAGAGAACGTTAGTGGTGACCATATTTTGTCGTTAACTTAAACGGATACGTTCAATGAAAAAGTAATTTTGATTACGTCTGTAAAATAAATATTCTGAGTTTTGAACAAAAAAAGGTCGAATATCGGCCAGGGTGCGAAACTGAGTTTTGCTAAAAGTAAAATTTTGTTCCCTGATGCAATTAGTCAACCACCGAATGGCTATTTCGAAAGAGTTTCCGTTAAATTTTTCTGAGAAAGTGGGGCTTCAAAGATTTAAGTGAGCTATTTTGCTATGCATTTAATGATGATTTCAAAATCAATGGATATTTGAAAATTGCTAACATTAAATTTTTTATCGAAAGACAAACAAAAACTCGATTGAATAGATACTATTTTCTATGCGTTTAAGATAATGCACCTTTTTTCATTAAGTTTCGTTTTCAAGGATTTGAGTCAGTTGTTCTGTTTTGCGTTGACTTTTTTTTTAAGATAAGTCCACAATAAGCGGACATTTCAAAATTACTTTCGTTAAGTTTTTATCGAAAGCCTAAAATTTGAGGTTATAAGATTATTGTTTTACTGTTTATTTAAGACCTCTTAAAATTCTGTGTGTCTCAATACGGGTTTTCTTTACGTATGTAGCTTCTTTCGTTAAATTATGTTAAAAAAGGTCTTACTAAATTTTTGTTGTTGTGCGTGTTGGGTCAATGTACTTTGATGTAGCGGCTACTGAGCGTATTCCAAATAACTTCTCTCTTAGTATACTTTCGTCAAGAACCGTGTCGGAAGTAAAATCTAAAAACTATGTTCGTGTTTCATTTGCAGTTTTGGTAAACAACTTTATTTCTCAAGGTAATAAGTCAGCGAATGGAATATTTCTAAAAATTGTTGCCGTTAATTTTTTTTTTTGAAGCAGAAATTCGAAGAATTTTCTTTTGAACTTTTGAATTCGAAAGACTATAACTTCGTAACCGATGGATTTTTTTTTATACAGCTCTTGGTGAAAAATCGCTTTTTCTTATAGTTTTTTATTTGTTTAAGTTCGCATGATCTTTTCCTTTTTTCGTTCTTTCTTCCGAAAATCTATTTGACTTTTTACCACAAAAAGAAAAAAAAAAAACCTTTCCAGTTCCATCTGTCCTTCATTATACAACACTATTCATCTCATCTCATCTCACCTCATTTCTTTACACAAAATATTTTAAACAGCTTTTTTTTTTAAACCAAAAAAATTTGATTTTTGAAAAATATTATTGAAAATTGTTAAATATTTTTGTATTTTTGCTTCTTCTTGTTGTTCGGTTATGTTGTTATTTTGTTTCTGTTTTTTTTTTCTTTCTTTTTTCTCTGTTTTCGTCTCTTTCACATGATTATTTTGTGATATGCGTGCACATACACATAAAACAAAACAAAAAACAAAAAAAATTAAAATGTATGATATACACCATGGCATCATGTTTTGATTTGCGTCTCTTGCGTTCGCCATTTTTGAACAATGTGATGTTCTTTGCCTCATCATTTATCATCTCTCCGTCATTCGCCTGTGTGTGTGTATGTGTGCATCTGAATTGCAGTGATGGCAAAGTGCGGATGTGGCGTTTTACCAACGCCCTCAAGCGGCAATGCTCACTCGATAGTAGCTGACAAACGGCCGATTTTCGGCGAACAAACTCGACGAATGACGCAGAACTTAGTGGAAGCAGTCCGAAGATACGAAGCTCCCTAAAGCGATTGTCTTCATCGACGTTAGCCCTGGCGCGGCCATCATCATCATCGTCATCGTCACCGACATCATTGTATACTACAAATAGCAGCACTTTTTTGGATCTGGCAAAGAGACGCCTCCGAAGCGCAACTAACAGTCCAGTTCGTGTAGGACCTGGAACATTTCTACCGAATGTTACGAAATTAAATACTCGAACTCCCGCACCTAGCGGCCGAAGCTCACCGTCACCATCGGCAATTGTAAGCTTTGTTCGAAAAAATGCTCGCAGCCGCTCAGATTTATCACATGCCCCGTTGCGTCTGCGCGGAAGTCTTCCCAATCGAGTCAATTCGCCGGTATATCGTTCGCCTCGTCCAGCTCACAACATGCTATCAACTTCATCCAACAATTTGCTGACATTTGGCAATAAATTATGATTCATTTATGTATGTGTATTGTTTTATTTTGTTTATGGTATGGTCTTGTTGCGTCTAAGTTAATTAAGTTTTGTTTTTCATCATATCATTCCATCAAAAAAAAAAAAAACAGCAACAAAAATACATTTATTAACAATTTCACAAATTATTTTTAAGTCTCATACATAAACATACAATTTTTATAACTAAACAATGAACAAAACATAACAATAAGCTTATCAAATTTTTTGTAAGCACATATAACATATTATTAAGCTTTGTCTAGAACAATAAGAAATTGATAAAATTTTCATATACAATAAGTTTTTTTTTGTAAGCACATCTCAAATCACATTTTACGATATATTTTTGAGTTTTAAATGAATAAATTGTTAAAAATATAATGAATAATTTTGTAAGCAGTGATTTTTTAATTGTGTAAAAGAAAAAATAATAATATCCAACTAAAGACTTTTCCCGAGGAGATGTTTCTTTTTTTTAAATTTTGTAAGCATATCAAATAATATATTGATATTAATTTATATAGATACTATTTAATTTTTTGAAACTTCGTATACGTTCCATAATATTATTTAATTAATTTTTTTTTTGTTGTTGCTTTAATTACTATTATAATTCAACTTGACTATCTAACGAAAACTAATGTGGAACACATAAATGTACCTTTATTTTTTAACAATATGGACTATATAGAAATGTATGTGAACATAAATAATGTGTTTATATTTTTATTTGCAAAACAAAATATTGTAATAGATGATTAATTTATGTTTTATAACCATCTCATACTATATATTATGTATTTACTAAAACATGCGCCTACAGAACTCATAAAGAAAAACAAAATGTAACAAACCCTAATATTCACAAAGACAATATGTAATAAAAAAAACGAAAATTAATACGCTTCTTGCACAATAAATGTGTAAGCGAGAGTTATTTCGACTAAATTAAATTTTGTTTGTTTTATTTTTTGAAGAGATATTTTCCAGTTTTTTAAAATAAAAGTGATTAACTGGTAGCAGAAGTAAGTATGTATTATATGATCTAGAACTCGTAAATCTTACTCCACAAAAATTTTAAGTTATTAAAGTTTTGTAAGCAACATAAAAATGTAATAATTGTGGACAAACAGTTTTATTAGGACAAAATTAAAATAGTTTTAGTATGATTTTAATTCAGCAAAATTTTATTTCAATGAAGGAACGAATTTATGTTCTTTTTATTGTATCACTTTTTACGTGACACACACAATGGATAGTAGAGAATTAAAACTGACAGGAATTTATATTAAACCTGATACTAGAACTTTTTAACAACATTTTAAAAATTAATTGATAAAGATTACGAATGAGATTTTGCATATTAAATAATTTTTTTCCTTTTAATTGAATTAAACTAAGCCTTCGCATTGAATTTGTAATTCAGGTTCTAAAATATATTAAAAAAAAAAAAAAAATAGTTTATCAATATGTAAGGCTAAGCAATTATTAAAATTTGTAGGCATTATTTGATGACTCTTCTCGTTGGGATTATTTATGATTCAGAACATTTATTAAATATTTCAAAATTGATTCAAAATTAATGACTTTAAATGGACTTTTTCTTTGTAGATTTATTATATTCCGAAAGTAAAAAAGAATTAAACAAAGCTCGTGTAAACAAAATTTCAAAAAACTTCAGATTGCCACAATCTTCTTAAAATTATGAATAAACATCTTTTATTTTGGCAAGAAATTATAAAATATTTTTAAGCTCACGGAAGAAAAAAGAAATTAGTTTAGAATTCAGCTGCAATATTTCTAGTCTTTACGCTATTACTTTCAAATATAATACTTACTATTTCTATATAGAAAATATATTAGCACATAAATATTTATTCAGCTCAATAATAAATGAGTTTGCGTTTATAGCATGATATGTTTAGTCAATTTTCAAATTCAAGTTGTACTGAAAGTTTGCGTTATAATTTTGTCAGCACTTCGGAAATCACATTACATGTTTTTTGCTTGCAAAACACAGTTATACTGTTATACTATTTTACCTACTGCACTACTTTGCCATCGTGAATTCAGCTGATAAGTATTTCAGCAATCTGTCGGTATAAAAATTTACTTATTTCTAGCAATAAGTCTTATAATTTTATTGAAATTTATAAAATTCTTTGTAAACTCATATAATTTTAGCTTCAAATATTAATTTAATATTCATATATTAGTTCCAAATTCATATTTACGAATTTAGTTTACAATCCAGCTCCAGTTTTTTTAGTCAGCACCCTGTTTCTATCAAATATACTTATTAACGAAATTAAATATTTATTCACCTCAAAACTAAATCAGTCACTGTTGTTTGTTATCATATATTATGTTGTAAGCCTTCGTTTTACTTTTTTCAGCAATCTGTGGAAATCATGTTTCTTGCAAAAAAAGAAGATTTAAGCATTAAAATACTTATTCAGCTCAATAATACGTAATTGAGTATCTCTAACGTTACCTTGAAGATTTATGCTCTTAATTTCTTATCCAGCTCACTAATAAATACGTTATTCAAAACAATTTTCAATTTTTAAGTAATATGTATGTATTTCAGCCCGTGCTGGTGTCAATCAATTCTTCCAAAAAAGTGTTTTTAAGCGACATTTGATGCTAATTCAGCTCATTTCTTAATTAGTAATTTCCATTGTGCACAGGTTATATTTTTTTTTTGTCAGCACCCTGTGGGTACAACTTAAATATGTTCAATTCATTTATATGAGGCCATGAGAGCAATAGTGGCGTAACCCATAAAATTCACTTTAGAGCTACGATTTTTTTGTATTTTTCCTTTGTCATTTTTGATTAATTTTAAAACGTGGAAGAGTTTGAAAATAGACATACTTTGCAGGGCAAGCTTTTGTTTTAAATTAAACATTATTTTGGAAAAAAAAGTGGGTTACGCAACTATTGCATTCATGGTTTTCTGTAAAAATTAAGAAAAAAGAAAGGTTACGTCAAATTTATTATATTACTTTTTTTTTAATTTCCTTCATAGTTCATATTTTAACAATAAAAATTATACATACGTTTTTACTTATTTTTTAATGATTTTACTCCTCTGATGAAACGTCAAATATTGGAACACTGAACACTCGTTGACGTTTTTGAATTATTGTAAATAAAGTGACAATTGGTGGTATAAATTGAAGCAGTTCTATTAGGTCTTCCTTTTTTTATCATTTATTTTAGGTTCCTCAAGCTGGTAGAGCTTTTTTAATATCCATGAATTGTCTCTTTTTTACATTTACCTCTTCGAGTAAAACATCAATTTCATTCGAATATTTATAAAAAATTGAAAATGTTTTATTTTTTTTTCGAAATGTAACCACTGAATTTTGAGCAATTCAACCTTGGAATTTTCCTGTTTGTGATATTTTCTTCGAGAGATTATGTGGAAAAAAATCAGATGAAGAATTTCAAATGGGTTTCTCTTTCTGGCCGAGGAAATGACGTTAACCCAATCATCTGGGACGAGGTTAACTATAAATTTTTTGTATTCTTTTCTATTACACCAAAATCTTGTTCACCACAAAACCACAAAATCGGGATGGAATACCAAAAATTGGCAGAACAGTGAAAGTTTTATACATATGTATTTCTATTTTGGCCCCCACATTGATCGGCATACATAATAATTTTTTAGACTGTTCGACGTTCTTAAAATATTGCATAAAACAAGATCCAGTTTCTTGAGGCCCCCTTGACGTTGTAGACTCATCCCAAACATACGTGTGAACTTTTTCACTGCCCATATTATATGTATACCAAAGCAAATGGTCACAACCTGTACCGAAGCAAACAGTTTCTATAAGAGAAGTTACGCCACTATTGCACTGAAACTATGATCAAATTATAAAATGCAATGACACCTTTTTGAGTGCCATCTGGTAACACATTTTTGTATTAAAATAGATATATTAAGGGGCCCATTTTAATGAAAAACTCGTTTTTGAAAAAAAAGTGGGTTACACCACTATTGCACTGACGGCCTCATATAGAGTTGCTTCCCGAATTTCTATTCATTTGTCAATTTTTAAGTTCAAATTATTTTGTAAGCACAGGTTACATTTTTGTCAAAATAATGTGGATATCATTTAACATATATACCTACTTATATATATATTTTTTTACAATAAGAGTTTTTAATACTTATTCAGCGCATTTCTAAATGAATATCATCTCCATTTAACATTGATACATTTTTTTTATTATTATTAGTTATTTTGTAAGCACATGTTATATTTAAGTCTGTACCCCATGGGTATTACAAAACATATTTATATCTTCCCAGAAAATTACATCTTCATTCTCAAATACTTATTCAGCTTATTCAAACTGTTCAACGCATTGTGATATTTGTATTAAATGAAAATATGAAAACATCGAATTTTTCAAATAAAAATCACTGGTATAACTATATTTTCAGATTTTTCTCAAATCTACTTCCAAAATGTACATTGAGAGAAATATTTCATTTAAAAACCAAAATAAATATCCATTTGTAAGTCACTTAAAAAGTAGTAAAGAACGAACATTTTACCTTACGAAAATGTCCTCAAAAGCAATTTTTTTTTTGTAAAAAAAAACAACATTTTAGATTTCATAATGTATATGGCTTTTATTTGTGGAATTGTCCTTTTTATGGTGTTCACTTCTCTTTCTGTATTTATGTCCACTATGCCAGAATATCCTTACAGGAAATTCACGGGGAAAAAAAAATCAAACCCTAAATGGCTCCTGTTATGCTACCAATAGCAGATCGATATTTAAGTGAGCTATTCTTTATCCAAGATTTTCATATACATACATATATATATTAAATGATATCCTTTATAACAAACAACAATGCATTTTGTATAGATTGCTGGATGGCTAGCTGGACTTGAAGCATGGTACTGCTATATACTCTTGTGTGTCCAAAACCAAAACTATAATAGGAAATTGTTCTCAATAAGGATGCTCCATGAAACATAAATTCCTTTCGAGGAGTTGTCTCTTTTCTCTATTTAACTTGACGTCGTCGTCGTCGTCGTAGGATATATTCTTTTGCTTCATGGTTGTATTATAGTTGGTAGTCGTTGTTGTAAAAAAAACGGCACACTATAGTAAGTGCACCATACACTACGTCGGACAATAAACTTTAGCTATTTGTTCCAGAAAAGGACGAAATAAACTTTGAAGTGAGTGTATGTACATTTAGTTTAGTTTTTTTTTTTTTTTTTAGACTTCATACTCTCATGTCGACACAGTGAACAAGCAGAAGATGCACTTGGTGGGATGAACAAAAAATAATAAAAAAAAAACACCATAAAGGATTCTTTAGTTTCAAAATCAGTTAAAATGTTATTCTCTTGTTGATTTTTTTTTTTTTTAGTTTTTAGTATTTATTTTTGTCGATTTCAAAAGAGTTAATAAAAAAGAAAGCTTCTGCTGTTTGGATAAGAATGACAATGCATTCGCTATATGTGCTCTATGCGCTACAATGTGCAACACACTTCAAAGCGATAGAGAACTTGCTGCTTGAATTTGAAATGCAATGTCCGTGTATTTATTTGGATTCTTTTTCCCTATGTTCCGTCTTTAGTATTGAAAATGAAGCCTTTTTTTTTGTATCCTTAAATTGTAAAAAAAGCGATGGAATCAAAAGAGATCTTATGGCACACTTGAATATAAAAAAAAAACAGCAAACATTTAGATAGTTGAAACCAATTTAGAAATTGGACAAGTTTATGTAGTGCACACAAATTATTCGACAAAGTGGTATTGAATTACGAGGAAAATAGTTTGTTGCCAAAGGATTCTTTTTAAATTGGAAGTTTTGATTGAGAGAAGAAGAAGATAGATTTTATATTACCTAAAACATTCTTTGTGGTTGGTTATGATGGAATTCAAAGCGAATAACAAAGAATTTCTTAAATGTAAAATGTGACAAATTCGTACTTTGACGCCATTTGACTGGCAGTACCAAAATTGTAATGGGGAGTTCAAAAAATCAAAATCCGCAGAAGACGGAGGTTTTATGATGGAAAAATCAAATAAATTCGTAAAGAAATTTCTACTCAGACAGTGTTTCAAGTACAGGCGATTGTCGGATCTGTCAGTTTAAAAAGTGTCCTACAATCATTAGAACATAGAATTTTGTCTTAAAATATTGTCAAAAATGTCAATGTCAGATCATGAAAAGATGGTGGACGACCATCTGAAAATGAAATGTGAACGGAAACAAACCATAGGTAAATTTGCAGAACTCGAATCATTCAATTCATTATCATTGAGATCAGCTGAAAACTATTATCGGAGTGTGTGAGCAGGCTGAACGAATTGAGCAGAATTCACACTGTTAAGGAGGCAGACTCATTAGCACAACTAGGAGAAACAAAACTCCTGCGGTATAGAAGAAAATTTGACCAAACACGGGATGAAAAAGAAGAAGGGACGAAAAGATCAAAAATTTAGTATGAATTCCCCAAACTGGGGGCAGGCCAAACTTGTACTTGAAAACTATGACCAAGAACGTATCCTGCATCAGTCTGAGTAGAAAAATTCTTAGTGTCCTCACCGACCATTGTAAGTTGAGAAGACACCCGAATGCACTTAGCCTGGCGAGCAGAGCCTCTTGCTGATTGAAGGAAAAAAAGTCAAAAAACTATTCATAAAGAGATGGTGGCTGTTTACCAGGGTTCTGCACCTTCATTATCAACAGTGCAAAAGTGGTCAAGTGAGTTCAAGAGAGGCAGAGAGAGCATTGAAGACGACCCCCGCTCCGGAGCCCCGGCTACTGCTTATACGGGAGAAAGCATCAAAGAAGTCGAAAAACTTGTTCTTGAGGATGCCCGAATAAAGGTGAAAATGATGGCAGAGATCACCAAGCTTTCAACTGGTACCATTCACACCATTCCTTATGACCATCTTAACCTTTTAAAGGTCAGTGCAAGGTGGGAGCCACGAATGCTCACAGCGCCTCAGAAAAAAGTGAGAATGGCATGCTGTATAGAGAGCTTTTGGAGATGTGTGGTAAGAACGCGGACGGTGTTATGGATCGAATTGTTCCTGGGGATGAAACATGGGTTCACCACTATGACCCTGAAAGCAAACAAGAGTCTATGCAGTGGCATAAAAAAGCAACAGACCAACCGAAGAAGTTCAAAGTCACTCCGTCTGCCGGGAGGCTCATGGCCACAGTTTTTTGGGACTCAAAGGGAATCTTGCTCATTGCGTACAAAAAAATTTGAAACCATCAACGCCACATCCTACGCTTCCACTTTGCATAATTTGCTGGAGGAAATTAAAAAGGAAAGACGGGGTAAGCTCGCAGCGGGTGTGTTGCTTCTTCATGACATCGCTCCTGTTCACACGGCGCGAGTTTCCAAGGTTGCTGCGCGAGATTGTGGTTTCGAAGAAATCCAACTCCCACCCTATAGTCTAGACCTGGGCCCTAGTGATTATTTCCTGTTTCCGGATTTGAAAAAATGTCTTCGTGGAAAAAGATTTTCGGATGATGAAGAACTCAAGTCGGCAATAAATGGGTGTTTTGCAGAGAAAGAGGAAATTTATTTTTTTGAGGGTTTAAGAAAGCTTATCTCAAGATGTAATAAATGCATTGATGTTAGGGGAGATTATATTGAAAAATAAAAACAATTTAAATTGAATTTGCATTTGCCTTCATATCAATACCGAGAACGCTCCTCGTAGATCTTAAGGTATTAGGACCTTATACTTTCGTTCGAATCTCTTGAATTCTTCAGTTAACTTTTTTACCAAAAGAAAGGCAACGTATCCTTACACTTGAGTAGAATTATTAAAAATTTTAGCTTCTTGGTAAATCAAAAATTTGGTTTTCTTTCCCAATCGTGAAAATTAATAATTTGGCTGTTTTCGAAATAAGATATTTTTTGAGAACTAAAATTCCCATCAAAATTGATTTCCATTGTCTGTTCATACCATTATACCAAATTTCCTGTAATACACTTCCTTAAGCAACTCAAAAACCTCTTTCCCAAATTAACATTGAGACTTGAAAATTAATTTAGAAAGAAGAATAACATTCACCAAAAACGGTTTCATTTCTATACATTCTTTGCTCATTTTTTGGATTCTTAATTAAATAAAAAAAAAAAGAACACAAAGAATTCAACGAGTTTAAGGAAATAACCCAATATACCTACTGTGATAGCCATTTCAAAAGGACATACCAAGAATGCTTTTTAAAACCTCTTAATTACATTCATAGAGCGAAGCGCAGCGGTTTTAATTATATTATTTCGTTTACCAGACAGAACAGAACATTTGCGTCTTTCATTCACCAAAAAAATAAAAATGCAACAGAATTCCTTTTCAAAATGTCCTCAAAGGACACGACCGCACGAAAACCCAAACTCAAACCACAAAATTCCACATCTCCACCCAGCCAGTGCTCAGCAGCGGCGGCGGCGGCGATGGCCAGCTGAGAAGAATCTACACCACCGATATAATTTCACACTGAATAAGTTCCATTTTAAAATTGAGCTGTATCTTGGAGTTTGGTTTTTTTTTTGAAATTTTTATACTGTGGTATGACCATCTCGCGGCATCTCACAAAAATTTTCTGAGGGAATCTGTTCTTTCAAAGGGAATTTCAGTTTTCTCATTTTTTTTTTTTTTGGACAACCACCAAGTCATCATCTCTTTCCTTTCTTAATTTGCACTTGTTTGATACTACACCACCATCAAACCCCGTTTGGTAAAAGGGATTTGCAATTCAAGGATCTTAACAGCGAAACAGTAATGGTGAATGAACGAAAGACTTTACTATTTTCGTCTTGTTCTTGTTCTTGTCTTGTCTTTAAGGATAAAACAATTCAATTTGGCAAACGAAGTAAGAGAATCCGGTATCCGTTGAGCTGATTGCCAGAAAAGCTGCCGGCAAACGAATGGCAAAACCAACTCAACTAGGTACTTTTGCTTCTGCTTCTGCTTCTACTTCGAACTGGAAATACACAAAGTTAAAGAAAGAAAAAAAAATAAAAATACAACTTTGGATGACGATGATGACCTACAGGCTTTCGATTGAAAGGATCAAAGGAGGAAACTTGTTCGTTTCCTTCTATGATGTCCTACCTATATATTATTATATCTTGTGATATTATACCACCAACAGCTTGTGGTTTTTGGGAATTTTGTGGCTTTTCGCCAAGGGCACATTGAGCTAGCTATACGCGGTGCGGTAAAAGAGGCGTTATAATACTAAAACCCGACCAGTGAGTAGCGAAAGGCAGTATAATAATAAGTTTGAAATTTTCCGTGATTTTGCTTTGCTGCTTTTGAGAAATTTTTGTTAGTCTTCTAAAAAAAAAATTAGACGGATGGTTTTGTGGTAATTTGGAATTTTTGCGCAACTTGCAATATAATTTGCGGGGGTTAACGGTATGTATATATTTTTTTTTGTCATCAGCAATGTTTTAGATTAAATCAAAGTGAAGCACAAAGTACAAACAAAAATTTTAAAGTTAGATGAACAAGCATACAAAATCCTTTGACAATTTTTGCTACTGATTCAATTCGGATTATTATGGTAACGGGAATATGATAAAATTTAGCTTTACTCTTATCTTAACTGTCGTTTTAGCCCAATCATTGACCCCTTATTTTGGAGTTGTGGTTTTCCAATTCACTTGTCGCCTGACAGCTGAATTGAAGTAAAAAATACCGAGCGCTCTTTAGAGTTTAGAACTCAAAAAATCCTATAGCATCATCTTCCTTTTCAAACATTTATGAAGAATATGTTTAGTTAAGAGGGTCTTAAGTTTCAAGTGCTGGTGACTTTCGTTCGGAACAAAAATCAGAACAGGGGTGATTAGACCCCATTGACTCCGAAAAAAAATCGACGGAAAACTAATTTTTGGTTTTCTGAAGAAAATGTAAAAAGTCCAAACTATTTAAGCGCTGCTTACGGGGCTTTTAAGGCCCGTGCATAGATTTTTGTTACACAACTTTTTTAAAAATAAATTTGATTGAAAACTTGCAGATCAATAAATTCTTCTGCTCTAATTGATCACTTAGATGTGGCTTTTAGAACGAAAGTTTCGTTTTATTTTCGCTTGTAAGAGTGGAGCTTGTGGAGTGGTTTTGCCCGCTTAAAAAAAAAAAACATTCAATTGCTTTTTCTAGGAGCAATAATTTCAATGAAAATAATTAATCAACAAATTTGATTAAAATTCCATAATTACGGTTTATTGTATTTTACTTTTGACTCTCGAAGTTGTATTGTATACAAAAAATGTTTTATTTATTTTTTCTATACAATATATCACGCAATTGTGAAGTATCGAAAAAAAACCTTTTTTTATACATGTATAACCGCATTTAAAAAAAAAATATTTTTTATCAAATTTTGTTCGTATCGTTATTTTATTTGACTGAGCAAAATTTGTCCATTTCAATATTTCAAAAGTTAACATAACAAGCTTTAAAATGCTTTTATCAATTCAAAAAATATCGCATTGAGTAAATTCCTTCGAAAATTTTCAATAGTAAATCTCACGGATAGCTACGAGGGGCGTTCAATATATTCTCGGTATCGATACGAAGCAAAATGCGAATTCAATTTAAATTGTTTTTATGTTCCAATAAAATCTCCCCTAACATCAATGCATTTGTTACATCTTGAGATAAGCTTTTTTATACCCTCTCTGCAAAATACCCATTTATTGCCGACTTGAGTTCTTCATCATTCGAAAATCTTTTTCCACGAAGACATTTTTTTCAAATCCGGAAACAGGAATTAATCACTAGGGGCAAGGTCTGGACTATAAGGTGGGTGTTGGATTTCTTCGAAACCACAATCTGGCGCAGCAGCCTTGGAAACTCGCGCCGTGGGAACAGGAGCGTTGTCATGAAAAAGCAACACACCCGCTGCGAGCTTACCCCATCTTTTCTTTTTAATTTCCTCCCGCAAATTATGCAAAGTGGAAGCGTAGGATGTGGCGTTGATGGTTTCACCTTTTTTTTGTACTCAATGAGCAAGTTTCCCTTTGAGTCCCAAAAAATTGTGGCCATTAGCTTCCCGGCAGACGGAGTGACTGAACTTCTTCGGGTGGTCTGTTGGTTTTTTATGCCACTGCATGGACTCTTGTTTGCTTTCAGGGTCATAGTGGTGAACCCATGTTTCGTCCCCAGTAACAATTCTATCCCTAACACCGTCCGCGTTCTCACTACACATCTCCAAAAGCTCTCTGCAGCATGCAATTCTCACTTTTTTCTGAGGCGCTGTGAGCATTCGTGGCACCCACCTTGCACTGACCTTTGAAAGGTTAAGATGGTCATAAGGAATGGTGAGAATGGTACCAGTTGAAAGCTTGGTAATCTCTGCCATCATTTTCACCTTTATTCGGGCATCCTCAAGAACAAGTTTTTCGACTTCTTTGTTGCTTTCTCCCGTACAAGCAGTTCCCGGGGCGCCGCCGGAGCGGGTGTCGTCTTCAATGCTCTCTCTGCCTCTCTTGAACTCACTTGACCACTTCTGCACTGTTGATAATGAAGGTGCCTGGTAAACAGCCATTATCTCTTTATGAATAGTTTCTTGACTTTTTAGTGAGAAATTTAATTACAGCGCGATGCTCAATTTTTTTTACCATCATCGTCTCAGTTGCCATTCTCGTAGCTACAAGTCATTATTTATTTTTCTGGGTGGAATGGAAAAATTGCCCGAAGTCAAAAATCTTTTTTTTTTGTGATTAAAAAAAAATATATTTGTTTGAAAAATTGGCAATACTTACTTTGACTGTTGCCACCTTTTCTAAAAAAAAGATTAGTTTTTGAATATTTTTTAATCACTGAAGGAAGCAAAACGTAGAAAAATGATCGAAAATTTTGAGATTTTTTTTGCAATTTTTGTTGTGAAGCCATATCTATAGGAAGTAACACAGGTACCCCTATGCATAAATTTACGAATAAAAACATTTTTTTTAACTGATGTATACCTAACGATTTTTTAATATTTTCTTCTTTGAAAATTCACAAAAAAAAAAATAGCTAAAATTTGAACTAGTGTAGGTAAGTACATATGTAGAAATTTGGGATGTATTAAATTCTTCTGACTCAATAACAAAAGACTTCCAATTCTTTATTGAAGCATCAAAATAATAATTTGCATTCTGCAGTATTTTAATTATCTAAGCAATTTTTATAAATCATCAATTCCACAAAATCCTTACGCATCATAAATTTTATCTTCCTACCTCTTTTGAATATATGTATTCCATTAATTTGTGTTGAAAGATCTGTCAAGCAAATATTTCGAAACAATTTGTTTGTTTTTGCGAATAGTTTTGTTTTCTAAATTGAGTAATAATATTTCACCAATTTTGAAAATGGTCATCAAATTGAAGACTTATTGAATTTCAATACTCTTCTACCTTCACCTCCTCAAAATCAACTGGCAAAAACATAGGAATTTACAATTTTCAAAACAACAAACTGGTTCATTATTATGTTTTGTCCCAGATAACACATATCCCAGAACCCAGTTCAGCTCAGCAAAATTACAATTATTTATTCATTTACAACATTGCATTCTTCTACGAGTATAGATATTTTGTGTAATAGAAACCTCATTTCAACTTGAGCTAGTCGTACAAATGTACAGAGGTGCATTGCATCGGGCCAGGAACCACCTTATCTCCTTATCGAAGATTGTTGTTTATGTCTGCATAAATCCCATTTTAAAATGCTAAATGCATTTCTCTTCTATACTGCATCATAACCTAACCGAATCCTGGTTGTTGAGCTGTGAGAGAATCAGAACGGAATCGAGATCCAACAATAACATAACATTGTCAGTTATAGTAGATTTATAGAGGAGAGAATGCTGACGCTGATGATGATGACTAGGATGATGTTGCTGGGTACAGGTTGCCGGAAGAGATTTTAGAGGATGCCATCATCATCTCTACATCTGAGTATGACACTCCATTTCACAGGATTTACAGCAGGATATCAATGATTTTAACGAACCGTGTTCCCTCATTCAATACTACACTCTACACATAAGGTAGGTTAGGTACTAACCTGGTTCCAAGAGTATTTATATTTTTATTTTTTATATCTACCTCGGCTGTCAGGATATAGTTTAAGGTGAGTTGAGGTGGGGAGTTGTTGTTATGGTCGTCATCAATTGAATAGAGATAAGGATGTTGTTATGTGCCATTTATTGGCGTATGTGGGATATAAAATTGAATAACTCTGCGGGAATCAACAAGAATGTGAATCCAAGTTGTTAAGAAAATACCTACAAGTTAAAGAACTATTTGTATAGTCAATGATAATAAATACGACTGAAGTAAATTAGGGTATTTTATAAATTTAGTCGAAATGTTTTTGAAATCAATATTTTCCATTTCAATCTAAAAAAAAAACAATTCCCATGTTTATATTTTCCAACACGATTTTTACTGTAAAATTTTAAGTTAACATTTTATTTATTGTTGAATCAAAAGTTTGACAAGATATTCTGTTAAAATAACATGATGATCATATTAAATATCAAAGAAAATTCAATAAATTAACTATGTTGTCCTGTTGAATCAACAGGAATTGGATTTTTTTTATAGGGAGTTTGTGTTTGCTGTAAATTAAACAAGCCTCTTGTCAATCTTTTACACGACGTTTTCCCTGAGTTTTATTTTATGGATTGTGCTCAAATTTGCAGATTTAATTGTGATTTTCTGGATGCGTCCAAGATTTGCAGAATTTTTCGTTGATTCACCAGATTCGCCCATACTTACTTATTATTCCTAAGCCCTTTTGAGTTCTACCAGCTATCTTGCACTGTTATTCTGGCTTGAGGGTTCCATTGCTACGTGATTAATGCGAATTTTTCTATTATTTGCGAAACGCATTCAGAATTTCTTAAGTTTGTCAATTTTTCGCATTACTTGTGGAGTTCCTCCTCGATTTTTATGGATTCGTAATGATTCATAATTTTCCAAATTTTTTCCTAAATTTTTAAATTCATTCGAGAAAATTTTCAATTTCCCGATTTAGTCTGTGATTTGAAGGAATCCATTAATTTTTATATTTTACGGTAGTTTTTTGAAATCGTTCTAGGTTTTCCAAATTTCTCTGTGCTTTTTAGGACTCAACGTTGATTTTCCCAATTTGTGTGTAGTGTTCCGATTGTTTTTGGTAATATGCCAGATTTATCGGATTCATCGATGATTTTGAATTCCATCTTTATTGCTCGTATTGCTTATGATTTTCCAGATTCAAGGGTGATTTTTCGAATTTCTCTGTGATTTTTAAAATCCAATTCTGATTTTCTGAATTTATCTCTGATTTTTTGAATTGGTCGAATTTGTCGTGATATGTCTGATTCAGCCATGACTTACAAAATCGGTCAAATTTGTTAGTTATTTGTGAGATTAATCCGTGATTTTTTAAATCCCCCGTGATTGATCGAATTTTTTTGGTTTTTCAAACTCTCGGGTATTTTTTTAGGATTCCCTGGTGATTTGTTACGCATTTGCCAAATCCGTTTTAAGTCGGTTCAACCTATATTAAATGAGGCCATGAGATCAATAGTGGCGTAACCCATAAAATTAACTTTAGATCTACGAGAGATTTAAGAAATAGGGTTTCTTTAAACATTTTTTGTATTTTCCCTTTGACATTTTTGATTAATTTTAAAACGTGGAAGAGTTTGAAAATAGACATACTTTGTAGGGAAAGCTTTTTTTTAAATTAAACATTATTTTATTTCAGCAATAAAAAATTATACATACATTTTTACTTATTTCTTTATCATTTTACTTCTTGTCTGATTAAACGTAAAATATTTTAATTGGAACGCCTATTGACGTTTTTAAATTATAATAAAAAAAGTTATGGATTGGTGGTATAATTTTGAAGCAGTTCTATTAGGTCTTTCTTTTTTTATCATTTATTTTAGGTTCCGCAAGCTGGTTTAGTTTTTTAATATCTACGGATTGTTTCTTTTTTACATTTACCTCTTCGATAAAACATCAATTTCATTCGAATATTTATAAAAAATCTCAAGCCATTCAACCTTGGAATTGGAAACGGACATTTTCCTGTGGTTTTGTGGAAAAAAAAATTAGATGAAGTCTTTTTAACAATTTTGAAATCGGTTTCTCTTCCTGGCCGAGGAAATGACGTTAACCCAATCATCAGGGACGAGGTTAAATATAACCTTTTTGTATTCTTTTCTATTACACCAAGATCTTGTTCACATGGCAAATAGGAATGGTCACTAACTAAAAATTTATGGTCCATTTCTTTAACCACAAAATCGGGATTGGATACCAAAAATTGGCGCAACAGTGAAAGTTTTATATTTCTATTTTGGCCCACACATTGGTCAGAATACATAATAATTTTTTTAAACCGCCCTATGTACGTTCTTTAAATAATGCATAAAACAAGACCCAATTTCTTGAGGTGTCCCCTTGACGCTGTAAACTCATCCCAAACATACATACATGTGAACTTTTTCACTGCCCATATTATGTATACCAAAGCAAATGGTCACAATCTATACGGAAGCAAACAGTTTCTAAGAGAAGTATTAAGGTTACGCCACTATTCCACTCAAACTATGATCAAATTATAAAATGCAATAACACCTTTTTGAGTGCCATCTGGTTTTGAGTGTAGATAGCTGCATAAAACTATTTTTGTATTGAAATAGATATATTAAGGGACCCATTTTAATGAAAAATCGAATTTTTTCGTAGTAAGTGATTTTCTAAATCCATCCACAATTTGTCAATTTTGCTCATGAGTTCTCAGATTCGTCCTTGATAAGTGGGATATGTCAGTAATTTAGGATTTTGTATTAGTTTCTTAGTTTCATTCGTGATTTTCTGTATTTGTCCCGAATTTTTCGGATTTATGCCTGATTTGCAGGACCCAAAGCTGATTGTTCAGGGGTCTCGGTCTCGTCTTACAAAAACAATGAACGGTAGCAGAACGAGAAATACACGAGAACGTATTTTTTTGTGTGAGAATTGTGCAAAGACTGTGTTTTTAAAACATAAAATTAAATATTTCAATGCGACTGTTATAAGACTGAAATAAATATGATAAAAATTATAAATCAACTCTTAGATACATTATGTGGAGACCTAAATCCCAAATTACAAAATTCTGAATTCATAAGCCCAGGATTACAGTTCGTAATTAAAAGCCAATAAGAATGGAAGTTGAATTTTTACAACAAAAAAAATGTACATATGTATGTATATAAAAATATTGACCTGTGGATTTATGGAATTGAAAAAAAATAGTAGAAAAAAATAAAAACTTCTTCTTTATCTCCAAGAAACATTCAAAAATCTCTTTTTTTTCAAATAATTCCAATAAAAAAAGGAAACAAAATATGTCTCATATGCCAGCATCGCAGCACGGTCCAAACTTGGAGAACATAGCCTTCTGCTGTCCAAACTTTTTCTATTACAAAATATGTTGCATTTGTGTGTTTTTGTAAATATTTTCAAATGCGACAGAAGTCGAAATGTCAATAGAAAAGTTGTTGTACAACCAATATAGAAAAGAACTAAACACTAAAGAAGTGTCAACAGCAGACAGTTTAGTAGTCTTCGTACAGTCGTATAGAAGAATACTCAACGAACAAAAAAATAAGAGTTCCTCTTCAGTTTGCATCAGGAGCTTTTGATTTTATTTTTTCATATGTGTGTAGAGAACGAACAAATGCATCCTTAAAACTTCACAACGAGACGTAACTATTTTTTTTTTTACCACATCCAAATGGTTTTCAAGCAACTTCCTGTGGCTTTTCAATTTTTTTTTTACTTCTTCATCTCTCTGGCTCCTTCTTGAATTCTTCTACTTCTACCCTTGATGTACATCTTTGCTGTAAATTTTAATTTACTCGTAACAAAAAGCACCTTTCGCTTGTTGAGAAACAGGATATATGTACATCTCAAGGCCAACCAAAAAAAAAAATTACTTTTTCTTTCCTTCAAGGCAACTTAAGCAACAACAAAACAAATATAAACCAACAAAAAAAAAAAGAAGAAAAATGTTTCTTTTCAATTCATTTGAAGAAGACTTTGCCATCCATTTTGACGATGGTGACGACCTACGACGACTTTCCTCGTCTATATATCTAGACATATATTTTATTCTTCTATGAAAAATGATATAACATATATCCTGGCACCCAATAAGGTTATCTTGTGAACGATTAAGCTTATAATTAACCATAAAACCCTCATTTGACTACACACTGTCTTTATTTCAATTAAAATTTTCGTAAATTATTCACGAAGCGAAATTATGTAGGAACGAACGAGAATATCTCCGGCAGGCATATACATATATATAACCATTTCCATTATAATGGGAAATAAGACGGAAAAATATTAATTTCCTTTTAACACTGGAATCAGGCTTAACTTTGGATGAATAAAATGTGTATAACATTGTTGTACACATATTATGAGTGTGTGTGTACTGTGTATAGCATTTAATCACTGGAAGATATTGCCAACTTTTAATTAACTTTTCGTAGAAATTTTGAACAAAAGTGCTGCTATAAATGAAAAAAACTATAGAAATTGTGAGAATACACAGAAAATTTTTGCATTTCACAAGGAGGTACACTGTGGCGTATGTGTAACTTTTTGTATTTTATTTATTTTAGTTGTCAATAGTTACCAGGAGCAAATGGGGAAAAATTGTAATTTTTTTAACACTTTTTTTTTGTACGGAATAGACGATGCTTGAAGGATTCATTTCGTTTAAGTTTGAAGTGAAAACAACAAAATTGAGAAATAAAATTTTGAAAAAGATTTGAAGTACGTTTTGTAATAATTGGATATGCCTTTTGTTTATTTTTTTTTTTGCTTTCTCGAAAATTTATGTATTTATTAGGGTAGTCCCTAAAAAAAAACATATTTCCCCTACCTGTATTTCTTAAATGTTAAAAAAAAAACTAGCTAGTTGACTTTTTTTTACCGTTAACTCCGTTTATGGCAACTCGGTTTTTCCGCTTGACATTTTTTTTAAATTATAAGTGTTGTGCGGTTTCAAAGAATTTTCAAACCGAAATGTATTATAATTCTTTAAAAAAAATCCATGCTGGCAATAATGCCGAAATACAAATTTAAAAAAAATGTTAGTTGAAAAAATTTTGTCAAAAAATATGTCGGATAGATAAATTGGTTAAATAAAAATAGCAAAAAAAAAGTGTTAGGGAACGTTTAAATGGACATTTCTTCAAACACCGAGTATAAAAATTGGTCAAATATTTAATCGAAGAAAAAGTTTTAACAAATTTTTTTAAAAATTTGGTAAAAAAAATGATCAGGGAACACGAAGTGTAAATTTTTTAAAACCCTGAGATTAAAAGTTGGTCAAAAAGTAAATTGTGAAATTGAAAGTAATTGTGAACTTAAAAAAGTGTCTCAAGTACAAAAATTTTCAGAAATGACATTTATCAAAAAATAAATTGTGAAAAAAGGTCTGCCGAAAAAATGCTCTTCGTCAAGAAGATTCGGTCAGAAAAAAAAAATTGTTAAAATAAAAATTCTTCAAAAAAATATTTGTGAATTTGAACCACCTGGCGAGTCATTTAGATCATCAGTGTTGTACATGCTATCAGTGTTGTGCGTTACTTGTGATATTGTACTTAAATAAATGTTTTCTGTTTAGGAAGTAAATTGTGTACTTTTTATTTTGAATAGAAATTATTATCACACTCCTAAACTTTTTTTTAATCAACCATTTTTCCAAATAAATTTTTTTCCTAGTACCAAAGTACAGGATGCTTCTTCAATAAATTGACTTTTTTTTATTTATTTGAGATGGTCAAAAATAGGCGAATAGAATTTATTTTGAGGAACTTTGGAAAAATGCATCAAAAAGTTTGTTGAAAAAATGGTTCCTGACTTGAGAAGAAATGATTTCCCCACTTTAAGGGCTTGTAAATCAGTTAATAAAATATACATGTCTATTTAAAAATATTTTGTCGTTTGCAGGTGGAACGGGAAGGGTCACCTCGCGTGTGATGTCATTGCTTGTGCGTTTTTGTCACCCCCTCGTCCCGTACTGTTTGTCTCGTTAGTCTTGTTCGCGTAGTGTCCGTGTCCCTTTCATAAATAAATAGACAAATAAAAGAAATAATAAAAAACAAAATATAACTCGTAAAAAAATAAAAAAATTATTTCAGTGCCGCAAAACAACAACAAATAATACCAAAAAAACGTAGGTACCCACAGAGCGCATATTCAGTTTTTCTCTTAGATTTCGTCTGTTTCAGTTGTAATATTAGTTTGAATATTAATTTATACCCACTACAACCTTTGCTGACGACGAAAGACAAGAAAAAGAGAGAGTTGAAACTTCTTGTCGATGACAGCTGCAATCGATTGATCGGGTGCGTTCAGATCAGTTAATTTTATTGGGTTGTGTTCAGTTTATTGTAGTAAGTTCTTTTTGTTAGCGAACGAACTTGTTGCTACAGGGCTCCCCCCTTATGTAGGAGCGAAGCGTTGTGGCGGTTTGACTATTCTTCCAGATCTTGTTGTTGCATTGGGTCTATTTGAGTTTGGTGATCTTACTCCGGGTGCCTGAGCTGGATTGCTTTGAGAATCAGAGCTAGCTAGTGTGTAGGCTGGCTTAAGGCGTTGGATAGAAATGAAGACATTTTTGCTTGGCATAGCAACTTTGAAAGCGAGTGGCTGGCGTTCGAGTACGGCAAAAGGTCCCGAATATGCTGGTTGCAGGGGACGCTGAACGTGATCGTTGCGAACGTAGACGTGTGACGATGTTTTTAAGTCTCTTGGGACGAAAACAGGCCTTGAGTTACGACTTGAGAACGATGGTGAAAGTCGTTGAAGTGTCTCCCTCAAATCTCGTACAAAGTTGACTGGCTCGTTGGAAGCAGTTGCTTCAAAAAAATCTCCAGGAAGTCGTTGTTCTGTGCCGAAAATTAGCTGAGCAGGTGCGGTGTCCGATTCGTTCACCATTGACCGAAGTCCGAGGAGGACAGCCGGTAGGGCAGTCACCCAACTCTCTGAAAGATTCGCGGTAAGAGCTGTTTTTAGTGAGCGATGCCATCGCTCCACCACCCCGTTGGACTGTGGGTGATAAGCCGTAGTGTGGATGTGTTGACAGCCGAGAACTTGTGATAAACGATGGAATAAGGCAGATTCAAATTGCCGACCCTGGTCGGTAGTAAGGCGCAGAGGACATCCAAATCGTGCAACCCAGTTGAAAAGAAATGCGTCAGCCACAGAAGTTGCGGTGATGTCGCCCATCGGAACGGCTTCCAGCCAACGTGTTGCTCGATCAATGCAAGTGAGCAGGTAGCTGAATCCGTTGCAGGTCGGCAATGGGCCGACGATGTCAATGTGGACGTGTTCAAACCTTCCGGCTGCGGGAAAAGTCCCCAAAGGTGGATTGGTGTGCCTATGAACCTTGCTTCGTTGACATCCATCACAGCTTCTTGTCCACTTTCCTATGTCAACGTTCATAGAAGGCCAGAAAAATCGAAGTGCAATGGTTTTGCGAGAGGCTCGTACACCTGGGTGGCTGAGGTTGTGGACAGACTCGAATGCGGCTCGTCTGAACTTCTCAGGAACAAAAGGTCGTGCACGTCCAGTTGTTGTTTCGCAGACCACTTCTGTTTCGCAGCCGGGAAGAGCAAAATTATTGAAACTTAGTCTGGGACTTACCGATTTCATTGTTTTCAGCTCGGTGTCGTCTTTCTGTGCTTTGGCTATAGCATCGAAGTCCATGCTAATCGGTTCATCTATAGCTGCGATACGGGAAAGTGCATCTGCTGTAGTGTTCTCAGATCCACTGATGTGGCGTATATCGGTGGAAAATTGGCGTATGTATTCCAAAAATCTTTGTCGCTGTGGTGTTTCTGAAGCTGATGGTGGGTTGCGAAGGGCAAAGGTGAGAGGCTTGTGGTCAGTGAAAATAGAACAAGACCGTCCTTCGATGAAGCGTCGGAAGTGCTCGATTGCCAGCTTAATTGCCAACAACTCCCGATCGTAAGTGCTGTATTTCTGTTGTCTCGTCGTTAAAGCCTTTGAAAAAAATCCCAGGGGTTTGGATTTCCCTTTCACGACCTGGAGAAGTACAGCCCCTACGGCTGTGTTTGAAGCGTCGGTCATGAGGCGCAATTCGGAGTCTGGAAGGGGGTGTGCTAACGAGGTGACATCTGTTAGTGCTTTAAGACAGCGAAGAAAAGCTGCTTCTGAAGATGTTGTCCAGGAAAGAGGTGTGTTATCCTTTTTCTTTGAGCCATGGAGCATTTTACAGAGTGGTGCTTGATCTGTTGCAGCATGTGGCATACTTAGTCTGAAAAAATTTATTGCACCGAGAAAGCGGCGTAGCTCAGTGACTGTTGTTGGCTTTGGATATTCTGCCATTGCTTTGACAGAGTCTTGCGGTGGTCGAATACCTGCCTCATCAACTTGGTATCCAAGGAATGTAATTATTTGCTTACCAAATTCACACTTATCTTTGTTGAGGGTGATGCCGTTTTGGTCGAGGCGTCTAAAAACCTCCTTCAAATGGGTCAGATGTTCTTCTTGGCTGTTAGATGCTATGAGCATGTCGTCAATATAGGTGAAGATGAAGTCCAGGTCACCGAATACCGAGTCGACGAAGCGTTGTTGGGTTTGTGCCGCATTGCGCAGGCCGAAAGTCATCCGTATGAATTCGTATAGCCCGAAAGGAGTTATAATTGCAGTTTTCGGTATATCTTCAGAAGCCATGGGGATCTGGTGGTATGCACGTGCAAGATCGAGGCGAGAAAAAATTGACTTACTTGGCAAGATAAGTTGAAAATCCGTGAGGCGTGGCAGTGGATACCTGTCGGGGCGAGTTACGGCATTGAGTCGCCTATAATCACCACAAGGTCGGATGGAGCCATCTTTTTTTGTTACGATGTGTAGTGGACTAGCCCACGGACTTCTCGAAGGTCGACAAATGCCATCACTTACCATGCGTTGAAACTCAGCCTTAGCTTGCATGTAAAACTTAGGTGGAATTGGTCTGGTACGAAAGTAAACGGGTGCACCAGTTGTTTCCAAATGATGTTGCACAGCATGCTGTGGAGTTCGTAAAGCGCTGAGAGGCAGTGTGATAGCAGGATACAACTGAAGCAGGTTGATGTAAACGTCATTGTGGTTGATGGCATTTACCGAAATGTCATCTGATGACGTTAGAAGACGTGAGGTACTACGGTTGTAGCCCTGATCGACAAGTTGGCGGCCATAAACATCAACTAAAAGCCGGAAGAAACTCAAAAAGTCTGCTCCCACGATTGAATGTGGAATCACTCTGTGGAATGGTGAAAACTCAACGGAATATGCGCCCTAAACCAAAGTCTAAAGCAAGTGTCGTTGTTCCAAAAGTGCTTATTTGAGTTCCATTGACTGCCCGTAACCCGATGGGATCTGGATCTCGTCTGATTGTGCTTTTGATGGCTAATGCTGATATGGCGGCTCCACTATCTACAAGAAAGCGATGGCCAGAAATTTTGTCGTGAATAAAGAGGCGATTTGACTTACCAGCAACCGAAGAAGCCTCACCTAAAGTTGCTGGTGGGCGTTTCCCTGCTTGTAAGTACATGGTGATGTGCATTTTTGTGCTTTTGAGCCGTATCGACGGTGAAACCAACAATGACCAGGAGTGGTGTTGCTCTGCCAGGCTTCTGACTTTAAGTGGTTCGTTGTTGTTGATAAATGAGTGGATTTGGCAGTGGCGGCATGTTGTTTGATCTGCTTTTCTAGTGTACTAAGCCTCTGCAAGATACTGTTAATATTCTCGTTAACAGAAGGATTTGCTTTTGCAGACGTCGTCGGTGGTAGGGCAGCAATAGTTTTAGGTGACGAAGAGTGGCTCATTATTTTATCTGCGACATCAGCCAGTGTGTTCAGGTCGCCTTTTACAGCGGAGAGTATCGACCTCACATTTGATGGCAAACGAGAAAGCCACATGACTTGCAGAACCATGTCGGGAGTGCCTGAAGATCTTGAGAGGTCGCGGATGCGCCGAAGAAGCTGAGAGGGCTGTGAGTCGCCCAGATCAAGACCCTCTATGAGGCGTTGCAAACGTTGTTCCCCACTCTCTTCATAAACTTCTATGAGCCTCGCTTTGACTTGAGCGTATTTGTTTGACGATGGTGGAGTCAGAAGGATGTCTGACACTTGCTCAAGGTCCCTCCGGTGGAGATTGGCAAAGACGTACTGGAACTTTGTGTCGTCATTCGGCTTGGAGGCAGAAAGAATAGCCTCGAGCTGTGCAAACCAAAGCGATGGTCGGTCACGCCAAAATTGTGGCATTCGTGCAGCTACAGAGAGTCCAGAAATTGCCATCGTTCGAGATTCTGCAGGTAGATCATCGGCGGGTTTTCCATCGTCGTCGTCTGCTTTGCCACCTCCTCCATTTTTACTCATATCGCTGCCTGTGTATTGTAATTAGTGATGAGACTTCCGTTTCAAAAAAAAAATATTAGTGAATTATGGGACTAATGGAAGCAAAAGATAATTGAAAATTAATGTGCAACACGATGTGAGCAATATTGGGCAACGAGATGAGCAAATAAAGAACACAAATATGCAAGGATGTCGTTGATTCTTGTGGATTATAATTTATCGGTGGTGGAAATGGTGATGCTGGATTCCGTAGAGGTTGAGGTTAGTAGTGGGTGTCGAAAAAAAATTAATGAAAATGTTCTAACGCGGGGTCACCAATGTAATATTAGTTTGAATATTAATAAAAAAACTAGTTTTGTAGACTGTATTTTTATTATATAAAAAACTAAAACTAATTAACAAAACTTTAATTAAATTATTTTAATGCGCAATTTATACCCACTACAACCTTTGCTGACGACGAAAGACAAGAAAAAGAGAGAGTTGAAACTTCTTGTCGATGACAGCTGCAATCGATTGATCGGGTGCGTTCAGATCAGTTAGTTTTATTGGGTTGTGTTCAGTTTATTGTAGTAAGTTCTTTTTGTTAGCGAACGAACTTGTTGCTACACAGTCTTTTCTTTTTCTTTTTTATCACAATGATTGGTAATTTTAGAGTTGACTATTGTAATATGCGTGGGCTGCAAATTTCCTTGCTTTGTACGCCCATTCTGTTACAAACAGGATAGCTGTTTTGGCACTAAGTGAAACCCAAGTAGGTGAAAATACTGATCCTGCTGAATTTTAAATTCATGGGTATAGCTTAGTGCCATTATTCCTCCCCCACTATGGTCTCGCCGCCGTCTACTTAAGAAATGATGTTGCTTACCCATTTCAACCACAATATGGTCCTAGCACGAACCCCTTGTTTAACTTCTTGTGGTTTAAATTCCCAGTAAACAGGCACATCGTACATTATTGTTTCCTCTATCGAAGCCAGCCCTAATTTGGACAAGGTTTCAACTACTCGCGAATTTAATGCTCTGTCTTACTCCATCCAAAGAATTGTTTCCTTGCATAATAGGGCTAGCAAAACCCCAAGCGTAATGTTTCCTGTCTCTCACTCTTTTATCGTTACTTTTACGGTAAGTGCTCAAATTAAATAGCCAGTTGCATTTCTCCCCTCAAACCATTCGACCGTAATACTCGCGCTTCCAGGAATGCTCATCAGTTTACTCTTGAACCCAATTTCGGTAGTACAGTCAAGAACATGGATTCGTTCTTTAGCCGTACTACGCGAATGTGGAATACCCTTCCACGCTCTGTCTTTCCTCTCATTGTGATGTGATGAAATTCAAGACTAATGTTCACCGACATCTCCTTTCAAATCCCCTCCTACTTACCTAAAGCTTGCACTGTGTCTCTCACATGTAAAAGGGTACATAAAATCCCCTTTAGTGCGCGCTAAAAATTAAAAAAAAAATACTTTCAAATCATTCATTCGGGTTGTTAAAGAGTACTCCGACATAAAGCTGAAAAGGTTAGATATGACTTTTTCCACTGAACTTTTTTCGAGGCTTGAACCACTGTGAGCTGCATCAAGAAAACAAAATATAAATCTCTTCCATCCATCAAAAATTATCTCGAGATTTCACAACGCCTTCAAGGTTACAAATTTTTGTGATGTCAAAATCTCGTTTGAAAATACCTTAGGGAAAATTTTTTTTAATTAAGCTCACCAAAAACGAGTAAGTCCTCTATCGTCCTTGAATCTTCCCAAAAATATATTTCATTCCAATAATTAGGTAACTCAAGAGCATACCTGTCCTTCCTTTTGTTAATAATAATAATTAGCTGACAGTCTATCACTGTTATTATGTTAGTCACACGCACGAATATACATACATACATATTTATAGAAGGCCCTTATTGATTTACCTTTGTTCTGAGAAAATTTATTTAAAGGACATATTTTTGTTGAATAAATAATAGCAAAAACTTTGACATTCTATTCTCCAATCAATTTCGACCACTAATTGGATCCCAAAAAGGTAAACAATCTACACCTAATTCGAAATAAGAAAATTCTACACCCTATACTCGTTAGAAATTATTTACAAACTTGAACCTTAAATAAACTTGTAACATGAAATTTTAGTTGAACCTTTCGCCAAAAGAAGAGTTTTTTGGTCTACGACTTAGATTTCTTTTCTTCAAGCAAACTAATAAGGTTATGGTCCTTAATTAAGTTATCCTTTTCGTCGTTATCTTTTACAAATAGATTTGCTAAGTTTTTGTTGAGATGTGTAATTAAAATATGCCACGAAGATGTTCATCACCGAGAGACTAAAATTGATTGAGTTTCATCAATGATTTCAAAATCATTACCATCTCAGTGAGAATCATCTTTGTATTTAATTGGTCTCTGAATTGGGAATAAAAATACTGCTTAAGGAATCTTCTCCAAAAATTTTTCTTTGCAAAAAAAAAGAAACACAAAATTCAACATCGCTTAACCTTTTCTGCAATTAATTGACAGCCTCTTTCTCCACTCTATCTCATCAAACAGGTGTGTATCAGAATTCGGAATTCAGTTTTCTTCTTTAAAATTGTTCAATATGTTGCGGGTGAGAATTATACATAGTTCCAAGGTAGCATAATAGTGCTAACCCCGCACTGCACCGGTGCCCACCCACCGCCACAACTAACAAGGATTCACTTGCCAGAAACTAGAAGTTAAGAGATCCCATAAATTCTGGCGGTCTTACAACCTCCGAGGTGTTACATCGTGTTGTAGAAGGTTTGTTTTTTTTTTCAATTTTTTCTTCTCAAAATATCCTTTTGCAAGGATGTTGCCAAAAAAAAAGGAGTGGATACCGCAATTGAGCGTTTTAATTTCCGGCAGTTGGTTGTAGGTATACGGTGTATGAAGTTAATGATGTTGTAATTAAATTCATTAGCAGCCAGTGTTGTCAAGTTAACGACCGACGACGACGACGACGTTGAAGGATATTCGAGTGTGCGATTTTATTTATGCCATTTCCCTTATTACCCATATGAATAAGCGGGGATAAGGATAAAGGATGTATGTTCTGTCAGAGCAAGCTGTGTGTGAAAAGTCAGAAAGAGAGAGAGAGAGAGAGCAGTTATTATTATTGGGAAGGATTCTTTTGGTTGAAAGTCCTAATTATGCACAACACAATAATTTATGTGAATGTGTTTAATTTGAGAACTCGTGTACGACATCTATAATAAATTCAAAAAAAAACTTGTATTAGAAAGAAAGTAAGCTGATTTTCGAGACCACAATAACAACTAATGGTGGAACCGAACTAGTGGAATCGGAAGACCTTCTCATGCGGGCAGGTAGTTAAGCACATTCTGGTGTGAAGTACTTGGTGAGGAACTGTTGAAAGGATGGAATCAATGCAATTGGAGAAGTGTTGGAGAGAACTGAAATACGTCTCGAGCAACCCTACACTATGGTGCGCAAGAGTAATGGAGGCCCTATACCCAGCAAGGGGAAACTGACTAATAAGGTCCGGGGACCTAAGTGATTGAGCGCTGGTCGAACAACTGCCGTATATAACCTTCATTAAAAAATTAGATATTTTTCGATTACAGCACATAGCAGAACTTTCCTGCTACTTCTTCATCATCCGCTTACGCTTACGCGTTGTTTGATAATACATTCCCTAGATCCTACGCCATTGATCATTGAACCAAGACATGCCAACTTTTCGGACTTGTGAATCATTGTTCCATTCGAATAGATGTTTCCCCCGTGGATAGGCCCCCGTGGATCTGAAAACGGACAGCATAAGCATGCAGTCACACATCAACACATCAAGGGATGGTTGCAAGGACGCAGGATCTTCATTTATGATAATTCCATCGACAGCAAAAAATAATTCATTCAATTTGGGGTCCATTACCTTATCTCCAAGCAGAAAGTAAAGAATTGTAATAAAGAGAAGAGGTCTCAAGATGCTTCCTTGGTGTACACCTCCTCTAATTGAGAACTATTGGGTGATTTCTTATTCTCCTTTTAATTATCTAGTACATAACCATGATTATCCGCACGTAGACTTTTAGAACTCCAATTTTCCTAACTGATACTCATATCAGATTCTACTGAATACTCCTTATTGACACAACCCCGCCACTAAAATCTCAAGATGGTAAATGGATCGGTAACCCAAAACAAAAGGCTGATCTCTTCGCTGAACATCTCGCCAATGTTTTTAAGCCATTCGAAGCAAATACAGCTACAGATCGTAACAGCTACAGAAGTAACATCCTACTACAGACCTTTATCGCTTATACCAATTATGGCAAAAGTTTTCGAAAAAATAATAGAAGAAGGAGAACTAATTCCAAGCCATCAGTTTGGATTTAGAAATAAACATTCCACGATAGACCAAGTGCATCGAATTATGGATGTTGTGGAAAAGGCACTTAAGGAAAAACAAGTATGCTCGGCTCAAGCCTTTCACAAGGTTTGGCACTTGGAACTTGAGTACAAACTACACAGGGACCTTCCCAGGCAGTACTACGAAATACTGAAATCCTACGTTACGAACCGACTCTTTAGAGTATGGTACGACCAAAATTACTCGAAACTAAAGAAAATTGAAGCCGGTGTACCACAAGGAAGTGTCCTAGGACCAACCATGTATCTGTTATATACAAGGGATATTCCAGTGGACATCAACGCTATCATGGCCACATTTGATGATGATACTGCAATATTGGTGCCAGATAAATCCATTACGAAGGCTACACAAAAACTAGTTAGTGATGGGACGCAAAAATGGCAAATCAAACTAAAAAAAACAAAATCGACGCATATAAACTTTACAAACAAAAAAATAAACAATGTTCCAATTCTTATAAACAGTACAGCAGTACCTTACTCCAATACTGCCAAATACCTTGGGATGACTTTGGATGCAAAGCTAAAATAGAAGGAGCACATCAAAAAGAAAAAAGAAGAACTAAACTTGAAGTACAGAAAAATGTACTGGTTACTAGAAAAGAACTCTGACCTATCTATCCAGAACAAACTAATGTTATTTAAGCAAGTATTGAAACCCGTTTGGACATATGGAATCCAACTTTGGGGCTGTACAAAGAAAACAAATTCTGAACCCATCCAAAAATTCCAAAGCAAGGTCCTTCGTGGAATGATAAATGCCCCTTGGTATATAAGAAATAGCGATCTGCATCGTGACCTTCAAATTGAAATGGTTAGAGAAGTGGTTACGAGAGAGTGTTCGGAGATAAAGAAGAACCAAGCCTCATGAGCTGATGGTCTAAAAGCAATGGGAAAGTGTTATAACTTTAAACTTCCCACAACGTGATTTATAAATTGAGAAAGAAAAATCATTTGTCGATCTTTCATAGATTGGTCCTGATTCACCGGTGGTTTTAGTGCGGTAAGAGTCCCACACTACTCGGTACCGATTCTTAAAAAAAAAGATTTCATAGTGGAGTACTTTTTAAAATCGAAAAAAAAACTAAACTGACCATATTTTTGTTTTGTAGAAGACGCTTAACGATCTTCGTGGTGGCATTAATTTTAAACGGTAGCTGTCGCAGTTTTGTGAATCTCTCTTCCCCTTGTAGATTGGGAAAGGTACCTTTTTCTCGATTGATTAGGCCTTTGGTCACCGAAAATAAGAATATCATGAGCCTTCTAGACATGATGTCTTCCATTATTTTCCAGAACTTAGACGTTACCTCGTTTGGCCCAATTATTGTTTTTCCTTTTTTTAAGTTTTTCTCAGTATCACTAATTTCTTCAACTGTGAGATGTCGGAAACTTCTTGCGCTATAGATGCAGCTATTGGAAAATATAACCTGGGCAACTGTTTGAAAAGTCCCTAACAATTTTTTGCTTTTGAGCATTGTTAATGAATTTTGCTGAACAAATCTCTTGTGCGGCAATTCTGTCCCAGTTCCTCCAACTCCTGATACATGCGCTTTGTACTCTCTGCTTGAAGTGTGGAACATTTCTTCTTTTCAACTTCTGTGAACCACTTCAAGGCGTAAATTTCAATCTATATTATGAGAGGATAACATTGTCCGAGCTTTGAAAGACGTTTTTTTCGAACGAACTATTGATTACTTCATCATTCCACCACCATATTTTTTTGTTGTGTTGATAGTATCCTCTAGTAGTTCTTGGGACCGATTTCGTTTTTTTTATGCCAAGTTTCCTGCAGAAAATTCCACATGTTTCGCACTTCAGAACTGCTCCAAATATCAACCCCCCTAAAATAAAAAAACAAAAACAGTTTTTTCCTTGCATTTACCGCAAAGCCAACTAAACTTACTAAAAACTTTTCTGACCAACGAATGTGCGTAGTTAGTGAACACTCAAGCCGCCATTTTATAATTCAGAGAACAAGAGGCAAAAATCTATTTTTTTATTGAAGATAATTAATAGTAATTGTCCAAAAGATAAAAACTGCTTTTCAAGGAAGTTAAAACTTAAAAATAAAACAAAATGGTTTCATTACGGTTCACTTTGTCTCGAAAAGAATATAATCTTATTCACGTTTTAGGAAGAAAAAAAATATATAATTTTACTCTTTACACTTTCTCCATTCAAAAGACGATAGAAGGGAAAAATCTCTCCTAAGTCCTAAAGATAAAATCAGTGGGATTTTTTAGGGAGACACAAAAAATAGAAGAAGAAGAAAAAACTTGATTTTATTCAAAAGTGACGATGTGGAAAACTTTAGTAGGTAGATAGGTAGGTATATTTTATTCATTTTAAAAATTTCATTCAGAAAAACACCTTCATTTTTCATCATAATCATCATAGCATCATCATCAGCAGCAGCAAGCAGCGTTAGGAGAAGAAGAAGCAAGCAAAACCCAAGCAGCCCCAACAGAACAGAATCATCCAAAGAAATTTCTTTTAGCAGAAGTTTTGCTGCTCTGACTGATGAACGAGTCCTTCGTCGTCTTCTTATATTTCTGTGCTTGAGGTGTTACTCATAGCAAAAAAAAGAAACTTTTAAACCTGGTTGAGAGTAAACTCAATTAGGTTTAGTTTCTTTCTTTCATTTGCCGTGTCATTTCTATGCCTTTTTTGAATGTTTCATAAATCTAAATGAGTATGATTTTCTTAAAAAAATTTTAGAAGCAAGTATCTTGTTGAAAAGGGATATCTTTTAGCACGTAGTTTATTTTTTACTATTTTTAAGGAGTCATATTATAATTACCTTTACTTTAGTAACATTTTAAAATTGTGGATGTTTTGCCATTACTTTGCTTTTTCCTGCTCTTGAATTTTTTATTAAAAAAAAAAAAAAAAATGAAAATTCTAAAGGCAGAGAAGTTAAACGCGAAAATAAAAGAATAAGCCTTATAGTATTTTAGAAATGGAAGTTGAAGATTTTCTCAACAATTAGCTGTCATTTTGCTGCTGGAAAGTTCTATGATATAAAATTAAGCTGAATTATTGTTGCATTATACTCAAAATAGAACGTAATTGGTGACCCGACAATTTGTGTGTAACTAGGCTTAGAGACTTATGTCAAAAAGTGTTGAATTTTCATGCTGAAAAGGATCAACAATTTTGTACTAATTCCTACTATCTTAGATTAGAAGTAGTTCATCAAGAAGTTGTTGGAAAAATTTTAACTTTTCTACAAGAAAACAACAATATGGGTTAAAGATTCTTTCACTTTTTTTTTTTATAATTAGTGCGCACTAAAGGGGATTTTATAAAACTACCCTTTATGTGTCAGAGACACAGTTTGAGCTTTAGGTAAGTAGGAGGGGATTTGAAAGGAGATATCGGTGAACATTAGTCTTGAATTTCAGTTCATCACAATGAGAGGGAAAGACAGAGTGTGGAAGGGTATTCCACATTCGCGTAGTTCGGCTAAAGAACGAATCCCTGTACTTGACAGTAAGACCGAAATTGGGCTCACTAGTGAACTGATGAGCATTCCTGGAAGCGTGAGTATTACGTTGAATAGTTTAGGGGAAGGAATGCAACTGGCTATTTCGTTAGAGAACTTACCGTAAAAGTAACGATAAAAGAGTGAGAGACAGGAAACGTTACGCCGGTGTTCAAGTGACGTAAAGGTATCGATGATGTTCCTCTCTCCGATCATTTTGAAGGCTCGACTTTGTATACTGTCCAAGAGACTTAAGTAAGTTGCTGGAGCACTAGCCTAGAGATGTGAGTTATACTCAATATTTGGACTGATATAACTTTTATAGATAGTAGCCAGATCAGAAGGGAAAAAGAATTTCTATTATCTCCAAAGGAAACCTAAACATCTTGCGGCATTTTTGGTGACATTAAGTAGAATCGCAAGCTGATTAGTTTTTTTCGATGCAAGTGCCATTCATAGATAATGGCAGGGAGGTATGTCTCGCTTTAACGACAGAAGGCAGCATTGAATTTTTGAAGCATTAAATTCTACGCGATTTCTTAATCCCCATTGTACAATGTCACAATTTAATGAACCTATCATATTAAGCCGTTTCAGTTCCATGTCCGAAGAGCAGGAATTTGAATCTAGAAACAAATATGAAAAGCTAAGGGTGCTATCTTCAGCGAAACAATTTAATCGATTAGTAGTTGCAGACAGGAGATCATTAATGAACATGAGAAAGAAGGTCGGAGACAAAACAGAACCCTGTGGCACACCGGCATTTATTTTGTGGGTTTCAGACTTGAATCCGCCTAGCACTACTTGTATAGTGCGATTCAAAAGAATGTTACTAACCCAAAAGCACGCATTTTCGATAAAAGAGCAGGATGCCAAACTTTATCAAATGCTATAGAAATATCAAGTGCAATAATCTCACTTTCTCCAAAACGATATAAGATTTGTTCCACTGTTCGGTGAAATAAACCATCAAGTCACCAGTGGACCTATTGCTGCGAAAGCCGTATTGCCGGTCATTGAGAAACTTTCGATCTTCAAGATATTTCTTGAGGTAGTTTATCAGCTTTTCCATGATCTTGGAAAGAAGGGAAGTAAGTGCAATTGGTCGGTAGTTAGAGGGTGAAGAAGATTTGCCTTTTTCTGTTATAGACTGGTAAAATGCTGTTTTCCAAGAACTGGGTAAGTAAGTGCTATGGTGTAAAACCTTGCGATGGACCCTCACGAATAAGTCAAAACAAAAGTAAGAACCCCCACAAAAGACACTGAAGTAGTAGGTGTGCACCAGGGAGGCATCTTGAGTCCTTTGCTCTTTATTTCATGAAGTAACTAGAGTGAAATGGATTCCGAATACCTTGGCTGCCTATTCGCACTGCAATGATCCTGAAATCTATCTAAATGTGATTCCCAAGTGCAAAACGCTCAAATATCTGGTCTGTGATGAAAAGCGAAGGATCTTGTGATGACGATATTAAACATAGGATAAGTATATAGTGAATGAAGTGTTGAGAAAACGCTGCCAACTTTTGTGATCGAAGGATGTCCCCTAAGCTAAAAGGGAAGCTCTACACGGTTGATGTGTTAAAGTGTTGGACAATGTGCAAGAAGTATGAGAGTGAATAATTGAAGGCAGCTAAAATAAAGATGCTTTGCAAGACAGCAGGAGTGACAAAGTGCGATCAAATAAGAAGCAAGAAAATCGGAGGAAGCCTGTCTTGGACAAAATACAGAATGACCAACTAATTTGGTAATGTCCATTTAATAGAAGATGCTCTAGGAATCTTTTTGTATCAGAAATAGGATAAGATTAAACAGGGATGCGTGTTGAAGGTTTCTGAGATCACACTACCAACCGGGGAAGCCTTGTGACAGGGAGTTGTGGTTAAAATTCCGTAATTCCATAATTCTGCTTTTTTCAAAAATCATGAGTATTATTTTTTACATCTTTGAAGATCTTTGAAAAACAACAAGCTGTGTAGTGGGCTTAAGAACTGATATTTTTTTTCTCGAAACCAATACTTGTCCCCCTATAGCCGAGGGAAAACTAAAAAAAAAAAAATACAAAATTCAAAACAAATTAAAGAAAAACAAAAACCCCCAATATATTCATCAGTTTTTCTCGCCTTAATTCCCGTATAAATATATCGCAACGCTTTCGAAGCCAAGCGAAAATCCAATTAATTTTATTTTTATTTATTTATTCTTCAAGCTTATTTTTTGTAGATGTGTATATTTTTTTATTTGTATTCGAATTTTCAAAAAAGTAAATTAAGATATCTCACCCCCCCCTTGTCCTGTCCTCCAATGATTCGCTTTATCATTTTCAGCAGAGCATTTGTTGTCATCAGGATAATGGCAAAAGTAACGTATATAAAAGTAAACAACAAGAAAAGAAAAAATAAAAACAACTTTTGGGAATATACTGAATATCTGTGATGCTTTTGCGTTTTGTTCTTTGCAGTAACGCAGCATCCCTGAAGAATTATATTTCAATATTGGAATTAAAAGGAATCTGCTTTCACTTTTTGGCCCAGGCCATGTCAACATCTGTAAATAATTGCGGTAAACAAATTGCCAAAGCGTGTATAATTTATTGATCACTCGGGCGTATGAGTAATCCACACACAAAATTTTATGTTGCTTTGAGCTTTTAATGATGGCATAATGTTTATACTGCACGACGACGACGACGACGGCGAGAGCACGATTACTCCATTATATCCTCCATTTTTTTTTTGGGAGGGGTGGGGGTGTAGGTTGAGAGATGGGGCACACTGATTAGCAGGAAGACTGCAGAAAAAAGTTTTGTAATCATCTCTCTTCCATCCCTTTGGATTTTTCGTTTGTCTTTTGGATTCTCCTTTATCTCTCGCTCTGGTAACATTTCATTTCAAATTAAGTGAATAATTAAAATGTTCGTTTTGGAGAAAGAGATTTCGACGTTGATGGTGGCGATGGCGACGACGGCGACAACTACGACAAGGGTTCCGCCACTTTAAGGGTCCTTTATACAAAAGATACACGAAGAGAGGGGGTGTATTTAATGCGATGAAGCAAGTATTTACCGTCATATCTCTCTTCGTTCGTAGGAGTTCGTATTTACAAAGCAAAAGCACTGGATAGTGGATATGCCATATAGATGATGATGATGCTGTACGAGTAACTGCTGTCCATGTTTGACATCACAGATGCATCATTCATCATCAAACGCTCTTCATTCTTAATTACAAAGTAAACATTTCACTAAAAGCGCACAGTTGAAACTTTGCTCCTTTCATTCCGGATGCATTTCTCTGGGACTGGCATGACGACAAGACATCACGACACACACACTGTAACTGGATTGGATAATGTTTTGTAGAGACGTATAGAGGAATTATGTTCGCCGCGTCGCTTCAATTTTGATAAGAGACTGACTAATTGGGCTTTATTGCAAATTCATTATGATCAATTTGAAGAGAAGGCGACACATTTTTAGAAACGCATAATTTGCATTGTTTATGGAAGATTAGCGAAGCATGTGAAAATTTAGAATTTCCAGAAATTCATAGAATTTTAAGAGATTTGTGGAATTTAAAGAAATTTGTGTATCTTCATAATTGTAAAAAAGTTTGTAGAATTGTGGAAAAAAATGAATAATGATAAAAATTCGCAGAATTAAAAAAATTCATAGGATGTGAATTATAAAAAAGCTATAGCTGTCAACAATGTAAAATCGACCGAGCCAAGCCAGCTACTCCACAAATGGGACAACTACCAGTGGATACACTTACACCATACGTACGTCCATTTACGTATACGGGTTTCGACTATTTTGGACCCCTGCAAGTCGCCATCGGACGAAGAAGAGAAAAACGGTGGGTGGCACTGTTTACTTGCCTAACGACTCGAGCTATCCACCTAGAGCTGGCTGGAGATTTGTCAACTGACACCCTGATTTTGTGCCTAAAAAACTTCATTAATTTCTAATTATTATTGTTTGTTAGTAGAAGGTATAAGTTTAATAAAAATGGAGTGCTACACGCATTCTCATTGTGAAATTGTTTTACCAAAAGGGTGAAAGTTTTGCGGCTACAGTTCGAAAATTGCCATCAATTTGCGGTTACAATAATGCTCCAAAAGAGTCAACTGGAAAAATTTGCTGAAACTGGGTCTGTCACTGATGTAAGGACAACAAATCGCCTTCGACCAGGTCGATCGACCGAAAATATCGCAGCAGTACGTGATGATGTCGCTCAAACTCCATCCACCTCAATTCGACACCGAGCTAAGGTTTTTGAAGTCGATGGTTTATGCGAATAAGCCGACGACAACTAAAGCCTTAAAAGAGGAAATTGGACGCTGCATTAATGAAATACCGCAGCATTTATCCAAAACGGTCACTGAAAAGATCGCGTATGTGCCAGCAAAGCCTCGGCGGCAGCCATGTGCCCTATGTGTTGTTCCATACATAACCTCATCCTGTTTACTTTACGATATAAAAAAGAATTCGCGATTTTTATTTTAAATATCTGCGTTCTTTTTAAAATTGAAATCTTGCGTTCTTGTTGGGACACCCTTTAGAATTAAAAGAAGCTGATAGAAAATTTAAATAAAATTTTAAGAAGTTCTCAGAATTTCAAGAAATTCTAATGCAAATTTAAGGCACTCATAGAATTTTTAAGAAATTCATAAAATTTCAAGGGTTTCCTAATAATTCGAAAAAATTAATTGAATCTATGTTACTTTATAGAACTACAAAAAAATTGTAAAATTTGGATATATTCATAGAATTTCACAAATTTATAGAACCTTAAAAAATTCATAGAATTACAAAATTCAAAGAATTTTCGAAAATGTATTTTTTTTTAATATGATGAATTTTGCAAAAAAGTAAACAAAAATCATAGAAAACCACTTGACGTTTATGACAATCATAGAATAATAAAAATCAGAATTTTGAGAAGAAATTATTTGAATATAAATGAGCTCCTATAATTTTTAGAAAATATACAAATTCATAAGATCTGGAGGAATAATAATGAACAACAATATATATGAATGAATAATGAATGTCAAATAAAAAATTAAAAAGTGAATAAATAATAAATTGAATAAGTAAATTTGCAAAAAATTTTAGAATTTGATATAATTTTAAGAAAGTCAAAGAATTAAAAAAAAAGTCGTATTATGTATTTGAAGAAATTCATTTAATTTTAGAAAATAGAAGTTCATGGAATTTATAGCATTTAATTTTTTGATTAACATAGAAATGCCTACAGTTTCGAGGAACTTATAGCATTTTAAGGATTTCATAAACAAATTAAAATCTAAGATTTTTTTAGCTCCCTCTCTAGTAAACCCCTTTTGCGCATTGATAAAAATCGTCGCTAGTACTAAAATCAATATTATAGATTTTGATCAAATTAGAGTGTTTGTTAATTAAAAAAATACATTACTCATTTTTAACATCCCTGTTCCCATTGCCAATGTCACATAAATTTGACAATTTGCTGGACAAACAGACAAAATTTGTTTAGCAAAAATAAAATTTTCCCTCTCAAGGAATTTTCAATTTAAAAACCAAAACAACGAAGAGCAAAAACAATCTTATTGGATGTTGCAGAGAATTTTTCTTGTTTTTATGTTTCCTTCCATCAAAGATCTTGTGTTGACATTTTATGCCTCCTCTTGTCAGTTGTTGTTATAGCAAATGCTTCTTTATATCATGCCTCATGTCATTCTCATACATCACACATGTCAAATTCTTTTTTTTTCATTTCAATTTTCAATTTCTTTTATTTCGTTAAAAATGCTGTTAAATAATGTGAATATTCGTATAATTTTGTTTCATATTATCCTTTTGGTATGGTTCCACTTCACTTCGACTTTCATACAGAAAAGTATAAAAATGTTTACACATCTTAAACTAGAAGGACAAACATTTTATGAGTTTATATTATATTTTATGTGAGGATGTGTTTGCTTCTCGGAAAAGTCAAAGAAAAATTAAGGAAACTGTCTGCAAGAAAGGAAACTCTGTTCTTGTGTGGATGTAAATAGAAGTGAAAAAAAAGAAAAGGAAATCAAAATTAACACATGTTTTTTTTTGTTCTTAATTTTTTCACAACTTCTTCAATTTTGTGCATGCGAGTATATTGCATTTGTCAATCCGAGGATAAAGACTTTGAATGGAATTTTTTTCTTGATAATTTGCTTTTTGATTACGTTGGAAAGGACAAATTGTAAATTTAAAAAGAGGCTGGGTGCGACCCACACTGATAACTTCCCATTTGTGATCTTGAAAACTTTGTATTTAGTTTTTTTAAAATAACCAAATTTTCTGCGAAACAAGCTTTAGTTGTTAAATTCAAACAATCATTATTTTAAGATTGAAAAGCATTTTAATTATTTAAAGAGATTTACGAAATGCACATCATATATTATAAAGATTAAATACCTAATGGCAAAGTCAATATCATTGCTCGTTCTCAAGATATTCGAGTCGAAAACCCAATTTTACCACTTTTTAGTTTATTTTTTTTTATATTTTTTGTCAAAAACTTTCAATTAGATATTTGTCAAATTTAACCTTTCATAAAAAATTGTACTATATATAAAATAAAATATTTTAGAAGACACAATCGTTGTTCGTTCTCAGGATATTGGAGCTGAAATACAATTGTAACTACTTTTCTTTAGAATTTTTAACAGTTTTTGATTTTTAAAAAACTGCACATTCAATATTTGTCAAAATTTTATCAGTTGCTAACAATTATGTTATGTAGAAAATAAAACAAACAAGAAGTCAATATCGTTACCCGTTTTTGAGAAATTTGAGTCGAAAGACAATTTATACCAATTTTTGGTAGAATTTTTTGTAGTTTTTAATTTTTTGTAAAAAAACTGTCCATTGAATTTTTTTTTAATTTTCACCAGTAGTCAAAAACAACATTTTTCGTAAAATAAAATTATAAGTTAATATCGTTTTTCCATCTAAGGGTATTCGAGTTATAAATTTTTTTTTTTAGTTATTTTGATTTTAAAAAATAACGGTATATTGATTTTTTTCCAAATTCATATCAAATTTGTATGACGTCATAATGTGTCGAGTAAAATTTATTTCAAGTCAATAGCATTATTTGTTCGTGAGATATTTGAGCCCAACCAAAATTTTCACTTCTTTTTTAAACTGCTATAGTAAAAAAACAACTGATTTAATATTAATAAACGCCCTTTCAGCTTCTTTCGAAGTTATTATCTGTAAAACAAAATTTATTTCAAGTCGATATCTCTACTCGTTCTTGAGATATCGACGACGAAAAATGGTACCAGAACGTACGGACGTACGAACGTACGAACGTACGAACGTACGAACGTACGTACACACGCACACACAGACATCTCTCTAAAAATCATTGATATAGGCTCTAGGGACCTTGAAACGTCGAGAAATGTCAAAAATTTCAATTTGACAAATCGGACCGATTACAATAACTCCCTATGGGAAGTTAATAAGTAACTGCATTTTTCTTTCACAAGTCTTAACAATTTTTGCTGTCTTTTTTAAAAAATATTTCATTTATCTCAAATGACTATCTGGCAGCATTGACGTATTTAAACCATCTGAACTATTTATTATTGAGGAACCAACTTTACGTTGGTTCTTCCTATGATCAAGCACCTTCTTATTGAGCACAATCGGACATTTCGTTTAATTTTTAATAAGCAAACAAATATTTTTTTTCTCGACAAAACTTTTTTTTTCAATTTTTTTCTTGTCAATTTTTATTCCATAAATTTCATATTTTTGAAAGTGGTAACTTCGACGATTTTTTTTCATTTATTTTTATTTTTATAAGAGAAATTGTATTTGCTTTTGAAATAAATCAGCAGCTGTAAGTAGAACCTTAACACATTTGACCTATTGAATAATTATATTTTGAAGAAAAGCTTTTAATGGGATTAAGTCCATAAAAACAAGAGGGTGCTGTTAAAAGTATTTTAATTTTTTTTACAATTTTTTCTAATAATTTTCTTAAGACTGAATCATATTAGTTACAAATATCTCCTTTCTTCAGCTCAATTGATTTGTTAAATTATAATATTAAACCAACATTTAAAAATACATTTAACATTTTTTTTCAAAATTAAATATTTCGAAAATGGTTTTTAAATATTAAAATATTTTGGAAAAATATTTGATTTTAAAATTCAATAATAGCACACATAATATTAAAAAAAAAAAATAGTTTTCAAAAATCTCAAATTATTCGAAAACAAAATTCTATGAATTTTCACAAAATTTCTTATGTGGACTAATTTTGAAACTATCACAAAAATAAAACAACTTAAAGTCATTAAGTGTAGGTAGATTTCATAGCTTATTCAATTTTGGCAAATTTTGAATACAATTCTTAAATAATTGATCGAAAATTGAATTTGAACAGAAATCGTTGCATTTAAAAAAAAATGGAAAATAGAAAAAAATTAATTAAAATATTTACCTTTTTATTCATTAATGCTTTTTTTTTAAATCGTCTTAAGACCCAAGGTTTCGAAAACAACACTCAAATCTCCGAATTACTGTGACAATGCTTGAAAGAGTGCACGAAAACTTCAAAACTTATAAATTTTTAACTTCTACTAATTTTTTAAATCGTTTTTTTTTCTAAATTCTATGTTTTATTATTTATTAGTGTTCTATGAATTTTTAAGGTTTTATGCATTTCTTGAATTCTATAAAATTTTATGTTGAACATATGAATTTATAGATTTGTAATATTATTTCAAATATTCTATGATTATTTTTTTTAACTCTTACGAATTGTATAGAACTGAATTTTTTTAAAATTCTATGCATTTTTAAATATTTTGAATGATAGGTAATTATTCTATGAGTTCTTCCAACCTTACAAAAATGTTAAATTCTATGAATTCTTGAATTCTATAAATTTTTTTAATTCTATCAGTTCTTAGAGTACTAAAAAAATTACTAAGCAGATGCTTAAAGATGGTAAAATGGGTAAATAGAAATGTATACAATATTTAAAAAGAGAACCGAGAATTAATCAAGGTGCACAAAAATTTTAAATTTTAAAATTCCTTAAAGGCATCGCAATTCTTCTAAATAAGAAATTCTATCTTATCATCTGAATAGCAGCTATATATCTATCAAACAAAATTTTCCACTCAACAAATCCTTCCAATCAATTTCACTCATCCGCATAATAAATTTCTTACTCTTGATCACATGTCGTCCTTTAGGCAATGATAGTTGACAATCCCTTTGTTGTCACAGCCACACACAACATCAATGTGGCATTTTTTTTTTTGTTGTATCTAAAGAAATATAAAAAAAAACGTCCTGACGACAAACGACACACGACGACATCTACAGTACAAAAAATCCTAAACGGAATGTATGAGTTTGTAGGTACTTTAAAAATTTTTGTATACGACATATAGAATATATTCTCAGATGAATCCTTCGAATTCAAAATGGCAGAACATTCACTTTGTATAGATAGAGCAGCAGAATACAGCAGCTTCTAGGTATATTGCGCTGCACATTGGATGATTGGTAGGATTTTATACGCAAAAACCAATCCGCAATCCTTTTTTTTTCTGCTGTTTTTTTTTTATTCTTTCCAGACAAACGAAGATGAATGAGGCATTACTGTACCCACTAAAAAAAAAAAATCACAAAAAAACTAAATCGTAAAATATATTTTTATTTTATACACACACACCAGGCAATGCGAAAATAAGACTTGGGTAACCGAGGTTATTGAGGATTGAGTCATCTTCGTCGTCGTAGGTTGAGTTTTTCTATAGTGCACAATCCTTGTTGTGGTTTTATAATGCTCCATTTTTATTTCTCTCAAGTATTGAAATTATATCCATGACAAGAGCTTTTGTAGCTTAAGGTTGTTTGAAAAAAAAATAGTTGCCTACCCTCGTCGGCAATGTCATTTAAGAATTCAAATATTTGTATGTAATATGGTTTGTGATTAAAATGGATTAGGTTTAAGGTGTACCTATGCCTGGGAGGTGATAATAAAAGATATATTTTTTTCTAAGAAAAAATACAAATTAAACAAAGTTGTTCTCTACTAAGAGGAGGCTAATAAAACTAAGAAGGATTCCTTGGAAATATAATTATAGACATGTACCCCAGGATATTTTAATTTTTTAATTAAATAAAAATGTAAACTGCTTTAACCCTTTGCAAAAAAAAAAAAATAAAAATATTTGTGGCGCTTATTTTCTCAAAGGTCGAAAATGGAGTTGTAAGGTGGAAAAACTTGCACCTGCATTTTCGATTTTTCAAAAAAATTAAGATAATACTAGTGCGTTTTGTTTTGCGAAATGCATTTTAATAAAAATCACCTTTTTGAATTTTTGCTACCCTGACTAACCGATTGAAAGTTTTGCAAGTTCTGCGTTTTTTTGAAAAACTGATTAATATTAAATAAAAAATTTGTAAAAATATTAAAAAAAAATGGTATTGAAGTTGCAAACTTTAAATTGTAAGCACTTTAAAAAAAAATTACAAACAAAAATGTCTACATATGTGCATGTTTTCAAAACATTGAGTTTTCAAAAAAAAAAAATGAGTTTTTTTTTCCAAAACTCCAAAACACATTTTTGAAAAGTTTCATATGCCATGCCATTCAAATTTTGATTGTAATCCGTCAAACCATTAATGAGAAAATCGAAAACAGGATATCTGGTTTCATGGCAGGTATACCATTAATAACGGTTTTTTGAAAAATATTTTTTGACTAAATGATTCAAGTTATCGACATACGTACATACATTTAATTTACAGAAGATCCTTTTTCGGGATAAATAAGTTTTGTAAACTTTTTTTTTTTTTGATAAAAATTATATTCTTTGACTAAATTTTTTTCCGCATTTTTATTCTTACAAAATTTATTTTTATAACAAAAAATTTATGAAGCCGAATATTTTATCATCAGAATTTTGAATTTTTTTTACAAGTTACTTAGTACTTTAAATCAACAAAAAAAAAATGGTGCCTGTCTGCCTGGCTAGTGTCATCCTTAGTGGAGCAACGGCCACCCTTGTATAAGTTGAAAAAAACGAGGGCATTTTACTTGTTTTTCTCTTTTCTGAATTTATTTCTTACCAAAAACTCAATTTTTTTCAGAATTAGCTAAGACTATCCAATTATCCATACCCAAATTCTGAAAACCTAATATCCAGTTAGTTAAGTTGAGAACTACATACATATTATATAAAGGAATATACATACATATATAATTTTTCGCACGAATTTTTCTTTTTACATAATTATTCGGAATTGCGAGATTTTGTGTTTTCTGGATTTTCAGAATTTTGGATTTTCGAAATTTGGGTTTTCGGGATTATGGGTTTTCTAGATTAATGGTTTTATGTACATTACGTATTATGTATTTTACGTTTTCAAAATCGTAATTTTACGGATTCTGACCATAACACAAATCCCAACTTGAGAAGATGTTTCGCTTATTTAATGTCAATTAAGGAATTTAACAAAAAAGAAACATAGAAAAACTATAAGATTTTGGTTTTGTTTTCATCCAAGAAGAATGGCGTTGGAGAAAATCTTATTAGCCAAATAAAAAATTCCAATTTCTAAAACAATTTTCCTACTATTGAATTACATTTAAGTACTATTCTTCTTAAATTAATAAAATAATCTTATTAAAATTTTAAAAAGTTCTTCCTCATTAAATTAATCCAATTTCTCCTTAGCAAAATTGGAAAAGCATATTTGTTTTGTTACATTTAATAAGATTTATAATAAAACAGCTCAATATGGGAATCTTATTGCTTTTCCATAGTTTTCTTTTTTGTGTAAAACGTACAATATTAAAACAAAATGGTAAACTACTTCAGGTATATTCTCAGGTGTACACTATTTTATCCTGTAATGTCCTCATTCTATGGACAACTATTAGATGAATACAAAAACTCATATTTGCTGAATATTAAAAGTTTCCAGTTATGATAATTTATACATATTTTATCCAAAAACAAACCGACTATGATGAGCATCCACTTTCCACTTCACTCTTTCTGACATGTTTACATTTTGTTGTGTTGTTTTTTTTTTTTTCAAGAGAACTTGAATCAAAGTAAACTTTCTAACATTTCCGAATAGAGTAGTGGACATACATAATAAAAATAAAACAACAACAATAACATACAAACATCCTCTGGGCTCTGGCTTTAGAGTAATAGTTACAAAAAGTTTTGAATTTATTTGGTCAACACTTAACCCGGAAATTAAAAATTCAACTTCTCTTTCTCTCTCCATCTGTCTGTCGGACCCTATCAAATATAATAGTCAACCAAATGATGTAATGGAATCCTCAACCAGTGTAAATAACTTTAAACATCCTTCATAAAAATAAAAAAAAAAAAAACACCAAAAATATTCTGTGATTTATTTTTGAATACCTAAAAAAAAAAAATAATAAATAATAAAATAATTTCTAAAGTGAAAAATGGTGACACAGGACAAAAATGTGGACAGCTCTGCAAAATTGATGACAAAAAAGGGTTCTGTTCAAAAAAGTTTATAAATACAAAACAAACAGAAAAAAAAAAATTGTTAAGAAGGTCAGAAAATAAATTTCGCAAACCAAAAATTGAGTTTCCAAAGAGTTGAAGGTATAGAAAGAGTTGATTGCAAACTTTTGTTTTTTTTTTTATGATTAATTTTACGATTTTTTTTTTTATGTTTAATATTTTGGCACGGGGTACATTTAATTTAAATACTGTGCAATTCCTTAGATGGTTTTTTTTGTTAATGTTTTTTCTAAGGACCCTCTTCTAATAAATCTCAAAAATGAAGCATCGATTATTTATTAATTAAGTATCATTCCGGTTACTGCGGATAAATTTTGCTGTTGAAGGAAGCGAGAAATTCGACGGTTGCGCGGCGGGGCAGTACCGCTATTAATTAAATTGTTGGCAGCAGTTTATTACAAAACAAAAAAAACCTCTCGTTTTTAATGAACTTAATTAAGTATTCCTTTTTGAGTGATTGGTACCATGGGAAGTTCATAAAATTGCCTTGTTGTTTGGTTTGTTTATTTATTTTTTTTTTGTTATTGTTTGTATATTTTTCTTCAGTTCAGCACATAATTGACTGTAGGCGTTAGGGTTTTTTTTTTTCTTAAATTAAAGCAAAAACATAATAAATACATGAGTTTGAATAAATTATAAAAATAAAAGTGACAGTGGGGTAATTAAATTAATCACAAAAAAAAAAATATTGGGTATGAAAAAGAAAGTTTCATATGGAAGGGCAAGGTCAGGTACTTCAAATTCGTTACTTCATGGTGTCGAGAGTTTTGTCTGTGACCTTTAAGGTGATTTTTCGTTTCGAAATTAATGAGTAAAAGTGATCTTCGTGGTGGACGATGTTTGTTGGAATTGGAATAGCGAAATCAACTTTAACATGTAACGGAAACTGGACAAAAAAATATTTATACTTAAAGATTTATCAATTAGTAAAAGAGAGTAAGGAAAAAAATCTCGAAAATCCAGAAAACTTAATACCTCGAAAACGCAATATCCCAAACAAAACCAATAAAACTCAAAACCTGATAATCTGAAAAACACAAAACCAGAACAAACTTAGGTATGTTTTTTTTTTGAATTTGGTGTGTTTCCGGATCATGACATTTTGAGACTTCAAGATTAATTTTGGGTTTTTGGGTTTATATTTAGTATTTTGGGTTTTCGTGATTTTTTCTTTCTTCTTCTTTTTTGCGATTTTAGATGTCCATGTTTTTTGTTTTTAAGATTTTGAATAAACTATGATTTTGATTTTTAGATTTTTTTCTAATATTGATATTGATGTTGATATTGTGTTTTCGGGATTTTAAGTTTTCTGGTTTAAATTAACTAGATTTTGTATTTTACGGACTTGGAGTTTTTGAGATTTGGAGTTTTCGGGATTTTGGGCTTACGGGAATTCAGTTTATCGTGATTTTCAGTTTTCTCTTGTTTGTGTGTTTCAAGAGTTTTTTTTTATAATTTTGGTTGGGTACCTATTAGTTTTTCGAATCTCTGTTTCAAGATTTTGAGTTTTCTAGGATTTGTGTTCCTTTTTTTAAGTTTTTTGGATTGAAGGTTTTCATTGTCTTGAATATTTGAAAATAATTTAGGTATTCGGGGATTTTGAGTTTTGCTAACTTCAGGTTTTTGGTTTGGGATTTTCTGGATTTTTACTTTCAGAATCTTCAATTATGGAAAGTTATTATTTTCTAGATTTTGGGTGTTTTTAAATTTCGAGTTTTCGTGGATTTCAGGATCTTGGTTTCTGTGGAAATCATTGATTTTCTGCATTTTGGTTTCTAAATTATGAGTTTTCATGATTTTGATTTTTCGTTGTTCTAATTTTGGGTTCTTGCGACTAAGAGTTGTAAAGAATTTGGATTTTTTTCGATAATGTGATATTGGATTCCGGGCTTTTTCGATTTTAATAATCTTGAATTTTCTGTTTTCCAGAGTTTAAGTTTTAATGTTTTGGGCTTTCTGTTTTTTGAGTTTTCAGGAGTTTTCTGGATTGTGTTGTATTTATCTTGTGTTTCCCGGATTTTGCGTTTTCAAGATTTTGTGTTGAGTTTTTTTTTAAATTTTCAGGTTATTTGAATTTTCGGAAAAAAGTATTTTCAAGATTTATTGTTTTCAGGATCTTAAGTTTTCTGGGATTTTGTGTTTTTCGATGTCTTGTGTTATCAGATTATCGGTGGTGGTTTGGATTTTTTGGATTTAAGTTTTTCGTATTAATGCAATTTAGACATTGTATATAGAGTTGTTGGATAGTTGGACATAGAGTTTTGCTTTGGATTTAAAGGATTTTGGATGGTCTGGATTTTTGATTTTTGGAATTTTGAATTTTTGAAATTTTGTGGTTATCAGAATTTTCGGGATTTTAAGTTTTGTGGATCTTATGTATTTAATTTAATTTGTGTTGAAATTTCGGTTTCGAGATTCTGATAATAATATCGTTGTTCATTATATGTCAGCTCCTACTAACTTTAGTCAAAGTTCTGCCCTAAGACCAAAATAGTTTAAAGCTAGATTCATTTTGAAATAGCCGATGCTTCCTGTGGATAGATAAAGAATAAAATATGTTTCCCTAAAACCTAAAAGTTATTTTATTTATTTTTTTTATTATATTGAAATCTTTTATTTCCTCAAAACATTGATGTGTTTGTCATTTCTCACAACAACAACTTTATACACAAAACTAAACAAAAGACTTTATTAAAACACCGCACATACATAAGGTCTTCTCGCATGAGTCATGTCACATATTATATGATTTATATTGTTACAAAATAATCTCGTTTTTATGGTTCAGTTGCAACATCATTAAATTAATCACTTTTTCGGTTTTGCTTGGCTTAATCCCTGATTCTTGTTCTTCATCCTTTTGCCGCCCTATTTGTGCCCTTATAAATGAGTGGGCAATTAAATTTTATGACCACACATACCGCACAAAAATACTCTCACACACAGCCAAACAAATTTTCCAAAATAAGGATATAACAACTACCTATACACATAATATAGCTGGAAGGAACAAAAGCAAAGGCAGGGAACAACAACATCAACTGACACACATGAGGCCAAAAGTTGCTGGTTTGGCTTTTGTTGAAAACGCTTTTGTTAAACGCCTCTGCCGCTTAAGCAGCAAAATTAGTTGCGGCTATACCTACACTCCCAACCAACAGCCAGAACACATACAGAACAGAAGAGAGATGGTTGCTTTTGGTGCAGAACAGAAAACAGTAAAATGCTATATGCAACCCTTGGGCGATCTGCAAGTGGTAAAATTTTGCAGTATGCAGCAGAATTCTTTTTTTGTTTTTTTTTTCTTTGTTTTTTAAACTTACGAAACGATGGCGACTTGTTTTAAAGCTATGGTTATCGTAATAAGGGCGTCATCAGTAATAAAGTCCTGATTAATGTACAGAGGCGGACCGGCCTGGGTGGTATTAGGTAAAATTTAAGTAAGGGCCCATCACACATTGGGACCTCTCAACAGAAAACCTTCTTTAGGTTTTACGATATAAATCAGATATTATAAAATTTTTATTTAAAAAAAAAAATTGTAAAAACCGTTATTCAGCTGTCCTTTGCGTTTGTTTCAGATTCATATATTTTTGGAGATCTGTGTCTTGGTTAAAAATGGTCGTATTGAGATGAAACAAAGAACAATCTTAAGATGTATGTTCTAAGTTATTAAATAATTTTTAAAAGTATTTTTTTTTATATAAAAAAAAATTTTCAAAAAGCAAACAAAAATTGAACATCTGCATTTTCATCAAAATTTTTTTTCTTCGATTTTTTTTTAAATCGTTGGTTTTGATCGCAAATAAAATAATGACAATGACACATAAAATCTAAAAACAAGTTTCAAGAACAAAACATTACGAAGAAATTTTTTTTCAAATGAAGAAAAGAAAAAGAAAAATTAATTGGAAAAAAAAAATTTTTATATAACTATGTACTTCAAAATTTGAAGTTCAAAATCTACGTCAACCTTGTTGACTATGATTTAAAAAAAAAAATTTTAAGAGTACTTCAAAACTTCATATTTATATTTTCTTGGCCTGCAAATGAATTGTAAAATTGGTTGCTGAGAAGAAGGCAATTAATGTTGAATGTTTGATGAAGTTAACAATGCAGTATAATTTTTTTAAGTAATGACTTCAAAAATTGAATTGAAGTTTTTCTGAAGGAATATTAAAAGTTTCTAGCTTAATTGGTTTCTTCGAAAAGGGTAGGTATTCACAGTCAAGACTGTGGTAAGCTTTAATTTTTTTGAAAAGACTTCAAAACTTCAATTTTAATTTTTTTTTACTTGCAAATTAATTGCAAATTTCTTAGACTTTTTTCAAATTCCTAGTTAATGGGTTGTCGAAAATGTTATATTCATATTGAAGGACTTCAAAATTTGAACTGAAATTTTCTGAAAGTAGATAAAAAACTGCAAATTTCACGATCCTAGTTCAATCGATGCTGAGAAAATGGCATGCACGAGTAATGCTAACTGTTTTATTATTTTATTTTCAAGAGAACTTCAAAACATCAAATTTATATATTTTGGAACTGAAAATAAAAGGCAAATCAAATTTAAATTTAAATGTTCTACCAACTTAATATTATTTACAACTTTTTACTTTGTGAACAGTTAAATAAATAATTTATAAGTTTTAATTTTTTACAAAAGTAAATTTCAGAGGCCCCGTGTTGCTTGTGAGGGCCCTCGTATAGGTTGTTTGGGGGCCCTTTAGAGACTTTTTTCGTGCATATAAATACTGTTTACTTCTCTTGAATGATCACTTTTATATTTGAAGCTAAATAAAATAATTTACATCTTTATAAAAGAGTCCCAGTGGGCCCTGAATAAATGGCTGTCCGATCCGACCATGTTAATGCCTAAAGGTCGGCTCTTCGCGGTCAGAGAGACAGATTTTCTATAATTTTTCGTCTAGAAAAAGAAATATTTTTTTACTTCTTTTTGTTTAAAATAGTTTTCCAGTGATAATGGTGATGATGCTGCATTAAAGTTTTTCTTAAGGTTTGTCCAAAACAAAGGGGTTGATTATAAATTTTCTGCATTATCCTCTACCGGCACACATTGAAAATGGAAAGCGCATCAACCCCTCAAAAAAAATCCCCTCTAGTCGAAATTCGAAGTGGATGAAGCGACGAATCAGACGAACAATATTTATTTTCTCTTAGGCATAATTAAAAGCCCAAGACAATTACTAGTTGTGACTTTTATTATAACGGCGGCGCGGCGCGGCGGCAAGGAACGCAGGATATGCGATAGCTTTTTATACATACAATGTCTATATATATTTCTCATTTTATGAAATACAAATAGAAATGGGGTTGAATAGGGGTGCCTTCTATAATAATAAACCTCTCTTTTTGCGCGCCGTGCGGGGTTTTGATTATTTCCCTCAGGGAGTATTATTTTGCGGCGATTGTTGACATTGGTTTTTGTTTTTTGCAATGTTAGCAAAATAAAAACTCACTCTCTTAATATCTGCAAATGACATGGGGGGATTATGTTAAGGAAAATCCAATGCCAAAACCCAAAGCTTACCAGCATGCTGAGGTTCAATGTTAAATTCAGAGTTTTTAGCTTAATTGCACATTTCAATATGGCCCACTGTAGGTAGTTTGACTCTATAGAATTTTTGTTTTCATGGTTAGAAGTACATAATGTATTATAGATGTATGTGTATGAGTATATTAAGTTGAATTGGGGTAAATTTTTGCTAATGACAGGAAATTACAATTCCCAGTACGTTATTTGATTACCCAGTTGTGTTTTTTTTTCTTTGGTGATTTGTAAAGTTCAATCATTTAAAGTGCTATAGCTTTCAATTTTGAAAGTTACATTGAATTTGAAATTTAAATAGCTGAAGAGTTTCAAATGGGAAAAATCCATAATACAGAAAACCTAAAATCACAAAAAAACCATCAAGGGGTTTTAGTGAATTTTTTTACATGGCGATATTTCCAAAACTAAATATTATACGAGGATCCAAATGGAAAAGCAATGGTTAATATGTTAGTATCTATTTAATAGTGAAAACTAGAAGCTTTTAGTAATTTTAAGTAATTTTACTTAGTGAGTAAATTTACGTGCAACAAGTAATTTTACTTACAACTAAAAAACAATCATTTTCTAATATCTTTCGAAATGATTTACAGCTGAACCAAGAGTTCTAGCGAACTGAAAATTTTGGGATGTCAACCAGAACCTGAGTAAAAAAACGATTTTCAAAAAACAACATTTGTACGGAACTTGAGTGAGCGTTTTGTTTGACATCCAACGTTTTTTTTTTATAATGAGCGCGCACACAAGGGGATTTTATGTACCCTTTATATGTCAGAGACACAGCTTTAGGTAAGCAGGAGGGAATTTGAAAGGAGATGAAAGGGAAAGACAGAGCGTGGAAGGCTATTTCACAATCGTGTGGTACGGCTAAAGAACGAATCCCTGTATTTAACAGTACTACCGAAATTGGGTTCAAGAGAAAACTGATGAGCGTTCCTGGAAGCGCGACTATTACGGTTGAATTGTTTAAGGGGTGGAATGCAACTAGCTATTTCATTTGAGCACTTACCGTAAAAGTAACGATAAAAGAGTGAGAGACAAGAAAAGTTACGCCGGTGTTTGAGTGACGGAAAAGTATCGATGATGTTCCTGTCTCCGATCATTTTGAAGGCTCGTCTTTGTATACTGTCTAAGAGGCCCAAGTAAGTTGCTGGAGCACCAGCCCAGAGATGGGAGTTATACTGAAGCTTTGGACGTATATAACTTTTATAGATAATTGCCAGATCAGAAGGGGAAAAGAATTTCTTGCATCTCCAAAGGAAACCTAAACATCTTGCGGCATTTTTGGCGACGTTAATTATGTGATCATTCCAAAAAAGATGGTTTTGTGATACACATACCTAGAATCGCAAGCTGATTGGTTTCTTCGATGCAAGTGCCACTCATAGATAATGGCAGGTGGGGTGGGTACGTCAGCAGCATTGAGTTTTCGAAGCATTAAATTCTACGCGATTTTTTATTCCCCATTGTACTACAATGCATTCTAAGTCAGAATTTAATGTACTCTTCATATTTAGCCGTTTCAGTTCCACGTCCAAAGAGCAGGGATTTGAATTTGGAAACGAATATGAAAAACTTAGGGTGCTATCGTCAGCGAAACAATTTTATGGATTAGTAGTTGCAGACAGGAGATCATTAATGACAATGAGAAAGAGGGTCGGAGCCAAACGGAACCCTGTGGCACACCAGCATTTATGCTATGGGTTTCAGACTTGAATCCGTCTAATACTGCTTATTGTATAGAGCAATTCGAAAGAAAGTTACTAATCCAACGAAGAAGGGTTTCATCGATACCAAAGGCACGCATTTTCGATGAAACAGCAGGATGCCAAACTTTATCAAATGCTTTGGGAATATCAAGTGCAATAATCTTACTTTCTCCAAAACGATGTAAAGATTTGTTCCACTGTTCGGTGAGATAAACCATCAAGTCACCAGTGGACCTATTGCTGCGAAAGCCGTATTGCCGGTCATTAAGAAGCTTTCGATCTTCGAGATATTTCTTGAGCTTGGAAAGAAGGGACGTACGTGCAATTGTTTGGTTATTAGAGGGTGAAGAAGATTCGCATTTTTTTTTGGGATAGGCTGGACAGGGGTTTTGCCAGCATGGAAGAACACTTCTTCGGAACAATAGCAGGGATACGTGATAACAGTTTAATGGATTTGTAGCCATGAAAGTAGCCAAAAGAACTTTGATATTATATTTTTGTGATCTAGGAGTCAGGGCTCTTCCAAGGAGGTATAGCACTATGGTAAAAAAACAATTTTGAAAATATCAACTATTTCAGTGATTTTAGTGATTTTGGTGAATTTCTGGCCCCAAAAGAGATCCCGGCATGGCTATATTTCTGAAACTAAATATTAATCGAGACTGCAGTTTAAAAACTAATGGCCCGTTTTTTAATATCTATTTACTAGTGAAAATTAGAAGGCCTAGTTTTTAAAATAAAGCCATCTGAAATGAAACCACTCGGTTTTGGCCAACTCCCAAAAAGCGTTTGGTTGGCGTTATTTTCGCCATCAAATCTTATAAAGTGTTGCCATCTTAAATTCTGAGTAGACAATTAATTAACCTTTCTAATAGTTAAAAAAATTTGATAAATTTCGAAAAGAATTTATTTTTAGGAATTTTCAAAAGTCTTTTTACCTAAAACTGAAAATCAATGATTTTTTGATCATCAATCGTTTAAGTCCAGGTTTAGATGAAACAGCGAATCGACAATCGATTCACTTCCTTCTGTTCCAACATAACGTGTTTGTCAGATTTTCTTGTGAAGAAGAGACATCATTTAAGTCTATTATTATCGCTAACTTGACTAAGTTTGTTCTTCCACTCGATTTTCTTTTGTCATCCAAACCAATACAAATGCCAATATCTCGCTGCCATTGAATGACATAGACCAAGATATAGTAGTTAAAACAAAACCCATAACAAAAGGATAATATTATTGAAAAATGATGATGAACCAGTAAAAATTGTTCATCCATTTTTTTTAATAGTCTTTCGTGCTTTCAAAAAAAATGAATGACAGCACAAGTTGTCAATCCAAAGACAAAACATTAAGGACTTCAATAAATATTTTTTTTTTGTTCTGAAGAAAATTTCTTGAGATTTCCCACAACTCCATTTTTATTCTTTGTCACTGTGGAAACTGTTCCAAACACATTCGCGCCAACTGAAGCAATTGATGATGTTGCGGTGTGGTGCATAAGGAAGAGGAAAAAAAAAATCCTTCTCGATAAACTGATGGTGGCTTACTTCATATATTGGCTCATTCCTAGTTGGTTTGGTTTTCTTTTTTTTGGTTGGTTAGTTCTCGACACGATACAGTAGGTATAAGGTGGCTAAATGGTACTTACTAACAAACCCACTTTTGTATCATTTTGTTAAGGCATCAGCAGAAGCACTATACAACAAAACATCCTTTTCTTACCAGGCACGCGTATTCATATTCTTTTTTTTTGTTTGTTTTTTTTTTTTGCTATATCCTGTATGTGATGGCTTAAGCGGGCAATGGCTTATCCTTTGTGGCTTTATCAATGGGAAAATTTCGCACATGAATTGTCCACCACTGCCACCCCATCCCGCCAGCTCTACCATTATACTATAAAATGAAGAGGAAGTTCTATATTATCCTTCCTGGTCTTTATAGATAAAAAAGATTTCTTTATTTTTTTTTTTTTTTGAAAATTTTGTATCATTTGAGGTTCTTTGTTATATGACCCAGGATGTATGCTGGTTTTGTTGCATCCTTCCAATGTGCACTTTTAAGTGATCCCGCACTATTGGATGTGACGATGGATGGTTAGGAATTTCATATTTTCTTTTTTGCGTATAATAGCAACAGCTACGAGTATATATGTAGCTGCTCTTTAGTGGATAAAATGTGTCGTTGTTGGAAGAGGATTTTTCGTTTGTAAGAGTGCATAAAGCATTTAGAAAGGATCTCCTCATTGACGACACATTATAAATGGCTTCTGAATGGATAAGAAGAGATTGTGCATTTTTTTTTATGATTTGTTCATTCGAGTGCGCTCTTGAGGAGACAGACAGACAGACAGAAAAAAAAATGAAAGAAATATCGAGAGAGAAGGACGAAAATTTACAATTCAAAAGGAAAGTGTCATTTTTGATGCAGGATATGATGCATGACTCACAAAAAAAAAAGAAGAGTTTCAATCGCTTTTATTTTTTTAAAATATTTTGCTGGATTTGAAAAGTTTTTGAAGAATGAACGAGTGATGTTAGAGTGATTGGATTTATTGGCATTATATGTGATTTAGAAGAGCAAACAAAATAGAAGACAGTTCAAGGAATATTCAAGGATATTAATTTAATGGCAATTACCCATACACGATAATAAGAAGTAAGGATTTTAATTAATTTGTCTTAGAATATTATAAAATGCATCATGACGCGCGGCTTGAAATGCGTTTTGAAGCGCTGAATAAAACACTTCTCTAAGCAAGTCTTGAAGTTATTCAAAAAATTGCGCAATGAAGCACATTATGGACTGCGTCTTAAAGTGCGTCATGCAGAGCATCTGGAAGCGCGTTTTAATGTACGTCATGAAGCGCTTCTTAAAGCACGTGCTAAAGAGGGCCATGAAGAGCATTGTAAAACGCGTAATAAAGCGCACCATGGAGTGCTATTTGAAGCGATTCACTGGCATCATGAACACATCGTCAAGCAAGTCTTGAAGCGTGTCATATATAGTGAGTTCTGAAGTTCCTCATGAAAATTGTATTGAAGCAGGGTTTTGAACCATCTTGTGCATCTTGATGCAGAACTTGAATTGGTCTTGGAGTTGGCTGTGGCGCGATGGTATGTGTGGTCGCCTGTCAACCTCACAGGTCACAGGTTCGATCCCTGCGTAGTTCTATGTCACGTTTTTATTCCATTATCATTGATCATTGTTGGGCCGCTGGTTTACTCATTACATGTTGTTCAGGCATAACACTAACAACATGTGATTGAGTAAATACTAGTGTGCCCAACAAATATGACAATGAACAAAATAATGCGAATTATAAAGGGACATTGGCATTTCTCCGCTTTAGCCCAGTCGCCAACCCTGGAGATAAAATCTGAGACAACCACCACCTTCAGTCTCAGTACCTAGCGCCACATACCTTTCCATACACCTTTTCCTTCCCATCCTTATGCTTCACGCCCGCGCTGTGTTGAACAACATATAAAGGGTCCATCCCCTTGAGCCGCGCAAATTATAAAAAAGTGCGTTTTGGAGTGCGTCATGAAGCATGTCATGAAGATCTTCTGAAAGCGCCTAAAGAAATGCACCATGAAACAAGTTTTGAAAAATGTCATAAAGAGCGTTTTGAAGCGCATCTTGAAGGTCGTCAAGATGCCATCATAAAACATTTGACACACAAATCTACTATTACTCCAGTTAAGTTCAAATTTTTAATGAAAAAAATGAATGACAAAACTAACTTTTGCAGGCCGATTTTGGGTATAGTGAAAAGAAAAAATGTGATAACATAATTTAAGTGAAATAAAATCCGGAAACGGACACACCCATTTTCGTCATATTTTTTTTTTGTACGAAACGGTTCATCAGATTTGGAGGAGTATGGTCTTTATAAACACAAAAAAGATTAAGAATTAGATTTTGGTAAAATCTGCAACTTCGATGCCTACGCCCACTGCCAAATCCACTTTTCCTATATGTATGTCAGTAGATAGTTATTTCCAAAAATTTGGTCTAGATAATGAGAAAAAAATTTTCAAAATTTTGAAGGGTGTCCTGTAAGAGATTCATAAATTTCAATTGCTATATTCACTTAGCACCCTGTATTTAAATATTTGATTTACTGATTTAGCTTAACTTAATTATTATGTTCTTAATCCACCGATCGTTCGATTGTTACAGTTTGGTATAACATGAAACTATAACCGTATGCATACATGAAAATACCCAAATTGTAAATTATAACTTTGATCTAGTCAGTTGCAATAAAACCTTTACCATCGAAGCATCGTTTGTTGTCTTTTACTTTTACTTCTACTTGGTCGCCCCTTCCACTCAGTGCCCCTTACAGTCCCAACAAGAATGCAAGATTTAAATTTGGCGCCATTCTAAGTGTCATTGTTTGACATTTGAACAATTATTATTGTTTGTTAGTAGAAGGTATAAGGTTAATAAAAATGGAGCGCTACACGGATGAATAACGTATTCTCATTGTGAAATTGTTTTACCAAAATGGTGACAGTTCTGCGGCTACAGTTCCCAAATTGTGATCAATCTGGGGTTACAATAATGCTCCAAAAGAGTAAAGCGATTAATGGGAAAATTCGCTGAAACTGGGTCTGTCACTGATGTAAAGACAACAATGCGCCTTCAACCAGGTCGATCGACCGAAAATATCGCAGCAGTACGTGATGATGTCGCTCAAACTCCATCCACCTCAATTCGACACCGAGCTCAGCAAATTGATGTTTCCAAATTCACTATGCAGCGAATTTTGACAAAAGAATTGAAGAAATGAATGTGGATGGGATGTGGTTTCAACAAGACGGCGCAACATCTCATACAGCCAGAGAAACAATTCAATTGCTGCATCAGTCATTTCCTGGTCGTGTTATTTCGCGTTTTGGAGACCAGAATTGGCCGCTTAGATCGTGCGATTTTTAACACCATTCAACTTTTTTCTTTGGGTCGATTGTTTATGCGAATAAGCTGATGAGGACTCAAGCCTTAAAAGAGGAAATTGGATGCTGCATTAATGAGATACCGCAGCATTTATGCAAAACGGTCATTGAAAATTTCATTAAAAGATCGCGTATGTGCCAGAAAAGCCGCGGCGGCCATCTGCCCTATGTGTTGTTCCATACATAACCTCTTCCTGTCTACTTTATGAATTTGAAATATATTTTAGTTGTTTCTTCCAAGTCGTTGGAGTCATTCACTAAAACTAAAGATATTAGAAAATTGGGCGCGCGACAGTGGGCAGATTTAAATAAGAGTTTTTTTTTTGGATTTTTGTTGGTAATTAAAACAAATCTCTAAAATGTCGATTTGCACAATTTGGAAGAGTTCTTCATGCGTCAGTCTATTCATGTTGAAATGTCAAATAAAAATACATAAACACAAATCACTTGAAAGTGTTGCCAACTTAAAGTTTCGTAATCCTAAAAGAAACACCCTTTCAATTTTGATTTTTCCTTTTTTAAAATAATTTTTTTATTTTTGTTTGTTTGTAATATTAATCATGTCGTCAAAAATTTCAATTAACAAGTATTCATCTTTATCTATACTCTTTGACAGATTTTTGTCATTAAAGGGCCTTGTAAATATATTGATATTTAAAATCCTTTCATAATAAGGATTTTATAGTCTTAATCCATTCCCATATTAATCCTTGACCTTGTTAAATTCTTTTTTAACACCGTGCTATTCTCATGGCTCGTGTGCGTCATATTCGTGGTTGGAAAGCAAAAAATAAAAATAAAATCGCGTCGCCATGCGCCACAATGAAAAATTACTTTTCACACGTAGACACATCAATCAACAGTTAATTGCTTCTAACCCCAGACGAATAAAAATTACATTAAATTTTTTCCTCGGTGCTGGGTCCTAGGTCAATGTTTTCCCTAAAGAATATTTTGTTAAACGTCATGCTCCTGGGAGTTTGCTGTAGGGTCATTTGTAAAAAAAAAAGAAAAAATAACATAACTTGGCATGTCACTATTCGTAGAGTTAGTGGCTTATGTCACCTCTCCTCCCAACGCCATCTAGAATGTTGTTTACCTAACTTTTTAATGCCAGGTAGAGGAAAAATTAAACAAATTACATTCTCACTGGCTAAATGAATATGCAAGACCTAATAACCTACTAACCGACAACAAACTAGCTTCTATACACCTTTAAAAATGTCATGCTAATAAAATATACAAATTAATCATTCCATTAACATGACATAGCCTCGGTTTGTTAATGAAAAACACAAGAAAAAAAAAAAATTGTGCTAGAATGTTGAAAGATATTTCTAAGACTGGGGAAAATGGGACAAATTATCATACTGAAATGTTTGAAACTAGTGGGGGAATTCCTTGGCAAATACATATCATTAAAGATGAAAAGAAGGTCGAGGATGTCTACACCCAGAGAAAAAACTGTGTTAAAATTACCTAAATCAGGGTATAGCCTATGCAAGCGCTAAGGCAGATATGAGCCTATACTTATTTTTAGGTTAGACTAACCTATTTTGCTAGCGTAAATCTGAAAAAATTCTGCATGTGTTAAATTGCCTTATATCTATGTTATTTTGTGTTAGTCTGCTTAGGTAATTTTACCTTAAACTTTTACCATTTTACCTAACAGCTTACCCTAGCTAAGTATGTACTAAGTACTAAAATTTATTAGTACTTTTTACCAATATAACCAATTTTTACCCTAGATATAGGTAAAAATACCTAAGCAGCTAAGGTAATATCACCAAAAGTTTGCCTTATCCCTAGCGTAATTTATGCCTGTGCGCATAGGTAATTTTACCTTTCAATAGGGTGTTTTTTACCAATTTTTACCCTAGATATAGGTAAAAATACCTAAGCAGCTAAGGTAATATCACCAAAAGTTTGCCTTATCCCTAGCGTAATTTATGCCTGTGCGCATAGGTAATTTTACCTTTCAATAGGGTGTTTTTTACCAATTTTTACCCTAGATATAGGTAAAAATACCTAAGCAGCTAAGGTAATATCACCAAAAGTTTGCCTTATCCCTAGCGTAATTTATGCCTGTGCGCATAGGTAATTTTACCTTTCAATAGGGTGTTTTTTACCAATTTTTACCCTAGATATAGGTAAAAATACCTAAGCAGCTAAGGTAATATCACCAAAAGTTTGCCTTATCCCTAGCGTAATTTATGCCTGTTCGCTTAGGTAATTTAACCCTCCAATAGGTTGTTTTTTATCAAGATGCATTTCAAGATAATTTTTGAAATTCTATTATATTACTCATCATGTTAAAATAATATAATTTCAAATTTATCTCCAAACGCGTATTGAATTGGTAAACCGAACAGACATAAATTACTCTAGATTTAAGGCAAACTCACAAAAATTTAACAAAAATAAACTATTTTAAAGAAAAGCGATGTGAAAGATATTGAATGTTTAGAACGTAAGTCAGTTTTGAATAAAAATCGATGCTTTCTAAATAGGACTGCATTTTATACTTACGCTGTCTATTGAAACATAAAAATCTTTTTAATGGAACTTTTCGCCCAATAATAAGAGGCTGAATTCTTACTTTTTTCTGGATACACTTTTCTCTTCTTTCGTTCAAAAGACTGTCTATGTCAGCTGCCTGTTTCACCTCTAAGGTGAACGCTGAAACGGAGTCAATGGTAAACTTTTTCGATTTCCCCTGAATCTTCCAGCTGGAGAATGTCGATATCATTATATTCTTATAGATCTTTTTTAATGAAAACGTTAACATGAATTTTATATTTAATTTTTTTTATTTTAAGGATAAAAACATATATTGTTAGCTTAGACTATTACAAATATTATGACATTTAAGGAAGAAAATTTAATTTTTTCTATTTTAGGTATCGAATTTTAAAATTTACTAACGATCAATGAGCCTCAAATTTAACAAAAAGAAATTATTTTAAAGAAAATCGTTGCTCAATGTCGTTTAAAAAAGTTTCCACTAATGGGATTATGGGACCATCATTAATTTCAAAAAAATAAATTTGTATAAATGTCCACACCAAATGACATTGAGGAGGATATTGAATATTTAGAACGTAAGTCATTTTTAAATAAAAATCAATGCTTTCTAAATAGGAATGCATTTTATACTTTACGTTGTCTATTGAAACATAGAAATCTTTATAATGGAACTTTTCGCCCACAACAATAATAAGAGGCTGAAGTCTTACTTTTTTCTGGATGCACTCTTCTCTTCTTTGGTTCAAAAGACTGTCTATGTCAGCTGCCTGTTTCACCTCTAAGGTGAACGCTGAAACGGAGTCATCAATGGTAAACTTCTTCGATTTCCCCTGGATCTTCTTAGCTGCTGGGGTCAATACCCCATGAAGAAGGTTGAAATATCCAATATTGACATTATCTGTAAGTAGGTAATGTAAACAGAGAATTAGTTTTTTTGTAATGTTAAATTTAAGAATTAGCAAGCTGTTCATTAAAAATAACTATATGTGAGTGGAATTTAATCAGCTTTAAATCGTGTTAAATTTCCCTATTTCTTTCTGATTTTTAAATCGATCGCCTTAAGTCATTGTTTGTGGTTAAGGTTTATAAATTATAATGTTACACTAACGTGTAACATTTCTTGTTCATTTCTTGGACTTAGAAAAATTTTAATATTTTAGGACTTAGAAATTCCTAGCGATCGGTAATAGTTTTTACCTTGGTGTAAGGTAAAACTCCCTCTATGAGAAGTTAAATTTATAAATGTTCACAGAAATCAATAAAATATTTTTTACTAGAATCTTAAAGTAAGATCAGTCATACATTTTTTTAGTAGAAAGTATATTTTACTCTTCGTATAGCAAATATTGCTTTAGGCAAGGGGTTTACTACTTCATTTTGTTCACTATAATTTTCTTGTTAAAATTACTTTACGGATCCAATAAATGTTCAATACGTAAGGTAAATTTTATTAAAAATCTAGGGCTTTTTACTTTAATTATCTTACTAGTCAGATGGAGTAAAAAATACTAGATTCATTTTTTTCCGTTTAAATGTAAAATATATCGCTATTAGTAAAATAAATTACGTTAAAACTTACCAATATCAAGCACATCTAGTTTGTCTCGGAATTCCTGTAGATAGGTTTTGAGGAAGCCCGTTTTTATCCTTTCGGAAAACAAATCAATGGCATGGTTACAAAAAGTCTCCCACTTATTAAAATTAAATGATTTGCCGTGCTTCGTGAAATTAAAGTCAATTTCAATCTGTTGAGAATAGAGAAAATACTATTAAAGAAAATGTTTAGATGTTGCCAAGTCAATAAAGGTGAAAAATGTGAAGGCTTGAAAGTACTATTGTAGGTATGTGTATGTGTATGTAGGTCCCATGTTAACGATATTTTTTGTTTTAATGTACCTATTATGTAAATTTGTAATTTTTCTGGAAAGGACAGTAACTGTGTTTTTGTACAAGTCGTTTCAGAGAGACAACAATATTTGTCACAACTGTAAGCTTTCTTTTTTAAAGCCAGAATAAAAATGTTTCTTTGTTAGAAAAATAAATATCTCTTTCGCTCATTACTAACGAAATAAAATAGAGATATTTTTTAGATTGGTGTTCAAATAGGAGATGCCAGATCCTGATTGTACCTTATGGATCTGGATCTTTGCAAAAATAAAGTAAGTTAATCTTGTTTCAATATGAGTGTTCGTCGTTTTGTTATATTTTAATTGTTAACTAACTACAGGAGCGTTACTAACTAGTTCTTGAGCCTTTGAGTATTTATAAAGCGGCCAGTCCAAGAAGATTTGTTGAAGACCTGGGTCATTATTTGAATCTATCATCTCCCTACGCAGTTTCAATGTATCAACCCATTGTTTAAGAACTATTTCCCAGTTTCTGTTGTGTTTTAGCTGGTTACAAATACTTTGCAGCTCACGCTCACTTAAAGAATCTAGAAAAATGTTCTTTGTTATTTGTTTTACCTGACATAAGCAAATACACACCTTTGTTTGTATCATCCTCGATAACTTGAACTTTAGTTTTTTTGGATTTGGAAGTGGAAGAGCAACCATCTACATTTAATTTTTTCATTGCCCTTCTTTGTCCTCTGTATCTATCATAAAGTTTGCCTTTTGGGGGAGCTCTGTTGACTCCTGGAACAAAGTAGGTTGCCTGTGTTGGAATAAATAGCATTATGACAAAAATAAACTTTAAAATATATAGTTAATCTTATAAATAACTTTTTGTTCAGACGGAAAAATTCTAATAATTTGATCTGCGAGCCTGTCACATCCCTTCACTGAAAGATTTCTGTTGTTTTCGGTATAGTATTGAATGATTTTCCTTACAACATTGGTTCTGTCTTCAGGTTTTAAATAATTGTTTTGCTTGTAGTTCGTTATTAAAGCTTTTCCTTGCTCAGTTTTGTTCAGTACGTCATAAACCATTATCTATATCATATTAATTTATGTAGCAAAATTGTAAATATATTATTTAGTGGAGTAAATGAAGCTCAGAAAATAGCAACACTAGGGAACCCGGCCAAACAGCTCCGATTTTGATTATCTGATGATTCAGAGTTTGAAGACCAGTTTTTCCAAAACTCTTCAATAAATTTAGTAGATTTAAATTTAACAGTTAAGAATGAGCTTATGGCTTTCTGAAAAATGTTTTTTAATATTGTAAGTATTGCCGTTTTGTTCAAATTATTTTTTCTTGTATTTGAAGTCAGTTTGTGAGAAAATTGCATTTCTCACTTAAACGACTGTCCCTTGTTCCTATATATTTTTTTCCCTTTAATAACCTAAACAATGTATTGGTTTAATTTAATTTATGAAATTTAAGCATTAAAAAGGTTTTGTTAAAAAAAATTTAATTTGAAAAAACAATACGGCAACATTGACAATTTTTAATTTATAGAGGTTAAAGTATATTACCAACGTATAAAAAAAGATCATCAAAATCGGAACTGTTCGGCAGGGTTCTCTAATAATTTGCTTTAGCTACTCCAATAATTTTGCAGGAACTAATTAGAATCTTAATTGTTTATTCTTTTGTAATTTTTAAATCTATTTTTTTTTTTTCAATTTATGACTCAGGAACGTTTTAATCATCGAAATGTTTGAGACTTATAAGAATTTCAAGGATAATCATACGACTTGTGTGTGTTGGTTATGACACGATTTAATTTCAAAATTTCTTTTTCGGATTTTTTATTATTGAAACGGTTCTCAATCAAAGTCCTTTAACTGTTTTTTAAACCCATTTTGAGTAAATTTTTATACGAATACACGTCTTGATTTCAATTGTAAAAGTATGGAAGATTTTTTTCACGGCATTTTATGGTTTTCGCAAACGATAGAATGCGTGAAAGAAACCTGCCAGCATAAAACAACATACCTTCTCAGATTTTGGTTGTACAATCTTTTTATTTTTGGGCAGTGAATTCAAGTGAGATTTAGAAACGAATGAATTAAATTTTTATATATATGTATTTTTAATATACTCACATCACTTTCTGAAATATTACTATTTGATGATGGACTACTAGATGCGGTATTACTTTCATGAATCCAAGATGATATTGTGTGATTTGTTAAATTAGGCTGCGATGTCAGATTAAAAATACCCTAGAAAGGAGAAGCAATAGAAATTTTCGTAAAATAATTCTTAACATAACGATCAAAATTAAGACTTACGTTAGCACTTTGCCAGATGCCAAGTTTGTGCTCAAAAATAATTCTAGCATTAAAGTTGTCAAATCCTTCAAACAATTTATCTATGTGATGTTTCTGAATATATTTTAGACCTTCTATATTTATGTGCTTGCCTGATAATATTTTAAACATATTTACATTAGAAGTATCAAATAAGAATATAAAAGATTTTGTATTAGTTTTACCTTTTAAAAAAATATAAAGTTCGTCATATAAATTAAAAGATTTTAAGAGACTAGCTAGCTCATCATTCTGATTTTCTTCTGATATTAAAAAAATACCATCACTTGTTTCTTGAATGTTTTGTGGATTCATATCAACTTGATTTATACATCCTGTTCCATCAATCACATAAACTGTTTGCTGGTTGATTACTAGCTCAGTACCATTGCTTGAATCTAAATCATTCTGCTCTGATGTTATATTTTCAAGGGATGCGTTCGGTACACTTGCACTTGGGTTAGGGTCTTGAAATGTGATTCGATCATCCTCAGATTGTGAATTCATGATGTCTGAAGGATGTGAAATATTGTTTTAAAAAAAATATTTTCTACGAATAAAAGTACTGCCACACAGGATAAGGTGTGAATTAACTGGTGGTCCGTCAAATTCTTCGATTGATTTTATATGTAACTGAATTGGACGTACCGTTGAAAGTATTTCATAGGATAAATAATGGTCATTAAATGTTGTTGACATTTCTTGACATATTATATACGCCTCAGAATTATTAATAATAATTCTGTTGATTAAATAAAATATAACATCTGTAGCATTACCAATTGATAAATAATGACCTTTCTTATACTCAGTGCCCAGTAAGACAATTTTTTCATATTGTTTCAAATTTTCGTTCAAAATAGTGGAATTCAAATAAGAAAGGTTTTCTTCAACATTTGTTATAAGATCATGATCTGAATACTGCAGATGGTCTTCCTTATGTTGGAGAATCCTATAAGCAAATTTGAGCTGAAATTTTCTTGCAACAGATAGTAAAATGTTTTTCCGACTATTTGTAACTCTCGCATAGGATTTGAGTTCTTGGTGTTTAGCTTCAAATAAGAACGACCAATAATATTTTGGTAGTCCAGAGTTGCGTATAATTCGTGGGTAGTGAACCAAATGATGGTGTTTCGGTTTTAACGAGTCGCCAAATAATGTCTGATATAAGAGATTATGATTTTCTACAAGCAATTCAAAGTCATGTAATGTAGCATCGCTGTATCGCGGAAGAAGTAAAATGTCTAGTATTTTAATAAAAATTTGTACAAATTCCCAAACTTTATCATTAGCTGGAATTAAATGACCAATAATCAAGGGAATGTGATGAACAAATGTCCACATTTCTCTTGCCGTTGCTTTTAATCTCCTTCGTTTTATGTGTGCTGCAGTGATATCTTTGAACAAATTTCCCTTTTCGGTATCCCCATAAGAAAAAGTAGTTTTGAAACCATTTAATTCATCCAATGTGAAAATTTTATTTTTAATATAGTGTTCTAAAACATGTGTCAGGTTGTAATGTGCAACACCTTCAAACACATCATGCATAACATCAACCGAAAAATTATAAACAACATGAAAAGATGGTATGGTATTTAAAATTGAGTTCTTATAGACTCCTGTAGAATTAAAATCAGCCGATAGATTTTCCTCATAGTTTTCTTGTGTTCGAATTTTTGTTAAGTCTTCTTTGCACATTGTTTTTGTCAGGTTACTTGGTGCAGTGCAAAATCTACAAAAGTGGTTTGCAGAAAAAGATTTACTAAAGTCTAAGATTTGATTAAGGCCCAAGTTGTCTCCCAAAATTATACCAACTATAAAACGTATAGATTTTTTTTCGTTATTCAAAGTGATCTCAATTCCTTCTTGTTCCAAAGAAATAATTTCTTGAACTAGTATATTAAGCGTCAAATCATTTCCATACACTTTTGCATCTTCAGCTTTGATTAAGGAAGCTATATGAATATCATTGACCTTGTAGGAATTTTCAAAAATAGGGATTGAAAAGTATATGCCTGTTATCTTATGTATACCAGTATGTGATCCCAAGGGATTATTGATTTCAAAATCATCTGTATAAAGGAAGTATGGAACTACATTTTTATTTTTATACATTTCTTGTTTTTCCTGCCATAGTTTTCCATTTATGAAATGTCCTTTATTTGAAATATTTTTCGAAGATAAATAATCTGTAAGTACCTTTTGATTTCCTTCTTTTTCCAATATTTTTCGAAATTGAAATTTTAAGTTCATTATTATACCTTTATCAACCTTTTCATCTAAAGTGCTTTGTCCACCTCTCATAACGTTTGCGATTTCCCTATTTATATCAAATTCCATTGGCTCCTTATATAGGTCATGGTTTTCCAACCATTTTTTTAGTTTGTATTCAGAATCTACTTCTTTAAAAAGCCCTTTGTATTTATGAACGATTGAATTTATTTTTTGTTTGTCACCTTCACACATGGTAGAAGCTATGTCACTTATATTTTCTAATAGAGGTAATATAATAAACTTTTCAATTCCTTTTTGTATCTTATTGACATCTTTTCGTGCAAAGTTATTGTTATTGTGAAGACTTAGAATAAATTGAACTAGATTGTCTTCGAAAGTCAGTTTTGGGTTTATGAGTCTAATTGAGGGTGCAGGTATTTGAAAATTTTCATGATCCAAATCAACTTCCGAACCTTGCTCTAAATCCATTGGTATGGATGAGTCATTATTGAACTCTAAGGGGCTTTCAAACACGCAAGGACTTTTCCTACTTTGTTTTTCGTCATTACTACATAACTCTTCTTTCAAATGAATAGATAAATGCCTTTTATATGATGACATTCCTTGAAATACTTGACCACATGATTTTTGGAAACATTTTAGTCTACTATTGGTATCACATCCATGTATTATTTTCAGATGACTTATAAGACTATGTAGATTTCGAAATGAGCTTAAACAAATAAAGCAAGACATGATTGCTGTTGAAATCAAGACAATCTAATTTCGATTAGACCTATTCCTGAAAGAAAATATATTATCCATCAATATGGATTAGAAAAATATATTGATAGGTTTTATTGACGGCCTATTATTCACTCTGGATTTAGTTTGTATCAAAGTTAATTTTTAATCCAATCACTTAAATCTGAATATCCTAAATCGAAGGATTTAATTTTCTGTTCATATTATTTACTCAAAAAAAAATTATGTGATTATTCAATAAATTTTGTATGATTAGCGACTATCTTTATTTTTCCTTTACAAAATACTTGACAAAACAACTGAACACTGTGAAAATGAATTTTACATCTGGATTTAAAAAGTTAAACAGACCTCCAGAGAGCAGTTTCAATTTGTTTGGATTTAACGAGATTGGATTTTAAAAAATGGATATCAGATTGGATTGAAGTTGTGAATATTATGGATTTGGATTAATTTTTGGCATTTCAATTTCTTTACATCCAGAGGTATTTTTAACCTGGTGAATAATATGGCCGTAAAACTCAAAACCTTTTAAATGACCCAAATAAAAGCAAGTAATGTAGAAATGACAGCTTAGACTCATCTAACAACTTTAAGAAATTACCAAAATCTGATAGTGGAAAATGAAATAAGGCACTTTTACCTAAGTGCTAGCTCAAAGTTACACCGATCTAGAGAAAATCACCTTGTATTTAAGGCTGATTTACCCAAGAGCTTGCATAAAATTACACCGACTAAACGAACCAACTTGATCAAGCGAAACATTTTTGAAAAATTAATTTTCAAGATAAAATTAAAAAAAAAACAATTATTTTTTTTTCAACTGATTTTACGTTAAAAACTATTTTGCTTTCAATATTCAATGAACTTTAAATTAAATATATATAAAGATCTTACTTTTTTGTGCCGGTATGTTCTCGTAGGTGGCAGCTGCTTGTCTCGTCGCTGTTTTTAGGTTTCTTTTTTTTTTTGTTTTGTCTTGGTTTCTTGATTTTTTTTTGCTAATCTTTTTATGTATGTTCTTTACTTTTTATTACTTTAAGTTTATTTTTTAATTAATTTATTTTTTAATTGCTTGAGTTTCGTTTCACTTTAATTTTACTTTTCACTTTAGCGAACTTGTGCCAATGAGAGTGCAACATGTAATGAAAAATGAATCGAACTGATGACCGCAGCCGCAAGCTACTAAAAACAATTACAAACGGTAAATTCATATCACCCAGCACATAAATAAGGCATTTTTACCTAAGGGCTAACGTAAAGTTGCCTTAGCTTAGGCATTTTACCTAAGGGCTAACAAAAAGTTTCCTTAGCTTAGGCATTTTTACCTAATGACTAGGGTAAATAAACACATGAGAATTATGGAATTGTAGGAAATCACGATATATTAAAGGCAGATTTACAAAAGCTTAGGTAAAATCACACACACGAGCTTTATATACGTATATATGAAATTGGAGAGAAACATAACTTGAACTAACTTGATCAAACGAAAAAGTTTTGAAAATTAATTTTCAAGTCAAAATTTAAAAAAAACCAAATATTTTTTGTTCAATATGCAATATATGCGACAGGAATGGGGTGGGTGGTTTAAATATATATAAAGATCTTACTTTTTTGTGCCGGTATGTTCTCGTAGGTGGCAGCTGCTTGTCTCGTCGCTGTTGTTAGGTTTCTTTTTTTTTTTTGGTTTTATCTTGGTTTCTTGAATTTTTTTTTGCTAATCTTTTTATGTTCTTTACTTTTTATTACTTTGAGTTTATCTAAATTTCTTGAGTTTCGTTTCACTTGTAATTTAACTTTTCACTTTAGCGAACTTGTGCCAATGAAAGTGCAACATTTAATGAAAAATGAATCGAACTGCTGGCCGCAACCGCAAGCTACTCAAAACAATTACAAACGGTAAATTCATATCAGCCAACACATAAATAAGGCATTTTTACCTAAGGGCTAACGTAAAGATGCCTTAGCTTAGGCATTTTTACCTAAGGGCTTACGAAAAGTTGCCTTAGCTTACGCATTTTTACCTAAGGTCTAACAAAAAGTTGCCTTAGCTAAGGCATTTTTACCTAATGACTGGGCTATACATATATATGAAATTGGATTTGATCAAACGAAAAAATTTTGAAAAATTAATTTTCAAGTCAAAATTAAAAAAAAAACAAATATTTTTTTGTTTAATATGCAATATATGCGACAGGAATGGGGTGGTTTAAATATATTTAAAGAACTTACTTTTTTTTTGCTGGTAAGTGGTGGGCAGCAGCTTCCCTCTTCGCTGTCAGTAGGGTTTTTTTCTTTTAGTTTTTTCTTTTTGATTTATTGTTTTTTTTTCACTGTTTATTTTGTTTTCTTAGATTTACTTTATTTTTGAGTTTTTATATTTAGGTTTCAATTTTTTTTTTTATAATTTGACTTTTTATTACACTTTTTATTACACTTTTTATTATTCCTTTTTTTTTTACTAACCTCTGTCACTGACCGTAGAACACGAAATATTAAATTAATAAGATGGCTGCGCACTCAGTAAATTTATACATGGTACGCACAATGGCCTCAGTGCTGTCGAACATGATATACATACTACAGTATAATACAATATAATACAGTAGTATAAGGTACATGATGATAATAAAGAAAAAGAAGAATTTGGTATAAATAAATTGAGTTTTTAGATTTATGAAAGCGAAGTCTTTTAGAGAATTATATTTGTATAGTAGCACAACACTTTAAGCCAATCTATTAATTTATTCTACTGCATTGCGTAGTATGCAGCTCGTGCTAAATTTCTATCTGAACGTTAGCTAAAATCGAAACTAAATTTTGACTTATTAGATTTGAAGAGAATATGAGATTTCGATTTGCGTTTGCCTCTGATAGTGATGGAGTTCTGTTTGCACTTTTTTACTCTTTGTGAGATTTGTTTGAGTTAAATCTATTGTTTTCAGCAATAGTTCATTAACAAATTAAAATGAAAAAAATTACAAGAAAAAAGATACTGACATTTTTCGAAAATTTGAAAGATGTATTGAAATATACAAAAATCAAATACTTCAAACATGTCAAAACAAGGTAATAAGTTAAGGAAAGAACTTAATATAAGCAAAAATAAAATTGACAAAATATCAAAATTCTCAAACCTTGGTCAAGGTATTAATTTAATTTAATTTTTCAAATTAAAGTAGGGAAATTGTGCTTACAGTGAGACAGTTGGAACAGTGAGACAATCCAACAACAGAAACGTTAGTTTAGGTCAAAACGTTTATTTCACCTTCTGTGCATATAACACAAAAAAATCAATTTAATGGACAGAACTTTTTTTTACATTATGATTTACATTTCATCTACATTAATAGTGGGCTCAACCAGTGTGTTCTGACAATAAACATCGTAGAAATTATTTTTGAAACCCGATTCATTGAAATAAATTTTGCGCAAAAATTGGATCAGAACAGAAACTATTCTTTTCATAATTTTTACCTAATGCGCTTACGTAAATTAACACAGAAAATTTACCTTAGCTTAGGAAGAATGACCTGATGGGCTAACGTAAAGTTACACAGATCTAGGTAATGGGCGGGAAAATTTACCTTAGCTTAGGAAGAATGACCTAATGAGCAAACGTAAAGTTACACAGATCTAGGTAATGGGCGGGAAAATTATCTAAGCTTAGGAAGAATTACCTAATAACTAGCGTAATTTCACACATCAGATTTTTGCAAAACTTGAAGATTTTGATGTACTGAAATATTTTTTTTTATAGTAAAATCTGAACTTTTTATTTTGAATAAAATATTATATACTATGCATTTTATAAATATACAAAAATTTAATACTTAATATATGCAAAAGAAAAAACACGTTTTTTGTTTTTACCTGCGGTTCCTACTTTTTAGGTGAAATCCAAAAATCTGTAGAATTATACCTTATCCTTCTGTTTGTTAATATTTCAGTTCACAATATTTAAATTATTATGAAATAATAATATTTGTTCATTATGTATTTTCCAATAAGAAATATGAGTTCAAAGTTGAAAAATATTGCGAACAGAAATAAGTAGGCTCACAAAATATCCAATTTATCAATTGCTTGAAAGTATTACTTTGTGAAAAAATAAATGAAACAAATCCATATTCCAAATTTCAGTTTTAGCATTTATTTCGGCAAAAGCAGCACTGTGTGTACCTACCTATAAGACTTAAGCCAAAAACATTATGCGAGGTTTTATTAGATCTTTTTCTTCTTTTTAAAGCATATAATCCAAAGGTGAAGCAATCAGCTCTATCATGATCAATTGTATAAGCTATCAAGAGCTTCGCCACAATATAGCGTCGAATTTGATTGCAACCACAAACAAAAACTTATTAAATCTCATCTTTTTTTACTTGAAACTCATAGAAAGGAAAAAAGTACTATTTCCCTGTCTTCTACACTTCGACTACGAAGAACTGACGAAAATACAAATGAAAGCTTTCAAGATGTATTCTGTCCAATTTGAAACTGAAATAAAAAACAACAGGTAGAAAGACTCGAAAAAATCTTTTGAAATTATATTAAAACTATAAACAACTGAAACTCTGCTCTTGAAATTGAAATTATCAAAACGACAGCACTGATTGAACGCAATCCGCAAAACCATTTAAACTTCTCTAGTGTAATTTAACTCATTCGCACTGCATGGTGAGAAAGAGATGGCATAGTGAGGCAGGATTTTTGTTTTCTCTTTTAATCCATGTATTCTGTTTGACATTTGATGTTCGTTGTTTTCTATGTTCGTTGTTCGACTAAGCTTGGAGCGAAAGAAAATATCGAAATTATGAAAATGAGTGTGTTCATGTTCACAGAACTTTGGGTAAGAAGACGATGGGGTGGCTTTATGTGAAAATTAATCTGTTGCCTGAGTTCAGTTTGACATCGTCATATAAAAACAGCTTTGGCAAATATCATCACATATATAAGGTATAATTACATAGAAAATTGGCGGGAAAATTAAGTTGTAGGAACTCAATTCATATTCAGAAAAAAAAAATAATTTACCCTAGCATTTTAAGGCAATTTACCCTAGCTTTCACTTCCCAATAAAATGTGTTATTTTCTGTGTTAATCTACGCTTGGCTAGCAAATTCTAAAAAAAAGAATTTACCCTAGCATTTTAAGGCAATTTATCCTAGCTTTCACTTTCCAAGCTTACATAAAATATGTTATTTCCTGTGGAAATTTTCCCTTAGCTAGCAAATTCTAAAAAAACAAAATTATCTTAGCATTTTAAGGCAATTTATCCTAGCTTTCACTTTCCAAGCTTACATAAAATGTGTTATTTCCTGTGTTAATTTTCCCTTAGCTAGCAAATTCTAAAAAAACAAAATTACCTTAGCATTTTAACGCAATTTATGCTAGCTTTCACTTTCCAAGCTTACATAAAATGTGTTATTTCCTGTGTAAATTTTCCCTTAGCTAGCAAGTTCTAAAAAAAATAAATTACCTTAGCATTTTAGGGCAATTTACCCTAGCTTTCACTTCCCAAGCTTACATAGAATTTGTTATTTCCTGTGTTAATTTACGCTTGACTAGCAAATTCTCCAAAAAAAATAATTTCCCTAGCATTTTAAGGCAATTTACCTTAGCTTTCATTTCCCAAGCCGTACATAAATTCCCTTATTTCTAGGGTAGATTTACACTTGACAGAAATTTCGATACAAAAAAATTCACCCTAGCAAATTAAGGCAGTCTAGCTTAGCTTGCACTTCCTAAGTCGCATGTAAATTATGTTATTTCTAGCGTGAATTTATGCTTGACATGCATTCTCCATACAAAAAATTTCACGCTAGCAGGTTTAGGCAATTTTACACAGATTTTTTCTCTGAGTGTAAGACAATGTCGAGACAGCATTATGGATTTTTTTTTTAAATTCAATTTTCGGTGATGTTCGTTTAAGGACATTGTTTTCTGTCCCAAAATTGTTCAACGCAATATTTGTTGAAAAAATTGTTGAATTGTTTTTTTTTTGCTTAATAATTGCATTTAATTTTATTAAATTTTTCTTGTCTGGGAAAGAGTAGTTAGGGGGTCTATTTCCCCCCCTTTATGTGGAAGAGGCAATAAAAACAGTGGCGATGATTGCATCAAGTTTTGGATTCGTGAAAAAAAAAAATTCGAACCCGATATTTTGATCAAACTTGAGATTACTTTGAAAGGTAAACCAAAAAAACGTAGGTCTCGCAGTTCTGTCTGTCTGTCCGTTGAACCAAAGCCCCAACTCGTGGGTTGATTTTCCTGAGTGTATTGTATTTTTTAGACCGGGTCGTATCTTTACTCGTGTTTTTTTATTTCATTTTTAAGACCAAAACTTTTTGGAAAATCAGATTTTTCTCGAAAATTTTGAAAATTTCAAATTTAAATATATATTGGCTCATTTCAAGTTTTAAAAAAGAGGCTGGGTGCGACCCACACTGATAACTTCCCATTTGTGATCTTGAAAACTTTATATTTAGTTTTTTTCAAATAACCAAATTTTCTGCGAAACAAACTTTGGCTGTTAAATTCAAACAATCATTATTTTAAGATTGAAAAGCATTTTAATTATTTAAAGAGATTTACGAAATGCACATTTAAGTATATGTCAAATATATACCCGCTGTAAAAAAATTTATTATGTATAAAATTAAATACCTAATGGCGAAGTCAATATCATTGCTCGTTCTCAAGATATTCGAGTCGAAAAACCAATTTTACCACTTTTTAGTTTATTTTTTTTTATATTTTTTGTCAAAAACTGTCAATTAGATATTTGTCAAAATTTAACCTTTCATAAAAAACTGTACTATGCGTAAAATAAAATATTTTAGAAGGCACAATCGTTGTTCGTTGTCAGGATATTCGAGCTGAAATACAATTGTAACTACTTTTCTTTAGAATTTTTAACAGTTTTTGATTTTTTGTTAAAAAACTGCCCATTCAATATTTGTCAAAATTTTATCAGTTGCTAACAATTATGTTATGTAGAAAATAAAACAAACAAGAAGTCAATATCGTTACCCGTTTTTGAGAAATTTGAGTCGAAAGACAATTTATACCAATTTTTGGTAGAATTTTTTGTAGTTTTTAATTTTTTATAAAAAAACTGTCTATTGAATTTTTTGCAATTTTTACCAGTAGTCAAAAACAACATTTTTCGTAAAATAAAATTATTTAAAGTTAATATCGTTTTTCCATCGAAGGATATTCGAGTTATAAAATTTTTTTTGTAGTTTTTTTGATTTTAAAAAATAACAGTCTATTGAGTTTTTTCCAAATTCATATCAAATTTGTATGACGTCATAATGTGTCGAATAAAATTTATTTCAAGCCAATAGCATTATTTGTTCGTGAGATATTTGAGACCAATCAAAATTTTCACTTCTTTTTTAAACTGCTATAGTAAAAAAACAACTGATTGAATATTAATAAACGCGCTTTCAGCTTCTTTCGAAGTTATTATCTGTAAAACAAAATTTATTTCAAGTCGATATCTCTACTCGTTATTGAGATATCGACGACGAAAATTGGTACCAGAACGTACGGACGTACGGACGTACGAACGTACGTACACACGCACACACAGACATCTCTCTAAAAATGATTGATATAGGCTCTAGGGACCTTGAAACGTCGAGAAATATCAAAAATTTCAATTTGACAAATCGGACCGATTACAATAACTCCCTATGGGAAGTTAAAAATACCAAAAAGTTGGAGGTGTCGACATACTTCTCACAGAATCTTTTTTTTGATTTTCGATTTTCTCAAAAAACGGTTTATCGGATTGTAATCAAAATTTTTATGCAAAAGTATTTAAGTTTTAGGTTTAGAAAAAAAAAAATTATTGAAAATTGAATATTTCAAAAACGTCTAGCATAAATATTTTTAAAATTTGGTATGTATTTGAAAAAAAAAATTAATTTTATTTTCGAAAATAAAAAGTGCCGCCAATGCGAGGAACGATAATGTTTTCAAGAAATGAATTCCTAAATTGTGTACTTCAATAATTACTAAACATTCGTTTTATTAATCGATCCACTAAATATTAACCTTTGTTTTGAGACACCTTGTAAAATGGGTACGGTCTTTTCACATGGTGATAGGAAATAATTTCACAGGAAATAATTTCACACTTAAAAAATTTCACTTTTTCGACTAAAGTTACTTACCACCAAAGATGAGAAAATGTCATCTGAACAAAAAAAATCACAGAACCTCCATGAAAAGTGAGAAATAAATTCACTCAGAAAGTAATATAAATTTACACAAAAAATTTGATTAATTTTCCATTCTTAGTGGGAAACAACTTAACTTCCAAAAAGTAAAATTATTTCCTACTAGTGATGAAGTTATTTCTCTGCACCTTCCATGTAACATAAATTTCACCACTTGAGAAATGTTTAAGGTTGGGCCAAGGTGAAGTGAGCCATCTCACGAATTATAAATATTTTTCCAACGAAAATAGTTTACAAAAAAATGTACCGTACGAATACATTGTTTTTCATCACAATTAATTTTCCCAGAAAAAAAATCTCATCAACTCACCTTTAAAAAAATAAATCAAATATCTTTACTCGTATACAAACAAAAATTAAGTAAAAAGTCCTTATATGTATCAAGTATCTAGTGTAAAATCAACCGCAAACATCAGCTTAAATAACAACAACAAAAATTGATTATTTTTATTAATCGCTGGTAATTATAAATAAAATACACAACGCGCACCACGGCATGAATGGTTTCGTCAAACGCAAAATTGACTCCATCCGGAATTTAAGTTATAACGAGATGAAATTTTTATTTCTGTATATAACTGCGGCTTCCGGTTTTGGTATCAGATCGGTTGTTGTGAACTCGGTGCATTTTTTTTTTAAATATGAGTATGATGTAGGTTGAGAATGAGGGTAGGTATAGTTGGTGGAAAAAAAATCGCAAATTTGAATTTCATGTTTTCTGGTCGATTTACAAAAGCCCCTGCGCAAATCCACACTCACTGGATAGTGGATGTGTATGACAGGCAAATTATTATAGTTCTCTGAGGTACATAAATGCTGTTTTTTATCCTGCGTTCTGAATTTATTTTTTTAATACATTTTTTTTGAAAAGGGTGTTTTTCAAAAAAAGAAGTTGATTTTCCACTACAAAGGTTTACCATTTTTTGGACACCCTGTTTAAATAAATTAAAATTGTTTGATAAAAAAAATGTTTATTTTTTTTGTTCATCAAACAATGAAAAAATTTATTTTTATTTTAAGGTCGCGTCGGGATTTGTTTTTCAATTTTTTCATCATTTTGCGAATGATTTATGTGTTTGCAAAAAAAAAAACACCATAATAAAAGTACATAAAAATTTATATAGAAAAAATAGGAACAAAGGAGAAAATATATATTTTCAGTGAGTGTATAATTATTCAATATAATGATAATGAAAAATATTATTATTTTTTTTATGTCTTTTCATTTTTGTTTGAGTTACACGTGTTAAAATTTTATCATGTAGGCATTTCATGTAATTTTTTTTATCAATTTTTTTTTGTATTTATTCACACCCACTTTGTTGTTGGATGATAGAACAACTTGTCTGTTAAATACTGGGCAATAATTTCTTTTTTGTAGGGGTGAATTTCAAATTAAAAATAAACACAGACAAAAAGAAACACATAAATCAAATTGACATCAGTGAACAGGGGTGTTAAATTAGTGACACGAAATATAACAGTTATTATGTTACATAGGTGATAAATCTGATATCTAGATTACATGATTTGTCATTTAAGTTATTCGACCATGTAAAATAATTTTGATTATTTTTAATAGTAAAGTTTTTTTGTAAATCAAAAATTACTTACAATTTAATTGGAAGTGCTGAGATTTTTATTTCATCAGAATCCAATAAAATGGACACATTCAAATAAATGTTCCCCCCCCCCCCACTACAATTTGAATTTCCTGATGACAGTCGGCCTAGTTCACGTATGGGAGCAGGAAGAAATGCCAGAAGACTGGCGAAAAGGTATAATTTGCCCCATACATAAGAAGGGAGATGTCACAACGTGCAGCAATTATAGAGGTATCACGTTGTTGAGTACCGCCTATAAGATACTCTCCTCTATCCTACAAGAACGGATAGCCCCATACGCTAAAACCATAATCGGCCAATATCAGTGTGGTTTCATTCCAGGCAAATCAACAACTGATCAGATCTTTACCCTTAGGCAGGCGATGGAAAAATGTCTAGAATTTAACATCCCAACATACCATCTGTTTATAGACTTTAAGGCCGCCTATGATAGCATAGCCAGGGTAGAACTTTACAAAGCCATGAGAGAAGTCGGCATCCCACGACTTTGTATGTTGACCATGACCAACGTAACAAGCCAAAAAAAATAGCCGGATTGCTATCCAGACCAATCAACATCTTTAATGGACTCCGCTAAGGGGATGGTTTGGCCTGCCTCCTCTTCAACCTGGCGTTGGAGAAAGCAATCCGTGACTCTGGCACGGCAACAAGAGGGACCAGATACTGGCTTACGCAGACGAAATTGCCATCATCGGAAGAACCGAACAAGCTTCCCACGATTCCTTCATCCAGATCAAGCAGGCGGCACAAGATGTGGAGCGGCACATTAGTGAAGGTAAAACAGAGTACATGGTGGCGTCGAATGCGAGAACAACAGTTGGTTAAACAATCAAGGTAGCGGAGCACGAATTTGAAGTGGTGCAATCCTCTATATACCTTGGGTCAATAGTAGCAGCCGATAATAATATAGAAGAAGAAATACGCGGGCGGCTGCTCAATTCCAACAAAGCCTACTATAGTCTGTCAAAGCTCTTCAAATCCAGAAATCTCACCATAACTTCAAAACTGCTGCTGTACAGGACCATGGTCCTGCCAGTACTCACGTATGGATCCGAGACTTGGGTGCTTAGCAAAAGACACTCCCACCTCTTAGTCGCTTTCGAGAGAAAAGTCTTAAGGAGAATTGTTGGCCCCATATGTGAGGAAGGACGATTCCGGAGACGGTACAATCATGAATTGTATGAAATCTGCCTTGGAGCAGACGTAGTGACAAAAATTAAGCTCGGTAGACTCCGGTGGGCAGGGCACCTAGCTCGCATGAGTGAAGAGGAACCGGCTCGGAAAGTCCTTTGTACATTCTATGGTAGACCATGTTTGCGCTGGAGAGATGGCGTAGACCAGGATGCCCGAAGCCTTGGGGTGCGCAACTGGATGGCGTCGGCTCAAGACCCGGATAGGTGTAGAGACTTGTTGAAAGAGGTCAGGACCGGGCCCCGGTTATCGTTATCGTTCTGCGGATTTTTTTGGCAATTTAATTTTTATTCCGCAATTTCTAGTTTAGCAATCTAATAACTTCGCATTTATTTGTGTAACAATTTGAGTTTAGTAAGTTTTCATTTCGCTATGTTATGGTATCGCAAAATCATTATTTTCCAAAATTTTAAATTGCAATTTTTATCCTGCATTATCATTTCGCATTTCTTTTATGGCTTCGCTAACTATTATTTACATTTGATTATTTCGCACTTAATTACTGCGCAAAAGTATAGGTACTTCTTTAAATATTATTTCTTTTTTTATTTCGCATTTTATTATTTTGCGGAGTAGATAGATAGATAGATAAATTCGATTTATTTCTCTTATTTCAAATATTTACATAGTTTACATAAAAAATATTGATTAAAATCGTTAAGGCTTGGCTATGCCGTCTGCCCGATTGACATCTTTTAAAAAAAATTGTATAAGATTTGTATAAGAGTTTAAAAAATACATTTGTTTTCTATTAAAAGACTTCATTGATAATTTGAGTACGGTAGGACATTGCAGTTTGAAAGTAGTTGAAGAGATGGTTAATGTTACCTTCACAGTTGAGGAGTGCGAATACTTCTTCTTTTGATTTAAAATTGCTTCCTAGTGAGTATCTCCGAATTTCACAAAAAATTGGACATTTCCCAATGAAATGGATGACATCCTCTCTTTCCGACAAGTTGCATAAGCTGCAATATAGGCAGATCCTCTCGATGTTGAACGTAATTAAGGCTTACAAGTTCCCCTCTCATTTTGAAAATCGCGGATATAAGGTCCTGCTTGTTTTCGTTGCGGAAGTAGTTACGTTCGCATAAATTATGATTAAGATGGCTATATAAATCGATCTGTGAATTGAGGATGTAGCGTCATTTATAGAGTCCGTTCTGCTTTGTTCGTCTATTTTGGATATAAGATTTAAAAGGTCACTTTTGCAAAATCTTCCATTATCTTCCAGCAATCGAAGGTCAGTTTGACAGTACATCGCATGTTCTTGGAGCTTTTTATACCAAAGGTTTTTCTTTTTAATAGAATGCAATGCTAAAGTTTTAGGCAGTCTATCATTAGGCATGTCCAGGACTTTTATTATATACTCTGCGTGCCATTTTAGAGATTTAATAAATAGTGAAGGCAATCCTGTCTCTATTGTAATCATATAATTTGGAGTGTTTTTTGGTAAACGAAAGCATCTTTTAATGAAGAACCTCAGAAGTTTTTCTACGGTTTCATATTTTTCACCACTCCAGACCTGTGCTCCGTACATCATAATAGACTCCACAACTGCGACAAAGACTTTATACTTGACATCATGAGTTATTAATCTGTTTGAGAAGCATTTTTTCCAGGTTGCCGATATTGCGCTTTTCGCCTTGATCAGCTTGCCTTTGAGGTGAGTTTCCATATTAAGGTTGTTGGTTATGGTTATTCCCAGATATTTGTAGGACTTCACTATCTCGATCGGCTCTCTGTCAAAGTACCATTTTTCATTCCTGGCTGTTCTACCTGGTCCTTTCCGAAATATCATAACTTTTGATTTGAAAGGATTTACCCTCAGTAACCATGATTGGCAGTACACATTCAGTCGATTAATCATCAGTTGTAGGGTTTCGGGTGATTGAGCAAACAGTATAACGTCGTCTGCAAACAGTAGGGCTTTGATAACATTTCTCGAAATTTCAATTCCGCCAGGTAGAAAATCAACAAGGTCTTCTATAAACAACGCGAAGAGGTTTGGACTTAGAGTGCATCCTTGTTTTACACCCATCTTTGTTTCAAACCATTCAGACTTTTCATATCCGTTCCATACAGCTGCTACATTATTTTCGTAAATGTTTTCAAGAACCTGTCCGAACTTTTGTGACATCCCCATGTTGTAAAGCTTGAAGAATAACGCTCTCCTGTCGACCGTATCAAATGCCGCTTTAAAGTCAACAAAAAATACGTACAACTTCTTCTTTTGTTCGATAAACGTTTCTGCTATACTTTGGAGTACAAAAATGTTATCGATAGTCGAGTAGCCGCTTCGAAATCCTGCTTGAAATTCACCAAGCAGTTTTTGACTATTAATCCATGTTGTCAGTCGTTTATTCAGCAGAGTTGTGAATACCTTGTATGAGGCGTTAAGGAAGGAAATACCGCGGTAGTTAGCTGGATCTTCAATGTTGTTTTTCTTGTGCAAAGGAAAAATCACAGATTGCTTAAACTGTTCTGGTAATACCCCAGAGTCCAGGATTATATTTAAGGCCGAAGTCAATTTGTAAGTGAGTCTTTCAGTTCCATATTTTAGAAACTCCATTGGAATTCTATCCGCGCCTGGTGCCTTACCGTCTTTCAATTTCATCAGCACTTTGCTTACTTCTTCTTGAGTTATAACGCTATCTAATATGTCGTTAGCGTATGCGGGTTTTGCAAATTGTATAGGCGGTGTCGGATTCTCAGGATTTAACAATATCTTAAAGTGATCATGCAATATATCAATGCTCAATTTGGTGCTTATTTGTAGCTTTTTACCATTTAAATGATTTACTGCTGTCCAAAATTCTTTAGAGTTATTGCAGTGAACTAATCGGAGAGCTTCAGTTTCAAGAAATGCTGCTTTTTTTTCCTTGCATGTTTTTTTGAATGCACTGTTAGCTTCTAAGTAGATTTTTTAAAAGTATTTTCTGCTGTATCTTCTGAAAACTTTTAGCCATCCAAAAGATCTTTAGCGTGCTTTTTCGCAATCCGCATCGAACCATTTTTCTTTTTGTTTTGAGGTTTTTCCCTGATAAGTAGTGGATGTCGGGTAAGACAGTTTGATAATGTCTTCTATGTCTCCTATTGTTAGTTGAGCATCATATGGAACGTTTTGTTCTATGTTGCTTTTATACTCTTGGACTTTGTTTTCTTTCCAACTTAGTTTGGGGGGAAGGTTTAAAACAGTTATTTCATCGTGGCTTATGCAATCCATTCCAAATTCAACAATTAGCGGCAAGTGATCGGAATATGGGACACTTAAGATCTTAAAATCAAAAATTTTTGACATCCAGTTTCCTTTCGCTAGACAATAGTCGACTACAGAACATCCTTGCTGCCCTATGAAGGTATACTCCCCACATTTACCGGATTCAGAAACACCATTTAATATTTGAAATCCGAAAGCATCACAAAGATTTAGCATTTTAATTCCTTTAGTGTTGATTGTAGTGTCTTTGGACTTTCTAATTTTACCCGCAAATCTGTTTTCTCTTCCTTCTTTACTTCCTATTCTTGCATTAATGTCTCCAATAATCATAACGTCATCGCTATTATTGTGTTCAAGAAAACTTGTAAGTACATTAAAATCATGTTCCCAGTTGTTACAATTCATATAAGATGGGATTATAATCAGATTCGTTTCTCCAATTTTAATCTTCAGAAGGTGAACTTCGTTTTCGACTTCAAATTCGCATTTTATATTTTTGTGTATTTTCTTGTAACCGAAATAGCACCCTCCACTGGCTCTTCCTCTCGTGTTTTGTTTAGTTGCCGGCACCCACATAAACTCGAAGTTCATAAAATTACTATTATATAAATAACATTCTTTTTTCATTTTGCGGAGTATTATTTAGTTTTTTTTTAGTTATCGGATTTTAGTTATCGGATTACGATACAAATGGAAATAATATTTAGCGAAATTTAAAATCTTGAAGTAACGAAACGGTGAAATTAGAAAAAGGAACTTAATAGTAAGCTAAATAAAATTTAGCAAACTAATTATAATATGCAATATAAAAATCGCAATCTTTTGCGAAATGATAGATTTAAGGGTTGATACAAAAACCAAACGAAAGTGTGTGAGAAAAATATAGAGAAACTATTAAAATTTATTTGAAAACTGCGAAGTAAGATTTGCGAAAATAAATCATCCAAATGACAGCCTTCGTTATGTCAATCTGTCAATGTCCTGACGCATATGTTTCTTTCCATTTTTCATAGGTATTTTCTCCACTAATTTTCTCGATATAACAGAACATAATAATGAAAATTCTATTTTTTTTTTGAGCATTTTTGTATGAATTGTTTTTCACCTTCGATTTTTATTTCATCGAAGATTGGTAAATTCCTTTTAAATAAATAATTGTTCATTCATAGGTAAAAGTTAAAATATTGTTGAACTTTTATGCGAATTCCATAAACCGCACTAAAATATCAACATTAAAAGTAGAAAAAGCCGGTTTTCATCGACGAATTTTTGACATAAAGTTTTCTGAGGAATCTGTACATGAATTCAATGTACTATTAAAAAAAAAACATTTGAAAAAAATGCTCCACGTCATTTTTTTCGTTTGAATACTTTTTGTTTTATTTCGATGGGACCATTTTGAACAAAGAAACAGCTCTCAAAAAAAAAAAACCTAGAAAAAATATTGTGAATGTGTCCTAATGATATCACGCAATATTCCACGATCCTCAACTTTATAAACCTACACCCACAGAACACTGTTAATTGGGCTCTCTCATCTCCCATTTTTGCACTCATAGAGAGAGGCTCATGTACACAACACACTGCACTGGATTACCTACATTGCTTGTTTGAACATGTTCACTTTAGCCACCTGTCAGTCAATAGCTCTTTCGTAAATTTAATTATTAAATATACTAATTTCGATTCTTCGGTCATCAAATTATGATAAAATTAATATTCTTAATGTTTTTTTTAAATGTTTATAAAAAGAAATTTATCAATTCGACCGGTGAAAAGTGTTGTTTTCTATTGAATGTGAGTGTGGGTAATGTATTTTGACTTTTTTACATTTTAGATTGGTTTGTGTATTAAATAACTTATAAATTATGCTATAAAAATAAATTAGTAGCGTAAATGTTTCTGTTTGCAGTCCAGTTTTTATTTGAAGTCCGTTCTTGTTTGCTTGTTTAATCCCCGATTAGTTTGTATTTTAAAAAAAAATAAAATAAATATCGAAAATATGAATTTTAATTGTGAGGTGTTAAAGGGTATATTCAATGAAAATTTGTGTGAAAGTGTCACGAATTTCGGTAGTGAGTGGTAAAATAGTACAAAATACTTGTAATATTAGATTGAATATTTGGCCGTAACAATTTAATTACTTCCTCAGCACATTTTTTTTTAATAATTAATTTGTTATTAAAACTTTTCATCGTAGATCGTGGAAAAGTCGCGCAAGTCAAAAAATGAATTATCTAGCGGGAAATTCGCAGATATAAAGATGTTGAATGTACATTTATTTTGGTGAGTAATCAAATTTGGCTTATAATTAAAAAAAGAAATATGTAGGCAATTGTATTCATACACGTCGATTTTTTGTAAAACAATTTATTGAGTAGGTAGCTACGTATTTATTCTTTATTTTTTTTTTTATAAATTAAGATTATATGATAATTTTTTTGTTTCAAAATTTGATTTTCGGTTTTGGACATTCGCATTTAAGGTTTCAGGTTTTCCGGATTGGGTTTTTGTGTTTTGAGTTCCGGGATTCTTTACGGCCGGGTACATTACATTACCGTGAGCAATCATGCCGTTTAGGAATTAAAATGTGTTTTTTTTTGTTTATGATTTCGTTTACTTTTGACTTTTTTTTTTCTATCGAACACGAACTTATTTTATATCCACCGGTCAAGTTCGTTAAATTTTTTTTTTTACATTGTGAATGATTGTTTTCGAATCACAATTAGTTTTTGAAATACAATTTTTAAAATTTTTCAAGTTTTTTTTGAATTAGAAAAATCATACTAAATTAATTTACCTAAACTACATTCATATTTACTATGAGTTTATTTCCATATTTAATTAATCGACTTCAGCGCAACCTATCGAATCAAATCGTAAAAAAATCGATTTCGGATTTTGATCAAATTTTTATCATCATTACTTTACGTCTCGAAATTCTGTCTGAGTCTAAAAGTGTTGCTAGATTTTCTTATAGTTTTTTGAGCAGGATATTTTTTTTAATTTTAAAAATATTTTGTTTTTTTCGCAAAAGTCCAAAAAAATTTATTTTTATTTTTGAAACTTTAATATTTTGAATGTATCGATTAATTTTAAACTTTGTCATTTTATAGTTTTTTATAATATGTAGGTATGTTTTTTAATTTTGATTTGATTTGGATTTTAAATCACACTTATAACTAAGAAAAATGGCCCAATTATGCCTCTGGACCAAAATCCGCACCAAAGAGTGACTCGTTTTGGGTGTATCGGCTTTTTAATGTATGTGCAGGTTGTCTGTGCCCCAAATGCGAAAATTTTGCTTGTTTACATACCTGCCAAGATCAAAATGAGCTTCATCTGAGAAGATGATATTTTTGACAAAATTGGCATCTTCTCTAAGTCCCTTCTCAAGAGTATACACAACCATATTCGTTCAGCGGAAGGATAAAACTAATTATCTGTCAAATCAGACGTTCACGACATAAGCACTAGTTGAAAAAAAAACGTTAGATTGCGGACCCTTTATAAAGTTTTTAATTTCAAACTATACCATTCGCCATATATGTAGCTTTTATATTTTTGAACTCCCTTTAAAAGTTAGAACAGTTTGTTTGATTTTTAAATTTCTCATTATCCATTTGACCAATTTTTATTAGTTTTTTTCTTTTTGCAGACAATTTGTAGAAGGCCAACTAATATTGCATATCCAACTTTTTAGAAAATTCTTTCAATATTTTTTTTTTTTGTAAACTCAATATTTTAAAAAGAGTGACTAATTTTCCATATTTCTAACTTTATATTAATTTTTGTTCCTAAAAACTGTTATAAAATAAAAAATAAATGCCCAGTCAAAGTCTATAGCCTACCTAAATCTATTTTAGTTTTTCCAGATTCATTATATATTATTTTTTCTTAAATCAAATTACATAATTGTTTTTTATTCAGAAATTCAGAAATTATCGCACAGAGGAGCAAGTACGTACAGCCCAGTCCAGCATTTTATATTTTCAAAAAGTAATGTACAGTTTCACAAATATTTAACAAGCTTTTATTTGCAATACAAATTTTATTTTATTTTCACTTCGCCGGGAAACGTTTTTGAAATTTTCAATATTTCGTTTAATTATTCAAAAAATTTCGCCATAGATCGGTTAAGCTGTCAGCGTCAATTCAATGACATAAGAAAAATACCAGTTGATGACGCTTTACATGTTTTTTTTTACAAAATTTAAATTGCTTAATTAACTGATTAAACATTTTTTGAAAGAAAGCCAACATACCAAAAGTACGACCTGCTTGACCAGAACAAATTTATCCCTTACATTTAAGATTATTACCCCGTTCAATCAATAAAGGCCATTTTTGTTTAAAGTTCCCTGTATTCAAAGTGTTGCTGGACAATCGCCTACTGTGTTTATAGTCCCTGCATCCTTCTTACGAAGCATCCTACACTCCCTGTTCACAGCGCCTTTGATCCCAATACTCCCTGAATTCAAAACTATCTGTTTTCTCACTGATTTTATCAAAATTTTTATTCAAAAGACGTTTTTTTTTGGAATTTGTCTTGAGTTTTCTTTTAATGAATTGATAAAATCCTCAATTGACAAACTTACTGACTGAACTGAAATTGAATGAAAAATTGTCACAATGTTAACTTGAAACAAAGTGAAAGTTAGACGTACGAAGTATCAGTTCGTTAAAAGGTGCATAATGCACATCGCACTATCATGGCTGTATGGAATATGTTTTTGAAAAAAATTATTAAGAATTTATGGAAACAATTGAAACAGAATTGAGAAATATTTCGTTAAAAAACTAAACGAGATTCATTAAGAATTGTTAATAAGCGTGCACGAAAGAATCCGATATCAAATTCAAAGCTTTCGTTAAGAGATGTAAAAATACAGCAAGTATCGTTAAAATTCTACGCGCCTGAGATTATATTTACACTCGGTTTTATCAAGAAGAAAAAAAAATGGGAGACAAAGTTCATTAAGAACTTGAATTTGATGACACCAACAATTTTGAAAAGAAAATCGTTCAGAGTTTTGAAGGAACGCTAAAAATTCCACAATCGCAACATACATAGAAGGATTTCGAAATCGGAATTTAAATTGAAACTGATCTCAATTAAGATCAAACGTGAACGAGAGGAAAATATCGGTTAGCAACGATACACAACTAAAAATGTAACTTTGTTGAAAGTAAACTTGTGAGAATGCAACATTCCAATAAACCCCCGTCTCTCAAAAAAGGCCAATTTTATTTTTGAATAAAGCTAATGAAGTTGAAAGCTTTGGTAAATCAGCGCCTAGTGTTTCTATTTATATTTAAGTTTGTTTAATTTATTATTACAAAAATTCCCTGTTTTCAAGGCGTCCGATTACATTGCCAAACTAAACTTATAGCTGTCTGCATCCTTAGTAAAATATAAAAAAATATTTCTTAAAACAGAGACGTTTTCAATTTGTCTTATATTTCTCAAACTTTTAGCACTAAAGTAAAAACTTGACCAAAGACTTTTGACTAAACTATTTTTTTACTTACTTTTGAACTTGTATTTGGTTTTCTGTATTTTTATAGTAAAAAAAATTTGAACTAGGTAAAGACTCATCATCTTGTTATAAACCTACTTTTAAATTATTGAAATTTCAAGACTGAGAATATATAACGAACCCTTTTCAAATTTGTATTGAATTTTTAACTCGAAATGATTTCTTGACATTGAAACTACTTAAGACCAAAAACTGACACGCTCAACTCCGTTTTTAGAGCTTGAAAGTTATGAGATGTAAAAACTTAACTTGAAACAAATAAGTCTAGAAAATTTTTCAAATCGCTAAAAAAAAGCTTTTTTTTTTAATTAAAATTAATTTTTTTAAACCTATATAGTAAGAATATCCCTTAGGTGGTTTTTTTGAGTTTTCAATAAAAAATATATTAAATTGAAATGCACAACTGTATCGCACGAACTTGCTCCAATGCTAAGGTACTTTAGAACGAAAAAAAAAGAATAAATCCGAAAAATAGCCATCTTATGTATCACAAAAATAAGAAATTTTGAAAAAAATTCAAAAATCGTAACAGCGGTTTTTTCAAAAAAAAATGTATATACACACATACCTACATATGTATGTATGTATAGTTTTTTTTTTGAGTATTTTTATAAAAAAAAAACTGGTATGCAAGTAAAAAAAAATATATTCATCTGTTTTCAAAATATTGAGTTACCTATCAAAAAAAAATTTATTTGTTCGCAAATATTTCACGATAATTGTACTCTTGTGCCGGAAAATACTCTTAAAATTGTAAAAAAAAGCATTAATCTTTTTTGGAAGTGTAATGCATGTTCGAGTAATCCCGCCCTGGCTTTAGTCTCAAAGATAAATGATCTAAACAAAGTTGTTTTAAAATTGGCAAGTGATTTTGATCAAATGCAAAACAATGTTTCAAAAAGTGCACCGGTAAAAAAATCTAAAATAAGCCATAGTGTAAACAATACAAAAAGTGATGACGAAAAAAATTCCACTGGTTTAACTGTTGCATCTAATGCACCAGATGATGTGTCTGTGCAGTTCATTGACCCTTGCGTTAGTAAAATTCTTAATTTACCTCTACTAAACAATAACACCCTGCCGCGCCCCCATAACAACCGTGGGCTGAAAATCAATTCCAATCATCAGCATATAGTTGGTATAGATGACTCCTCAACGGCATTAGAACTTGAAGTGATACCTGCTTTGAAGTGGATACATCTATCTCGCTTCTCCCCAACAACAGATAAAGATGCCGTCATTACATATGCATCAAAAAAATTGAATGTACCTGCAAACAAACTAGCTTGTTTCCCGTTGTGCAAAAAAGACGCCGATATTAGTAAATTAAACCACATAAATTTTCGTCTTGGCATACCATCAGAAGCTCTCGATAATGCATTAAAGGGAGAAAACTGGCCGCAGTGTGTTCACGTTAAAATGTTCCGTTTTTTTCCAAAAAAAGAGAATGCTGTGATAGACGACAAGAACACGTAAATGAAAATGATCATCAAGTCATTGCTCTTCCTCCACATCAACATCAACATCATCATCTTCTTTCTCACTCTTCTCCATCATCGTCTTCATCAACATCTTCTTCATTAAAGTCTTCTTCATCATCAAAACATTCCCCTCACTCACTCTCTGTGTATTACCAAAATGTTGGTGGTATCAGAACAAAAACAAAAGAAGTATTTCTCGCTGCATCATTGCATGAATATGACGTCATTGTTCTCACAGAAACCTGGCTTCATGTGCACATTCGGTCAGCTGAGCTTTTCGATGATTCATACAATGTTTATCGTTCTGATCGTTATGAAAATTCTACACAGCGTGGAGGGGGTGTGCTTATTGCTGTGCTTTCAAAATTCACAAGTCGACGGCTTGAACTTCGTATAAATGATGACAACATTGAACAGCTGTGTGTTATTGTAAGTATATTTAAGGGCTTAGGATTACATGATGAAATTGTTTTTATTGTAAGCTATATACCACCAAAAAGTCCTACACAAATTTATGAAATGCATGCAAATAATATTGAATTTCTTATTGAAAATATGTTTGATTATCAAATACCATGTATTTTAGGTGATTATAATTTATGTGATGTTCATTGGCATTACTCAGAAGATGAAAAATCTATGATTCCATATAATGTTAAAAAAGAACATGAAATATTGTTTGTAGATTCATTGTTATCTAACAATCTTATTCAAATAAATACTATTTATAATTCTATGCAAAGATTTCTTGATTTAGTTTTTACTTATAACAACCTAGCTTATGAAGTGGGTAGGGTTATTTTTCCGATTGTGGGAAATACTGTTTATCACAATGCTGTTTATATTACGTTAAGAGTTTTCAAAAATTCTATGTGCAATACAATTAATACGTTTAAAAATGAATTTAATTTTGCCAAAGGCAAATACATTGAATTAAATAATTATTTTATATCCTTAAATTGGTCAATAATTCTTTCTGGAACACAAATTGAACTTATTTATGCCAATTTCTTAAAGTATGTCTATGAAGGTTGTTCCAAATTTGTTCCAAAAAGTTGTAAAAAATCTGAATTTAAATTACCTTGGCATAACCAAAGACTTAGAAATCTTAAAAATGTAAAAAATAAAGCTTTTAAGTCTTTTAAAAAAACAAAATCGGAAAGCGAAAGGCAACGCTACTGTCAGTTACGACGTGAATATGATTTTCTTAATCGATTTTTACTTAAACAATATATAATGAACGTTCAATCACAAATTTCGAGAAATCCGAAGGCCTTTTGGGCTTATATTAATTCAAAGAAACAGAACTCTGGAGTATTTAATAATATGGAATATAATAATCAAACCTCTTCTAATTTAGCTTCTACATGCGATCTTTTTGCATCTTTTTTTGAGACTGTTTACAGTGATCATTCTTCTGTAGTTATTCCTGATAATAATGATGACCCAATCTCATTTTCAAACACAAATCTGGGGCACCTTGTTTTGTCTTTTGACGACATTATAGAAGGTATTTTAAAGCTTAATCCAAGTTTAAACGCTGGTCCAGATGGAATTCCCTCTTTTTTTATTAAGAACTGTGTTTCCTTAGCAAAACCGCTCCAAATAATTTTTAATACATCTCTGTCAAATGGAATTTTTCTAGATGACTGGAAATTGTCTTTTATAACTCCAATTTTCAAAGCTGGACAAAAACATCAAATAGTAAATTACCGTGCTATTTCTAAACTTTCTGCAATACCCAAACTCTTTGAGCTCATTGTGAAGCATAAAATTTATTTTTATATAAAGGAATTTATATCTCCTTATCAGCATGGATTTGTAAGTGGTAGGTCAACAACTACAAACTTGAGTTTATTCACTAAATATGTTTCTGATGCCCTTGAATCTGGTTTTCAAGTGGATGCTGTATTTACAGACTTTCAAAAGGCGTTTGATAGCCTTTGCATTATGCAGCTTATAAAAAAACTTAAGCAGTTTGGATTTCACTCAACACTACTTGAGTGGATATCCAGTTATTTGCTTAATCGAAGGCAAATAGTCAAAATTTTTAATAGTACTTCAAAAATAATACGAGCTTCATCTGGTGTCCCTCAGGGCAGCCACCTGGGTCCATTGTTATTTTTAGTTTATGTAAATGAAATTCCCTCATTGTTGCAGTATACAACTGGATTGTTATTTGCAGACGATTTTAAACTATTTTCTAAAGTTAAAAGTACGAATGACTGTCTTAATATTCAAAACGACTTAAATAAAATTGTAAATTGGTGCAAAACCAATTTTCTTTTTCTTAATATTAGGAAATGCAATACTTTTTCATTTTGTAGATCAAAAATAACTATTTTACATAATTATAATATTTCCAATGTTGCTTTGGATAGATTAACGGAAGTAAAAGATCTGGGAGTTATTTTTGATGAAAAGCTAAATTTCTCTTTACACATTGATTTTATTGTGGCAAAGGCTAATTCAATGCTAGGTTTCTTAAAAAGAAATTGCTCGGAATTTTCTAATCCGTATGCAATAAAGGCAGTTTATACTTCACTTGTCCGCCCCTATTTGGAATATGCCTCAGTCGTGTGGGATCCGTTTTACATAGTTTCAAAAAATCGCATTGAAAAAGTTCAAAAATCATTTACAAGATTTTTGGTTAGACAATTAAAATGGAATTTGCCAGAAATGCCAACTTACTCTACACGATGTGCCTTAATCGGCCTAGTTTCTTTGGAAAACCGTCGTCTTGTAAATTGTGTTATGTTTGTTTATGATATATTGTCATACCATATAAAATGCCCTGTTTTGCTAAATCTTTTAAATATCTATGTTCCAGAAAGAAATATAAGATCCAGAAAATTATTTTATATTCCCTTGCATAGATATAATTATGGCTGTAATGAACCATTCACAAGATGTATGAGACTTTTTAATGTACTTTATTTAAATTTAGATTTAAGTCTAGAAAGAAATGTATTTAAATTACAATTAAATGAAAATGTAAATATAAATTAAGTTATATTAGTTTTAAGCAATCTGTAAGAAGAAACTCGATAGATGAATGAATAATAAATAAATAAAGTGTCTACTGTTCGGGGATTATTCACGTAGACACGGCCCCAAAGAAAATTTAACGGCATCAAATCGCATGATGGCTCGAATTCAGCAATGTTATTCAAACAGATGTTCTAAGGTGGAAAGTTCATACTCAATGACATAACAGCGCGCAGCATTAATAGTTGCGCCTATGAATTTAAACTCTCTCAGTTTAGTGTTACTTTGTATAAAAAACTGTATGCTATGCTTAAGTTTTTCAATAAATAATAAAAATCAAGACTTGCAACTTAAAAAAAAACAATAGTGAAGCGGTTACTGAACGCGTTGAGGGGCGCCAATTATTAAGCTTGCGCAGGGCGCTAGTTTAACTAGGTCTGGCCCTACCCTGACCTAAAGCCTAAACTACTCGAGCGATGTTCGTAAATGTTCTTTAAACTTGTAACAATAGAGGTGAATAGATTTTGTTTTTGAAAAAATTGGGCTATTTTTTAGAGGCCTTACAAATTGAGATTTCTAAAAAAAAAATTGAAGAACCAAAACTCTATAACGATCACCAAATTTGATGATATAATTGTAAATGCTTCATACTTCTTCATACAATGTCGTCGGAGATATAACGCTGAACTAATTATCTTTTTTTCGTTCCGTTTTCAGCGACCCCGCATTAGGAAAAAAAAAGTTTTTTTTTTTAGGTAGCATCGGTGACCCAAAATTTTGTAAGCTAGTGTTATAAAAGAGGAAAGCAGTTTATCAGCGTTTAATCCAATAACGATATTCTTATGATTACAAATGCTCTGCTTCTTTAAAATTCAAGCATATGCTTTAATTAAAATCCATAAGTAATCAAATAAAAATTGTCTTACTGGAGCAATTACTCCCTAAATATAGTGCTTTAAAAAAAAAAAATCGGTTATATCACCATTTACTCCAATAACATTTTTACTTCAATTTAGAAGGACTAATAAGCACTAGTAAAAAAATTTTGTCTTTTATCTTTATAAAATTATTAAAAGTATATCTTTACCGATTTTGAGTTAAACTCCATAAAATTCCATAATCATCAGGTTATATGTATGTCTGACAGCTGTGACATCGCAACCATCACACCCACAAAAAAAAAATCATGAATTAATTTTCATCAAAAAGTGAAAATGCAAATGTAAGCATCTCCAAACATTGCACAATTCCAAACCATTTTTAAGTAGAAGCTTTAAACATCACTTTAGTTGAAACATCCCTATTTCACTCACATTGTCAACCTTCCACCAATAGGAAAAATTTCACAAGATGTCACTTTTTTCTGAAGGGGGGGGGAGTTAACTGTTAGTTAGGGTAGGCAGAATAAGGTGTGAGTGATGAGGGAAAATATAATGTCCTCTGCCTTCTGATAATTTGTAAAATTCAATCAATTGGTCGTTGCTTAAAGTTAAACAACAAAAAAAATGTTTTTTGATGATCCCTTTTGTTTTACAAACCAAAAATTCCTCGTACATTTTCGATACTTCAACAACTAATTTTAGTTAACAAACTATAAAAAAAAGTTAAATTTTGTTCATACATCTAATTCTATTTAAATACTTTTGCAAACAAATTAGATACTAAAACCGTAGGTCCTTCCCTTTTTTGCCTTGAGCTAAATAATAAACAAAAAAAACCAAACAACTTTGTTTGGTTTTTGAATTCCCCAATGTCAAATATCTAACCCAAACTAAATTTATATACACAAAACTAAAATACCTTGTAAAATTCCAAAAAACTCTGTGTCACAACTACTATACTTTTTTCTACTCCTGCAAGGGACGAAATACGTAGATCTGATGTGACACAGTTTTTGAAAAGTTAAACCTTAAACTTTTTATCATCATTTGAATAAAATATATAAAATGAACCAAAAAAAAGGGGGGGGGGACACAGAAAAAACTATAGGGAAAGGTCTTATCTGGGTGTCATTAAATACAGTAAACGAAAAGTTTCGAATTTTTGGAATAATTTTAAACTATTTAGTATGCAAAACCATTGACCTAATGAAAAGGAAAAAACAAAAGACTAGAGAACTGAAAATGGCATAGTTGTTTCAGTGTCGTCCTCGTTCGGCTGTGAGTTGCATTTGTTTGTTATTTTTTTTTGTACATACAACAACAAAAAAAAAAATCTATGCACTACATCCTTGAACTAAACTGCTTAATTGTAATAAGTACTCATTGCACGTTGTGAACGTTATACATATCATCTGTGCGAGAAAGTTTAGCTGCGAACGTGCGCGATACTCAAACTGTGCTCGTAAACTTCTTCAATGAAAAATGATACTCCTACACTCAAAAACTGACATTTACTCGTATTTATGTTTTTTTGTTTTTATTTCAATTTTTTTTTTTTTGTTTAACAAGTTTGAGTTATTTTTTAGCTTAAGGAATAAAATTTTTTCAACCAATTTGAAGCTAATTCATAATTTTGTTATCAAAAAAAAAAAAACAAATTCATTTCAATTAATCAATTTAAGAAGTGGGACCCTCTCCGTACCGTTTTACGAAAAAGCATCCTCACTAAATTTTAGGGGATGATATTGATTAAAAATATATATATTCACATAAACCTTTGTTTGCAACGCACCAGTTTTATGAGTATTCTTTAGATAATATAACAATTTATATTTTCTTTAAGAATATCTAAAACTCGTGCTTCTTGTTTATGTATGATTTAGATAACTATTTCATACTTTGTAAATAAATAAGGTTATCCTTCTTATTTTTATTCTAGTTTTAAGTATTTAGTTTTAAGTTCTAGTCATAAGTTCGAAAGCCTTAAAGGCAAAGTTGATATTGTACGCCGGGAGCAAGTGTACACTTTAATATTAATTGAATTTATTTCATATTGAACCAAATGATTCAAATGTTGTGTACATTTATTAAAATACAATAAAGTCAGACATATCTTTAAGTCGACCAAATTTGTTAATCCTAGTTTTTAAGCAGAATAAATATACTGATTATAAATAAATGCCTCATTAAAAAAAGAAGAAATAAAATTGAAATCATTCCTTAATGACTAATGACTATAATGCCACACAGTTTATTATGAGGCAATTAGGTAATATTTTCACAATAAAAATAAATAACTTAACTCGAAAACTTCTTAAAAATGATTTATGAGTTCTTGTTCTTTTTATTCGATTTTATTTTTTTGATGAGAATTTAATTTGATTTTTCGTCCTATTTATGAGCAGCTTATTAGCGGCATTAATTGATGAAGTTGAGAAGTAAAATAAACTTGACCATATAAAGGGAGGGGAAATAAGGAAGTAAGGAAGTGATTATTTTTCGGGGCTTGGTGATATTGTCGCTTGGGGTTTTGCAATGAGCGATTTACGACATTGAACATTGTATTTTGAACTGACGTTTTGAGTTTCAGTACAGTTATAGATCATGAGCCAAGATTGACGAAATGGAGTGTTCCCACCCTGTAGACAGTCGGCCTCTCTGTCTGTATCTCGACCCATAGCATGAGGTGTTGAAGCGATTTTTTCTAAGCTTGAAACTTTTTAATTTTTTTTAGCTCCAAAAATAAAATGTTATGCAAAGCCAAATAATTTTTTTCAAAAACGGTTTTAATTTTTGTGTGTTTTATTGTAAATAATTAAAACTGCTATAGAGCTTTTTGTGGGATCGACAATTCTATCTGTATGTACCTCAACGTAGAGCTTAAGCTACTGGGGGGATTTTCTACAAACTTGTGACTTAAGGTTTTAGGGAGAGTTCCCATAAGGGAAAATGAATATTTTTTTAGCTCCAAAAATAACGATGCCTGCCATAACATTTGACAAAACTTATTTACGTCAAAAACAGATCAAACGATTTAAATGAATATTCTTCAAGTAATTAAAATTATTTGGTAAAAAAAAAAAAAATAATTTTCAAAATTCCGTTTTTAACATTACTTGCCATTGAACCGGATTTTTAATTTTCTCATGGTCGGTTTGTAGAACTGCGATTCAATCTCAATAATATTCCAAAATTTTCGAAAAACAATTTCTTTGGATTTAAAAAAAAAAAAATTTTGTTTGCAATGGGAGGAAGAACATGCGACCCATAAGTGCATAGAATACTTTTCTATAGCCCTTTAAGGAATGTTTTCGATTTCTTATTTTTACCTTTATTTTATAATTTCCTTTTAAAATTACAAAAAAACCTTTTAATTCAGTAATCGAAAATCCTTAAAAAATTGTATCCCTCTAAATATTAAACATTTTGAGAAAACGTTTCTAATGAAAGCTATTGAAAATATTGTTTTGGAAATTTTTAAACGAAAACTTTTTGCCCTGCTCTGTTTTTAAAAATGTATCATCATCATCATCATCATCATCATCGGCTCGACAACCGGGGTCCGGTCCTGGCCTCCTTCAACAAGTCTCTCCACCTATCCCGATCTTGAGCCGACGCCATTCAGTTGCAGTTGTCCTGGTCTAAGCCATCTCTCCAGCGCAAGCATGTTCTACCACGCTGCCGTCTACCATATAATGTACAAAGGACTTTCCGGGCCGGTTCCTCTTCACTCATGCGAGCTAGGTGCCCTGCCCACCGGAGTCTACCGAGCTTAATTTTTGTCACTACGTCTGCTCCAAGGCAGATTGCATACAATTCATGATTGTACCGTCTCCGGAATCGTCCTTCCTCACATATGGGGCCAACAATTCTCCTTAAGACTTTTCTCTCGAACGCGGCTAAGAGGTCGGAGTGTCTTTTGCTAAGCACCCAAGTCTCGGATCCATACGTGAGTACTGGCAGGACCATGGTCCTGTACAGCAGCAGTTTTGAAGTTATGGTGAGATTTCTGGATTTGAAGAGCTTTGACAGACTATAGTAGGCTTTGTTGGAATTGAGCAGCCGCCCGCGTATTTCTTCTTCTATATTATTATCGGCTGCTACTATTGACCCAAGGTATTTAAAGGATTGCACCACTTCAAATTCGTGCTCCGCTACCTTGATTGTTTAACCAACTGTTGTTCTCGCATTCGACGCCACCATGTACTCTGTTTTACCTTCACTAATGTGCCGCTCCACATCTTGTGCCGCCTGCTTGATCTGGATGAAGGAATCGTGGAAAGCTTGTTCGGTTCTTCCGATGATTGATGATGTCAATGTCGTCTGCGTAAGCCAGTATCTGGCTGGACCTGTTGACGATGGTCCCTCTTGTTGCCGTGCCAGAGTCACGGATTGCTTTCTCCAACGCCAGGTTGAAGAGGAGGCAGGCCAAACCATCCCCTTGGCGGAGTCCATTAAAGATGTTGATTGGTCTGGATAGCAATCCGGCTATTTTTTTTGGCTTGTTACGTTAGTCATGGCCAACTTACAAAGTCGTGGGATGCCGACTTCTCTCATGGCTTTGTAAAGTTCTACCCTGGCTATGCTATCATAGGCGGCCTTAAAGTCTATAAACAGATGGTATGTTGGGATATTAAATTCTAGACATTTTTCATTCGCCTGCCTAAGGGTAAAGATCTGATCAGTTGTTGATTTGCCTGGAATGAAACCACACTGATATTGGCCGATTATGGTTTTAGCATATGGGGCTATCCGTTCTTGTAGGATAGAGGAGAGTATCTTATAGGCGGTACTCAACAACGTGATACCTCTAAAATTGCTGCACGTTGTGACATCTCCTTTCTTATGTATGGGGCAAATTATACCTTTTCGCCAGTCTTCTGGCATTTCTTCCTGCTCCCATACGTGCACTAGAATATCGTGAATTGCTTGACGTAAGGCTGGCCCGCTGTGGTGGAATAGTTCGGCTGGTATGCCATCGGCTCCCGGGGCTTTGTTTTTCTTAAGCCGGGCTATAGCCTTCTCAACCTCTTCTATGCTTGGTGGCGGTAACATAGGGTATTCTTCTTGAAGTAGTGGAGGCTCTACTTCTGCAGTGACGTGACTATTTAGCAATTCATTAAAGTACACTTCCCATCGCTCCACTATGCTTGGTGGATCGGTGATCAGATTTCCCTCTCCGTCCTTGCAGTATGTGCAGCGTGGTGTGTACTGCGTCATGTTTTGGACGGATTAGTAGAACTTCCGCGCCTGGTGCGGACCTCGCTCTCGGCTTCTTTCTAACTCACAGATGATGTTCTTCTCCCAGGCTGATTTTTTCTGTCTGTGAAGCCGTTTTTCTACTCTTCTGAGCTCTTTATATTCATCTTTGCGTGCCCGCGTTCTATGAGATTGTTGCATTGCTCGGTACGCAACATTCTTTCGTTCAGTCGCTAGCTTGCATTCATCATCAAACCAGTCGTTCCGACTTCTACGACTGCTGCCTAAGATGGAGTTGGCAGTACTAATGACAGTGTTCTTGAGGCGTGTCCACTTCTCATCTACGCCCAGCATACTGGCTCCAGGACTTACTCTCCATGGATCGAGTGGTTCCAGGGCGAGTCCTAACGCATGTCCAAAGGTGTTACTGGTGTTTTCATTGCGTAGTGCAGCCGTGTTGATTCGAACCTGATCGGCGGATGCAATACGTCTTCGCAAGGCAATCCGCCCTCGGAAAACCATACCAACAAGATAGTGATCACTATGGGTGCCTGCGTAATGCCTGAATACCCGACCTGTTTTAGCGTTCAAATCCCCAAGGATGATTTTAACACCCTTCCTTAGACAGGCATGGAGGGCCCTCTCGACTTGTTCATAATAAGTTTTTTTTTCTTCGTCTGAGGACTAATCCGTAGGTCCGTGAACGTTAATGAGGCTGATGTTGTTGAATTTGTCTCGCACGCGAAGGGTGCATAGCCTTTCGCTTAAAGCGTTAAAGCCGATGACGGTAGACTTCATTTTTTCGCTGACCAAGAAGCCTACACCGAGCACATGGTGTTTTGTATGACAGCTGTAGTATAAGTCATATTCTTTCTTCTGTAGAACACCATTCCCTGTCCATCTAATTTCTTGCGGTGCTGTTATGTCAGCTTTATATTTGGACAGGGTATCGGCTAGCTGCTGAGCAGCTCGAGCTCTATAGAGCGATCGTACGTTCCATAAGAAAATTCGTAAATCGTTTTTCCGTTTTCGTAGCGTGGGTTGTCGTCGTGAGATCAGTCCGTTTCCGAGGCTTGTTGACGGTCTCGTAATTCTTTTAGTTTTACGGAACAGGGAATTAACCTGTTGCCAACCTATGGAATTAGCCTGATCATATTAGCCAAACCTTTTTAAAGGATTGTTCCTAGCGGCCGCCGCGAAGAGGCTATGATCACACATCCACCAGTCCCGAATAGTTACGGCACGTGTTTGTTTTCGTATGCTACATGTTATTCCCCCTATTCGGCTGATGGCTGACCGGGTTGGGTTAAGTACGTTTCATAATAACTCAAAAACGACCGACCTACATGTCCTAGCGGTGAAAACCATCAAAGGCTGAAAGGCTATATTTATATCCTCGATTTTGTACTTGTGAAACAGCTGTAGCTATATCTTATGTTTACCTTAAATTTTCAATATATCCATATGTAGGGAAAAACACTATGTAACCTTGGTATAAAAGTAAAGCTCTACAAAATGATACTATCAGAGAGGTTTGTTAAGAGGAGGCTATGCACACAATTTACATTTCAAAATTATTGTCTTAAAACTTTCCGCTAAAGATATTGGCATTTTATGTACTAAAACTTAAACGTAAGGCCTTTGAGAGTTTTGAAAATTTAGTATCACATCGACAGGATTATTGTGCTTCGTTTCCTTCCGTACACGTGGAAAGTGTTTGTTCATGTCGAAAGGGTGAAAATTCTGTGAATATAAGGTGTTATTAAGTAGAAATTATTCAGGTAGGCTTGACGGAGGGTTTTCCTTGAAAAGGAAACGAAAAGGCTGTGATAGAGAACAAGAGCATATATTTAAAGTGTTGGTACTTGAAATTTCTTATGTTGTGAATTGGCTCTGGTGAGAGGGAAAACAGTATTGTTTACTGCTTTGAGGAAAATCAGTCAATGGCAAAGTGCAGTTTGTATGTTGTTGCTTTTTAACTGATTTATTAGCAGAATGGTTTGTTTTGGGATATCTTGTGTTTAGGGATTCTATTTTTTCATTTTTATCGGGTTTTCCTGACTTGAAATTTCTATTTATTGGGTTTTCTAAACTTTGAGTTTTCGGGATTTCAGGTTACTTGGATTCTTAGCTTTCAGCTTTTTAAGTGTCCATGACTTTGTGTTTTTGCAATATGAGACTTTCAGCTTTTGGAATTCCGAGTTTTCAACTTTCTGGGTTTCCAAACTTTTGAATTTCCGGGAAAATAATTTTTTGGGATTTTGATTTTCGTTGATTTTTGATTTTTTAGATCTTTAGTTTTGGGGATTTTAACATTCTCAGCCTTCAGCATTTTTGGAACGAAACGTTTTCAGGAACTTCAGATTTTGTAACTTTTGATTGTCTTCAGCTTATATTTTTTAGATCTTGAGTTTTTAAGGAATCTGTGGTTTCAACTTTTTATATTTTCACGATTTTGGTTTTTGGGTAATGGGTTTTAGGATCTTAGATTTCCATGATTTTGAACTTACAGGAACTTGGAAAATCGAGGATTTTTTTTTTTTTTGGATTCTGAGTTTTCAGTTTTTGGATTTTCAGGATTTTTTTTTGTGATTCTGAATTTTCGGTGATTCGGATTTTGAAGATTTTAGGATTCGGAGCTTCCGTGAATTTATATTTGCTTGATATCAAGTTTTGGGAATTTTGAGCTTTTTGTGAGTTTTCAGAATTTTAGAACTTCTTTGTCGTGAGTTCTTGAATACTTTGGGACTCTGAGCTTCAAGTTTTGAAGATGATTCGATTTCAATTTGTTGTTTTTTCCTTTTTGGATTTTGGCTTTGATCAAATATTTTCGGGATTTGTGTAATTTTTGAATTGGTCTTCAGTTTTTGGGATTGCTTTATGCAATATTTTAAATCAGAGCACTCTTTCGAAGCTTGAAACATCTTATTTGCTTAAGAACGATTTAAATTGTTTTTAAAAGTAAAGAAAATCTTTTTTAAACAAAGCTTGACACTTTGTGTTACCGGTCTCAATTTGGGCTGTCATTCCCAACTTTGTGTTATTGTTTCAGCCATTTTATTGATCAACTTTCTTCCTACAATAAAATTAAATCAAACAAAAAAATAATAAAAAAATCGATTTGCCTCTAATTACATAATGAAAATAATCTTATTAATGCTTTATGTTGTTATTACTCCAACGAACCTGTTTTTTTTTTCTCTCATTTCCTTGAAACAGAAAATGCCTAAATAATCATAATAAGTAATAAAAGGATACCGCATTGGAGAAGCGAAGAGCCTCAGGTTACAGGACATAAAACAGGATAATCGATTATGGCAGAAGCTACACAAATTGAATTAGCTAAGACATTAGTGTCTGCAGAGCACATAACATTTTATTTGTTTTTGGTAGGTTCAAGTGAATCTATACCTACAAATAGGGTGACCAGATGTACTTTGCCCTGGGGAGATTTTCAGACTTTTTTATTTTGAGCATTGGGATGTTTTGTAAAGTATTGCATTTTTTCTTTTATTAAATCCGCCTACAACCACACCCATTTTGAGTGTCTAAATTTTCTCCCAATTAATCAATTACTTTTAATTTATTGTATGAATTCCGCTATCTATAACGCTCATTCTTTTATTTCGTAGTTCTGTTCCTAATTTTAACTTTTCTTAGGAAAGTTATAAGGTTGTTGATGTAACTTTTTCTTATCTTTTTCACTTATTCAATGTCAATAGAAGTCAAAATTTAATATTAAGCTCTGTTGAACCTAATAAGCCGTTTTTTGAATTCAAAATAGTTAAATTATTAAAGCTCTTTTGTTATTTAGGCGTTAAAATAAAGTTTGTCTTTTTAAAATCAATTTCAATAATATTTTTTCTAGGAACCAAAAACAAAAATATGGTCACCGCATATTTATTAAAGCAGGGAGAGAATGAACAAATACAATAATTTTTCTATTAATTTTTGTTACATTTTTGGTTTTTCCAAAGTCTGTTTTATGCTTCTTGTGAAGTCAATTAATCCCTAAAAACGTATTTTGGGCATTAATATAGATGCTAAGGTTTATTGCACATGAAAATGGTTAAATAAGTAGATACGACCAGAAGGGTCTAACAATATAAATAGCTTTTCTTAACCAAGTGCCTAAAAGTGAGCATTCATTAATTTTTGGTTAAAGAACACTTAACAAACATTAATTTCCTGATTGAATAATAAAGCAGTTTTTATTGGATTAAATGGCCATTTTTTTAAAATAAAATAAAATAAAATAAAATAAAATAAAATAAAATAAAATAAAATAAAATAAAATAAAATAAAATAAAATAAAATAAAATAAAGTAAAATAAAATAAAATAAAATAAAATAAAATAAAATAAAATAAAATAAAATAAAATAAAATAAAATAAAATAAAATAAAATAAAATAAAATAAAATAAAATAAAATAAAATAAAATAAAATAAAATAAAATAAAATAAAATAAAATAAAATAAAATAAAATAAAATAAAATAAAATAAAATAAAATAAAATAAAATAAAATAAAATAAAATAAAATAAAATAAAATAAAATAAAATAAAATAAAATAAAATAAAACAAAACAAAATAAATAAAGTAAAAAAAAATAAAATAAAATAAAATAAAATAAAATAAAATAAAATAAAATAAAATAAAATAAAATAAAATAAAATAAAATAAAATAAAATAAAATAAAATAAAATAAAATAAAATAAAATAAAATAAAACAAAACAAAATAAATAAAATAAAAAAAAATAAAATAAAATAAAATAAAATAAAATAAAATAAAATAAAATAAAACAAAAAAAAATAAAATAAATTAAAATAAAATAAAATAAAATAAAATAAAATAAAATAAAATAAAATAAAATAAAACAAAAAAAAATAAAATAAATTAAAATAAAATAATAAAATTTAACACAAATTAAATAAATAACTTAAGTTACCAACCTTAATTTTTAAATTCATATTTCATTTTATAACAATTTTTTGTAGAAAAATAGGCATCTTTAGTTTTTCGAAAACTTTCAAATTAAGTATGAATATTGTTGCCAAAAAAAAAACTGTGTACTAACAAAACAATAAGATTCACGTATTGAGGTACTTTATTATGAAATGTTATGAAAAGTAACAAAAAAAAATTTCTAAATATTTCAACAGAGAAATCGGATTGATTTAATGAAGAAAAACTTAGTGTTTATAAGATGAGATTTTAGTATTATTTTCTACTGATTACGAATTAAAATGTTCATCAATAATAAGAAAAACTTATTTTTTTAAAAATTTTACTTATTCCATTCCTACAACTGCAAAGTTCAGCTATAGACTAAAAAAATGTTTGTCTCTGTGGTGATTAGGCCCATGCCTGTTTGTATATCTACCTAAAGCCTAAAGCTTCATGGGTCGTTATAAGTTTCTTTTTATTTTAAATCATTTTGAGCTCTTGTTATTTATGGAATTTTTCAAGGAGCTTAGATTTTTGTTAGGTTAATTAAAGCCAGTGAGAGATAGATAGGATGTTTATCTATCATAAAATAGTCAACTTGAGGGGTAAGTCACAAAAAGAACTCATTTCATCTTTCTGATAAAAACCGTAAAGTAATTCACTGTTGGTTCTAATATATTTCCCTCAATATGGCTAGCCAATGTTTTTTTTTGTTTTTGAAAGGAAAAAAACCCGCAACCATGTTGGTTTTTTCCTTGTTAAAAATGAAATAACCTAGATGGGAAGTATACTAAGGATATACCTCTACCTATATCACGTAAGACTCTTTGTATCTTTTCCTATCATTCTAGAGTAATTTTGTTACATTTTTTTTTAAAGATTCTACCGCATACTTTCACTTTATGAAAATAAAATTCTACATCTTTCTACGTAAATCCCATATCCAGAGTGAGCCCATGAATTCCTGACCTATGTGAATTAACTTAAAAGGATTCTTTATACGCCCTTTGCCTGAAATATAAAAAAAAACAACAAAAAAAAAAACATAAATGCAGAGCAGGAAGAAAATTTCTTGCATCCTGATTATATTCTTTTTCCTCCTCCATTGCAAAAAAGGAGGAAAATAATAAAAATAAGGTCAAAAGACTAAAGCACATCAAAAGTCAAAGGCTTAAATCATCTCATATATCTACCAGCATATACAACACACACACACACCATTTGTGATGATGAAGGAACTAACCAACCACCCAACTATATTATGACGTTGAAAGATAAAAACGAAACTAAGGGTATGATATTGCAAAGAGAATAAAAAAAAAATATTCAAGTCGAATGCTACAGAAACAGGCCAGGATGAAAAAAAAAAATCTTGTATAGTTATCTGAAATTCTTATTTGCGGGCTGAAGTCGCGTCAGAGCAAAAAGAAAAATTTCAACGAAGGATAATAATTGAAATTTACTCGGAACAACCAAACAGAAAGTTAGGTCGTCTTCGTTTATATTTATTTTGTTACAAATATACTGTGCATCAATAAATAACTAGTACCTCCTGAATAATTAAACTTCTAGAACACGATTTCATACGGATTCTAGTAACTAAGAGGTTTATTTTTTTTTAATTTACCGCCAAAAGAAAGTAAAAAACAATAAATAACGGTATATGATTTACTCCAGAAAGTGTTCCTTAATCTTAATTATTTCATTTTCAACAAACTCTTGTTAGTCCTTAGTCGTTAGTCGTAAGTCGTTAGTCGTTAGTCGCTAGTCGTTAGTCGTTAGTCGTTAGTCGTTAGTCGTTAGTCGTTAGTCGTTAGCCGTTAGTCGTTAGTCGTTAGTCCTTAGTCCTTAGTCCTTAGTCCTTAGTCCTTAGTCCTTAGTCCTTAGTCCTTAGTCCTTAGTCCTTAGTCCTTAGTCCTTAGTCCTTAGTCCTTAGTCCTTAGTCCTTAGTCCTTAGTCCTTAGTCCTTAGTCCTTAGTCCTTAGTCCTTAGTCCTTAGTCCTTAGTCCTTAGTCCTTAGTCCTTAGTCCTTAGTCCTTAGTCCTTAGTCCTTAGTCCTTAGTCCTTAGTCCTTAGTCCTTAGTCCTTAGTCCTTAGTCCTTAGTCCTTAGTCCTTAGTCCTTAGTCCTTAGTCCTTAGTCCTTAGTCCTTAGTCCTTAGTCCTTAGTCCTTAGTCCTTAGTCCTTAGTCCTTAGTCCTTAGTCCTTAGTCCTTAGTCCTTAGTCCTTAGTCCTTAGTCCTTAGTCCTTAGTCCTTAGTCCTTAGTCCTTAGTCCTTAGTCCTTAGTCCTTAGTCCTTAGTCCTTAGTCCTTAGTCCTTAGTCCTTAGTCCTTAGTCCTTAGTCCTTAGTCCTTAGTCCTTAGTCCTTAGTCCTTAGTCCTTAGTCCTTAGTCCTTAGTCCTTAGTCCTTAGTCCTTAGTCCTTAGTCCTTAGTCCTTAGTCCTTAGTCCTTAGTCCTTAGTCCTTAGTCCTTAGTCCTTAGTCCTTAGTCCTTAGTCCTTAGTCCTTAGTCCTTAGTCCTTAGTCCTTAGTCCTTAGTCCTTAGTCCTTAGTCCTTAGTCCTTAGTCCTTAGTCCTTAGTCCTTAGTCCTTAGTCCTTAGTCCTTAGTCCTTAGTCCTTAGTCCTTAGTCCTTAGTCCTTAGTCCTTAGTCCTTAGTCCTTAGTCCTTAGTCCTTAGTCCTTAGTCCTTAGTCCTTAGTCCTTAGTCCTTAGTCCTTAGTCCTTAGTCCTTAGTCCTTAGTCCTTAGTCCTTAGTCCTTAGTCCTTAGTCCTTAGTCCTTAGTCCTTAGTCCTTAGTCCTTAGTCCTTAGTCCTTAGTCCTTAGTCCTTAGTCCTTAGTCCTTAGTCCTTAGTCCTTAGTCCTTAGTCCTTAGTCCTTAGTCCTTAGTCCTTAGTCCTTAGTCCTTAGTCCTTAGTCCTTAGTCCTTAGTCCTTAGTCCTTAGTCCTTAGTCCTTAGTCCTTAGTCCTTAGTCCTTAGTCCTTAGTCCTTAGTCCTTAGTCCTTAGTCCTTAGTCCTTAGTCCTTAGTCCTTAGTCCTTAGTCCTTAGTCCTTAGTCCTTAGTCCTTAGTCCTTAGTCCTTAGTCCTTAGTCCTTAGTCCTTAGTCCTTAGTCCTTAGTCCTTAGTCCTTAGTCCTTAGTCCTTAGTCCTTAGTCCTTAGTCCTTAGTCCTTAGTCCTTAGTCCTTAGTCCTTAGTCCTTAGTCCTTAGTCCTTAGTCCTTAGTCCTTAGTCCTTAGTCCTTAGTCCTTAGTCCTTAGTCCTTAGTCCTTAGTCCTTAGTCCTTAGTCCTTAGTCCTTAGTCCTTAGTCCTTAGTCCTTAGTCCTTAGTCCTTAGTCCTTAGTCCTTAGTCCTTAGTCCTTAGTCCTTAGTCCTTAGTCCTTAGTCCTTAGTCCTTAGTCCTTAGTCCTTAGTCCTTAGTCCTTAGTCCTTAGTCCTTAGTCCTTAGTCCTTAGTCCTTAGTCCTTAGTCCTTAGTCCTTAGTCCTTAGTCCTTAGTCCTTAGTCCTTAGTCCTTAGTCCTTAGTCCTTAGTCCTTAGTCCTTAGTCCTTAGTCCTTAGTCCTTAGTCCTTAGTCCTTAGTCCTTAGTCCTTAGTCCTTAGTCCTTAGTCCTTAGTCCTTAGTCCTTAGTCCTTAGTCCTTAGTCCTTAGTCCTTAGTCCTTAGTCCTTAGTCCTTAGTCCTTAGTCCTTAGTCCTTAGTCCTTAGTCCTTAGTCCTTAGTCCTTAGTCCTTAGTCCTTAGTCCTTAGTCCTTAGTCCTTAGTCCTTAGTCCTTAGTCCTTAGTCCTTAGTCCTTAGTCCTTAGTCCTTAGTCCTTAGTCCTTAGTCCTTAGTCCTTAGTCCTTAGTCCTTAGTCCTTAGTCCTTAGTCCTTAGTCCTTAGTCCTTAGTCCTTAGTCCTTAGTCCTTAGTCCTTAGTCCTTAGTCCTTAGTCCTTAGTCCTTAGTCCTTAGTCCTTAGTCCTTAGTCCTTAGTCCTTAGTCCTTAGTCCTTAGTCCTTAGTCCTTAGTCCTTAGTCCTTAGTCCTTAGTCCTTAGTCCTTAGTCCTTAGTCCTTAGTCCTTAGTCCTTAGTCCTTAGTCCTTAGTCCTTAGTCCTTAGTCCTTAGTCCTTAGTCCTTAGTCCTTAGTCCTTAGTCCTTAGTCCTTAGTCCTTAGTCCTTAGTCCTTAGTCCTTAGTCCTTAGTCCTTAGTCCTTAGTCCTTAGTCCTTAGTCCTTAGTCCTTAGTCCTTAGTCCTTAGTCCTTAGTCCCTATTCCTGTCCTTGTAATTTTTTGATTAACTGTACAAAATCAAAATGGATATTCAGTTCATAGTAAAATCACTTAAAGGACTAAGAAAGAATTTATATTGATATTTATATATTTGTGTGCAAAAAGATTTAATTTGAATGATTACCATTTTTACTATAGGTTACAAACAGACACAGCCATGCACACTTATCCCCAACAACAACAACAACTACTTATTCTTACGAAAACCCCAACAAAATTCCTTTACCTAATAGAATACAACATTTCCCATCCTTTATAAAATTACATCCAAAGATGATATCTAAGAAAAGCAATTCCAGGGACAGAAATCGAGTTAGAATAAGGATTCTTTTCGACTTCATTTTTCTATTGCTTCGTCGTACTGAATGGGGGATAGTGGTTGCCTTATGTGGGCTTATACATACATACATACATCCGTTTAAATGTTTCTTCGATGGATATTTCTATCAAAAAAAAAAAGAATTTTTTGTATTTATATTTATTCAATCCCTCGTGCGTGAAAAAGCAATCCTTTAAAAAAATCAAATTCATATCCCTTTTACTGAGTAGCTATTGAAAAACCAAAAAAAAAAAATCCCTCGTGGACATGTTTTGTCCTATTTGTTTTCTAAGAAAAACTGATTTTTTAAAAAAAGAAAATCTGCAGTTTTTAATAAAATTCTTTGTTGTCGTCCTTAATAAACTAGGTACCTATTAAATTCCATTGGACGAAGATAAGAAAAAAAAAAAAACGAATTCCAAAAAGAAGATGGAGGAAAAAAAAGCACTTAACCAAAGAAGAAGAAGGCTTCGCATAATCTTTTACTGCACATCGCACAAAAGTACTCATTTATGATCCTTCAGTTGATGCTCTCTTAGACGTTCTAGTCCTTGTTTTGCTTCTACCACTTTGTACTTAATGATAATTACGTGGTACTTAAGTTTCTCTGTGTTTTATATGTAATTTTTATTATTCTTTTTTTTTTCTTGTCTTGCTGTTGTTGTTATTGTTGTTGTTGTTGTTGGTCTTCATTTTTTTTTCTTCTTCTTGCGTTTTGTCCTATTACGGTTTGGCTATTAGCGTGTGTTCTCTGTAAGGTAACCACTTTTATGTTAAATAAAACAACAACGCATATAGTAGTAAGTAGTAGCTGACGATGATGCTTTTGGTTAAGAAGGTTTTGAGAGTGAGAGTTGCCTTCAATCTTGTCTTGCAAATCGCATAGTATCATGGTAGACAATCTTAAGTGCAGAAAGTTGATGCATGCAATACAATTAAGCAACAAAAATGAGTTTAATAACATCAGTGTGATTGCACGGAGCTTTCTTAAGGGACTGATTGCATCGTAAAAAAAAACACTGCAAGAAAGTGCAAAACTTTTCTGATATGATAACACATTTTGTTAATGAAGCACTACTAGTACTCATTTTCCAGAGAAGATTGGAACGCATTGAAAATTCCATTGAAAAACAGCCATTTTAAAAAAATTTACTGAAAATAAGTCGAATACAATTTCACACGCCTATAGAAATGATTAGCTTTTTCGTTTTTGTGGAACCATATATTAGCTGAAAACAATATTCCTGGCAATGAGAAGTGATGGTTTAAAAAAAAAAACTAAAATCTTGTTCACTTTAATGCAAAAAAAAACACGTATACGCCACAGTGAACAAAAGTGTTTTTTTTTTAATTCTACACTCTCTGTGAATAATACGAGTTTTTTTTTGCAAAATTTAGAAGGTTTATAATTTTTAATGATCATCATGTTGTGACATACATACATTTATTATTTCTTGTGCTAACATCACCTTCATAGGGTTGTAAATGGTTCGATGAAAACAAAAGAATAACAAGTTGTGCTTTGGACTTATTAGACTGACTTCTTTATTGCTATCATATTTCACTGTAGCTACATTAACTTTGTCATGGTTTTTTTAATTGATATTTGCAGCAGTCGCATTAAATTTTAATTATTGATTTTATTGCTCAATATATATTTGCTATGCTTGCGTTTTTATATATTTTATTATTATTGATAAATAATAGATATTTGGTATGCTTGCATTGCAGAGTTTTTTTTTTGAATATGGCCATTTTAGAAGTGCATTGTATTTTAATTCGAATTCGTATCATATGGATACATTTTTAATAATTTTTACCTCTTTGTGCTCTTTGTGGACCAGAACCGTAATTACTTCGGTCTGTATGCCAGTTTGTCTGTACTTTGACCCGTAACCTAAGCCACAAACTTCCAGGTCAAGTTTTTTAGGTATAAATTCTGAGCTCAGTGAAGTTATGATAAGCTTTATATTTTTTTGGAAACTGCAAGTACAACTGTACAGTAAGTACTGTGAGCCATACAATTATTCCAATAGGTGCAATTTATCTATGATTATGATTTATGTTTAGCCAAATTGTGAAAGCAATCTAAAATATTTTAATAAAGACAATTTTTTTTAATATTTTTTAATACTTAATAAAAACAATTTGCACAGGGTGGCCCAAAAATTGATTTAATTACAAGATTTAAGATATTAAAAAAAGTCAAAATTTTTAATAAATTTTCTTGTGGCTAAACAGGATTGTTATAAAATTGACGAGAGAATGCATTTTTTCAAAACAAGGTAAAGAGAATTTTTTTTTAATTTTTTCCCCAGCTTTTAATCTGATAATTGATAATTTCTTATAAACCCTTAAGCCCTTATAAACTATTAAGTATTTTTTTTTTTTTTTTTTTTTTTATACTTTATTTCAGATGAAGACTTAAAGCTAACAATATTTACAATTTAAAAGCAATAATTAAATAAGAAAAAGCATCAAGTTTCAAATAAAATAGTTAGGAACATCCTGTTGCCCAAAGGCAAGAGTCGGATGTACCCTTTAGTTACAAAATGTATAATAAAAACAATTGATGGGGATCATTTAAAAGTAAGAACATTTAGAAAAATTATATAAAGAAAAACAAAATGAAAAATTCAAGCAAGCAAATCAAAAACAAAATTAAAACTATTAAAGTTATTATTAATATTTTTTTAATTTTTTACTCTCAAATAATTACATGCAATAATGTATCTATTTCATTGTAGTCCAAAGAAAATAAAAAAAGCTTAATATTTCTCAAGAATGAAGTTTCGACTCTCTCGCATCTAATATATTCAGGCAAGTTATTGTATAAACGAGGTGCAGTAACTAAATAAAAGTGACAAAAGTGAGTTTTTTTAATGATAGGTACAGTGACCAAATTCATGCTGTTGACACGCAAGCTATGAGATCCATACAATCTAGCAGCCGTATATCCAGAATTTTCAAAAAATATTTTTAATACTTTATAGAAATATAAGTGCTTTAGTGGCAGAATATTAAGATTCTTAAATAAATCAAAGCTTGGTGTTCTACGATTAACTCTAGCAATAATTCTGATGGCATGTTTTTGCTTAATAAGTAAAGGCTCAATTTTGTTATAATGCGTCCCGCCCCAACAAGAAAGTCCATATTGAAGCTTAGATTTAAATAAACCATTGTAGACCAATTTTAGAATAGGCAGACTGCAATACATACTAAGATGATAGATTTGCCTAACAACTTTGTTTAGATAATCTTTTAAGTTAGAAGTGTGGTTTTTCCAACTCATCTGTAAATCTATCAGTATACCTAGGTATTTAAAACTATCAACGCGCTCAATTCTAAAACAACCATCAGAGCATAGCAGGTTTTCATTATAGGAAGTAGTGGTATCATGGAGGCAATCATTATTAACCCGAAATCGAAGACAGAAAGGTGAATGATAATATATTGAAATGTCTTCACAGATATAACCCCTTAAGTTGAAAATCATAAATTTAGTTTTGTCACTTATAGTAAGTCGATGAATATAAAACCATTTACGCAGTATCTCAAGATCATAATTTACATCAATAAATAATTGGAAATAATTTTTCGAAGAATAGGACAAAGCTGTATCATCAGCAAAAGCAGTGATACTGCCCTTAAAAGGTTGAACAAAAAGCGAGTTAACAAAGATCAAAAAAAGGATAGGGCCCAAAACAGATCCTTGGGGAACACCCATATTAATGAACCTCTCTGAGCTAATATTATCTCGAATTTTAACCCTTTGTTTTCTATTTATTAAATAAGATTCAAACCAATTATACACTGTACCTCTAAAACCGGCTCTATACAATTTATCAAGCAACAAAACATGATCCACCGTATCAAAAGCCTTGGTTATATCAATGAACAGAGATGAAGGTACCTCAGAATTGTTTAAACTGCTATAAATTTCACCACAAAGTTTTAAAACGGCATCCTCCGTAGACCTACCAGTCATAAAACCATATTGGGAGTCACTAAAAAAATTTGTTTTATTTAAAAAAGATAACATCCTGCATTTCATCCCCTTTTCAAAAATTTTTGAAAAAACTGATAGAAGAGAAATGGGACGGTAGTTGTTTAGACTAGAGGTGGCACCTTTTTTATGAAGTGGTATAACTAAGGCTTTTTTTAGGGCATCGGGAAAAACTCCTTTTTGCAAGCTGAGATTAAAAATGAAACTTAAAATATCGGAAATGTAAAATGAAATTTTTTTAAGAGTTATACTAGAAATCAAATCATCAGAAGAAGAGTTTGAATTTTTTAATGGCATAATGATATTATATATTTCTTCAGAACTAAAATTTACAAAGAAAAAACTTCTTGGTTGAAAACTATCACCAATAATAGTGTTATTACAACACCACGCATTTTCAAAAGATGGAAAATTTGATAAATTTTCACTAATATTCGAGAAAAAGTCATTAAACAGATTTGCAACTTTTTCAGGATCTGTTTCAGTAGAGTTCTCAGTTTCTATTGTGATATTCACTTCGGTTTTGTTTCTGTTCAGAATGCCATTTATTATTTCCCATTCTTTTTTTGAGTTGCCTAAATTTTCAGCAAGCTTATTACCATAAAAAGTGTCTCTACAAAGGGGAATTTCAGCTTTAAGCTCAAGACAGAGTTTTTCATAGAGAAACTTTAGCCTCGCGTTATTCGGATGTTTCTTAAGACAGCTAAATAGTTTTTTCTTTTTATTTATTTTTTTTAGTAGCGAGAAATTCATCCAAGGTTTACGGCATGTTAGCTTTAAATCTTTCTTCTCCTGAACCAGAGAGTTATTTGAAATATGAAATTGAAGTTTTGTCAGAAAGAGGTCAAAGGCAACTGACGGGTTCTCTGCTTCATAAACTTCATACCAAAACTCATATGTTAAAGCAGATTTAAGAGAAACAAAATTAATTTTTTGGATTTTTTTCGAGTAAGACTGAGTGGACCTGGAAACAAACTTATCAAATTGTAGACTAACTAAACTATGGTCAGTTATTTTAAAGTCAAATACATCTGCTTTATAATTCATATTAGTATTTCTATTTAATCTTAAGAAAATGTGATCCAAGCATGAAGTACCTCTAGTAGGTTTATTTACCAAAGACCCGAAACCAAAGGAAGATAAAACAGCTAGAAAATTGTCAGCATCAAACGATTCTGACAAAATGTCAATATTGAAGTCACCTAAGAGGACTAGGTTCTTATACTTTTGATTTTCTAAAAATACAGAAAATTCATCCACAAAAGCTTTTATAGTGAAAAAATGAAATCTGTACACACAAACAAAACAAAACCGAGCACCAGATAACTCACAATTTAAAAAATACTATTATTATGTATATCATGAGGAGGATCTTCCAAAAAATTTAAATTATTATTATTTGAAATCATTAGGTATTTACAAAATTAACAAAAAACAAAATTGTTTTTGGAAAAATCCTCCACATTTTTAATTTTAATGACTTTTTCGCCTTCCTTTCTTCTAATGAACACTGATGAACTCCGAACCCAGACATAATCACATTTACCCTGTAGTTTCAGCTGTTTGGCCCACTGTAGTAGCGAACGTGTGTAAGCAGTAAGACTATCGTTTATAAATATTTTACTTTTTGCTTTTCCTTTGTTGTTGTATAGGTCACCAAAGATATTAGCTGACAATTTGACTTTGTCTGTCCGCATCTTGGTCATTATTTTTAATTTCTGAGAGAGCTTTGAAAACTTAACGCAGACAATACTAGATGCAGCATTATTTGAGTCACCACTCCTTCTCTTCAAAGTCTTTACGTAGCATGATTCAATGTCATCTCTTTCAATTTGCTCACCCACACCGGTATTTATAAGTTGAAGAACCTTATCGGTGACGTTGGTTGCATTAACATCAGGGATACCGACAATGTCAACATCACACTGCTTATCTCTCTGTTCCAATGAGTTTAATTTTGACTCCAAAAAATTAACGGTGTCAGTCAGAGTAACATTGCGCTCTTCAAGAAACCGGATTTTTTCTAGTGCATCACTGTTGAGAGTTTGCAGCTTAAGAATTTCGGCATAAAGCATTGACAAAGTTACTGTCCGCTCTCCGTTCGTCGTAGAGGAAGCGGCAGAGGAAGGATTTAATGTTACAACTGGAGCAGAGGAATGAGGTGGAATGTCATTTACATGAACAGGGGACACGATGTTTTTAGTCACATGCGAAGAAAGAGACTGGGAACCAGATGCAGCAAGATAATTTTTATGTAAAGAGTTACTTAGCTGGTTAATAAGGCAAGTCTCACATTTGAAGCCCTGAGAGCTTTTTGCAAGATTTTTAATGTCACGTTTTTCTAATTTTACGCACTTTGCATGGAAAAACATATTGCAAGATGTACATTTAACTTTAAGATCATCATTATCAATTATAAAAGATTTACACAATGTGCAATTCATAATAGTTCCTTATACATATGTATAACTTAGTTTTCTTTTGAGATTTGAAAAAGATTCACTTTATTTATGACAAATTCAAAGAACAGCCAAGAATTAATTCTCAAACGATGTGACCCCATCAACACTCACGAGAGAACTGAAAAAGCTAAATGAATTACTAGACAATAGACATGTACTTCGAATTTCACATCATCACTAATTTTCGAGAAAAATCTATGTCTGACAAATCTAGCTAAAATTGTAAGGTCAAATCCCTTACAATTTTAGCTAGATACTAGCTAGATAGACTTTGATATTCCGGTTAGACCTCTTGAAAATTCGATAAAAGTAATTTTTTGAATCAATAACTGGATGGTCGGAAACTTAACGTCAAGCGGGTACCTGGTGATAGGGTAGGTTATATATACGTAATGGGAAAAAATAAGAAAAAAAAAACGTTTAGAAAAAAATAGAAAAAGATATTCTAGGCAATTTTTTTGGTAATATAGTCACAAATTTCAAAAAATTAGATTTTTTTTTGATTGAACGATTAAAATTATGAAGAGGTCTTACATTATCTCAATATTATTGTAAATCAAATTTTTTTGGGGTCTTGAAAACAAAAAAAAATTGAAGAAATTTTGTAGCTATATAAGAGTTAGCTTATTTAAGAAACAGCCATAACGATAAAAAAACACAAGTCAAAAACACACGAAACTGTTTTTTTTTGTTTTCAAAAATTCAAGTTTCGAATTTTATGATTTCTTTCTAAAAAAAATTAAGAAGTTTTGAAAATAAAAAATGCCTTTTTTAAAAAAAAATCACTCGATTAAAAAAAAGCGTCCAAAAACTTTGTTTTCTTATTTTAAGAAATTCTAATGTTGAATTTTATTTTTTTTTCATATTTTCCGAATTGATATTCCTGTTTTCATATTTTTTTTTGTATATTCTATAGTGCCTATGACATAGGAGCAAAGTTCTCGGGATCCAATCGTGCATTTTATTTTTATTGCATATTATTTTTATGTTGAGCAATTTTTTTTTGATGCAAAAAATTTTAGTAAATTTAGTAAATTTTTGCAATTTTTAAAATTTTGTTTATGCAAATGTTTTTACTCCCCCCCCCCCACAAACTTTTTATTTCAAGTAGGCAAAATTTTATTTAAGAGCGCATTTTTACAGAAATGAAAAAAATGTAAGTAAAAAAAAAACGTATACGCCTTAGTGAACATAAAGTGTCTTTTTTTTTTTTATTAATGTCAAAAACAATAAAATAATAAATAATAATACATAAATAGTATTCAAAAAATTCAACTGACTTTAATTAAAGTAGACAATTGCAATTGACAGTACCTCAAAAAAAAAAACATAAATTCTTCTCTTGCATTTAAAAATGAAAGACCAATCAAAGCCATACGGATGTGAGATGGGATCGTTCAAAGTGTCGAAGCATGCACCAACAAACAAATAATGCAAAAATGACACAAATTGGAAGAATCACCACGAAGAATCAAAAAAACACAAAAAAAAGAAATCTATCTATATAAAACGAAGAAAAAAAAATAACACTGCTGCACACTGAAGTCAGATAGATTTATAGAAAGTATCAGATAAATCTAAAATCGCTTTCAAGGAATTTAATAACACCACCTGAATCTGTTTTTCTTGTGTCTTTTGTGTCCTGCTGTTTCTATATAGCATGTTATGGCATACTTATATCGATCTGTCTTCGTTTGTTTAGTTTCAAAATCTATACACAAAACTAGATATATATTCAATATCTCACCCAAACATGTCGAAATGCATTTTATTCTCCTGTTGTTGTTAGTGTTATTTTGTGTTTGGTCCTTTCCCATATGCAATGAAAAGGGATAGAACTGCGAACAACAACAGATGGTCTAAAAAGCTATCGTTTTCTAGGATTCGATGTGATACAATCCAATCTTTATTTCTTGGGCAAAAGCACAAGCAAAGCAAAAGGATATAACAGGACTTTTAGTACTCAGAGTGTACACTGGATCCCCATGTTGCATGTGCATCTATATCTATAGAAGGAAAGTGCCAAAAATAAAAATCTTTTCTTCTGTTTGTATCCATCGATGATGTGATGGGCCAAGGATCACGACTTTTGGTATTGGAAACGTATCCTTCTTCTTTGTTTTTAACGTCTTTTTTTCTCTTTCATTTCTTGATTTTTTTTTGAATTTTTTATAATGCAAATGGAAAATATACAAGAATGGTAGCAGCAGAAGCAGCAAAAGCTTGAGCAGTAGCATCGAGAAGAACAATAATAAAATGTCCTTGTTTCCATTTCTACACTTTTTTCTCAATTTTTTTTTATTGAAAATTTTGCTAGAAATTGCTGGCTTTTTTTTTGTTATAAGGGATATGAGGTAAATTTGTTTTGGGAAAGTCCGTCGTCGTTGTCGTCTTCGTGGCAGGAAAAAGAATTTTATTGAATGCGACACTAAAAAATGCAACAAAAAAAAATAAGTGTATAAATTTCAATATAGGAATGTTCGTAGGTATGTATTTGTGTATGTATGTATTTGGAATATAGATATGGTATAGGTACATAAGGTAATTTAGATCTGCAGATTTGTTGACAATATATGAAATTGATATGGCTCTTTATGAAATTGAAATTTGGCTTTAGTGCTTGCAATTTGCTTCAAACTGCAATATCATTTGCTTTAAAGTGCATTCTAGAAAAAAAAAAAACATGTTAAAAAGAAAGTGAGACTAAAGTGAACATGAATGTTTCATTGAAGTTTCAATTCTTGAACACTAACTAATAATTGAGCAAAGATTCTTTTTTTGGATGCAAAAAAATACTTAAAAGATGCAATTTTGAAGTATTAAAAGATAAATATTAAAAAGCGATTTTTCTTCTCTATATATTCTTTCTTCTGTATTTGACTTAAAATTTTTTGGCAAAAGTTCGAAATGGTTATAATTATAACACATGCATTTTTCAACATTTTTATTGAAACCGAACCTTTTTCCGACAGAACGTCAATCTTTATTTATTTTTTGACCAATTGTCTTACAGTTTTCTTTTGTTAGAATATTTGTTCACGAATTCTTTTCACCCATTTTTAAAAAAAATTAGTTTTTGAAAATATTATTAAAATTTATTTGACAATTTTTTTGATGACTTTTTTTCAGCTTCACTTCTTTTTATTTTTTAGAAAAACAGAATTTTGTTAGTACAGCCAAAACTTTAACATGCAGAGTTATGACCAATACAGAATTTCGACCCTCACTCTTTTTTAGCAAACGTTTTTGAGAATTTTTTGACCAATTCTTATTTTTCCGGCTAAAAAAAATTGCTGGTTTTTTCTGATATCTTTTTGTTTGACAGAGTTTTTTGTGACGGAATTCTATTTTAAGTTTGGAATTTTTTGAAAAAATTCATTTTTAGAAAACTCTTTTTTTTTTTTTGTGGAAAAAAATTTTGGAACAGTTTTGTAATGCAAAATTTGTATTCACAGTTTTTTAAATTTTTATTTCGATATTTGTCACTGTTCATTTCTGTTTAAAATTTTTTTGGAACCAAAAAAATAGTTTTAATTAAAAAAAAAAAATACTTACAACGGCGGTGGAGATAAGAAGTTGCGTTGGCACAGTGTCGCCAAAACGTGTCTAGAAAAACATGGACACCTTAGATTCCTTGCCGTCTTGATGAAAAATATTCAATTTTGAGGCTTTAAAAAAGTTACAAAAAATTGACATTTGAACAATCGTGTAGTACCCAGTGAACCATTAGTGGTTATTTTTCGAATGATTAATTTGTTTCTAAAATATATATTTCGACTTGATCCGTCCTTGACGATTTTTTTTTTCAATTTTTTTATAGAAAAATATGTTTTGAAACAGCATTTGTTTTTTTTTTGCAAAGGAATATGCATTTTTTTATTAAAGTTATTTTGGGGAATTGTCAAAAAGAAAAATAAACTAAACATTTTCATCAAATTTTGTTAACAAAAAAAAGATGTCTAAAAATATAATTTTGTAAGGAAAATTGTCAAAAAATATTGATAAAAAAATTTAATGATAAGAAATAATAAAAAAAAAATCGGAAGAAAAAATCTGATCCATTGTCAAAACAATCAGAAAAAAATGTTAAAAAGAAATTGGTAAACGCAAATCTACATATAAATAAAATTTTTACTAAAGCTTATGTCAAAAACAGTTTGTCCAGAATATTGTTTTTTTTTTTGGAATAACCAAGTGGACATTTTGTTTGATCTATCCTCTTAATATAATATAAATCCTTTAAATTACCAGAAAATACACAGTAATACCTCCTTCAAAATCACGAATAGAGATATTCTTCTTAGTATTTCAATATTCTATTCACAAAGGCAGGTCAGAACAAGAATCATTTGTCCATGAGTTCACGACCCATATAATATTTAATAAAAAGTGCTGCTACGATGGAACAAGTATAATTTTCTTTCCCAGAAGGAATTCGAATTACCATCAAAGACCATAATATTATAAAAACCCAACTCAATGAGGTTATTTATTTTAATGAATATTATGTAGGTAAGATAATATTGTTTGTATTTTTTTTTTCTTTTCTTACAAACTATAGTAGTTCCATGTGCGCCCACTGCGACATCCTCGCCCATTTCCACAAAAACCTATATTCTTATTTCCAGCTCATTAATTTTTTAGGATAATTTCAAAGACAATTGAACGAGAACGTGCTGTTGTCGGTTAATATTACTATTTTTTTTTGTTCATCTCATTCCCAAAGGATCCCCCCACCCCCCTCTATTGGTTTAGGTATAGAAATAGGCATGTCAAGGATTGACATTTTATTTGAAGAGAAAAACTAGGTTACATCCCCATTTACCCTCATCATCGATGTGTAGTACAAAATTACATCACACCTCAATGGCAGTTGAGATAATAAGTTTCTAGTTTAACATCAGTTCGGTACTACCTACCCCCCCCCCCACTTCTCATTCCCTCTATGCCATGGGGGAAATGTGTAAATAAGCCGGAAGGTCAACCATATCGTCATCGACATTATACAATCAGAATATATAGGTGAAATCTAAAGGGAATATAAAGTTTTGCCTTTTTCTTTTGCAATGCTCTATAAGACTCCTATAGCACTTCTATACGTTTTATTGTTTTCACTATGGCAGGATAATGAGTTCACACATAACGGTGACGCGTAGGTACCCATCTAACCTACACAAGACAATATTCTATTTACAAAATGTATCAGCGAATTGATTTTTTTGTTTTTTTCTCTCAAAGTATATTCTTTTGCGTTTCTTTTGTATAGAAACAGTGTGATTTGGAGAAAGACTGTATTTAGATCGAAGGGCAAAAAATGAGGATTGAAAGTTTGTATTTTTTTTTAATGAAGATTTTTTTTTTTGTTGTGTAGCTGTGTTTTGCATTAACCTTCATGAATAATAAAAGCACTGATGCCTCATGATGATGGAGGTAAATTTAATCGCAATACTCTTTTTTTTTTCAAAGATGGAGAAAAAAAATAGAAAAAAACAGCAGACTTGAATAATAGAATTTTAAAGAGAACAATTTTATGATGAATAACAGAAAGAGAGTATTTTTTTTATTATAGTGTGAAGTGAAAGTTGTAAGGGTTACAAGGTACACAGTTAGGAGATGATGGATTTATGAAGGTAGATAAATAATCATAAAATAGAAGGTTTTTGGGTTCATTAAAAATTGAGTTTTAGGTTTTTTTTTTAAACATGACATTAAAATGGTTTATTTATTGAAGTAAACAAAAAGTTGTCTGTCTGTGACCTTTTTTATGGGTAAATCATAAATAGTCCAAAAATAAAACTAATTAGACGATGTCAAAGTGAAGGTCATATATTGTGGTCAAAAGGTTTTCGTACACTTAACGGTCGTTCTTATAAGCTACAACCCAAACCACTGAAGCAGTTTTTTTTTTCAAATCTTAGAATTAAAGATATGAGGGGATATTTAATTTTGTTTTAGGGCTAGCCATTAGAAAGAGAGAACAGCCTCGATTTCATCTCGTGACCTCAATGTTTTTTTCAGGATAAGAAAAATTCGTAAATTATACATTTCAATGTACATAAGTACTAGGCACCCTTTAGATTCAAATTGTTGTTCCCTATTTTTCCTCAAAAAAAAAAAGGACAAAAATATGTTGAGCCGGTACGGAGATTTGGGCTTAACTTTGTCAATTTTCGGCGAAATTTCAATGGAACTTTTTTGACAGTAAAAATCATCCCATATTCAAAAAAAATTTAAATTCCCATAAGTATTGTCAATATTAAACTCATTTTTAGAAATTAAAAAAAAAATCGATAGCATAGTATTAAAAAAATTTCAATATCTTAAATGATAATCGTAAAAAAATTCATATCAGATTTTTCAAAACTTAAAAAAAAAACCATATTATTCATTAACTATTAAGATTTTTCGAAAGGTTTATAAACACTAGTTTACAAAATTTTGGGTCACCGATGCTACCTAAAAAAAAAAACTTTTTTTACTAATTTGGGGTCGCTGAAAATGAAAATGACATTAATTTTTTTTTTTCAAAGAACCGTTTTCGAGTTATACTCAAAAAGAGGTTTTTTTGGTCTATTTTCCAAACATTGGCTTATATCTCTTAAGTGATCTTTTTTTTTTTTAGGTAGCATCGGTGACCCAAAATTTTGTAAACTAGTGAAATGAGCATTATACTGAAAATATGAATTTGTTTGAAACATAAAATTTTTTTTCATTGTAAAACTTTGATTTTATTTGGTTTAAGACGCAGTAGCTTCAGTAAAATTATTTATAAAAGTTTTAGTTTGGCGTTTTTCTTAAGATTTTGAAATTACATATTTACTTTTTTGGAAATTTTTTCAAGTTTTTCGCTTTCCTTTATACAAAAAAAGTCCAAAATAAAAAAAAAAATACCCAACTTCGTAAAAAATACTTTATGGAATGACACCCCAGGAAAATGCTCCCAAATTAACTTGAAAATATGGCAAAATTTTACTGGGTCTAAGTTCTTCAATTTTTTCCAAATTCCTTTTTTTGTAGAAACGTATTTTGGAAAATCTTAAAGCTACCAGTATGGGGTTTATGAAAATTTTGAAAAATCTTATGTAAATTTTGAAAAATACTAATAGCAGTATTAACATAGCGCGATTTTTTTAAAATTATTTAAGACCTTTAAAAATTTTCGAGGTCCCATGTTCACCCGCTAGTTTGCTAAATTTCTCAACAGCGTACATTATCGCCTTGGAATGCTTTCCGTTATATCTTGCAACAAACGTCCTCTGAAATATTGTAAATAAGACTACTTTTATAATTAGTCAAGAATAATTGATCTCTGGAATTTATCAAAATATTTATCCATTCTAAATATACTCGTATTTCCACTTGCTTTTTGACAATTTTTTTTTGACTTTGATAAATTTTGTTTTGAAAAATTTTCTTATAATTTTTTTTTGGACAAAAGCTTTTTTGATAATTTTTGTTCACATTTTTTTCAATATTTTTTTGTTTTGGAACAAATATTCACTTAAAGTTTTTTGAAAATTTTTGGAAATTTCAAAATTTAGAGAGTTTTCTTTGTAATTTTTCTTAACCAACTTTTAAGAAAAATTTCTACTTTGTTGTTACCTGACAAACATTTTTTTGACAAATCTTCTTTAGACAGTTTTGTTTTGTGGGCCTTTTTTTATTTTTTTTTTTTGACAAAACTTTTGTCATTTTTACTGTCATCGCTCAAAGAACCACTGGTTCTATTTTGTCAGATTATTTTTGACAAATGTTTTCTCATAAATTCTTCTTGTTAGTTTTTTTCACAATTTTCTTTAACATTTTTTTTAAAGCTTAAAAAAATTTTCACCCTGACAAAACTTTTTGTGACAGTTTTTCTTAGACGATTTTTTTTTCGTCATGTTTTTTTACCTTTTTTTTGGCAAAATTTTCCTATATCACCATTTTTTTTTATTTTTATGAAAAAAAGTTTGTACACTTTCCCATTTTTTTTTAAATTATCATATCAGTTCTAAGTGAACATAAATTTTTTTAAAGTATTTAATGTACAGTCCTCCCAAATATTGAGTTGAGGGTAAGAAAGACAGGCTTCATAGGTGCCTCCCTTCCAAATAGTTTTCAAATAAAATCTCTCTGTTTTTTTATTTAATTTGCTTACACATTTAGTGCCTTTTAAATTGACATCCTGTTTGTTCATTTCAACTTCTAGACTTCACTTGGCTAAAAAAAACGGTACAGTTGTGAGACGTTAATATCAAATATCTTGCTATACTGTATGTTTTTTTTTATTTCTAACACTTCTTTAGATTTTTACGATAGAAACCTTTAAAACACTTTTGCAACTCTAAAAGTTAGTGCAATGTAAATAAAACAAATGGACAAAAACCCAGCAAAATATTGTCTCCAGAGTGGAGGAGGTGTCTCTTGTTCAACTTTCATGCCACAAGAGTCCTTGGAAGGTCTTCAATTCCCTTATACCTACTTCTCCAGTTAGGTCCTTTATACCCATAAAAAAAATAACATTAATTAAACAAAAGTATACAAAACTCCAAGCAAAGAAGTTGCCCTGTTTTTTTTTAATGTGTAATTCGTATGCAAAACTGCATGCGAAAATTACTTCTCTTCGATGATGGTACGGTACCATGGTACCGTTAGAATGTATTTTTCGGTAGCTATACCAACCATCATTTTGCATGCATTTGTTGTATAGTATAATAAGTCGACAAGGACATCTACATATATAGAAAAGCTAGAAGCACTAGGACATGTTGAAGACTATACTGTTATAGACGTCTATAGACGACGACAACAACAACAACAACGTGAGACGAGTTGTAGGTATTTACCACCCCGTAAATAGTTTGTCATAAATGTTGGAATATGTTTCATTTTCAGGACGAGACGAACAACGATAGGTATATGTAAATGTAGAACCAGAACCAGAACGACGACAACAACGTTAAGAATTTTGGAAAAGGACCAAACTTTTGGTTGCACACATCAGGGTGGCTACACTATGTACGCTGCTGATGGTTCAATGGTTTTGCATACTAATTACAATGTAACACTGAAGTTTGACTTTTGCTTCGTCTTCTTCATCCTGAGTCCTGCGCTACTGCAGGAGTATAAGCAGCAGTTCATGTTGTTGTTTTTACTCTGGGTCATTTTTTTTTTTTGTTGACGAGGTGCAAAAAGGGTTGAAGTAGTATATTATTAGGGTATGATTCGATGTTGGTAAAACTTAATAGAACTATCGTGCATCAGGAATGGGTAGTCGGAATTTGTATCATAAAAGATGCGGCGAAAGTTTAATGAAAGAGACCGTTTTATCAGGATTAGGGAAACAGAACAGTGACCGAGTTTGTATGATGGTCGATCGTGTTCGTGTGGCACACTAAAGTCAATTTCACCAGCAACCAAAAAAAAAAGGAGAGCTTGTAATTCTTTGGAGTTGCATCAGGACATGTTTGGGTGACTTTTTTTTAGAACTTTATTATCTTAGGTTGGTTTTCTTAGGAAATTCAGTTATATGGAGGAAAACAGTTGACTAAAAGTTACTTTATTAGATACTTATGAAAAGTACCAAGAAAAAAGTTTAATTCCTAAAAAACCGAATGAAAGTTTGATAGAATAACAAAAAAACAACTTATAAAGTTCACTCAAAATTGATTGACTGATTTGAATAAATTAAAAATTGAAGGTGGACTAAGATGCTCTTCATATGAGCTGCTATCTTCGTCTGGGAATAATTTTTTTAAATCTACTTCTAAACTAAATTTCTGTTCAATGCGGGGACCAACAACTGCAATTTGTGAACTGTCAAATGTGGATTTGCAGTCCACAAAAATAAGATGCAATCCACAAAGCTGCGTACATTCGCACGAATTTAACCTCTACAAAAATTGTTGTTTACCGATTTTTGTGTTGTCTGCCAACTCTCTGCAACCTCTCATACTTGTATGAATGAAATGTCAAATTCTGCGATCATTTGTAATTCAAAAAGAGGGTCGCACCCCACTGATAACTTCCCATTTGTGGTCTTGAAAACTTTATATTTAGTTTTTTTTTTCAAATAACCAAATTTTCTGCGAAACAAACTTTAGCTGTTTAATTCAAACAATCATTTTTTAAGATTGAAAAGCATTTAAATTATTTAAAGAGATTTACGAAATGCACATAATATATTATAGAGATTAAATACCTAATTGCAAAGTCAATATCATTGCTCGTTCTCAAGATATTCGAGCTGAAATACAATATTGTCACTACTTTTCCTTAGAATTTTTAACAGTTTTTGATTTTTTGTTAAAAAACTGCCCATTCAATATTTTTCAAAATTTTATCAGTTGCTAACAATCATGTTATATAGAAAATAAAACAAACAAGAAGTCAATATCGTTACCCGTTTTTGAGAAATTTGAGTCGAAAGACAATTTATACCAATTTTTGGTAGAATTTTTTGTAGTTTTTAATTTTTTGTAAAAAAACTGTCCATTGAATTTTTTTGAAATTTTCACCAGTAGTCAAAAACAACATTTTTCCTAAAATAAAATTATTTTAAAGTTAATATCGTTTTTCCATCTAAGGATATTCGAGTTATAAAATTTTTGTTTTAGTTTTTTTGATTTTAAAAAATAACGGTATATTGATTTTTTTCCAAATTCATATCAAATTTGAATGATGTCATAATGTGTCGAATAAAATTTATTTCAAGTCAATAGCATTATTTGTTCGTGAGATATTTGAGCCCAACCAAAATTTTCACTTCTTTTTTAAACTGCTATAGTAAGAAAATAACTGATTGAATATTAATGAACGCCCTTTCAGCTTCTTTCGAAGTTATTATCTGTAAAACAAAATTTATTTCAAGTCGATATCGATTACAATAACTCCCTATGGGAAGTTAATAAATACATTAATAATTGAATAAATAACTATGTTAACTAACAGATGAAGAAATAAATAAATAAACAAATAAATAAATAAAAAAATAATAACAAATAAATGAATTAGTAATTGAATAAACAAACAGATAAATAAATAAATAAATAATTAAATAAACAACAAATAAATAACAAATATATAGCTTTAACCTTTTTTTTAATTTTATTTTTAAGTTTTTTTTTTTTGTTTATTTTTTTACATAGCCAAATTTGAGATAAGGTAGTTATCGGAAAGACTGCAAGATGTATTATATCGCTCAAATAAATTAGTTATTCTAAATGAAACTTTTTCTATGTTGGCCAATGATGAGATATGTATATTTGTAAGGTGATGCAAAAATATTTCCACTTTATTGTTTCGAAGAGAAAAAACTTGTTTGACAAATTTTTTTTAGTTATGTTTTGACATATTTTTTTTGAAAGTTCCATTTTTCACAATTTTTCGGGAAAATAATGAATGATGGGATAGATGATTTAATCCAAAATATTTCTATTTGGTAGTTCCCGAAATTCTTTTGTTTTTCGTTTAACAAATTTTTTCGACAATATTTTTAATAATTTTTTTTTGTGGGCGAAAATTTGGTTTTGATATAGAATAGTTTTGACAAGATTTTTTTGGGCGTGTGTTTTTGACAAATTGTATTTTCTTTATATTTGGTACAAAAGTTTTGTAGGTAATTGCCTCAAGGCTCGTTTTTTGTTCAGTTCCAAAAATAACGGTACCTTTCACATATCCGTTAAGACAAAACATTTAAATCTTAAAAATGGCTTTAATGAGTTTGCTGAATATTTTCAGTGATGATTTGCAAGTACTTAGAATTATTTAACAGAATCTGCCATTGAACGTGATTTTTTATTTCGATTTTCTCATAAAGAGGTTCACGATTTTTGAACAAAATTTTTATGAGAGAGCTCAAACGATTTTCGAACAAAAAAATCAAATTGTCAGTTTTGAGCTCAAACTCCTTTTTTGGATTGTTTTAGGAATTCAAGTAAGCAGTAAAAAATTGCATGCTTTTTCATATTATAGGCCTGATTTTATTTTGAAGAGTTTTTGAACAGATTTTTTGTCAGCTTTTCTTTTTTTTACGATAAAAATGTTTGGCAATTTTTTTTTTTACAAAAGTTTGACAAAATTTACTCTTGGAAGAATAATTTTTGCAGATGAACTTTTTTTTTATAATTTGCACGTGCTCAAGGGTATGGTGTACCCTTTATATGTTTTTCAACACAGCCCGGGCGTGAAGGATAGGGATGGGAAGGGAAAGGTGTACTTTTAAGAGACAAAAAAAAAAAAAAACACACTGCCACCTAGTTAATAAAGAGACCTCCGAACTTAGATTCGAAGTTTGTTCTTTTTTGTTTTGTTCTTTTTAACAGATTAACTAGTTAATAAAAAATTTTTTTGTTTTGTTATTAGATTCGAAGATTTTTATTTTTAAATGAAAAACTATAGTAAAACTTTCAACAATTTTTTTTTTGTTGACATGATGTTGATTTTTCAAGAAAAGCCATCTTGTGGCAATTATATTCATTAAAAATTAGAAATATTAAAAAATATCGACTTGGATGAAAAACCTTTAGAAAATGAAAATGCGACATTTTGAAGCCAAAATTTCATACGTGAATCCGTAGCTGAGATTTTTTGAAATAATTTTTGCCAATTTTTCATTTTCTTCAAAAATTTATCCAGAGGCTCTTTTTTCACAAAAGATTAAAAAACTTAAACTGAAAAATACATTTAACACAATTATGTTTAAAAAATTCATATAACAATCTAAATGAATGCCAATTATTTAATCACCAACATTTTTTCTCCCAAAATCCAAAAAAAAAGAATCTTTGCTTTTGCTAGGTAAAAAAAAATATATTCCCCGATGCAAAAAAAAAAAACTTTCACAGACTTTCAATGAACTTTCATCAAGTTATTCAGAACGAACGAGCTTTAAAAAAAAATATATGCGGGTGGCCGGGTGTGTTAAATTATCACCATCTCTCTATACAAATTGCTTAATTAGAGCTTCTGGCTATACCCTACACACCCAACCCAGCCTGATGCTAGTACCCATCAGTGGTGATGACAAAAGACTGAAAAATATATTTCAAAAAAAAAAAAAAATTAAGAGGAAGCAAAAGAACACGGCCCCATGGACCGATAAAAATTTATAGCGTTGTCAGAAGTAAAAAAAAAAAATAAAGATAAAAATTGCTTTTAATTGTAGATACTCACGCACTGGACCTGATGAATTTTATTTTACTCGCTCTTCCAATCAACGGCTTTTTGTCATTTTTTTTTTCGTTAAATTTTATTCTGAATTTAATATAAATAAATTGAATAAATGTAAATAAGTTCAATGAAAGTTTGCAGGCTTTGGGAATAAACATTTTTTTTTGTATTTGGCTAACCATGAGAAAGTATATGAATATTGATAAAATTGTGGTCTTTTGGTAGATAGTGGCATGAATAAAAATTTTGGAGTATTTTGTCAGAGTAAATAACGGTGAATTTATCTTAATAAATAAATTAATATATTTTAGTTTTTTTTTCGTAAGTTTTCTTTTGGTATTCCAATAAACGGGCATTTCGAAAAAGTTCTATTGCTATTGCATATGTATAATTAGATGGCAACTTTTGGTTTTGCAAAGTTTTCAGTTAGCTGACTGTTAAGCTACCTTTAATGATTTCATCGTTTCTCTGGTTATAACGAAGTAAAATTACATAACCGAAGATTTCAATTCAAAAGAACAGCCGAATCTGATTCCAACCAAAATCTAACTTAATGAAAAATCTGGAAATTTTTTTTTAGCCCTTTATTTCATTTCGAAGGATCGAACAACGAACAAAACTGCAACACAAGTATAATTTTTAACCCAAGATTTTACTTGAAAGAAATTAGCGATTAAATATTCATCTCAAGAAAAAATACTTGATTCAAATTTTCACTTGGAAAAAACAATAAAATTGAATATGATTTAAATAAATAAATAAATACTTAACCCAAGATTTAAATTTGAAAAAGCTATTAAATTTAAACCAAAGATTAAATTGAAATAAAGTTACACAACCCAAGATCGTACTTACAGATTCTAATCAGGGTTAACCATCAGAAGAAAAACTACCTAAGATTTCACTTGGGTAAAACTAGCTGATAAGGAAAAATATTTAACCCGAGATTTTATTATGTAAGATCAAACGAATCTGATTCCAACCAAAGGCTGATGTAAAGTAAAAATACACAACCAAGCATGTTAATTGACAGAAGCCAGTAAATCTGATTAAAGATTAAACGAAACAAGTTCAAATCAAATACTAACCCATGGTAAGCTAGCTTAACCCAAGATTTATTTTTGAAAAGAACAAGTGAATCTGATTCTTACTAAAGATTGATCCAAAGTAAAACTATTTAATAATATTTTCCAAAATGGCCAAACAAAAATTTTTGTCAGGTACCGTTATTTTTGTTCTTGGAAAAAATATCACAAAAAAAAATTTGGAGAAAAGTTTCAAAGATATCCACCCTCCCGTTCTGGCAAACAAATACTCATGTAATGAGAGCTCAGCTTGTGCTGCTATGTGCCTTAAATATGTATGTATTTAACTTCTTGCGAGTTTGAAAAATTTGCGAAAACATTTTTTTTATATTTTTGCAGTTTTCGCAAATTTTTTTTTATATTGTTTTCTTCTTAAAAAATTACTCTTAGAACCAAAATTCATTCTTGCACCTTTTGCCACCGAAAATAAAGCTTGCCCCTTAGCGTGAAATTAGCATTGTCTTTTTTGATATTCAAAAAATTAAAGTTGTGTTGTTGTCGTGTAATGTGCACAGACACACCTTAGCTTGCACAGCGCGCCTTTGATATTTTTTAAAACACCGCAAATATTTAACTATGTATTACAAATTAATTTTTTTTTTTTGCAAATTTGCGAAATTTTAAAATATCTAACGTGTGCCCGCCCTGTGCCTAGTTTGCCTAGTTTGCGTTTCAAAATGACATATCTGTTGCTAACTTCACGTTGCAAAAAATACAAAATACAACTTCACAGCCCTCGACCGGAGTTCACATTTGCAGTTTTCGAAAACGGGTTAAACTTCCGAAGGAGATTCGAGAAGGAGGGTTTAGATTTGCAAGCCTTATAGTCTTAGTGTAAATAAGTAAGTAGTAGTTTTAATATTGGGACCGTCTCTGATAACTGCACTGGAAATTCCTGTGCTTAACGATGACAGTTAATTTTTGAGAGTTCAAATTAAACAGCCTTAACTCAACTCAACTCTATTAACTCCGTGTAATTTGATACTTTATTGTTCCATTGTGATGTGAATTAATTTGATGAGCTACAAAATGTATACCTATTGTTTCCAAATTAATGAACCTTATTTTTGAACCTAAGCGAACAGAAAAAAAAGAAACAACGAATTCACTAATAGCCAGCCCATATACATACATATTGTTCAACACAATCCTCATTGTCAATCACAACCAGAACAATAAAAACAATAAACCTTTCACACAAATTCCCTTAAGGATGATATACGTACGAGTATAATAATCTTCTAATTACCAATCGACTTCTGTGAATTAATGACAAAACGTTCATCGGCGTCGTCGTCGTCGTTGGTCATTGTTATCACCAAACTAAGCACACAACAATAATTACTTCAAATGTCACCGCTGCCTTTGGTATTCGTTCATATATATCTACATTTCAGCCATTTTGTATCCATCTATATATTTTATACCTATGTACATATATATAGATTAAGTTGGAAGGTATTGTCCAATGTGTCAAAGGATTCAAGCGGCGCGGCGGGTGACCCTAAACCATATTGAATTGGTTCATTTAGCGTAATTGACTGCTTGTGCTTGTGGTGACTTTCTCTGATGCTTTGGAATCTATTATTATCGTCTCTCATATATTCTATAATATACATATAACAATATTGGAATACAGAGAAAACCAAGATGCACAAAATGCATTGTGGCTTGGGGTGTGACAATTCTATCTAAATGCGGTAGATGGTGTATATAGACAATAACAAATCATGAAGGCATTTTATACTAATTATAATTATGTAGGTTATAAAGCCAGTAAATAGGTTTATTGGGAATTCAATAAAATTATTATGTGTTTTTGGTAAAATAAATTACAACAATAATGAAATTCCAAGAAATTTTGGAATTTCTTGTGATATTTTTGGAACAAAAGACTTCTTGATGAACATTATTTAAATTTCATTGTTTGTGACTTAAGAGTGAAAAAATTAATTATTACATTTAGAGTCTGGTAATTCAATCCCATCTGAAATCCCGATAGCTCCAGGAAACTCAAAATCACAAATAAAAGGAAATTTATACAGCTAGGTTGCAGAAATCGAGTGAAATGAAACCGAAATCGAAAATGCAAATCGAGTGAATTCGTTTTCAGTGTTCATTTCGAGCATTTCGAGCGATTTGGTAACTTCGAGCTGAAATCAGTCATTTGGGATATTGTTGAAGTATTTTTATTTTGGCAAATTGTTTTCTTGTAAACATTTGTTATTTTAAGACTGAAAACAAAAGTTAAAGCCTGTCAATTATAATTTTGTATTGTACACGTGGGTTCATTTCATATACTACCGTCTTAATAAAAGTGCCTTTCTAATGGTGCTGGAAATTATTGAGCCACATCTTAAGCAATCTTCAATTCCTGCAACTTTGCAGCTTGCCTCAGTTTTGCATTTTCTTGCCGACGGAAGCTTCCAAAGGTCAATTGGGAAGGTTGCTGATATCGCTTTGGGTCGAAGCACTGTTTCAAAAATGGTAACAGAAGTACTTAGAATTTTGGAGAATCGAATTTGCCCAAGTTGGATAAAACTTCCTATGCTCGATGAAGATCAAGGTAAATCAAAATGACATGTTTTTTGAAAAATTCAATATTCCGGGCGTAAGATAGGATGCATTGACGGTAGCCATATTAGAATGTCGCAGCCAAATCAAGATCCAACGCTTTTCTATAACAGGAAGGGGCACTTTTCAATGAATGCAATGATTGTAAGTTTTATTTTTCAAAAACTAGTACATTACTTACGTTCCTTTTTAAAAAGATATGCGATTACATCTTAGTAATAAAAGCTGTCGACACCCGTCAGTCGTTCAGGATCAAGTCATGATGCTCTGATCTGGAGTATGAGCAAAGCTCGGAACTATTTTCAAAGAAGATATGACAGAGGGGAGCGTTCTTCCTGGCTTTCAGGAGATGTTGGCTATGGATTAGAGTCTTTTCTTCTGACGCCCTATAGGGATTCACAAGAGGGAAGCTTAGAGCACGCATTCAACCAAAAACATTAAAAGTTGAAAAGCTTAAATAAAATTTTAAAAAGGAACACAAATGTTTTTATTCAATTCTGAGTTTAAAATCTAATAGGAACCAAAATGAAATTAAAAGCTTAAAAAAAAGAACATAAACGTTTCTTCAAAGTTCTGAGTTCTTTAAGGCTTTTTTTAGTCTTGCAGTCAACTTCTCTTATAAATATCGAGCTTCATTTCTTTTAGCTCTCTCTCTTTTTCAAAAGAATTTCCTCTACACGTAATTTTTCCATTTCAGTGTTGTGTCTCTTTGTTTCTTCGTTTATTGCTTAAAAAGAATTTTGAACAAAGTCCACAGATTTTTGTAGCTTTCTCATAGTATGGTCAATATCCCTTACAACAGGAGCAAGTTTGCTGGAAGCTGCCATTGTGCCCTCCACTTTTTCACTTTTTCTAATCGCCTGTCTCTTGTTCCACTATTTTACATCGAATGAACAAGAACAAGATTGTTTTGAAATCGCTTGCAAAACGGTAAAATCGAATTGTGGAACACTACAATTTCACTTTGTTTCAATTTCGATAAATTCGGAATTGAAATCCATAAAATCGAATTGTAGAACACCGAATTTTATTTTCGATCGATTTCGATTTCATTTCGAGTGAAAGTGAAATGTAGAACCTAGCTGGTAAGCCCACAAAAAAAAAAATGGAGTAGATAACACAAAAAACTTTAAATACCCTTGATACCAAAAACAAAAAATCCCGAAAGGCTTTCAAAATATGTGATTTTTCGATTTTTTTGGTTTTTTAGAAATTTGTTCTGCTCAATATATATAAAAAAAAATTTTAAAATAATTCTTCTGATAGAAAATTCAATATCTTTAAAAAGAAGAAGGAAAACAAAGAAAAATATTCATTACATTGAATTGCTAAAGTAAAAGCTAAAAACTAAGTTTCAGCTCAAAATTGAAAACATCAAATCAAATTTTTGAAAAAAAGTGTTTTTGGCACTTGTAGCGGTTTTTTAAAAAAATATTTTTCATGTAGGTATAGATTATTTAAGTTATTTAAAAAAAATTGGTATGCCAGTTTTAAGTATATCTATTAAACAAAGTGTAGTAAACAAAGTATTGAATTTGAAAAAAAATTATGTGTGTTGTTTCAAAACCTAAAAAGCATATTTTTTTTAAATTTTACATCAGATATTACTATTATTAAATTTCTTTCCGTCAGACCCTCAAATATATGGTTCTGGTTAAAAAACATTTTATAAATATTATGTTATTTGATAAATATGTTTAGTATTAACAATAGGTACTGTTATTTTTGGAGATAAAAGAAAATCAATTTCCACTCAATGGATGCCCTTTAGTCCAATTTTTTTAATTGATGTTTTTTTTAGTTTTTGATTTTTATGTTAATTTTTGGGAAATTTTCTTAGAAGTACATACATTATATATAGTTTTGAAATAGAATAAGACAAAGATGATTTTTTTTAAATTGACTTGAAATAGACTTTATTCGAAAGATAATCTTTTGGCATAATTAATTTTATTTCATTACTTTTTTCGACTTGTTGAAACAACAGCTCCTGCACATCATACATAGTTGTTTATTTGAGGAACGAAAAAGTTAGTAATCATGGCTCTATAACGGTCACCATTGACTCTAACGTTCTGACTAGCCTCACGATTCCTCCTGTCCATAAAGTACACCAAACGATCAGTTTTTGTGCATGTAACGGTGTCTCAATATCTTCTCGGAATTTGGATAAATTTGCACAATTTGGAAACGTTGTTCAGGAGGCGTCCGTCAGTCTATCCATGTTAAAATGCCAAACCAAACTTAACAGCTGCCAAAATGGCCGCCAGTGATATACATATGTAAGTGTTGCCAACTTAAAGTTCTATAACTCTGAAAAAATTGTCATAGCCGTTTTCGAGATACATAAGTGCGTTTTGTCGTAACGGTTATATGACCGTTCATATCCCATCTATGGAATCTTAAAAACCTTTAAAAAAAACTTTAAATTCCATTTTTCTTTAATTTTTGATTTTTATATTCTAGAACAAAACTTCAAAACTTATACAGATTATTATAGGTAATGTATAATTTTGAAAAAATGAACAAAATAGTTTATTTTTGTTAATTTATATTTTTGATAATTTTTATTCAAATAAAGTTCATGGATTCCACGTAAAAAAAGCGTTGCGAAAATTCAACACGAATTTTCTTTAAAACCAAAACCTAATTTTATTTAGGATTTCCTCTTTTAATACAGAAACTACACAGTATGTGAAATTACTAAGTCAACTGGAAGCCGCTGGAAATATTTTAAAATACAAAATAGCTATAGGCACCCAATTTTGCTTTTCACCATTTTCTTAACAGCATATCTTTGAATTTCCCTTTACAATCCTCCCAATGTCATGTTGTAACAGTGTCGTTAAAATTGTTCATTTCAAAAAGAAAAGAAAAAAAAAACTACACTATCATAGTCAAATATATAGGGACAAGTCGAATTGGGTGATGATTTCATTTCATCAATTCGCTTCTTTCGATGATTCCCAAGTGTATCGTTTGATACAGAGAATAACGAAATAGACCCCAAAGGCCTCTGGACGGACACAATGACCCGAAATTGATTTGAATTGGAAATCACGACAAAAACGATTCATCCTATCCCAATGTAGCTTGTGGTGAGGACGGGCAAGGATATGTATTATTTTTTTGTTTTGTATATCCTTTCAGAGTATAGGCAATAGAAAGGCTACAACTAGGGTCTGGGGTTATCTGAATGGAGTGATAGATATGTTGAAGGCGTGGCATTTTTGTTTTGTTTATTTGCTCATCGACTACTCTAAAGGAAATGTAATAGCCCTGGAGGGTTCTTCTATGAGTATTCCATTTAGAAAAAGGACACAATAAGAGAACTTTCCGATTGAATTCAATAGATTATAGAATTGAATTTTTTAGTTGCTTCGCCTTTATGAGGGCAAGTTTAAGTTTTGTGTGTCTAGAAAATTAAAGTTTTGTATCAAAATTGACATTAAAAATTGTCATACCGTACGTTCATTGTATCGGTTGATAAGTGTAAATGCTTATGTGGGAAAACCAATTTAATTTCTTTCAATGTTTTTTTTTTTAGAGAGAATTTTAAAGCCAATCCTGTGGAATTTCAAGAAGTTTTAAATTGAAATTTAGCTGTTCTATTACAAGAACAGATTGATATGCTCTCAAAATGATAATGGAGACGGAAGAACCTACAAAAGATGCCATGTTGTATCAAAATTGACAGGATGTCAAGGACGTTTTACCAAACACCTAAGATATAGTTTTTCGAGATTTAAGGATTTGAATTTTTTCGGAATCTTGAAATTTCAGGCATTTACAGTTTTTATATTTTTAGAGTTAGGTATCGATATAATTTGGGTTCGGGACTTTGGGATCTTTCGGAATTTCAACTTTTAAAGTCTTGGATATATTTCAGGACCTTGGATTTCCGGTGTTTTGGCTTTTCAAGAATTTGGGGTTTCAAAAGTTTTTAAACTTTCAGGATATTGAGTTTTCCACCAGGTGATTTCCGCTATCAGCTATAATTGATTCATCATTTAATTATATCTGCTTTGCCAGTTCTTCTGTCTGAATAAATGCCAAATTTTTCGTTTCGTTTTTGAGTGTCTTGGGGTTTCAAAATGTTGAAATTTAGGGTCTCCAAGATCTTGAGTTTTCCAGTTTTGAAGTTTGTGTTATCGGGATTTTTTACTTTTAGGAGGTTGGGCGTTTCAGAATCTGAGTTTTCGGGATTATGTCTTTTCTGGATTCGGGTTTTTGGGAGATTATTTTCTGGATTTTGAGATTTCAGAAATCTTGGAATTTAGGGGTTATGGGCTAATTTAAATGGTTCTAATTTTCCTAATAATTCAGTGAAGTGACATTCATTCGTCCATTGATTTATATGGCAATTGTTTTATAATTTATCTTATCAGGTTTTAGAATTATGTTTTTTTGGATATTATTTTTGTTTTTGGGATTTTTTAGTTTTGGGGTTATCTTCATCTTTTGATTTCGAAAAAGTGTGTTTTCCTGGATTTTAAATATCTAGAATCGGGGTTTTGGGTTCTCAGAGCTTTGAAATTTTTATATCTTGAGTTCGTGTGATCAGGATTTTGTGTTTTCAAATACATATTTGTTTCTGAGAGTTTCATATTTTCAGAATTTTTTGTTAACAAGGACTTGAGTTTTCAAGGTTTTGAGGCTTCGGCAATTTGAAACGTGGATTTTATTATTAATTATTTTTACATAAATTTGTGTTTTCAGGATCTTGAGAGCTTTCGAGATTCTGAGCCAATTTGGACATTGCTTCGGGTATAAAGGGTTTTCACAATAATGGATTTAGGGGTTTCTTCATTTTTTTAGTAACCTTTCTTTTTGTATGAAAGCCATTTAGAAATCTTATTGTTTTTATTTCATTTTATGTTGTTCATTTTTCTCTGTAATTCTCTGCACAATTCTATTTATTTTTTTTAGAAAGATTAACGTAGACTATAACGTTAAAAAAAACTCATGTACCTACGAAGTCTTATCCATCTCTTAAATGTGTGTTTTAGACAATCAATGGCAAAAAAAACTTTATTACTTTCGAAAACCAATTTCTTAACTTACAAAAAAAAAAACAAACAAAAAATCAATATCAATTAAATTAACAATAAGCAAATTGAAACCCTTGACCATTTTTTTAAACCTAAAAAAAAATTCACTGACCTTGCAATAATCATCTATCCTTTAGATCATTAACTTTTCAATCCCTGAACGAACCCTTAAAATAACAAAAAAAAAAAAAAATAGGTATCTCCAGGATCTTTTGTTTTTGTTTTAATCTAAAAACATCTTTCTAAAATCTATTGTTCCTCTTTCATGAAGGCATCCAACCTTTGGGCTTTATTTTTTGTTTTATTTATTTTAGTTTCCCCAGACAATTAGCATTACAAAAAAAAAAGTTCAAATTCAAATAAGTATCTCAAACAAAAGAAATAGAATAGAGAAGAAAAACAAAAAGATAAAAAAATAAAATATTGATTCCCGTTTCTTAACCCAACTCTCTTTGGTAATAATTGAAAGAAACCCAAATCATTCCATCTTCTTGTTGTCAACGCTTTTAGCCAGACATCGGCTTAATTTTTTTTTTCTTGCTTATTATCTATACGAATATTTTCAAATGATAGATACCTATCTCTATTTTACCTATTGTATTTTTTTTTTATTTTTGAATTTAACCTTCAATTCATTATCTGTAATCAAATTTTCCTTCCTTGCGCAATTTGATCCTTTGCCTCATCGCTGGGGAGCATTGTCTTTGACTTTCTCGTATTGGTTTTTGGCCTTCGATATAATTTTTCAATGTTTTTTTTTTTTTCGAATTTAAATTAAACGAAGAATTTTTGGCGTTGATAAAGTACAATTCAAATTGGGAATATAATAAAGTGATTGTTTGACTTTATCAAGAAATTGGAAAAGAGTTCTATTATTTAGGAATTAATATAAAAATCATTGGAAACAAAAATCGAGCTTCAAGAGAGTTTAAATGGGTTAAGTTTAATACATGTTTATTTCCACTTGTGTTTCCTCAAATCTTCAACGTTTAACCTGACCAAAATCTTATTTGAGGAATCTATTTGAGCTCTTAATCATGGATTTAGCTAATCAACAGATTTCCGTTGATAAGAACTATTTAACCAGCACCACTTGAATTTATTATTGAAAACCTTAAATACCTACTGTTAATAAAATGGCTCTTATTCGAAGAAAAGTTAACTTAACCCAAGATTTCACCTTAAAAACCCCTGTTTTTTTTACTTTTTTCTTTGTCTAAAAATGATATTATAAAGAAAATTATAAAAAAAATTCGTGATCAATTCAAACGCAGGGTTAAACATTAAACCCCAAAACCTTACCAATTTAAATAATCTCTGGTTAAGTATTTTTCTTTGAAATAGTCATTGGGAGTTTGATTGTCTTTCTTCTTCAAATTAAAATCTTTGGTTTAGTAATTTAAATTCAAGTTCTGTTGAATTCGCAATCGTTTTATGCTTTATAGGTAAATCTTTGGTTAATTACTTTTTTTTGTGTTACATTATACTTTTGGTTGAAAACTAATTAGTTTTTATTTTCGTAGTTAATTTTTTTCTCATATCGAATTACATTTCAACAAAATTCAGAAATCATAGGTTAAGCATTTGGGTAGTTCGTTAGAAAGATATTACCTACTTTTAAATCAGGTGAAATCTTGGGTTAAGTTAACTTTGCTTCGAATAAGAGCAACGGAAATCTGTTGATTAGCTAAATCCATGATTAAGAGCTCAAACAATAGATTCCTTAAATAAGATTTTGGTTAGCTTACACATTGAAGATTTGAGGAAACACAAGTGGAAATAATGATGGATTAAACTTAACCCATTGTTAAACACCAACTCTTGGAATCATCTGTGAAATTGCGATATAAATTTGTTTGTTTCGGAATAGCTAACTCCGGTAACTTTTATAAGTGATATCTTGGGTTAACTATTTTTCATCTGATAAAATATAGGTTAAGTAAATTTCCTCGGATTAGCCTCTGGTTGAAATTATATTTCCTTGTTATTTCCAGATGAAAGTTTATTTGTTTTGATTCTCCTGAGTGAAATCACGGGTTAAGTTATTTTTATTTTGGCTAATACATTGGTTGCAATCAGCTTAAACGGCTTTTTCCATGTAAGATCGAGGGTTAAGTATTTTTCCTCTGATTACCCTTTGGTTGGCATCAGATTTACTTGTTCCTTCCAACATCCAAGTAAAATCATGGGTTAATGATATAAAATTCATACAATATGTAGTTCAATAGCTCCTTATGAAGCAACTTAATTCAAATTTCAAAGCTATGTTTTTATTTTCAACAGCTCTCCACTTATTATGGCAATTATTTTGTCAACAAGTACATAAGTATATCTGTTGAAATATTGTACCATGTCTTTCACTAAGAACACTCAACTAAATTTTCTTTTTCTAGTTCAATGACTCCAAAAATGTATCAAAAGTCCTCTACAATGCTCCTCTCCTACATAGGTACTCGTAGGTACGTCACAGTACCATGTATAATAATAATTTATCTTATACAAAAAATAAAGTAGCAATCTCAATCACTTGAATTGTTGTTGAACTGCTCCTCAAATCGATAACTAATTTAGTACCTCTCTCTACTCACCTATGTACCTATAACATAGCTATGGATAAATTGTATGCTTTTTGTAACAATGTTTGTAACATATTGGTGGCTTTATAAATGTTTCGTGACATTTGACCCCAAAAAGGCTCGTTCTCTTTTTGAGAAAAAAAAAATAATGGTCCTATATTGCTACACACTCAAATATAGTAAAAAAAAATTTCTATGCTGTTTTATTGTGTCTCAAAGGACTTCGGGACTTCATCTGATACTTTGATAGATAATACCGATTCTTTAGTGAGTTCTCTATACAATCGCCTTTAACGAATAAATAAGATTTTACTTCAGCATATTGGAGTGTTGCCACTTTACTTGGAATACACGAAACAAAATATGTTGCAGCAGTAGGAATGCTGCTATTTGTATTAAGTCCATAAAAGAGATTAGAAAACTCCTTAATAATCTTTTTTTAATAATAATTGGAGTTCTTGTGGATTGTATTAGATTTTCAAATTTGTTTTCGATTTGACGTTTTTTAATAAAAAAATATTTTGTATTTTATCCCGATATCTACAAGCCGGAGAATCCAAAATCAATAAAAATTCAAAATCCAGGTACTCAGGATTGAGGTCTAGGGTTTGATGAATTTTGGGTTTAAGAGGATTTTGAATTTTCGGGATTTAGAATTCCTTTTCGTTTTTGGGATTTTGAGTTTTTGTGATGTTCGGGGTTTCAGTTTTTAGGATTCAGATTCGCACAATACTAAACTTAAAAAAAAAACCATAGATTATTCCGAATATCCAAAATCCCAAAATCAAAATCGCTACTTTTGAAATAAAATCAAGACATATTTTTATTTTAAGTATATTATTTTTTGAGAATATAGGTTTTCGGAAATATAGGTTTCTGAATTTTTGACTTTAATTTTTCGAATCTTAACTTATTAATGTTATTGGAAAAATCTTATTTTCATAAAACAAAAAATAACGAAAACCTGAAATGTTGGAGTCGCAGTTTTTGTGATTATAGATTTTCAGCTTAAAGAGATATTATTACTCTTTGTTTTGGTGCTAATATATGAATTTCTGAATTTCGGTTTTCTATATTTCACCCGTCTAACGCCCAATACCATAATCTTGGAAACGGAAAACCAGAAAATAAAAAAACCTTAAAGTTTAAAATTCATAAAATCTAATATCCCAAAAAAATATAGAAATTTTATGTAAAATAAAAATTGTGGGCAAATGTTTAACATCATGAGCCTTATTGTATTCTTGGTTCTCTTGGAGTTTGGAAACTCTAAATTATTTTAGATCTCAGTATTTTTTCCTTCCTGCTCTTTAACATTTATTGTGTTTGGAGTTGGAATTTGAGTCCCAGAAACCGAGGTTCCGAGACCCCGAAATTTAGATAACCCTAGATCCCGAAAGCTCAGAGCTCTTAAAATTCAAAATCCCAAACCAAAACCTTTAAATCCCGAAAATTTCAGATCGCGATTTCAAAGTATTTAAGGTATTCAAACTCCAGGATATTGAGCTCTTGGATTTGAGCTTTCAGATTTATTTTGGGATTTCAAAATTTACAGTTTTCTGTAAAATGAAATCAGCACAAAAAAAAATTGGCAACACTCTGTCACCACTCAAATAAATTACTTTGTCGTTGGATTCAGTCTGTGGGATCTGTGATGAGATGGTTTTTGTATATTGTGTGCAGATATTCGGTTTTATGTGACCATATAAGTAGTTTTAGAAAATGTTTGATTCGTTCTATTCTATTTGACAGGATAAGTGGGAAGTGGGTGTGTGATTGAGAACACAAGAGAATTTATATTGAAATTTATATATATAAAAAAAAAAAAACTAAACGAACAATGATCTGAAATTTCAGCAAAGAAAACAGAAACTTAATCAAATTAATTTATTTGTTTCTTTGTTTGTTATTATTTAGTGTTCACCATGTTTTAAAGTTGAGTATACATATAATGTACCAATATATTTTCAAATCAATTTAAAATGTCAACACTCTTGGGTTGGGTTAACCGTAGGAAAAAAATTTCAATCATAAAAACAATGAATCCCAGGAAGATGAAGGAAGACATCAGTGTTAGTTTTTTTTTGTGAATTCTAACATGAAAACATAATTCCAGAACCATTTTTCATACAGTTTTTTTCCTATGACAAAATAATGTCTTTTTTTTCCGTATTGAAAACGGGTGATGAATATCATTTTTCAATGACTACCCCAAGGGTATATTTTATCGCAAAGTGACGATGCCGACAACGAGGATGTTGATTGCAAAAACTAAAGCATGATGACGGCTAAGGTTTTTTTTGTTGTTTGTTTGATAAGTTTGATCTAAGATACCTACTGGAACCTAATATTCATATCTTTTGTTATATCGTTTGCTAGGAGCAAGGGTGAAAAAATTGAGCATTCTCATAAATGAAAGTGTGGAAATATTTTTAATAAGACATCAGTGAGGTTAAAGATATTGAGGTTGAAATTTTATTGAATTGAATTGAAAGGAATAGAATGGAATTGAATTGAATCGTTGTATTGTGCTGAAAATTCTATAGTAGACGACAGCCTGGTAGACCATGCTTGCGCCGGAGAGATAGTGTAGACCAGGACCCCCGAAGCCTTGGAGTGCGCAACTGAACGGCGCGCAGTGGTTTGAGAGCGCAAAAAAATAAAATTTTTTTGTTTTTATAATTAGCGCGCACTCAAGGGGATTCTTATGTACCCTTTATATGTCAGAGACACAGTGCGAGTCAAAGGTAAGAAAGGAGATGTCGGTGAACATAAGTCTTGAATTTCGTTACATCACAGTGAGAGGGAAAGACAGAGCGTGGAAGGGTATTCCACATTCGCGTAGTACGGCTAAAGAACGAATCCCTGAATCGACTGAAATTGGGTTCAAGAGTAAACTGATGAGCATTCCTAGAAGCGCGAGTATTACGGTTGAAATGTTTAAGGGGAAGAATGCAACTGGCTATTTCATTTGAGCACTTACCCTAAAAGTAACGATAAAAGAGTGAGAGACAGGAAACGTTACGCCGGTGTTCGAGTGACGTAAAAGTAAAGATTATGTTCCTGCCTCCGATCATTTGAAAAAAAAAAAAATTATTCAAGGTACTAACCGTATTTTCAACAAAATTTTAGATGTCTTTTACCGAAGTTCCTTAAATGAAATTCGGAAAATTTATATATCATTTTGTTGGTCTATTCTTTGGTTATCTAAAAAAAAATATGAATTATAAAAGAAACCTCTTATAAGAAGCGTGCGGATCCCTGCGGTTGAGGAAGTTATGTTCAAATTTGTATTATTTAATCGGTTTTCAAAAAACTCGGTTTTGAGGGTGGAGTATATCAAATAGTTATAATTCTTTAGGTTCTAAATATAAGAACGAGCTGTTCAAAACCATTATTTAAAAAAAAAATTTGTACCTTTATTTTAAAAATAAAATAAAATTTGTGCCTTGACCAAAGTCTGCAGAATTCGATTTTTTGCACAACAATTTATTTATGTGCAAGTTTTATTATGTTAAAAGTTTTATTATTTTATGATAGATAGAATTATATGGTTTTTTTTTACATGATTTTTTTTCTACTTGTACAATTTTTTATGACTTTTAAGGATTAGTAGGTATTGTCCATAAGAATGTTTAAGTTCTTGCTTAAAACTATATTTATAAAGGATTAAAAACAAAATAAGTCATTTTTAACCGATTGCGCAAGGTATGTAAGAAAAATTATAATTTTTTGTCAACCAATAAGCAAAAGTGAAGTATTCAATTTTGTGTTCCGAGCCGACTTTTAGTCGCAAAGTAAAATATATGCAACCATATCTTAAAAGGGGAGCGGGTCATAATCCTGTATGTCAAAATACTGTATGACAAAATACTGTTTGGTCAAAATACTGTAAGATCATAATCCTGTATGTCATTATACTGTAAACACAAAATCCTGTACGTCAAAATACTGTATGTGCAAAATACTGACTTGCAAAATCCTGTTTTGTAAAATCCTGTACGGCAAAATACTGTATTTTCATACTGTATTTTTTTTTAAGAAATTTCCGTTAAAAATACGCATAATACTATGTTTTGAATATCAATTGTGTTTCGTTTATTAACATTATTCAAATATAATTTATAACAGTTAGAAAGTAAATAATTCCTTTGAAAATTAACAAATAAAAAAATAATTCTACAAATAGGTTCATAAGGGTATGTCATAATGCATATTTCAGCCAAAATCACTTTTGAAGATCTAAACTTTAGGGGGTTTAGGACGCTTAGCTTAGCCGCAAATCACGTTTAAAGATAAAAATCGGTTTATATTATTATGACACATTTCTTATTTGCGCGGCTAAAATAATGTGCATTCAAATGTATGACAAGTAAGTTGGTATAATTCATTCATGAAATCAAATTATGTTTTCACAAAAAAAGAGAAGAAGAAAAATTGAAAAGAAAAAGTAAGAAAGAGTAAGCAAACAATTACTAATTGAGGTAACTCAAGAAATAATTTTAGAGGGAAAATGAAGTGAACGAAAAAGAAGTAAATAAGTGTAGAATTTTGGTATTAGGTACCTACCTACATATATTTATCAACAATAAGCTTGCTTTTTTTTAAGTTTGATATTTTATTATCGATTATCAAAGTTCTGAAAAAAACTGTAAAAGATATATCGATATTTCTTTTACAGTCTTTTTTACAGTATTTTGACTTACAGTATTTTGAAATACAGTATTTTGACCAACCAGGATTTTGCAATACAGGATTTTGACATACAGTATTTTGGCATACAGGATTTTGAATACAGGATTTTGGCACATACAGGATTTCGACCCCAACCCTCTTAAAAGACTATACCCCGACTTAACTTCTGAGCAAATAGAAACTGTGATGTCAGAAGTACAGAAACGTTTTTTTCTCAATTTTCAAACCGGTGGAATGCAGCTTAAGGAAAAAAAAATAAAAGGATTGGCTAGAAGGAGTTTTGAAAGTAGAATTCACCGAAAATTTACCGCTTGAAACATCAACTGATGGTCATGAAAGACCACGAAAGAGTTTTGAAGAATGCTTTGAGCGATCTAAAAGATATAAATGAGACCACATTAGAAATGTATTTACTCAAGAGCAGATAAATTATGCAGCAACATCAGAAAGCTTTTCTTCATCATACTTTCACCCAGATAAGGCTCTCTTGCATTATTTATGCAAGCAGAATTGGCGAAGCACCAATATGAAGTATTGAGACATGCCCTTAAAGACGAAGGAAAAAAAGATGCTATCCCTTAGAGATAAACAATACAGAAAGGTCAGCAAGTGTGAAATTACAAAACTTATTAGATTGTACTGTAACAAGGTTATTAGAATGAAAAACAGCAGGAGAGAAGTCCAGAATTGAAGGAGAGTCCTTAACACTATACACCAAATTTGAATGTGATGGTGCCTCAGGAAAAAACCAGAACAGTCAAAAATTTGACCATGAAGAAACTTCAGACGCTAATATTTTTATGACATCTTTGGTATCAATTCAAATGACTATGAACGATAATAAGAATACTATTGTGTGGAATAATGATCGACCATCCAAGATATTGCAGAGCCATCGAATTTTCATTTGTAAAACTGAAGAAATCAAACGAGAAGAGAAAGAAAGAATTGAAATGGATGTCAGTAATTTATCTCAAACGATATTTCAAATGAGACACCTAACATAATGTTTTGATCCATGGAGAAGAAATTATACAAAGTTGTGCATTTCCTGTTGGATCACTCTCCGAGAAAGAATCTATCGCAGTTTTAATTCCAGAAAACGCAGTCGGATTGTGACGAATAAAGATGTGATGCATCGTATTCTCATATCCTCAGAGCAACTTATAACAGAATTGAGGCCACAAAAAAAAAAAAATACTACCAATGAGTGCAGATGCTAGAAACCTCATTTTAGCACAGTAAAATAGCTTCTACTTTTTAATATTATTTATTAATTTATTGCAAATGTTTTATTTAGTTTTAAGTATTATTTTTGAACTATTTGTTTTTGTGATTATAATACAAACATAGTTTGTTCTTCTTTATTCAAAATAAAAATTTCATATTTTACTAAAAAAAAAAAAAACAAAAAATATGTTTCAGTTAACATTAAAAACCCATAAATTTTAGAAAAATTTCAAAAATATTTTTACTAATAATTTTTTCTCAACCAAATTTCGAACACGTTTTTTTTTTATTTTTTTTTTTTACTGAATTTCATTCAAATCCGTTAGGTAGTTCAGATTTTACAGACTTTTTTCCGCTCTCCCATACGAACCAAACCACTGTGCGGCGACGCCGCTGCCTGGTCGGCCGGCTTGAGACCGGGATAGGTGGAGATGGAGATACTCTTTGAAAGAGGCCAGGATCGGACCCCAGTTGTCGAGCCGATGATGATGATGATTGTGTTGAATTGAGTTCAGTTCTCTGTTAAATAGAATTAATTAAAAAAAATATTAAATTTTCGAAATCATAATGAGGCATGAAATAGAGACCTAATAGGGACGATACCGAACTGTTAAAATTTTTACTTAATCGGGACGATACCGAAATGTTGAAATTTTTACTTAAGTCTTCTTTCCAAATTAAATTATTTCGCCACCACGATACAAATCACCGTGAGAACCCAACCACATTCCAAAATTTACCAACACGCAAAACGAAACACTTATTTTTAATTTTAATATTAATAATGCAATTTGCTGAGTACTATTATTTGCCGAATATTCTAAATCGTTTTTACATCATAGCACAGGTTGATTGCCAAAAAACTACCAATACCCATTAAAATCAACAATTTGTGTCTACCAATATTTCTGCTCTTCGCAATAAATTTCCCTTAGCTTTCAATTCTCAATTAAAATTGCTTGCTCCAATTGAAAATCGAAAGGTAATTTAATGCACCAACATATATCCATAGGAGGGGATGGGGCTTATTAAAAACCCACCAGCAGCCCTGGAAATCAGATTAAACAATCAAATGACATAGGAACTATTTATGTTCAAGGATTTGCCCAGGTTGATATTCTTCAGAGCATTATAGTGCTCGCGGCAGCGAAAATTGCAAATGAAAACGCCCGCAACAAATATTAGATATATTTTCTACCAGTTTATAATTAATTTGTCGTCCTTTGCCGTTTTAAAATGTGTCCTGAATGTCGACAAAAATGTTTGTCATTCGCATTGAATGTTGTTTCTAATTTGCATTTTTGACAAATTCTTTGGTCTCAGGGCATTTTGTATATGTGCAAGTTAGAAACCCAGGATCATGCCAAAAACGTTTATTGTATAGGTATACATCTTTTCATTCTAGTATCCTTGTGTCGTATCTTCCCTCTCTTTCTATCGATATAGAAATGGAAATGAACATTCAATTAGCATTCTGTCATTCATTAGACAATATATTGTGTTTTGTTGTTCAGTTGTTCTGTTTTTCATCGTTTTATTATTTTTTGTTGTTGTTGTTCTCAATTAAGGATTCATGTATAGAGGTTTGCCAACATTATAAACTCACATAATGATTGAAGAGGAGGAATAGCGGGTCACTCCCTCATCCATGGTCACTATAAATGCCATTCACCATGGAGGCGATTTTCAAATTAAATGTGGTCATAGTTTTTGGGGGTTTTTGGATGTGGCTGATGAATTTTAATCAGTGAAATGCCATAGATAGGTGAACCGCTTGGTGTTCTATTGTTTCACTTTTGTGGCTGAATTTTAATGGCTCTTGTACTTTAATATTGTATATTGTATGTGTAAATAGGTTTAGGTAAAGTTCCTACCTTTGTTGGGTTTGAATAAAATTATTTAATAATATGTTTCATCAATTTAATGAGAGTTTATGTTTTTTTTTACTTCAATTCGAAATAAAAACTGTTTAATTTAATTAGTGGCCCCTCAAGAATATAATCGATGGTTAATTTAGTTCCATTCAAAAATTAGAGAACTTTTTGAGGTTAGTGGATCTGGAAAATGCATTCAATTTAGATTGAATACTAAATTAAATGAGTGTTGAATGAAGAAAAATTAAAACTTGGTAGAAGAAGTATTGAAGAACAATAACGAACTGAAACATCAGTTCTTCTATGCAACTGCATACCCAAATTATATGATGTATCGAATGTATGTATGTAGGTATACGAATTTTTGAAGTTTTTTTTTATAAATTGTATTACAGATTTTTATAAACCTAATTTTTAAAACAAAACTTCTTTTTCAGCTTCGGAGGTCTGAACTGTAGTATGCAGCTGTCAGTGACATGTAAAACTGACACATTGATAACCAAACATAAAATTATTTGCTTTTCTGCTTTTTGGACTCAAAAATTGTAAAAATGATGAAATTGACTTTACGCTCGATTTTTACTTATCTGCCATACAATGAAAATAAGAACAGCTCATGACCTTTCATATAACAGATAAACACACCACATCATCAGCAACCACAGTATACATAAAGAAGGTATTATCTTGCGCAGGTTTTCGCAAACGAGAAGTGTCAGAAGGAAATCCAAGATGGCTGAAATAGTGGTCTGAAGTTTAAAGTGTCAGTCATTTGTTGTGTTTCTTCCACAGTACACATAAAGAAACGAAACAAAAACGACCGAAACAAATGTTTACAAGAACACCATTGACGCCATTTTTTCTCTGATTTGACAGATACGCAGAAACGAACGAAAATGAAAACTCTAATGATATTACCTTCTTTTTGTGTTCTGTCATCAGAAACAACATCATTCAGTTTAACAGGCCCGAAGATGGTATTTGATACGGAAACGCGTTGCCAAATACAGATATTATAAATTGTGATAAAATTAAGACTGTTGTTAATAAAGTAACTACATATAAAATAAATTAATATTAATATTCTTTTATTTTCATTTTATAAAAACAACAAATTGGAGACAAAACCCAACAATATGTGTGTGACAGAAGGTTAATAACTAGTGAAAAAACGAAAGTAAACAAAACGAATACAGCATTGCCATACAAAAGTAATCTTTGGTTCGCTGTCAACTCAGAAAAAAAGAATTGCCTTGCATTTGGAAGAATCATTTCAGACCGTTGCCGCTGTCCACTTGTGATGAGTCATAAGTCGCAATCTCTTGGGCCTATTCTTTGTGAGGATTGTCGTGATTCGATGACATTTTTGCAATCTTGCAATCTGCACTAGAAAACTCACCACAGCAGAGGTAAATTTTTTGTAACTATTTTAGCGGTCTGCTTATAAAAAATATAAAAATCTCTTTGTGTAACTATTTGATAATCTACAAAAAGCTATCAGTAAATTATTTATGTCACTTTCTGTTGTCGTTTTCTCATCGCGTTTCGAGCCATTATTTACTTTGCGCAGCTACTCGATTCGCAATATTTGAGGCAATAAATTGCATCATACTACTGCCTTGAACAATGAACAATTCAAATGGAGACGATTTGTCAATGGCAAGAAGGCAATTATCCGTCATGTTTTTTTGGGAAAGCCATCCATAGTAAAGTCATATAAAAAATACAAATACAACACCGGCAGTATGGATACTAGCTATAAAAGTTAAAGTAAAATCATACTATGGATAGAGATTTGACGTTTTTGGGGGCTTCATTTTTAGATGTTGGTATTAGTTGAATACTTCGAGTACCACGAGTCTCGATTTCTATGTTCATAGAGTAGGGTCATCATATATATTACTTATTAATTATTTAAAGGAATTACCTATATAGTTTATAGCTTGACAAATAAGTTAGGAACTAAATTTTGACGTGAAAAATTTGAAAAATTCTGTGGCAACAAGGAAAAACAACATAAGTCACTTTTTGTAGTTTTTCAGGAAAGCCGTTTGAATTTTCGTGTTGTTTTTCCTTATGCAGTCTTATGCAGTTTTGTAAATGTTCTGATCTTAAGTCGACTTATGTCGTTTTTCCGCATTGCGCATTTTGCAAAAATTAAAATTATTTTTATTCGGAATAGCTATACTCAAGTGACGACACAAGTCGACTTATTTTTTCGAAAGGAATTGCTTTAGTTTTGTAAAAAGAGCACATGTTTACTTGTGTTGTTTTTGCTTGTGCAAACTGAGCATAGAAAACGACTTATGTTGTTTTTTTTTTCTAGGTTATAATTCAGAAACCATAAGAGATACAAATACGAAAAAAATATTGGAGGTAGAATCGCTCGTTGCGCATCAAAAACTCAATTTCGACATAAGTCGACTTATGCTGTTATTCCTTGTTGCCACAGTATAATATCGCAAAAAAAAGGTAAAATTTTCTACCATGCACATATGTTAAAGCTTGGGAGGACTGACCAATTTAAGTTAAGTCTACGAACACACCCTTTCACTTTTGTTTTATGTCTGAAAATTAATTTTCGTGCTTCAAATTGCGAGGAAAGGTAAAATATGGTAAAATATAATAGTTCATTTAAAAAGCATATTTTTTTCTTGGGATAGATGTTCAGGGGTACCATAGTTCAAATAAAACAAAAATAACATTACTGCGGATATGTTTGTAAATTTTACACGACTATTGATTTCTATTGTCAAGTCAAAATGGGGTTCTTCGTGACTTCGAATGACTTCTTTCAATTAATGACTTTTTTCAATTAAAAAATTGAATATTAGAACGCAAATGACAAACTATAGTGAATTTAAGCAGCGCAAGATCATTTGCTGTTGACTCTTCTATTTCTATAGGTACAACTATAATTCAAAATATGAGTTTAGAGTTGTTTCTCATTATGAAAACAAGATACAATTAATTCCGTTGTTGTCTATTGATTAAGAATCACTTCCTCTTGGTATTTGAGTATACCTATACATATAATTTTCAGAAATTCAATGAATATTTAATTACATATCCATTGCATGTACTTCTCTGCTTATCGAGATTTTCTAAATGCTCCACGTAAACTCAACTAAACTAGAATCAAATTTAAGTTAAATTTCCTTCACATCCAGCGAATGCGGAATAAATCCTTAATCATCCAACATCCAACGCGACACTACAACGTTAGTTTTAGTCCTCTTCACTTCAAGTGGTACACTCACCGGAAACACAATTATTGGGTGTTGCACTGTTTGCACTCACTCTATACTGTATACACAGCACTGACAAATCGCACTCTGCACAAACTCAAGTGTCAAGATTTCGAGCTGCAAGAAGTGTGAAGTGGTTTAATAAACACTGTTATGAGATAATACAGTCGAGTTTAGCAAAAGGACTTCAATCAGCTTCCAATTCTGAAATAGGATCGTATGGATAAAGATTGCTTTAAACAACATGGCGAATTGGTGAAGTTTTGAAAAGAAATTCATTTTTTTTTTTAGTTTCAGAGAAGGCTTTATATTCCAAAACCTTCATTGACTTGAAATCTTTTTCCTTTTTTATTTAAAACAAATAACTTTTACGACTTCACTTGAGCTGTCTCTAGAGTAAATTTCTTATTTATTCGGCCATTTAAAAAAAAAAACCTTAAATCATTTCTTTTTCTGTGGGTTGGTCAAACTGTAAGAACTCACGCAATTTCACATTCACATTCTCATCACAAAAAAAAGGTATTATCCATTTTCATAAGAAAATAATAAATTTACCCGCAGGAATTTGCAGCTTGAAAAATCATATTTCATGACCTGCCTCCATGGAGAAGAGAAGAGGAAAAAAAAAACCTTGTTGTTTCTTCTCAATTTCTCATGTGAATTGATGGATATCATTTTTGGCTTTATGACTTTTTGTGTTGCGTGTGCGAACATAATTTTCATCTTTAACAAATATTAAAGAACTGGGTTTTGGAATTTTCTTCTTCTTAATATGTATGTATATGTTATTTTAAAGGTTATGAAATGATTTAATATTGAAGATGATGAAAGTTATTTATTTATTCATGTAAAATGTTTATGTGAAGAAAATATTTGTTAGAAAGGGACAAAGTTTTGAGAAAAAAACAAGATACATACATACCTGATAAGAGTGGGATTTTCGAAAAATCAATAAAAACTTTAATAATTGTCTCTTTGAAAAAAAGTCAATTTAAATTTTCAACTTTAAGTGATTTGTTAGTGCTGCGAAAAAAAAACTCTAAAAAGGGAAAGGTTCCAGAGGAGATAACTTCTTGAAAAAGATGGGAGACATTGGGTCTAGATGGCTCTGGGGTCTCATCAAAAAACATAACTACGTTGACCATAATTGGTGGACGGAATGTTAAGTTAACTTCCAATGTACAAGGGTGACATGTGCGTGAAGCACCGCCATTTTCGATGTTCCTCTTTTTTTTAAATGAATTTAATGCTGCGATGTGCTCAAATGTTGTGATGTATCGTATTAAAAAAATCTTTTTAAGCGTTAGTATTTGCGAAAGCACCAATTTCTTGATCGGAGCACTGCCACTTCCTGTTTTAAAAAATAAAACTTGTGCTGTAATCTGCACTACTTGTGCCACAAATATTGTTTTAAAAAACACACTATATATTTTTTTATTTATTTTTTCTTCCCGAATCAAAACAGATTTTGTTTTTCAAAAGGAAAGTGACAGAAAAAACTGAGGACAAAGCAGCATAAGCTAGGTTTTTTAATGAATCATAAATCATAAATGGCAGGGGCAGCTCATTTTTACAAAAAAAACTAAATGATGTTGGCTAATTTCACGATCGAAAATTGGTTGAAAAGCAAAATTCAAAAATTGTTAAAACGATTTTTTTATGTGTAAATTTTTTAGAAAAAAAAAGAAGTGTGGTTTTTCCAACTGATCCGAAAATCTTACAGTATACCTATTACCTAGGTATTTGAAACTTTCAATGCGCTCAATTATAAAACAGCCATCAGAGCATAGTAGGTTTTCATAATCATGCAGGCAATCATTACTAAGCCGATATCGAAGACAGAAAGGTGAATGATAACTTATTGAAATATCTTCAAAAATATTACCCCTTAAATTAAAAATCGATTAATATAAAACCATTTGCGCAGTATCTCAAGATCATAATTCATATCAATAAATAATAATAAAATTGAAGAATATGACAAAGCACGATGCCTTTAAAAGGTTGAACAAAAAGTGAGTTAACAAAGAGCAAGAAAAGGATAGGGCCCAAAACAGATCCTTGTGGAACACCCATGTGCTAAGACTATCCCGAATTTTGACCCTTTGTTTTCTTTTCATTAAATAAGATTTTAACCAAACAAACACGGTTCCTTTAAAGCCGGCTCTGTACAATTTATCAAGCAACAAGTCATGATCCACCGTATCAAAAGCCTTAGTTACATATATCAATGAACAGAGATTAAGGTACCTCAGAATTATTTAAACTGCTAAAAATTTCACCACAGAGTTTTAAAACGGCGTCCTCCGTAGACCTACCAGTCATAAAGCCATAATGGCAGTCACTAAAAAATTTTGTTTTTTTTTTTCAGAAAAAATAACATTCTGCACTTCACACCTTTTTCAAAAATTTTTGAAAAAACTGATAGAAGGGATATGAGACGGTAGTTATTTAGGCTTGTGTAGGCACCTATTTTATGAAGTGGTATAGCTACGGCTTTTTTAAGGGCATCAGGAAAAACTCCAAAAAGCACAAAAAATATTTAACATTTTGACATGAAATATTATTGAGAGTATATGTATATAAAGCACTTATTAAAAGTTTTGATCGTTATCCTTCAAAAAATCAAAATAAAAATCCGGTTCAATGGCAAGTACCGTTATTATTAATTTATTAATTTTTAATTCAAAAATAATTTATTGTTTAAAATTTGGTTTATTAACCTTTTGAATAATTTCTAATTTTGACTGAATTGCCAAACATTTTTTCATTGAACTATGCTAAATTCAATACGTCGGGTTTTTGGCTTATAAGAATCAATGTTATTTTTTTTTGCTTTCATCTTGGATATATGAGGCCGTGAGAGCAATAGTGGCGTAACCCATAAAATTCACTTTAGAGTTACGAGAGATTTAAGAAACAGGGTTTCTTTAAACATTTTTTGTATTTTGCCTTTGACATTTTTGATTAATCTAAAAACGTAGAAGAGTTTGAAAAGGGACATACTTTGTAGGACAAGCTTCTTTTTTTTTAATTCAACATTATTTTGGAAAAAAAAGTGGGTTACGCCACTATTGCATTCATGGTTTTCATTAAAAATAAAGAAAAAAGAAAGGTTACGCCAAATTTATTACATTATTTTTTTATTTCTTTCATAGTTCAATATTTTAACAACAAAAAATTATGTGTACATTTTTACTTATTTTTTAATGATTTTATTCCTAATCTGATAAAACGTCAAATTTTTCAATTGGAATACCTGTTGACGTTTTTAAATTATTTTAAAAAAAGTGATGGATTGGTGGTATAAATTGAAGCAGTTCTATTAAGTCTTCCTTTTTTTATCATTTATTTTAGGTTCCTCAAGCTCGTTGAGTTTTTTAATATCCACGGATTGTCTCTTTTTTACATTTACCTCTTCGAGTAAAACATCAATTTCATTGGAACAAAATTGACAATGTTTTATTTTTTTCGAAATGTAATTACTGAATTTCAAGCCATTCAACCTTGGAGTTGGAAATGGACATTTTCCTGTTTGTGATATTTTCTTCCAGCGATTTCGACGAAAAAAATCAGATGAAGTCATTTTCAAAATTCCAAATGAGTTTCTCTTTCTGGCCGAGGAAATGAAATGCACCCAATCATTTGGGACGAAGATTATAAAAATTTATAAAATTTTTTATTCTTCTCTATTAAACCAAAATCTTGGTCAGATGGCAAATAGGAATGGCCACTAACAAAAAATTTATGGTCATTTTCTTCAACCATATAATCGGGATGGGATACCATAAATTGGCGCAACAAGGAAAGTTTTATATTCCTATTTTGGCCCCACATTAGACAGAATATTACTTTTTTTAGAACATCCTATGTACGTTTTTTAAATAATGCATAAAACAAGACCCAATTTCTTGAGGTCCCCTCTTGACGCTGTAAACTCATTCCAAACATACATGTGAACTTTTTCACTGCCCATATTATGTATACCAAAGCAAATGGTCTCAATCTATACCAAAGCAAACAGTTTCTAAGAGAAGTATGAAGGTTACGCCACTATTGCACTCAAACTATGATCAAATTATAAAATGCAATAACACTTTTTTGAGTGCCATCTGGTTTTGAGTGTAGATAGCTGCATAAAACTATTTTTGTATTTAAATAGATATATTAAGGCTCCCATTTTCATGAAAAACTCATTTTTGAAAAAAAGTGGGTTACGCCACTATTGCACTGACGGCCTCATATAATCATTATGCACTACTTGCTGAGATCGTTGAATTTAAGAAAAACATAAAACCGCAATTTTTAATAGGTTAATTGCATTGGACATTGGTATTGTGTGCAAAAGTACTGGTTTTGGTAACTGGTGCATATGGGTTGGAATGATTATTTAAGGAAGATCGTTAAAATTTCAAATTTCAAAAAAAAAAAAATGATTATTCAAAAAACAATTTACTGTGTGCAAACATAAATCCCAATATACATATGTACTCGTATTCCATCAAAAAATTTGTATTCATAAATATTTTGAAATTTGAATAAATAATTTAAATCCGTCATAAATGATGTGTTTTTCCATCGCGCCTACACTGATACTGATATGACCTCTCTAATCAGCATCAGAAGCACAAACAGCAGATGCAGAAGCATCCAGGAAAACCATCATCATTGATTTATTTGAAAATCAATTGAGCCTTCATTAAAAATACTGCGCTAGAGCTTTTTTTTGGAGTGTGTGTTTTGCCTCCAATCTTGCTGTTGTGCGATATGCGCCATATATCATCACTTTCATTATAATGCTGGTGCTGCTATTGAATTGCTGTGCTATTTCGTGCATGGTTTCACTTCTTTCATGCTCTAAAACGATAAAATAATATATAAGCATTATTCAATTATTTCGACTAATTAACCAGTTGAGCTAATATAGAAACATTAAATTTAAGTATGTACATACATATATCTACATATATACTCGTATGTATAGAGTATAGCAACCTCGCAGAGAAATATATATTTATTGACTCTAAGGATATTATGCATCAGCTAGGACCGGTCCTTTATTTTGTGTTGGTAAACAACATTTTGTTTGCATTTCTAGCATGCACATTAGATATAGGAAGCCAAGCTGGAATTGTCATATTCATATTCAGATGCACTCCCTACGTCACATGATTATTGATATATTTTTTTTTTATTCAAAAGTTGATTTTTTTTGGTCTCTGACTAAAAAGGTACAGTAGCAAAACAAAAATCAAAATACACTTGATATGAAAAGAAAAACTCGGAAACGTAAAAAAAGCTGAAAGGTGTTACTTTTAGAAGTATAGAACTTTAAGTTGGCAACATTTTTTTAACAGGTAGCCATTTTAACAGCTGCCGGACCCGCGAATTGGCCACTAAGATCGTTCGATTTAACGTCACTCCTAGTTACTAGTCTAGGCCGATAAGCCTGAAACGATTCACCACTTGGAGGACAACATTCGCCTCGGTTTTGTCGATATATGGCCACAAATGTTGGAAAAAGTTATAATGCCAAAAGATTTTTTTTTGAATAAAGTGAATGTCATGTCAATTTTCAAAATTCATCTTTGCTTTATTCCATTTTCAGATTCTATACCTTAAAAAAAAATCTTTACATATCATAATTTTTTTTTCAACAAAATTTAGATCCTATTCAAGTGATCCGAACTGTAGTAGATATTTAAATATAAGAATTTCAATACTCACCCTAGATTTTGATTGTTTTTAAGCTTATTTGAGTCAAAAGTGACTTGATGAATAAAACTCGCGATATAAAAAACCCATTCAGATGCGATGGGAAAAATTTAATGCAAAAAGGATTTTGGATGGACTCATAAAGACATAGACAATTTTACGATCTATTTTTTTTTTCTTTTGCGAAAAACCATGAAAATTATTTTAGGTGGTTTTTAAGTAACTTTCCAATTTCTAATAGCTTTGTTATATTTTCTTTGGTTACGTCCATAATGTATTTATTATAAAAGTGCTTTGTTTAATTTTGTAAATGCCTAACTCCTGAGAGCAATAAAAAGTTTATAGAGAAAGAAGGCTTTTTATTTCTTAATGTTATCTAATGAATAATGAAATTACATAAAATTTATGGTTAAATTGCCTTATTATAAATTTGTTAAAATCAACTTATTGAGCTTGCTATTAAAACAACATTATAATAAATGCCAAGAAGAACGGATGGTTTTTATTATGCTTGTGATGATAATTAGAATTTAAATCATCAATTTAGATTTAAAATTATTATAAAATGCGTATAGGCTCCAGGATCTTTTAAAAAATTACTTTTCTTAAGAACTTTAAATGCTTTTAAATCCTAAAAGAATACACCTAGAAATCTGAAAATAGCATTTCTGTGATCTAGAGAGTCTGTGGACTATTTGGAATTTGGAATTAATAATTCAACAATTCCAATCAAATAGTGCTAGTCTTCTACTTAAAATTTATGATTTATTTTAGTAGTAACTAGATATATAGAATTTATAATAATTTTAAATTGGAAAATATATAATTCACCTGAACCCAGTACCCACAGATAAAAATGTGTTATTCATAATTGAATTTTAATTTTAAATTCAACTTGTGTTTGTTATTTTACACGACAGGAATGCTTTCATTGAAATACATTAAATGCATTGGATTCCTATTTGGCAAACATAGCATTGCATACTTTCAGGCTCGTGTATATAAAAGTACATACTTATCGACAGCCATGCAATAAATATGTGTTTTGTTAAACTTTGCATACACTCAGGGGCACACAGTTCTTTAAACATCTTTGCCGACACGAATTTCTAGTATAGACACATCCACATTACTGAGTTACCTTCTGTTTTTTCTGATCGCCTGGTATCCCAGAAAATTTTAGAAAAACTTGCTTGAATTTTTGTTGTGAGACTTTCATGTCTGTCATGTGAGTGACTACCACGACTGAGATATTGGTCCATTTGAGACTTGTCTTTTCTTGTATTGTGTGTATTGTGAGTTTGTTGATAATCTGTATACCTACTCGTACGTTGTGACTTTCTCGAACACTTTTAGTTTGCGTTCTGTTTGAACGTATCAAAACAAAAAAAACTATATCAATGAAAAGTTAATTTCGAGTAGATGGATGTGCAGAAAATAAATTTATTTAATGTTAATTTCATATTATAGTAAATATTACCTATAATTATATTATATTTTCTGTCTTTTGGAATCGATTACTGCTATTCGTTCTTCTCATCACTGAAATTATCAAATTTAATCAATAAAAAAATATTCTTGAACTAAATAAATATTAATTACTTACTTTTTGTACTTACAGAAAAAAAGTCATCAAAGTTGAAACTTGGAACTAAAAAATCAATTTCGCTTCTAGAGAGTCACCTAAAAAACTGCATGTTAATTAAATAATAAATGATGAATCGTTACTTTTCGTAAATTTTTAATTTTTTAAATCCTATTTAAATTTTTATTAAATCTTCACTTAAAGTTAAATGTTATTTAAGTAATTTTAATTTTAAGTATTTTAATTTAAGCATTATCGCCACATAATCACTTAGTTTGAACACAAATAAAATATTTAATAAACAATTCTTTTTGTTTTTGTTTCATTTTAGTATGGAGAGTTTCGTTGAGTTGTATGTTTTATTGTTTTTTTTGTCAAATTTAATTTAATTTAACAAATTTAAAAATAAAATAAAAATATCTCACTCTTGTCACACAAAATCATTTTTTTTTAATTTTCGAAAAAAAATCCAAACAGTTTTTCATTATTTTTGTCAAAATTTAATTAAAAAAAAAAAAAACAAAATGTTGAATTTTTGATAAGTAATATTCGTTTATATCCCCAGTGATCAACGTGTCTTGGTCGTTTATAAATGAGAAAGAAATTTATAAAAATGGCTGATTAGTCGGATAGCAAGTGAGCATACTCACGGTAATATTTGTGCATTAGTGAGATCTGTACACTGTACCGTTGCCGAAGCTATACTCGATCCAGAGTCTTCTGACATAGTACGCTGCATACTCATAGGATGAGGTGGTAGCTGCTGTGCCCTTTGGAATGGATGTCGCCATGGGCTCTTTGGTACATCAACTTGGAAGCCTTTGTTTTCCACTCCACTCGAAACTCCTGTGGTATTTGAAGAAAGTCTTCGTGAAATTCGAGATCCCAAACATAGTGGATCTTCAATACCAGTATGCGTGCAACCCTTTCTTAAATATGGTATGGTACAAGTATCGTGGCAACATTAAAAAATACTTGCCATGATAGTACTATGCAAAAAAAAGTGATTTTTTAAAAACCGCGAAAGAGGCGATCTTCATTCTTCACCCTCAAAACGGCAATTCAGATTTGTCCAAAAACTACAAAATTAAATTTTTCTCGAATCTATAAAAATCATACATCAATAGAAAGGTCTGACTCCCTAGATTACAGAAATTCTGTTTTCAGCTCTCATTCCTTTACGAGTTATGAGCATTTGAAGTTTTCAAAAAAAAGTAACATTTTTTGGTACTGAAAACTGCGTGCCGTTTTCCGAGAGTCAAAAAATCACTTTTTTCCCACACCTTTACATTGTACAATTAACAGAGATTGATATTTGTGCGCTACCTTCTTACTGCCAAATAATTCTTTTATTTTTTTTTTAAATACATAAGCAGCTTGATACATGTATGTATTGACAGAAAAGCTACGATTAAAAAACAATCCAAATATCCGAGTCTTGAATTATTTAATTCAAATCAATTCAAATTCCAACACAAAATGTTCAATTTACCTCAAAAATATCCCATAAACTATCATGAAAGTTGAGATTCGGGCTCTATTGAATGGCATCGAAACAATAAGTTTTTGAAAACACGATTCTAGCATTTTCCATTTTATTGCACATTAAATTCATTCGTTTTATACTTTGCATGTGTCTTCCTTTAACACATTTATATGAACCAGGTTACCTTCTACCAGCACTCTACGGTTATTCACAATGCAAAAGTTTTATAAGGGAATATCAAATCAGTGTCGAATTCAAGAAGAAGAACAAGACTGCCCTTTTCACCCACCACCTTAGGTATATAAAAGTTCAATACAAAACACCATCACATGAAGGTACAGCAGCGGTAGATGGTTTTGCGAATCTGACGACTGCGACTACGACGACGACGCAACGTCAATGATGCATATAAAAGGACTCCAAAATGCAATGCACCATCAGAGAAAAGGAATTTCAAGGATATTCAAAAGTTTAAACAGCACAAATGGCAAAACGTACAGAAGTTGTATATCGGATAGGAGTTTTTGGACAAGCTAGAAGTTTTATTATTGCCGTTGTTTTGGTGAATAGTTAAGGTTAGAAGTAGTTGTAACTGGCAAAACCCGATTTCGCCCAGGTGGTGCGTCACTATCCTAGTAATACTAACTTGTCTATATAGCTAACATTATTTCCAGTGCCAACTGCCGAATTGTGTTGTGTTGTTTCGTATTTTTGGGAGAGGGAGATGTGGGCTGAGTTTAAAATTTTGTATATACCGAGTACCGACAACAGTAAGCTCTGTTACAAGAGTTCCATCAGTCCAGCCCTAAGAGTTTATACAGCACACCATCAGAAACCATATAGTCATATAGTTTTAAGTTTTAAGTTTTCCCCTTTTCAACATCAACAACTCGGATGTAGTTTTTGGCAATTACAACCTTTTGGTGGTGGAAATTGGTAGATTAAATTTTTTTTTTTATTTTGATTTTGTTTTTCTTCGGTTCGTTGGAGGCGAAGCAAAGTTTTCAGCACCTTTAAAGTTAGAAAATAAACGTCAGCAAAGTTTTATTCTGTTTTGCCTCATAAAAACCTTTCGAAACAGCGATAGAAGTTACCTTGCTGGAAACTTCATGTTTTGTGTTGAATTCAGTATGAAAATTGAAAATTAGCAAACAGGGGGGGGGCTAAGTGAATTTGTCAATTTTACGGTTAATTCAACAATTTTTCAAAAGTTGTCAGCATTATGAAGCCGTTTTCAAATTATGAATGCTAAGGCGAGCACAAGAGCAAAGGTTTAACCACTTTTATTTTTGGAAACTTTAAAGTTATGTATTAACATTTGATATAGCTTTGAACTTTTTAGGGCGTTAGGCAAAATTTGAATTTCGAAATACTTTTTTTTTTTGTGGGTCGGTGGGCAATTTTTGTGATTGCAAATCACCTGATGCATAGGCAATGTTTCCTAACGAAGTTGGTTCCTTTGCTTATCTAAATTTGTCCTTTTTTTTGATATAGAGTTTTCAGTATTTCGAATTTTCTGGATTATTGATTTTGGTAATATGAGTTTTTTCCAGGATTTAAAAATTTTTGTTTATGAGGTTTTGGGTGATGTGTTTGAAATTTTTGGAATTTTTTTTAAGATTTTTTTTTTATTTTTGATTTTCTGGTATTCGGGAATTAATGTGGGATTTTCTAAATTTTTCAGTATTTCAAATTTTTAGGGTTTTATTATTTTCTGTATGTGCCTTGTTGTTAATTTTGGGTTTTAAGATTTTTTGGTTTTCTGCATTCAGGGAATTCGATATTTCGAGTCTTGTCGATTTTTGATTTCCTGAATTTGCAGCTTTCGAGATTTTGAGTTTTGATGTAGATTCTAGGGTTCTTCTTGTTTTCAGTATGTACTAGGATTTTTTTTGGGGATATTGTAATTTTTTGATTTCCGGGCTTTCTAGATTTTGAATTTCTTGATTTCTGAAATTTGAGCTTTTGAGCTATTGGATTTCGGGATACCTCGATTTTGGTTGTTGGGTTTTCCTGATTTTTTTTTTTGATTTTTGGATTTTGTCCTATTTCCGACCAAATTAATTTGCTGGGGTTTGAGGGCGCATCCAATTAATGTTCTAATAATGTCCACAAAAATTTTGAAATGGGTGTTAGGTTAAAATTTTTTTTTGAGGAGTCTTAGGTCAGTTTACTAATGACCTTACGTCAAACATATTGAGTGAAAAAAAAAGTTGAAAATTATGGAATTCCATAATCCCGAAAACTTATTGAAAACCCTGAATCCTGAAAACTTTAAATATCGAAAATTCAAAATTTCATAAGCATTAATGAAAGATAAAAATTGTTTTAGCTTTGCCTTTCATGGTTTAGATTTTTGGAATTTTCTGTATTTTGATTTTTGACTTTTCTTGGTTTTTTTTTCGGGATATTAGGTTTTGGGAACTTGGGTTCTTGGATTTTGTGTGCACCGGCTTTGACCTTTTTTATATTTGTTTGTACAGATTTAAGTTATATGATTCATAGATTTTGTGGTTTTTGGGGCAAACTGAATTTGGCACTTTGGTATTTTGTTTGACTACCGACCAACTTGCATAGGTTAATGTAGGTTTTAAACCAAGCCACCGAGTAAAATGTACAAAGTTCAAGTTCAATTCTAAATTAATATTGATTTATCAAAGGGCCTTAAAGCGAGTCTACCTATGAACCCGCGCCTGGGTACTTATCCAGACAGATTCCTAGATCCATCATGATCATGAGAACCCATCATAATCCCAAAAACCCAATATCAGAAAGCTTAAAAACCGAAAACCCGAAATTCTGAAGACCTCATACTCGTATTTTGAAAATCCAGTCACACCCTTGATTGAAATTGAAAAATATATTTTCTTATAATTGTTAGGTTTTTAGGATTTTGGGTTTTCTGGTTTTTTCAATATTTTGGGATATTTGGGAACTTATTCACAAGTAGAGAATCCTTAAAATGAGAATAAAGCATATGCGTTCAAAAAAAAGTAATTCATTTTCTGGAATCAGAAATTTATTTCAAAATTTATATTGAAATTTATGCTTTCGAGTGGATTGATTGATTAATTCAATAAATTAAAATTTTATAATCATTTATAATATATTCAAGAATACCAACTAAAGGAATTAATTTTGAAGGAATTCTTAATTCATGTTCTTGATTTGTTCTACTTGCAGTCAGTCGAAAATTTCAATCATTAATCAAGAACAAAATATTCATTAAACATCATCACATACCATATGGGTGGTATTCATGAAGCGGAAAGCTATTATTTAAACTTTGGTATTTTACAATAACGCGCGATGCTGATATATTGATATTATTTATTGATAGTGCTGTGCAGAAAAAAAATATAATGTTGACACTAGAATTCTAAAAGCCTTTGTAAAACAAAAAATTAACCTCTTACAAATACATAGATAGAATATGTTTGGAATACTTTAAAAAAAATATAAAGATTTGTACCTCAACAAAGCCACTGAATCGATTTTATTGAATGGGACCTAAAACCTAATGTTCTTTAGCCGTTTCCTAGAGGTAAGTTTTTATATAAGAAAAATAATATTTTCAAAAACATACTTTTTTTAACACTTCGAACTTAGTGGATTTGCTTTAAATTTTTAATAAATACATTTATCTGCACATCACTGTACTTATGCCTGCAGTATTTGTGTATACAAAACATTTTGCAATAACTCACATAGCATACTCTAGAATGTGAGGCATTCCTCCAAGAAATACCACCAAATAATACCAAAATTAACACTCAAGTTAACGCATATTGAGCGTGTGATATATATTATGATTTGAGTGCGAAAATAAATATCTTGAAGGGTGTAAATGTTATGTAAACCACAATCGTTCATATAATGTATACAGTCTGTACATAGTGACATAATCGAATTCTCGAAGTAAAATTTTTGTATGATTTTCTTTAATTTGAAATGTCAATTTTGTACAAATCAAAACTAATGAAAGTGATTTGTGATTAGTTTGGTTTAGCATTTCAACATGAATAACCTGAACAACACTTACAAATTGTGCAAAATTAGTTTGAAAATCATGGTTCTGTTCAAAATACATTCGCGCACTAAGTAATCCTCAAGAGTATGTTGAAATACTGTTACATACAGAAAAAACTGATATGCTTTACGGTGGAATCATTGGACCGTACTTTTTTAAAAACGATTCTGGTCAGAAAGTTACTGTCACTGGTTGACTTTCTTAGAAAAAAAAAAATTGGTAACTATACAAGTTTAAAGAACTTATGGCTTTTTCAATTGGCAATCTGGAAGCATAATAAAGCATTCTGAATGCGTTCAATTGGGCAAAAGTGACAGTTCTGATTCTGAAAAAGAAGAGAATTTCTCTTCTGGATTTGAAATCATGTTGCACTTTGAATACGCGACTTTAAGCTTAGGATGAACTATTTGAATTATTAGGATGAATTATTTACTACGCGACTCTGGATATTCGAATTCAGGAAAATAAATTTAACAAAACGAAAACAATAAAATATGCACGACCGATGCGCACGCGACAGGTATAAATTTTGATTAAAAGAAAAATTCGGAAAAATGGCGATCTGTCAGATCGAAAGTTCGCGTTCAAAGCTTATTGCAACTCGGCAGCAATTCAAGTGCTACCACCGGCTTCGTTCAACGAGGGGTACGGATGCGTTCGTGGGTAATTTTATTGATCGAACGCCCAATCTGCGTTCGATTAATAAAATGAAAATAGCTATCAATTAAACAAAATATTATTCAACAAACTAAAGTACTTACTTACTTTGGGCGCCAGGAAGTTTTTCACACTAGTGAAATAAAACTTGCCAAAACCAAATATGAACCAGAAAAATAATTCCCAACTGAATTAATAACACCAAAATTGCATTCCAAAAGGAAGTAAATTTTTTATTAGGGAAACCTTTATAAATATAGATAGAAAACCATAACTTTTTTCAACAATAAGAATTTACAAATGATGGTTATTGCCTTGAGGTCTTGAACCGCCTTGAGGTCTTGAACCGTCCTGAGATCTTGAATTGCCTTGAGATCTTGATTCGCCTTGAGGTCTTGACTGGCCTTGACGTCTTGAACTGCCTTGAGATCTTGAACCGTCTTGGATCTTGAACCGTTTTGAGATCTTGAACTGCTTTGAGATCTTGAACTGCCTTGAGATCTTGCCTTGGATCTTGAACCGTCTTGAGATCTTGAACTGCTTTGAGATCTTGAACTGCCTTGAGATCTTGAACCGCCTTGAGGTCTTGAACTGCCTTGAGATCTTGAACTGCCTTGAGGTCTTGACTGGCCTTGACGTCTTGAACTACCTTGAAATCTTGAACCGCCTTGAGATCTTGCCTTGGATCTTGAACCGTCTTGAGATCTTGAACCGTTATGTTATGTAGAACCGCCTTGAGGTCTTGACTGGCCTTGAGGTCTTGAACTGCCTTGAAGTCTTGAACCGTCCTGAGATCTTGAACTGCCTTGAGATCTTGAACCACTTTGAGGCTTGAACCGTCTTGAGATCTTGAACTGCCTTGAGGTCTTGAACCGTCCTGAGATCTTGAATTGCCTTGAGATCTTGAACTGCCTCGAGATCTTGCCTCGATATCTTGAACCGTCTTGAGATCTTGAACTGCCTTGAGATCTTGAACCGCCGTTTTAAACCGTCCTGAGATCTTGAACCGCCTTGAGATATTGAACCGCCTTGAGATATTGAACCGCCTTGAGGTCTTGAACCGTTTTGAACCGTCTTGAGATCTTGAACTGCCTTGAGAACTTGAACTGCCTTGAGATCTTGCCTTGATATCTTGAACCGTTTTGAACCGTCTTGAGATCTTGAATTGCCTTGAGATCTTGAACTGCCTTGAGATCTTGCCCTGATATCTTGAACCGTCTTGAGATCTTGAACTGCCTTGAGATCTTGAATTGCCTTGAGATCTTGAACTGCCTTGAGATCTTGCCTTGATATCTTGAACCGTCTTGAGATCTTGAACTGCCTTGAGATCTTGAATTGCCTTGAGATCTTGAACTGCCTTGAGGTCTTGAACCGTTTTGAACCGTCTTGAGATCTTAAACTGCCTTGAGATCTTGAACTGCCTTGAGATCTTGAACCGCCGTTTTAAACCGTCCTGAGATCTTGAACCGCCTTGAGATATTGAACCGCCTTGAGGTGTTGAACCGTTTTGAACCGTCTTGAGATCTTGAACTGCCTTGAGAACTTGAACTGCCTTGAGATCTTGCCTTGATATCTTGAACCGTCTTGAGATCTTGAACTGCCTTGAGATCTTGAATTGCCTTGAGATCTTGAACTGCCTTGAGGTCTTGAACCGTTTTGAACCGTCTTGAGATCTTAAACTGCCTTGAGATCTTGAACTGCCTTGAGATCTTGAACCGCCGTTTTAAACCGTCCTGAGATCTTGAACCGCCTTGAGATATTGAACTGCCTTGAGATCTTGAATTGCCTTGAGATCTTGAACTGCCTTGAGGTCTTGAACCGTTTTGAACCGTCTTGAGATCTTGAACTGCCTTGAGATCTTGCCCTGATATCTTGAACCGTCTTGAGATCTTGAACTGCCTTGAGATCTTGAATTGCCTTGAGATCTTGAACTGCCTTGAGATCTTGCCTTGATATCTTGAACCGTCTTGAGATCTAGAACTGCCTTGAGATCTTGAATTGCCTTGAGATCTTGAACTGCCTTGAGGTATTGAACCGTTTTGAACCGTCTTGAGATCTTGAACTGCCTTGAGAACTTGAACTGCCTTGAGATCTTGCCTTGATATCTTGAACCGTTTTGAAATGTCTTGAGATCTTGAACTGCCTTGAGAACTAGAACTGCCTTGAGATCTAGCCCTGATATCTTGAACCGTCTTGATATCTTGAACTGCCTTGAGAACTAGAACTGCCTTGAGATCTTGCCCTGATATCTTGAACCGCCTTGAAGTCTTGAACCTTTTTGAACCGTCTTGAGATATTGAACCGCCTTGAGATCTTGCCTTGATATCTTGAACCGTCTTGAGATCTTGAACCTCCTTGAGATATTGAACCGCCTTGAGATCTTGAACCGCCTTGATATCTTGAACCGTTTTGAACCGTCTTGAGATCTTGAACTGCCTTGAGAACTTGAACTGCCTTGAGATCTTGCCTTGATATCTTGAACAGTTTTGAAATGTCTTGAGATCTTGAACTGCCTTGAGAACTAGAACTGCCTTGAGATCTAGCCCTGATATCTTGAACCGTCTTGATATCTTGAACTGCCTTGAGAACTAGAACTGCCTTGAGATCTTGCCCTGATATCTTGAACCGCCTTGAGGTCTTGAACCGTTTTGAACCGTCTTGAGATCTTAAACTGCCTTGAGATCTTGAACTGCCTTGAGATCTTGAACCGCCGTTTTAAACCGTCCTGAGATCTTGAACCGCCTTGAGATATTGAACCGCCTTGAGATATTGAACCGCCTTGAGGTGTTGAACCGTTTTGAACCGTCCTGAGATCTTGAATTGCCTTGAGATCTTGAACTGCCTTGAGAACTAGAACTGCCTTGAGATCTTGCCCTGATATCTTGAACCGTCTTGATATCTTGAACTGCCTTGAGAACTAAAACTGCTTTGAGATCATGCCCTGATATCTTGAACCGTCTTGAGATCTTGAACTGCCTTGAGATCTTGAATTGCCTTGAGATCTTGAACCGCCTTGAGGTCTTGAACCATCCTGAGATCTTGAACCGTCTTGAGATCTTGAACCGCCTTGAGGTCTTGAACCGTTTTGAACCGTCTTGAACCATCCTGAGATCTTGAACCGTCTTGAGATCTTGAACCATCCTGAGATCTTGAATTGCCTTGAGATCTTGAATTGCCTTGAGGTCTTGAACTGCCTTTAGAGCTTGCCTTGATATCTTGAACCGTTTTGAACCGTCTTGAGATCTTGAACTGCCTTGAGATCTTGCCCTGATATCTTGAACCGTCTTGAGATCTTGAACTGCCTTGAGATTTTGAACTGCCTTGAGATCTTGCCTTGATATCTTGAACCGTCTTGAGATCTTGAACTGCCTGGAGATTTTGAACTGCCTTAAGATATTGAACCGCATTGAGATCTTGAATTAGCCTGAGATCTTGAATTGCCTTGAGAACTTGAGGTCTTGCACCGTCTTGAGATCTTGAACTGCCTTGAGATCTTGAATTGCCTTGAGATCTGGAACCGTCGTTTTGAACCGTCTTGAGATTTTGAACCGTCCTGATATCTTGAATTGCCTTGAAGTCTTGAACCGCCTTGAGGTCTGAACCGTCTTGAGATCTTGAACCACTTTGAGGCTTCAACCGTCTTGAGATCGTAAACTGCCTTGAGGTCTTGAACCGTCCTGAGATCTTGAATTGCCTTGAGATCTTGAACTGCCTTGAGGTCTTGAACCGCCTTGAGGTCTTAAACCGTTTTGATTCGTCTTGAGATCTTGAACTGCCTTGAGATCTTGAACCGCCGTTTTGAACCGTCTTGAGATCTTGAACCGTCCTGATATCTTGAATTGCCTTGAAGTCTTGAACTGCCTTGAGGTCTTGAACCGCCTTGAAATCTTGAACTGCCTTGAGATCTTGATTTATCTGAGATCTTGAACCGTCTTGAGATCTTGAACCGTCTTGAGATCTTGAACTGCCTTGAGGTCTTGAACCGTCTTGAGATCTTGAACTGCCTTGGATCTTGAACTGCCTTGAGATCTTGAACCGCCGTTTTGAACCGTCTTGAGATCTTGAACCACTTTTAGGCTTCAACTACCTTGAGGTCTTGAACCGTCTTGAAATATTGAACTGCCTTGATATCTTGAACTGCCTTGAGATCTTGAACCGTCTTGGGAACTTGAACTGCCTTGAGATCTTGAACCGCCTTGAGAACTTGAACTGCCTTGAGATCTTGCCTTGATATCTTGAACCGTCTTGAGATCTTGAACACTCTTTAGATCTTGAACTGCTTTGAGATCTTGAACCGCCTTGAGGTCTTGAACCGTTTTGAACCGTCTTGAGATCTTGAACCGTTATGTTATGTAGAAAATAAAACAAATAAGAAGTCTTGAGGTCTTTACTTGCCTTGACGTCTTGAACTGCCTTGAGATCTTGAACCGTCTTTAGGTCTTGAACTGCCTTGAGATCTTGAAACGCCTTGAGGTCTTGACTGGCCTTGACGTCTTGAATTGCCTTGAGATCTTGAACCGCCTTGAGATCTTGCCTTGGATCTTGAACCGTCTTGAGACCTTGAACTGCTTTGAGATCTTGAACTGCCTGAGGTCTTGAACTGCCTTGAGGTCTTGAACCGTCCTGAGATCTTGAATTGCCCAGAGGTCTTGATTCGCCTTGAGGTCTTGAACCGTTTTGAACCGTCTTGAGATCTTGAACCACCTTAAGGTTTTTGAGGTTTTGACTTGTCTTTACGTCTTGACTTGCCTTAAATTGACTTGAATTGCCTTGACTTGCTTGGACTTGCCTTGACGTCTTGTCTTGCCTTGATTTGACTTGACTTGCCTTGACTAAATTTTTTCAACAATAAGAATTTACAAATTATGGTTACTTGGCAAAAGGCCAAGATCAAAAATAGCAAAAGAAAACAATATTTAAATGAAAATTTGAAAAAGTAATATAAAAAAAAGCAAATTGTGTCTCAACGGTAAATAACACAAAGGTGACTTTAGGAAGATTCCAAATCACAAAGAACAAGCTCTGATTAACATCAGCTCTAGTACAATTTTCTTGTGAATCCAAAACTTGCACTTGCCCCAGTACATCTCACTCCAAATCAAATAAGAAAGGCCCAGGTTTTGAACTAAATCAGAAAAAAGACCACAAGCCGTACTGTTGTGCAAAATGACACCATTCTATGATGTCAAGGAGTGCTCCACAAATATTTTTGAATGATTTGTTAGTCAGTCACTCACTCACAGTGAGTCAATTAGTTAGTGAGTCGGCTACGGTTTTTGTAATTTTGAACCATCGATCGCACGAACCACTATTGCTATAATAAGATGAAATTTGGTGAACTGAGTTTGACGTATAATTAGCAAGTACAGAGTTTTCAAATAAGAGGTGTTATTTTGATATTCAAAAAAAAAATGCCATTTTTTTGAGATAAAAGATCGGATGTTTATTTCAATACATCGAGGAAATAATGTCATTAATAATAGAAAACAACATTCGCCAAATGGCCAGCACGGCTACGCTTGCACAGTAATATCCTTTTCAAGAAATTTTCCCTCACCAAATCGCAAAGTGGCTGCTGTATGCCCTCAATAGCATCATGAATTCCATCTCTGAGTTCTTGAATCGACGCTGGGCTCTTGGCGTAGACCAGACAGTCACTCGTTGAGGATAAAGAGGCTTATCAACAATACATCTTGGGTAGGAAAGGGCCTCATCAGTCAAGATGATTTTTCGATGAAATTTCGGATCATTTTCTTGCATTTCAAGGACCAATCAGCAAAGATACGATTTTATTGATGATCGGCTTGAGTTCTTGTGTTAACCTTAAGACTCAAGTCTTTATGCAAAATACGGTTTAATGACGTTTGTGGAATACCCAATTCCAAAGAACGACAAGGAATGGACAAACCTAGGTTTTTTTCAGCTCAATATTTTCAGTTGCTCTTAAGCGACGTGCACGGGTTTTATTCTACACATCGCTTACTTGGCCCGGCAGCTCAAATTTTACGAACCGTCTCTGCAAAATTTTCACCATTATTTTTTAGTGAATTTTAATAATTTCAATTCGTTGTTGAAGCGTGTATCGTTCCATTTTTATTAATGGCGCCGTCTAATTTCTACTTGTCAAATGTGAAACAAATACAGCTTCAAAATTGGCAACAAGCGAAATAGCGGGCTATTCCAAATAACACCTTTTAATGGAAAACCCTTTCTTTTGACGTTATACTGACTTCATTTGGAACTAAATAATAAACTATACCGTGCCCTTTGTGTGAAAAATTTTCTCAAATATTTGTGTATATAAAATAACTCCAAAAATGTGTTACTTTATTTTAATTGAGGTGATGTTTCACGAACATAACCACACCCCTCCACCCCCTTCGCCATCTTCAAAAACAGAACTTTTTGAATATTTTTTGTTTTCAATTAATCTAGGTATAGGTAAAAGAAATAGATGCATACAATATTTTTAAGGTTTCAATTGGAAAACAAAACTTAGAAGACGCAGGCATTTTTTTAAATCGATATACATATTATCCGATCTGTAGAAGATATTAACGTTTGAAAATTATAATAGCTTTGCAACTTCTGTTCCATTTGACCATTTATTTAGCTTGAATCTATTAAAATACGTCAATGAAAAAGTCTGACTCCTTACATCACAGAAATTCTGTTTTCAGGTGCATTCTTTCACAGATTATGAGCATTTAAGGTTTTTAAAAAAATGTAAAACTTTTTAGTAATATTTTACCCCAAAAGGCGCGATCTGCAAAAAATATTAGCGTTTAAATTTTTTTATTGATTTGGACCAAAAAGACGAATTTTTTTGCTTCAATCTTTTAAAATCATTCTGTAATCTTTACCTCACATTTAAAAATTCATGTAATTACTCGTGTGTATGTAAATAATGTATGTAGTTTAACTGCATTTACGTGAGTTGTAAATGCATGTATAAATTATATTTTTTCACAGGACGTCATGATAAGTGAAAAATTAAACAGTAACTATTACTGCTTGTCACGATTTTTTGTAATTACACAATCAATGTTATGCTTCGAAAGAATTTCTTTTTTTTTATTTTAAAAACAAAAAGAACAAAATAATTTTAATTTTTTACGATCAAACTTTATACTTCCATATGTACTCGTATATACTTTGTGCTCGCATTCACGAGAAATGAAATTAAAAAAAAAAACATTCATAAAATGTTCGGCTTTTTTATCTCTTTAAGTGTCATTCAGATTTATTTTTTTATTGTGTTTTGTATAAATTTCTATGTTTAACTTTTGAATTTAACATTTAATTGCTCATACGTGGTGCTTTTATATTTTCAAATGTATCTATTGTATGTAATATTTCAAATGGTTTGCGTCATTTAAAACATTTTCCTAACATTAAAAAAAAAAACTTTTGTTGAAGAGAGTACATTCACGTTACAGTGGTTTTAATGAACTTAAAAACTCTGAATTTTATTCGAATCAACATTAGAAGGGCTTAGCTATGTATAAAATAAAAAGAAAAACTTTTTTTTTTAATTCCATTTCTATCTTGTATATTAATACCAAAATATTATTACACACCTGCATTTTCTATCCCAACTATGAGTTATGCCAAAAAAAAAAATTGGTTTGTGAGCAGTAGCTACTATTAATCCTTTTTTATTTGTTGTTGTGAAAAATAACGAAATGAAATTTGGGCAATAGTAAATCTCCATCAAAGCTCCATGTCAATATTTCTTATATTTTTTGTTTTGTGTCGAGTAGGTATATGGTACAGGTACACTGCAAAAAAAAAGAAAATAAATATTTTTATTTTTTCAATATAATAGATTTTAGGATGTGAGATTTTTTTTTTTAAATCCATTTTCGAGAAAAATTGGATTTCCCAAAATGGCAAAATGAAAAATTAATGGCCGATACTGTAAAAGACACCCCAAGGTTCATGAGAATCCACGCACCCGTTCACGCTGCAGCTCAACCGAAAAACAGAATTGCGACACCCACTCTTTTGACTTCTCTATCTTAGTAATGTCAAGTTTGATCAGCTTGGCCTATAGTAGTACCTATAGCCGCAAGTGAAAATGTAAACAGCTTAAAACTTTTTCGTGATGTTTTTGCTTGGCTTTTTACCTTGAACCTCAACGTACCCACAAAACAATAAAGAGACATGATTGTGGGCAGTGTAATTATTCTCACAGTGTACATAAATTTCCACGTTTATTCAACAGCAGCAAACACAAAAAAAATGAATGCAATTATTTTGATGAAAACTGCAGGTTAAATTTTCCTGATTGAAAATGTTGTTTATACCCAAAGCGTATAGGGTATATAGAGAGAAATAGTGTTTTGCCATGCATCAAACATAGTTTTGTGTTATGGTGATTGCTTCTATGCATTTGATGGACTGTTAGTCCATGATGGCCAAAGGATTTCATATATATGTATGTATAAATACCATCAGGCATTATATGGTATCTATAATGTTAACGTGTACACTGTGTATCAAACAAACGCCGCCGCCCGGCAACAAACCCATCGACGACGACGCACGGTATCGTCAGTTTAATTATAATTCAATTTGTGTTTCTTTCTAAGCCTTTTATAACACACAAGTTCCACATGCGATGAAATGAAGCAGGCACAAATCTCTCTGACCTAAATTATAGAACTTCAATTTCACATTAATGAGTGAATGAAGCTTGAAAAACAGGATAATCACTCTTAGTAAGAGGGATTACTTTGTGTCGAATTGAATGAGTCGATAGATGTACATAGGTATGCATGTTTTTGAAAGTTTGCTAGCATGAAATTGTTTCGAAGGATATTATTTGAATGGAATTAAAGAATTCCCTAAGGATCTTTTGTAATTTTATAAGTACCTACATAATGTAAGAAACTGCAATTGAAATCTTGCTGGAGATGGTTGTGTTGCTATTGCTATTGCTATTGCTATTGCTATTGCTATTGCTATTGCTATTGCTATTGCTATTGCTATTGCTATTGCTATTGCTATTGCTATTGCTATTGCTATTGCTATTGCTATTGCTATTGCTATTGCTATTGCTATTGCTATTGCTATTGCTATTGCTATTGCTATTGCTATTGCTATTGCTATTGCTATTGCTATTGCTATTGCTATTGCTATTGCTATTGCTATTGCTATTGCTATTGCTATTGCTATTGCTATTGCTATTGCTATTGCTATTGCTATTGCTATTGCTATTGCTATTGCTATTGCTATTGCTATTGCTATTGCTATTGCTATTGCTATTGCTATTGCTATTGCTATTGCTATTGCTATTGCTATTGCTATTGCTATTGCTATTGCTATTGCTATTGCTATTGCTATTGCTATTGCTATTGCTATTGCTATTGCTATTGCTATTGCTATTTCTATTGCTATTTCTATTGCTATTGTTATTGCTATTGCCATTGCTATTCCTTTTAGTTGCAAAAGCAACTTATCTTTCAATAATCCGTTTTCCCTACTAAGTTAAAATATTTACTTTACCAAAACTATAAAAAATTAAATAAAGCGTTAAGATAACTTCCATTTTTCTTTACAGGACTAAAAAATGTTTAAAAACACCATCAGCCATAAACCAAAGAATAGCAAAAATCTCATTCATATTCAATCATCAGACAACCATAACCACCTGACGATAAGGATTGTATTTTTCTATTTTTTTTTGGAATAACTCCGCATTTTGACGAAGGTAATTTACATCGAAATCGTGCTAAAATCTCCATCTGTCTCTTTTAACCGCTTTCTTTTCGTTTGTAGGCGAGTTTTTTTTTTTATTTACAATCGAACCCGCTTTAATGAGAAATATTTAACAACATTTAAAATCTGAATTGTGACGAAAAGAAAAGAACTTAGAAAAAGTGCAAAGACATAATTTATTAGTACAGTAAAACAAGAGATGTTTTACCCTACAAAAGTTAATGTTGTTGATATATTTCTTGGGATGAATTTTTGAAATTAATTTTTTTTAGCATACATATATCTGAAAAACTTTATCCCGTCCAAAAATAGAAAGTTCACATTAAATTCACTCCAATACATATTTCTAAAAAATCGAAAAATTCCGGACATTACCAGACATTTCTCATCATAAGTGGGTGTAAAAAAAAAAACCGGGGACGTGAATCAAATTATGTGTACATTTAAATGGAGGGTGGATTAACCAAATGTACACATCATCAAAAATGCTAACAAACAGTCATTCTCAGAAACATTGATTTTTTTTTAACTATGGTATTGCTGAAAACAGTAATTGAAATTCTTCAGAATTCTGTATTATATTCTTGAAATAAAATTATAGGCCTGAAATAAAGTCATGATGTGTCCTGTTTGGAAATAGGTTCAAGTGGGAGAGATGAAAATTATAATTTTAGTATTTCATTTTTATGTATAGGTATTACATTAGAATCCCAATAAATTTCCATGATCCTTGAAATGAATTTCATTCAAAGAGGCCTGTATTTTATTTGAATTTTTTGAAAAGTATACTTGAACGGTTCTGAAGAAATTTTTATTTAACTGATTTTGTTTCACTAAAGTGTTTTAATCAATTCAGTTAAGCGGATTCGACACTAGTTTGTATTTAGCGTTTTTACTCCATGTCCTTTTTTTAATTTTTTTTTTCCTCAGACGAAAAAGGAAAATCTATCATTTTTTGGTTTGCTTTCAACTGGTCGGCATTATATGGACTCACGAAAGAGGATGTTGAAAGGATTAAAAAAAAAAACTACGATTATGGTAATTTAAGGCAGAGGAGGTATTATGTATCTCTGCACTTTCTGTTTTTCCACCGAAAAAAATAAAATCTATAATTCCTTGAAAGTCGAATTTATAAAATTATTGAGGGAAGTATGTGGGTTTAGGACATTTATGACATTTATGAAATTTTGAAGCATAATTTTAATAAACATCGAAAGAAAGTTAGAAGACATTTGATTTTAAATTATCAGGATAAATTTACACTATAAAATTTTCAACGTGAGTTTGTGATATGGTTGAAATCGGATCAAAAAATGGAAGAAAGGTTATGGCTTATGGAAGAAACTTATGTGAACGGATAGAAATAGTAGGGTCGGATGAAAATCGGAACAAAACTGATAGAAATAGTTGAAATGGGATGAAAATGGATCAGATACAGAATGGATGGGATCGAATTAAAAACTATAATGGAGTAATTGACGGACATTTAAAGGAACTAAGGAAAACGTGCTAATGGAAAGGAAGGAACGAATTAAAATTAAAATTGATATGAAAGAAAAGATGGTAAGAAACGAATGGAAATGGATAGAATTGGTCAAAATGGGAGGAATGCAATCAGTGGATTCAGATACAAAGTTAATGGAAATAAATAGGAAACAGATGGAAAACGGCAAGGAACTGATGGAAATGGATAGAAACATATGCGATCGGATGAAGTGAAAGAAGTGAAACGGTTATTGGATGAAACGTATCGAATTGGATGAAAACAGAAATGAGGAGCGAATAGAAGACGAATGGAAATGGATGGATAACGATGGGCATTGGAATTGTTAACGGATAGGAAAAAATAGATTCAGGTGGAAATGGATGTATATCTAATTTTAATTGGATGGGAAACAAATATAAATGGAGTGATTGAATGAAACAAAGAATTGAATTGATGAAAACGAAAGCGGAAGTGATGGATTAGGTGAAAACAGATGAAAAGAGATCGGGAACGAATGCAAGACGTTTGAAAACAGATACAAGCCGCTACAAAATAGATGAGAATAGATCAAAAATGGAAACGGATAAGAACCTATCCGTTTCCCGCTCCTTTTTGAACGGGAAGACCTTAAAATGAAGCATGCAATAAGTCTTCTTGATCCCATATTCAGCCTTCTTTGAGTATTACCACCAGAGTTACTACGACTATGGCATGACCACGAAATTTAATGATCTTCTTCCGTTTCTGATTTGTAATTTTACATTTTTTTTTGAAAGCAAGGAACTGATAGCCGGAATTGGATAGGAACAGACGAAATTGGTAGAAACTGGATAAGTCTGGGCTGGAATTGGATAATACAATCGTAAAAAATAAAATTGTAAGAATATGTATGTGGTAAACTGGGGATAATGTTCTGCAACTACTTTTTCGATAAAATTCGTCAAAAAACAATGGAAAATGGAATAAAAAACCAAAACAATTTGTTTCAATTTTAATCGTTTCTAGATTTGTTGATTCAATAGTTAAAGAAAAGGCTGCGCTCGTGTAAAAATTAGGAACAGATGCAATAAGACAACGATATTGTTAACGGTATAAAAATGATAAAAATTGATGAAACAAAATATCTGACCAGAAACATAATGGAATCAATTGCAAAACGGCAATTTTGATGATGTGTAAATTGCAGAACTTGGACCAAGAACTTTCCCGGACCAAATCAATTTACAGAAAGTAAGTAGCTAGATTCCATTAATCAAATAAACGCATTTTGATATGGCAAACTCAAATATCACGTTGTTCATATTTCACTACTTCCTGAGTTTAAAAAAACCTCTAAGCCACCGTACTTAGAATTATGTCTTAAATCAAATACTATCACCCTTTTTTTTATTGCTTCTGTGTTTATTTTTTTCCAAACTCAACCATAAAGAATCATGGATGGTTTAACCCAAGAAAAAAACCCAATTCTATGTAAAATTTATTAGCACGATGTTTATGTGGTGTGGTCTTTTATACATCCCCCCATTTTCTCCTCTCCCATCAACTTTTTCTGAACATCTATTATTAGCCATAAAAACATTTTACGACTCTGTACAAAGACTAAGCTCCAAATAAAAAAGAGGAGACCACTAATCGAAAATGCCGCCAATTTACATAATCCCTATGTAAGATATATCGTTTTTCTATATCAATGAAATTTTTCATCAGTGATTTTCTCTCACTCTCTCTCTCTCTCTCCCGCAGTGATTTTGAAAATTGTATTTTTTTTTTTGATAAATTTATTAGCTGTTGAGAGGGTATTTTCCATCAGTACAGAATTAGCATAAATATTATAAATATAGAAAATGATTCTATTACCTCTAATATTTTGTAAATGTATAAATTGATATTTTATGTTTTATTGATTTACCTAATGGGATTTATGTTTAGCTTTTTACACTGGCCCTCATCAATAGTGCTGCTGTGAGTCCTTTTGACCATATCATAGCCAGATTAGAATTGATTAGCTACTTGTAGATTGCAAATTGATTGTGTGTAGATAGGTATAGAAATTTTTTGGAATATTATTAAATAAATTTAGAATTTGTTATTTGTTTTTGATGTTTGGTAAACTAGGTACAACGTGGGATTTTTCATTATTTTAAGTGTTGAATTTATGAGTTTTTGTTTTGCAGTTAATCATAAGCTTACGAGTTTATTGTTATTATTTCATAATACAATTCAATAAAATTTATTCTGAAAGCAATATCTAAATCAGCTTAAAATTGTTTTCAATTCAAATTTGGAACACCAAAAGTAATGGATTATCTAAAAAAATAATTAAAGTGGATTTTACATAATATTGTTGCATATTGTTGGTCAAGGAGGATTCTGTGAATTTTGATTGTTTTTAGTTTAATTTTAAATAATACTTTCTGTTCAATTTTTTTTTATATTTGGCGCGCATTAAAGGGGAGGGGAGCTTCAGGTAAGTAGGAGAGGATTTGAAAGGAGATGTCGATGAACATTAGTCTTAAATTTCGACACATCACAATGAGAGGGAAAGACAGAGTGTGGAAGGGTTTCCACATTAGCGTAGTACGGCTAAAGAACGAATCCCTCTACTTGACAGTACGACCGAAATTGGGTTCAAGAGTAAACTGATGAGCATTCCTGGAAGCGTGAATATTACGGTTGAATCGTATAAGGGGAGGAGTGCAACTGGCTATTTCATTTGAGCACTTACCGTAAAAGTAACGATAAAAGAGTGAGAGACAGGAAACGTTACGCCGGTTTTCAAGTGACGTCCAAGAGGCTTAAGTAAGTTGCTGGAGCACCAGCCCAGAGATCGGAGTTAAGCTTTGGACGTATATAACTTTTATAGATTATATAGCCAAATCAGAAGGGGAAAAGAATTTCTTGCATCTCCAAAGGAAACCTAAACACCTTGCGGCATTTTTGGTGACGTTAAGTATGTGATCATTCCACATAGTTATAAAACCACGTTTTTTTAAAGCCTGCTGGCGTTAGCTATAACAACGAACAGCGGACTTATGATTTACTTTTTCCTAATTTGTCTCATTTTTTCCATGTTGAACTACGAAATTTTGTTTTGAAACACAATTTCGGATTCAGTAACCTCAAAAACCGAAACTTTAACAGTTTAACCCTATCAAATGGTTAAATTCAACAGATTAAATTTTCATCAATCACGAGCTTGATCACGAATATTTTGAGGGAGAAACGAAAAGTTAACTTTAGTTTGTAGGGTATTTTAAACACAGGGTTTTCGAGTAAGAGGTGTTATTTTGATATTCAAAAAAAATAAATGCAATTTTTTGAGATAAAAGATCGGATGTTTATTTCAATATATCGAGGAAATAATGTCTACGCTTACTCAGCAATTTTCTTGTTCATGAATTTTCCAAATTGCAAAGTGGTTGCTGTATGCCCTCAATAGCATCATGAATTCCATCTTGAATCGACGCTGGGCTGTTGGCGTAGACCAGACAGTCACTCGTTGAGGATGAAGAGGCTTTTTAACAATATATCTTGGATTTTCCGAGCCCCAGATGCTACAATTTTGCTAGTTGACGTAGCCACCGAGGTGGAAATGGGCCTCATCGATGAAGTTCCGAATCATTTTCATGCATTTCAAAGACCCAATCAGCAAAGATACGACGTTGTAAATGATAGGCTTGAGTTCTTGTGTTGATGTGACGTTTGTGATGTGACGTTTGTGAAATGCCGAATTCCAAAGAACGACGAGGAATGGACAAACCTGGGTTTTCTTCGACATTAGGGGCTACAGCAGCAATATTCTCAGTTGTTCTTGAGCGACGTGCACTGGTTTTATTTTCACTTAGCTTTCTATTCTGAATCGCGGTCCGAAAAGGTGCTTCATGACTATCAAAAAATGTTTTAGTTTTACGAACCGTCTCTGCCAAATTTGAATGAATTTTAATAATTTCAATGTGTTGTTGAAGCGTGTTTTGATCCATTTTTATTAATGGCGCCGTGTAATTTCTACTTGTCAAATATGAAAAAATTACAGCTTCAAAAGTCACAACTACAGAAATAGCGGGCTATTCAAAATAACACCTCTTATGTAATTGAAAACTCTTTACTTACAGATGGAATCCGACGCCATTCAACAAAAATCAATATAGTTTGAGAGTTATAAGCAAACAACGGAAAAAATGTCTTTTTTTCATATTTTCCCGTGATCCGTCACGAATTTTTGTTGGGAAACAAAGAAAAAATAAACTCGAAAGGTCATCATGTTCATGATAATTTGCCTCCACAAGGAGTGCTTCTTATCAGGTTGTCATTAAAAATAACACAAAACCTTTATCCACTTTTTTTTTTGTTTTTATGGTTCAATATTTTGCTATCTACACCGATGAAGTCAAATTAAAACAAAGGACAATTTGCTCAAACTACGAAGTCATCCAAGACAAAAGGCTGAACGTAAACAAAAAAAAATGCCATCAAATTGTGTGAATATAATAATAGAGTCTCAGTCTACAAAAACGACAATATAAACTATAAATCAGTGCATAGTGTTGTTCGAGAGGTATAAAAATAATCACTCTCCTCTGACATTCTCCCAGTAAATCCCACACCAAAATTTAATATCAACTTAATAACAATACTTACACCACACTGTCTGGTGAATACTACACAACCCCCAAAAAACACCATTGTCATCATAAAAGAAAATCTCCTCTTTCAGCATCTTCTTTTTCGTTCTATGTGTCTTGCCATAATTTTGATCACCAGGCGAGATTTATTGTCAAGAACAAAAGTCTCATTGATAGGAGATTTATGGCGTTTCATTTGACACAAACCCCTGCTATTATAACCATCGCCACCAAACTCTGATGCCCTTGTGTTTCTTTTGGAGATGCCATAAGAATCTTGCAAAAACAAAAATTAAAACAACCGAAAAGTCTGGGGGTTGCTGTTTTTTTTCTACACAAACATTTTCATAGTGTTGTGGGAAATCTTGTGTTTTTAAGTTTATGATAGAAAGTGCAAGTAGACATTTTGAAAAGAGAATTTCGTCATATATTTGAGTAAGTTAATACCACTACTAACATTTTGTTTTCCATTCTTGTTTTTTTTTTTCATAAAATAGGGTTATGGAAAACAATTGGTATAAATTAGCTTTTTTGTAATTCTTGTTAATGCGGCATTAGCCAAATCTGCTAAGTTGTGCTTATTTATACCATTTGTCTTGGTCTAAGAAAAAGCCAACTCTCATTAAATGTACACCCTTCATTAACTGGTCTAAATTCAATAGCAAATAATTTCCATTATTGTCCTTATCTACTTCGTCGTCGGTCGGTGAATACTGAATATCTAGTCAATGTTTTTTTTAGACCACTTGATATAAATCAGTTGGTATACAATAATACAAGTTTTCGATAGATGAATAGTTGAACATCCACTTATTATTTTGTATTCGTATAAACCAGTTGTTCTACACTTCTTCTAGTTTGTTGGATATTATACCAATCACTGAAATACCCATCATACTATGGCATCTCTTGAATAAACTCTAATAAATTTATTTGTTACGTATTAAAACCTAAGTACATATATGAATTCCTGAACACGTGAGTAGGTACCCTATATTTTTTTATTATTATTATTTCACTGCCATGTTTGGTTTTACCGTAATGGTATAGTTACTCCAAAAATTCCAAACAATAGAAGAATGTAGTTTTTTTTCGTTTTCAATGAGTTTGAGCTATCACTAGAAAATATAGGAGTATCTCATTGTTTTTTTTTTCAAATTTCTTTATCCACTGAATGGTATAAACTGGTCTAAATCTCATTATTTACACTATTTTTGAAAATGTTCTGAAAATTTATGTTGTTTTGAATATCTAGCTGTTGATTAATTTGACAAATTTAAATTTTCTTTTGTTGGCTCAATAAATAATGGTATAATCCAATAATATTCTCCAATGAATATGAAATATTCTGAAAAAACTAAGCTGGGATTTTAGTAGGTCAAGTTCGAGCTTTTAGTTTCCAGAAAGCATAACTCTGTTTTATAATTTTGAAAACGGGAGAAAATCAATTTAGTTAATTTTTATTTAAAAAAGTTTTGCATTCAACACAAATTGTATGGTTAGTAATTATAGTCAGTTCTTATACCAGTCACAGGTGCAAAAGCAGCACATATTGTCGTGGACATTCTTTCGTGAAAATTCTCAACTGAAACCATTCTGTAAGAAATAAAGCCTCATTACAAACTCACGACGTACGTTATTTTTATTTAAATATCTTTTTAATTTCTTAGATGGTATAAAAACAAAAAGTTGTAACAAAAATTATTTTTTTTGCCATGATTATAATTATTATTTACCTAAATAACAATATTACACACCCTAATTTAAACTTTTATTTTAATTGGTATAAACTGCTCTCATGCTCATGCATACATTATTTTTCAAGAAAATGAGAACATGTAACTGGTATAAAATGATTTTGTTCAGATTCATTACATTTTTTAAAAATCTTAATTGGTATTATTTTCTTGAGAATAGAAGATGAAAACCATGTAAAAATTTATTGGTATAAACTGGTCTAATTGATTAAATAAAAATATTTCAACAGATAAACTGTCAACTTGTTTTTGAGGTTAGAACCAAAAATTAATTTCAAATGTAAATTTCAAGACAAAAATTCAAGCCTCTTAAAATCAATACTGTTCAATTCCCCACGTTTCATAAAAAAAAAACCATATTCATTTAAATGCACAACTTTTCCATAAAAAAAAATCAAAACACGGCCGTTATTTATAAAAACTCTCCCAAACTTCTTCCCAAATTTACACAAATAAAATATTCCTGCCTTTACCTTTTTTTTAAAGGCAAATAAAAAAAAAACATACCAAAACACTAAAAACAAAACCCCATCTTCTTTTTATTACTTTGAAAAAGCGCATTAACGGCATAAAATTTGGGAAGCAAATTTTTTGAATTACTTAACACAAAAGTTCTTCTTCCCTTTGGCTTGCAAAAAAAAAAAAAAAAAATTTGAAAAGCATTTCCTCTAAAATAAACTTTCAAAATAATGACGATTTGAGTTTTCGCAGAGAGCTTCCTTAACGTAGGTATAGTATAATCTCCCTCTCTCTCTCACACACACTTTTCCTCTCGCTCAACATTTGTTACGAAAAACGTTAAGAATGGTCAAACCTGCAGTTAATGATCCAAAAGATAAGGAAAATCTTACGTTGATATTTTATATGATAATTTTACATCTTCATAAAGTTATTAAAAAGTTTTGTCTTATTTTGTTTTTGTTCTTCTTTGTTGTTGTTGTTATTTTTTTTTTTTTTGTTGGGAAGCAACTCTGATGATGTCTTATATTATTCACTGGCTATAATACACGCGCGTATTCAAATTGAATGCTTAAAGGAGCAAGCAAAAAGTTTTCTTTCAAATCAGAAGAATTTATTATTAGTATAATGGTTTATTTAAGGTGGATGTGAGTGGGGATAGGTTGGATGGTATATCTATAGGATGAATTATCCGTGGGAAACAAGAAATATTTATGATGTTTTTGTTTCTTTTAATTATTCATGAAAGTAGGTATGTTGTTAATAAGAGAAACAAAAAAGTTACAAAATAATTTGAATGCTTTATTACCCTTTTTTTGTGAATTGGGCATTTTTTGGATAAATAATAAATTCAAGGGAAGGCTACATAAACCTTCGATAATAATTGTTCTAAGAAACAAAAATGCAAATATTCATACTATTCCTAAGAAACAATAAGCTTCCAGAGAGTGGGTAAAAAACAATAAAATCTTTACATTTATTTTCCTGATTCAATTTAAGGTTTAGCTTGGAAAAATTTAACTGAAAACTGAAAGGTAAACATTTTTAAAAGTTTTATACAAGGTCAATAATTATTACGAGTTAAGGGAAAATCAGCTAAAAGAGAAAAATCTAATAAGATTATGAGTTATGGTTTATGGAAGAAGATGAGAGATATTGGGTCTGGTTAAACCAAGTCTTCAAACTTATCAGCGGTGACCAAATGCCTTCTTTGTGGAGGGGAAAGTGATACCCGAAACAACATTCTACTCTAGAGATATTGAAATATTCAGATTTTTGTTTTAAAACTCAATTTTTCTTTACTGGAAACATCACTGAATCTTTCGTTAAGTCCTATAGCCCAAAAATTACAAGAAAATGGGCAAGCCACGTGACCAGTGTCAGTATGGACTCAAATGCTTAAGTTTAGTTTTGACTCGTACTTGCCAAAAGACACAGATGTATCACTGCCAATCTTACCACCGGATGAGGACCAGCTTAAAAGGTGAAAGGACCAATTTTATGTGGTTTTGAATAGCGCGAAGTGCGTTTTGAATACGAAGAAACAATATATCGAATAAGCACTGTGCCAGAAGTATAGAAGAAATCTAAACCGCAATAAAAGCACTGAAGAGCAATAAAGCGCTTGGATTTGAAGGTATTTTGTAGAGCTGTTACTAGCACCGCTAACAAGCTCGAGTGAGCTAGGAAAAAAGATAACTTTCTTAAAGAGTTGATAAAAGAAATTATTTGACAATCAAAATCTCAAGGAAAGGAGATCTAAGAAAAAACTGGAGAGAAATTTTCGTGCTACCTGCAATAGTCACGGTAATAGCAAGAATCGTTCTGGAGCTAGAAAAAGAACATCTTGAAGAAAGATCGACTCCGAAAAAGCGTTTAGAAGTGTAAAAGAGAATTTATCTGCTGTTGGTGATGTACTGCACTCAGCTTTGTCGACGGGAAACGGTGGACTTTCTTTTGGACGAAGTATACCTACTTACACTCACATTAGATCATGGATCAGCATCAATTAAAAAAAAGGATCGAGGGAGAAGCTGAAATCGTTGGGCTAAAGATCAATTCGACAAAAACAAAAAGGATCAACCTAGAAACTTCTGTTCAAATAAAAAATGTGAAAAATTTTCATTTATCTCTACTGGTAGCGGGATCGAACTGGATATTAACAATCGCATCGGGAAATCAAAGGCTGTGTTCGGGATGCCGACTGTTCCGTTTCGATGTTGAATTCGTGCTTCTTTATGGGTACAGCACTTAGAAAGCCGAATCCGCCGAATCAAGAAAGCTTCGTCTTGAGTCTTTTCTAGTCTAAATGTACATGTGGTGAATGATGAATTTCATACGAGAACATGTCAGGCTGTGATCCAATCATTGGAAGACGAAAGTGGCTGAAATCGTACACAATTGCTCATAGTTAGTAAGTGAAGAAAATTCAGACACACTTTTAGACTGTAATCGAATAGACAGATAGACTGACAGGTAAACTTATGATCGCAAGTAAAAATACGCTCATGTTCGGTGTGTTTTTTACTTGTGCCTAAAGGTATGTACATACTTTATAGGTCAAGTTTTGGAATCATGAAAAACTAGCGATTTTGATAAAACTTGACATAACTATGATTTGGAAGTTGAAAAAAGTGCGTACCGCAATTCTGTTTTTCTGTCTGCCTGTCTGTTTTTTGAGCTACAGCCTTATCGAGTGGGTTGAATTTATTTTAGTTTTTTAGTTTAGTTTAGTACAAATGTTAATAAAACGTCTTCAAAAATCTCAAATTTCTCCAAAACGGCACCGATAATTTTCACTCATTTGTTTTGAGTGTATTTATATTAAAACGGGCTAGAACAATAAAAAATTGAAATAGAGACACTATTTAAAGTACCTCCCATACAATTGTTTAAAAAAAACTGTTCTCGAAACTCTAAAAAAATATTTTTGATAAAATTTTGCGTTTTTTTTTGGGTATTGGTAAAACTTTATATACATATAATATTTCCCAAGCCAATGTTATAAAACCTATCTCAAAAATCTCAAATTTCTATAATGAAAATTGAATATTTTATGAACGTGTGGGTTAGGAATATACCTAGGTATTTTGTTTGATATTATGTTTAACTCTACATTAATATTAATACTTTAATTTTACTAATTTTTTTCTGAAAAAATAAAGATAACAACTTTTTCTTAAACATTTATTTTTTGCTTGACTAAAGAAATTAATGATCGAAAAAACAGCTCTAACAATTTTTAATTTTGTTTAAATTTTTATTTTTACTATACACCCAGCTTCAGTTTTGAGCTCTAACTTCTTGTTAAGCTTATTTTAGAAATTTAAATAATGAATTTTAAGTTTTTGTAATTTTATAAGATTTATTTACAAGGACATTAATATAGTAGCAAGTTCGTGCTATCCATTCGTGCATTTTACTTTGTTGAAAAAAACCACCGCTGGACAAAACAATTCACCTGTTAAATGCAACAAAAACAAAGCTTGCTTTTTTCGCTCTACGCTGCCAACTACACGTAAATATGAGTTTATCAAATTTCCCAATAGTCATTCAAAATATGTGTGAAAAACTTGAATTCAAATCTTATGGAAAAAACGCGAAAAAAATCCACCAAACTTTCAAAAACCATTCAAAATAAACGACCAAGAGAATTACCGTATAAAGTTATTCAAATCCCATCACTCAACCATATCAAAAAAAAAGAAGAAGAAAAGTGAAAAACAAAAATCACAAGTTAACTCTTAAAAGCCTTCATTTTCTATGTTCGCATTGTCCTAAAACTTCACAATTGTTTCCCTCATTGTTTCACATTACCAACATCCGCAATGCGTGTTTAACATTAAAAAGAGAGAGAGAGAGAGAGCAAGAGTCCTCTTGTGTTGTGTGGTTGGAACATGCCTCTCATCTCGAAAGCCTTAAGGGACTTGTTGTGTATGCTGTATGGCATACACTACCCCTTGTGTTATGTGCTGCGCCCTACATGTCACATTGTGATAATAAAATGAAAACTATGAGTTCATTCACAGCCACTTATCGTCTTCTTTTTTTTTGTCAAACGTATATCCTTGCGCTGGCTGTGATGATGTAAAACTTCACCCGCAGCTTGCAAAAAAAAAAAAACAAATTTAAAGAAAAGTTCACATTGTAACAAGTTTTCACATTACTCAAGTCCTTGGGGTATATGTGCGCACTTCACAGTAGGTAGAGGTATTGTAAGTACCGAAAAGATGAAGGACTTTTGTCACGCGGGTTGCAACAATGGTAGGTATACGAGTTTTAAATCTTTAAGTTGCTCTTTTTTTTTAGTTTGACATACACATTCTAGTTAATGTCACATAGTTTGGTTAAGTTCCTGTAAATCCAACTGAAAGATTTATAGAGGAACCAAAAAACTCATCTCTCTAAGGACACTTAAATTGCAAGTTGATTAAATGAAGGTTTATTGTAAGGACCTTTTGTCTGAGGTTTTTATCATCACTATCTCTATACTTGTTGAAAATAAATTTTGATATCCTGGCGCTTCCTTGCACACATCCCTATACCTACTTACATACGAGTAATATGGATAACTTTTCATATCCCGCAAAATCTTTACTATGGCACAATCTAATTCTTTCAGCCTCGAGAAGCTCCAAGGACTCCCTAAGGATAACTCTGAAACGAGACATATAGTGACGACAAAACATAACAATTCAAAAAAAAAAAAAACCTGCAGCCATCCCATACCTTTTCAGACAAAAAAGGAATTTCTTTTCTTTTTTTTTTGGAGACATTTGTTATCCTAGATATGCCCATTGAAAAGCATCATCATCTACACACACTGACTGGGGGTCGTCGGTTGTGTAGTAGAACCTTAAGCAAGGATTACAATTGGATTTACTGCTCCCTAAAGTATATCCTAAAGAAGACAAAAAAAAAAAAACCAGAAAATCTGTTTAATGAAGAAAAATGTAGTTAGAACTTGGTGAATAGTGAATTTGCTTAGTTCTCTGAAAATTGTCGGAAGTTGCCAAAAGCATTTATCTGAGAGTTGCCAGGAGTCAAGCTGGAGCTAGAAGTCGAGATATAGAAATTGAGATTTCTTAAGTGGACTTATGGGGGGCAGCTTTTAGTGTTCTCACTTGGCTTGGTAAAAAGGATATAAATCGAAGTGAATTTATTGCAATTTATAAGGTAGACAAATATTTTGTTGTTTATAAACACACTTCTTGATGGTAGCATCAAGGACGAGAGGTGTTAAAGGTATAAGCAGTGGCGGATTTACCAGCAGGCTGAGTAGGCTCGAGCCTAGGGCGGCAGTTTTGTAATGGGCGGCAAATTTGGTGAATTTTTTTGAACAACAAGGGGAAAAATTAAATGAATTCTTTGGGCTGTGGATTTATTTAAAGGTTTTTTTTTTACAAAGGTAGATTTTTTGATATATGTAGAAGTGTAGATACATATATGTATAGGTATAGCTATATTATTTTCTATTTTCAAATAATTTTGTATATCTGATTTTCAATTTGTGCGAAATTGTGCAAATTTTAATGTTTTACAGATACAATTATACTTTTTTGTCTTGCAAGTACCATACTTTTGTATTTTTTTTTTTGTGAATAAAATACAAGCAGTCATATTTCTAAGATAGGTATCTTTTTTTTATTTCTTTTTTATAAGAAGGTACATGCTATTCTTTTAATTTTTCAAATCTCAAGAAATGACCATTTGAAAAATTAAAAGGATAAAAATTGATGTAAAATCTCTAAAAATAGATAGTTTATGCAAAAAAATTTTGTTGTTGTTGTTGTTAAGGCTGATGGCTTTACTGTTAACGCTTTCCTCTAGAATTATCTTTACAATTTCACATTGTAATTGTAATAAATAAATAAATAAATAAATACATAAATAATTTGTTTGCTTTTAACCTTACTGCTTAAAAATTTTCCGTACGAATTTTCATCGGTAAAATAAAAAAAAAGTTTAAAAAAAAAACATTTGCTTGAAAGAAAATTTCTGAATCAACCGTTTTTTGAAAAAAAAAAATATTCAAAACGAAAAAAGTTTATTTTTTTTATTTGCATTTCTTTCAAATTCTACCCAATACAGTACTAATTTTTTGATTCAGTTTTTAGTCCAAGACTTTGAAAAATTGCCAAAATATATTTTTCCTAATTAAAATCGAATTTCACATAAACTTTCAAGTCAATTTAATATATATCACATTAATTTTTAACAAAATTAAATATTTTTTGAAATAAAATATTTTTTAATTCATGATTCAGTAAATTTAAAATGTCGCGTGAATTTTCAAAATTTTCAATTAAATTTAAACTACCACGTGAATTTTAGTAATTTAAGCAATTAGAGAAATTTCACCAGAATTTTTAAAAGTTATATAATTATGATGATTTTCATGGGAATTTTTGTATCCTAAGTGAAGTTAAAGTTTTCACGTGGATTTTCATAGTTCATAGTAGACTGAGTCGATTATTTTTAACTGTTTGTAAGCGCAATAAAGATTATTTATTCACGTTTGCAAAGTGTTCATTATTGTGTAAATAGTATACATTACGACAGACAACAGAGACGTACTTCTGACAGCAGGCATAGATCCGGAGGAAGCCGTCTTGGACGATGATTTCTTTGTTATTGAAGATCCGAGAGAGAAAGTTGAGGCGGTGGGGGCTGCGTTCCAGCAAGTGTATAAGGTGAATGCTAGCATTCGCCCGAACCACGACCTGGAAAACAGAGCCCTGCTTAACCACTTCTACCTTCGGAACGAAATAACGCAATGGCGATCGGAGAATCTCGGTTTCACCGGATTCAATGAAGACAATCTGGCAAACGCCACAGTCGCCGAGCTAAATGGGTCAAATTCCCTACTAATATCAAAGGTGGAGTTGCAGCTCATTTTCGAATCGATAAAGAAAAAGAAGTCAGCGGGTGTCGATGGTATATCCAACATTGCGTTACGACATTTACCTCCGGAAGCCATAGACATTTTCACCACACTGTTCAACAACGCGCTGAATAATGCATATTATTCAGTGCGCTGGAAGACAGTTGTGGTACATCCTCTCCCGAAAAAGGGAAAGGAAGCCTCCAATCCGGCAAATCTCCGGTCGATAAGTCTTCTTCCGAGTATTCTTCCGATCAGCAAGGTATTCGAGAAAGTTGTCAATAGAGCTCTGTCCAAGTGGGCTGAGGACAATAATATCATACCAGATAATCAGTTCGGGTTTAAGGCAGGACATGACACCATTCATGCCGCGTCTAAGCTCGTTTCTGATATCCAATGGAACAAATCTAAGAGACAGTGTACGGGCGCCTGCCTGGTTGATTTGGAGAAAGCCTTCGACACCGTATGGTTAGAAGGCCTGTATCTGAAGCTGTCCAGACTTGGCTTAAGTAAACAACTGTTGTATATACTCTATGACATGTTAAATGGCAGAAAGTTTGTTGTCAAAAGTGGCAATGTAACTTCTGCCACAGTCTTCGAAATAAAAAATGGTCTTCAGCAGGGAGCGGTTAACTCACCGATCCTCTTCAGCATTTACACCAGCGAACTGATAGGTAGCCTAACTCAGGCAATTGCGTACGCCGATGACCTAATCGCGTACAGAACGGCCCCAAAAGTTGAGGTCATTAGAATTCTCTTGCAGCGTGATTTCGAGAAGATTCAGCGATATTGCGATGACTGGAAGTTGAAAATCAACTTCCAGAAATCGGAAACTATTCTGTTTAGGACTCCATTGCATGGAGCCTCAAGGGATACGAGAAAGAACTGGAAGAATCTAGTGATCGTGGGGCCAAACCGACAACCACTGGCGAATAAAAGTGTAGTAAATTACCTTGGCATCTGGTTGGATCAGTATTTATATTTCGACAGACATGTAAATGCTGCGCTGACCAGAGCCGGGGGAGCCTTTGCCCTGACGAAACGGCTGTTTTTTAGCAGCCGGCTTGACAGTAGGGTGAAGGTGATTTGCTACATGGCCCTCATCCAGCCGATGATTGCCTATGGGTGCCCGGTTTGGTTTAACGTTGCCCCATCTCAAATGGCAAAGATTCGGGTGTTTGAGAGGCAGTGTCTGAGACACTGCCTTGGATTTCACAGAACACCAGAGTCGGAGTACAAACATTATTATTCCAAGCAGGCTCTATACAACGGAGCCAACATGAACAGGATAGATAATTTCATAATAAAGCTGATTCGAGGTCACATTGCAAGAGCTATGTCCTCGACCAACAGCTTAATTTTTGGGGCCTATTACCCCAATGATCAATCCTACGACAATGTGCGTTTAAGCGGCTTTATTCCGCCAGATGCATTCGTCTACCTAGACAGTCGAGGGCTGATACAGGATAGAGAAGCAGTTCCGCTTATCTACCACGTCAGCCGGAGAACTGTGGATAGGCGACTCCTTTACGGTCGAGACGTGCTTGCACAAGACGGAGCTGAGCGCCTTCGGTTCAGTAGGACTGTGTCCGATCGGGACCGAAGAGATAGGGTGAAGCAGGAGAACCAGTTTTGGTGGTTGAAATTGGATTCTGATAGCTAATAAATAGATAATGATAGTTGGCCACGGCCGGCTTACATAGGTTTAGATTAGATTTAAGTAGGGACAGTTGGGTGGCACCAAAAAAAAAATACATAAACATATTATGTATAAAAAAAATATATAACATCAAAAATCGCTGCTGTGACTGTTCAAGTTTTAAGTATTTTTAGGTAGTCTTAAGTTATTGTAGGTATTTTTAAGTAGTTGTAAGTAGTTTAATATTAGTCTTAAGTAGTTTTATTTAGAATAATTTAATTATAAGTTTTAAATAAAAATCTGAAAAAAAATGATCTGAAACCAAGTTTTTTGTGAATTTCAAAGATCTCTAGTTTAGTTATAAGTTAGTTCGTAGGCCGAAAGGCATCATAGAATTAAGAATAATGGATTAATTTAGAGTACCCGCCTAGGGCCAGTAAGTTAAATTTAAGTTATATGATAATTAAACTAGTTTTTAAGAATTTTTGTCTAGTTTTAACATAGTTTTAAGATGAACAGAAAATAAAAATGAATTAAAAAAAAAAAAAAAGTATATATTACCCTGGACATACCACGATTGAGCTTCGTTTAGTTCAAAAATATAGCGAAAAATTATTTTACGTGCAATTTCAACCCAATTGTTGCATTGTAAAAATAATGTATGATATTACAATTGTAGAGGAAAGGGCGGCAAAAACTATATAGCCTATACCTTGAAAATTTGTAAATCCGCCACTGGGTATAAGGAAAGGATTTGAAGGTATAGGTACCTACTTTTGTTTTACTGATGATGACTGTGATTAAGTGATATTGTCCTTTTCATTTAATTTTGCATAAATAGAGAACGAGCATCGGTGTATTCGTATATTTTATACCAGCAACAAAAGTGAAAAAGGACAATAGACCAAAAATTAAGCATGTCAGTTTGTTAACTACTGTTAGGATCAGAACATGCTCTCTGGTGGAACACTTTTGGTCTTTGAGATAGATTTTGGAGCTCTCTTATTGTATGTTGTGATGTCTTTTCTGTTTTTTCTTTTTTCATATCAGTTTTGGTTTATGGTCTGTAAGCAATTTATTAGGATTCATAGAGTTTTATGTGGGTTTTGTGTGTCTTCTATTTTTGGAAATTCCTTTTTAAGCTTTATTTATTAGTTGTTTTTCAATATTTAAGACTTTTGTAATTGGGGGTCATAAAATGTGTAGATAAGGCAGTGTATGGTGAGAGAATGGTCATTTAAATAAATAATGTAAATGGTTTTAAGTTGTGAAGTGAATCTTACATACATAATAAAATAGAGATCTTAACATCTTTTGAAGTGAAAATTATAATTGATGATTTTTAAAATTTTATTTATAAAGGTACAACTAAAGGAAGGTCCTTGCTATCTATTAGCAATTTATTGTGATAGAAATATCAAACATAAATAAAACTTGAGTAGATGGATTATATCATAAATCTAAAAAGTATCTCTGGTAGCTATCTATCTATAGATCCTTAGTAAAGTAGAAAGGAAATACTCAGCTATTCAAATTCATTCCAAAATTATTTCATCCATGTTTTTGATGAAACTAAATTTATTGTACCAATGCATTTTTGAATGTTTTTATTACTTAGAAAAATGTAAAAACATAAAAAAAGTTCAATTTAATGCAAGTTGAAAATAATTAATGCAAAAATTGAGAAAACATGTACATACAAAATATTGAATAAAAATGTAGGGGAGGATAGAGCACTTCTTGTTTGCCGATTTATTCAAAATGTATTAAACGAAACAAGGCACAAATTTCTTCTACACTTTCCTTAAAAAATAAAATGAACGACTGGATCGCAAACAAAGAAAAATATATAATTAATTAATTCATTATTTGAAAGGCTAGAATAAGCAAAAAAAAAGAAGTCTAAAATTAATACTGTGCCATTTTATGTATTATAAAAATCGGAATTTTGGAAAAAAATTTCAAAAATCTTTAGAACCATTTTTTCAAAAAATCAGTTTTTGTATATAAAAAGGTTTTTGAATATTTTTGTGAAAAAAAATTGGTATACACTTAAAGTTTTGTCTCAAAAACTTCTTTTCAAAAAAATTATTTAATTTTAAATCCCATAGGTACCTCCTAAATTTTTTTTTCAAAGTTTTGATTTGCAATATTATTAAGACAACTTTTATAAAAATCTGTTTACGAGAAAAACGAAAACCAAAATTCCAGTTCTATGGCATGAACCGTTGATAACGGTATTTTTGAAAAATAAAAACAATTTCAAAATCATTAGAGCTGTTTTCAAATAAAATTGTTTTGTCTTTACGATTATATTTCAATTTCTCCTCTGGGGAATTACTTAAAAAAATCCCTCTAGTAGTTTAGGCTGTAGTAGGTCGAGGTTAATTTTTCGAGTTCGATTTTTTTTCACAAATCCAAAATTTGCCCCACTGTCGCATGTAAAAAAGTACATATCGAAACTTTATTACTTATACTTAGGGCTAATCAAGTGATCAAGAGACGAGACCGAGGAGAGAATTTTGAAGTCTCGTCTCGGTCTTATCAAGATTAAACAAAAAATTAGTCCTGGCAACAAACTCAAAATACCTATCCCTGTGTTAGTTGTTTTTTTTTTTTGAGAAAAAATTAAAAACAATCATTTTATTCTAGAATTAAAATTGAATTATTCAATTTTATTTTCTGAAAACTCAATTTCGAATGATTTTCGACAACACCGAAACTTTTGGTTAGTCTCCAATTTAGTTTCGGATAATTTGAATCTCGAGTCTCAGTCTCGTGACCAGCACTATTTATTTGAGCAAGAAAACAGTGGTTTCTTACTGGCGCCCTGGAGCAAACTATCTTACTGGCATTAGCCGTCATCGAGGCCTATACACAAAGGTGCAATTAAAAATTATTTTAATTATTTTAGTTTCTTATCAGCAAATAACTCTAAGAGCTTTGGATTTTTGTGTGCAACATTTATTTATCTACAATTTCCAAATCAGATTTAAGTTTTCTTCTCTTAGCGGTAATTGGTGATCAAAATCTTAAAAAAATAGATTAAATTGTTTCAGATAAATATTTCGGTCTATTTTTATAGTTGTTTTGTAAGTAATCTTTATTCGGTTTTTATCTATTTATTTGTTGGATCTAACAGTTATAGTATTGCGACGTAAATAACTGTTTACAATAGATAACATAATCAATTGAAGTTATCAATAAATAATTAGCTAATTCCCTCAGAAAGTACTTAAAGATTTAATTTCAACGTAGATTTTAAATCTAATAATAATATAATTAAAAATATCTAAGTATTTAAATAAATTAAGTATATCACGTTTGTGATAAGAATATGACAAAAACAAAATTCAAAAATCTATTAAAAACAAATTGATTTGTTACTGATTACAATCATAATTAGAATTGATAAAAACTAAATTTATTTATAGAGTTAAGAGTAATTGAATTTGTTTGAGCACAATGTACCTTAAATTAACTATGACGCATATGATAATAAAAATAATAGTTATTAATTTGTGCAATTTGAATTTTTTTCAATGGAGTTTGGAACTATAAGTCCAGCTGAGTAGCCGTTGCAGAATTTGTCTTTTCTTAGAAAAAATTTAGGACAATTAACAATTTGAACAGGGGCGTGGTGGCTATATGGAATGGCTATTCCAGGAATTTTCACTTTTTATTTGTTATTGTGTTTTTTAAGGAGGAAAAAATTAAAATAAAATGTTAACAATGTCAATATCAAAAATGTTATTTATCAAAAGTTAAAAAATCGTTAGAGCCATTTTTTCAAAAAAATTGTTTCAAAAATTTGACATGGAAAAATCCGGTTTTATGGTGGGCTAGTAACGGTAAAAACTAGACTCAAAAAAAAACTCATCAAAAAAGCCGTTTTTGAGATAAATGCCTTGTATCAAATTTTTATCATTGAAAAAATCCCTTTTTCAACTTGTCCCACTGTAATGTTTTTTTAAACCTAAAATTAATTTATTTTTAAATTCAATTTTTTTGAACATACAAATTCATAAATTAAGTTTGACAGATAATTTTCTTTTTTTAAGTCCTTTGAAGTAAGCAAAAGAGTTGCTTAAATTTAAAACAAAGAGTTCTAGAGTTCCTTATACTTATATTAATTAGTTCTGGCGAATTGAGTGTTAAAATTCGACAAAAAGTGTTCTTTGCTAACTTCACGCAGCAAGGACTTTTTTTTCAAAAATTAAGTTCTGATCGATCTTTTCAACATAAAATCGTTGAGTTCCTGATGTATTTTAGAAAGAGTTTAGAAAACTTGGAAATTTTAGGGCAATATTAAGGTGCCGCTGACTCAGAACCGAACATTTTCAAAATAAAAAATGAGTTTTTATTAAATTTTCCTATATCAAACACAAACTTCTAAACATTTTCTGAATTTATTGTTTTGGATTTTTAAATATTTTGAGATCACATCATACGTTCGTACGTCCGTACGTCCGTACGTTCTGGTACCATTTTTCGTCGTCGATATCTCAAGAACGAGTAGAGATATCGACTTGAAATAAATTTTGTTTTACAGATAATAACTTCGAAAGAAGCTGAAAGGGCGTTTATTAATATTCAATCAGTTGTTTTTTTACTATAGCAGTTTAAAAAAGAAGTGAAAATTTTGGTTGGGCTCGAATATCTCACGAACAAATAATGCTATTGACTTGAAATAAATTTTATTTGACACATTGTGACGTCATACAAATTTGATATGAATTTGGAAAATCAAAAAAACTAAAAAAAAAATTTTATAACTCGAATATCCTTAGATGGAAAAACGATATTAACTTTAAAATAATTTTATATCACTACTGGTGAAAATTTCAAAAACATTCAATGCACAGTTTTTTTTACAAAAAAATTAGAAAACTACAAAAAATTCTACCAAAAATTGGTATAAATTGTCTTTCGACTCAAATTTTTCAAAAACGGGTAGCGATATTGACTTCTTGTTTGTTTTATTTTCTACATAACATAATTGTTAGCAACTGATAAAATTTTGACAAATATTGACTAGGCAGTTTTTTTTAACAAAAAATCAAAAACTGTTAAAAATTCTAAAGAAAAGTAGTTACAATAGTATTTCAGCTCGAATATACTGACAACGAACAACGATTGTGCCTTCTAAAATATTTTATTTTATACATAGTGCAATTTTGTATGAACGGTTAAATTTTGACAAATATCTAATTGACAGTTTTTGAAAAAAAATATAAAAAAAAATAAACTAAAAAGTGGTAAAATTGGTTTTTCGACTCGAATATCTTGAGAACGTGCAATGATATTGACTTTGCCATCAGGTATTTAATTTTATACATAATAATTTTTTTACAGCGGGTATACTATATTTGACAATCTCTATAATATATGTGCATTTCGTAAATCTCTTTAAATAATTAAAATGCTTTTCAATCTTTAAATAATGATTGTTTGAATTTAACAGCTAAAGTTTATTTCGCAGAAAATTTGGTTATTTGAAAAAAAAAACTAAATATAAAGTTTTTAAGATCACAAATGGGAAGTTATCAGTGTGGATCGCACCCAGCCTCTTTTTGCTTGAATTATTTAGGATATTATTAAAAACCGTTTTGTTCCAAATTTTATATCGAGTTGTTTTAGAAATATATAATTTTCATAAAATAGTATTATTTTTTTTAAATTTGAATATTGTATACTTTTTATAAATTTTGACGCTTTAGCATAAAATTTTTGATTGCATATGAAAAATTGGAAAATAAAAAAAAATGATTCTATGACAGGTATCCCACATTTTGGAATTTTTTTTTAGGAATATTAAAATTTATTTATTTTATTTATTCAAAAAAAAAAAACTTCGTGGCATTTAAAAAAAAAAAACTTGATACTAGAAAAAAGCCAACAAAAAATGTAGGGTGGGTATAGGTAATATTACGAGTATTTTTGATCTTAAAAAAAAAATGTGTGGACAGCCCAAAAACATTGTTTACCAAGTTTCAAGAAAATCCATCCACCCAACAGGCAGAATAGCTTTCGGCTTCCCTGTCATAGTAATGTCAAGTTTGATCAAAACCTCGAGTTCGAAGTTTTTTATCGATTTCAAAATTCACAAAATAGCACAATTCATACGCCACCCTGTACCTATCTATAGTCGCAATTAAAAACTGCAATCTTTTAATTAAATTCACTCAAGATTGCATTGCCAAAGGATTGAAATCCCTCAGTACTCAAGCAAAATTTTTAAATTTTTCTTTAATGTTCTAATTGTTTCTAACTTGTGTAGTTGCTTAATATAATTTTGCATATTGAGGCTACAAGTGTATAACACCATGTTTAATAAATAAATAATAATCTAATCCAATTATCAAATTAATCAAATTTCAATGAAACGTGTTTGTTTCATTTTTTATCACTAATGAATAGTTTTTTCCATTTATAGAACAAAATAAAATATCTTATAATTGTCTGGGCTGTTATCTTGATAATAGTTTTAAAAAAAAGATGTTCTGACGTCATAAGGAAGTTAATTTTGCTGTCATTTCACTGCTATAAAACGAACCATCTTTATCTCCGTTAAATTCAGTGCTATAACACAAGTCTTCAAGGCTTTGCGGTTCTGCTTTTCATAATTTTTTTTTTAATTTGTTTAAGAAAAATAAACATAATTTACATTATTTTTAATTTAAATATTACAAATAATTGTAATTCTTGTAAATTGATTTTTTTTTTAAACTAAACATTTCTTAAATTACGACACAACAATATGTCCATTATATTGCCAAATAAAACCACCTACGACAGTTCTACGAGAATTTGGTCTGGTGCAGAAAATAAAAGTATTTTTGAAGAATATTCAACTTTGGGACACGCTATTTTTGAAAACATGAAAAAATACCCAGAAACTATTTCTCAAGTATTAAATTTAATATTTACCACAAGTAACAATGGGATAAATCTGTTTCTTTCTTCTTTTTTTTTAAAGATATCAGACACAGATAAAATAAGCTTGACAAGCCAGGAAATGCTCACTATGAGCATTCGAATTGCTCAACGTTTGGAAATAGAAGAAGGATCAATTATTGGTATAATGGCTATTGGGTCAACTTATCAAGCTCCTGTTTTGCTGGCGGCACTATTAAAAGGAATTGTTGCTCAACCAATTATTCCTTTTTCTGATAAAAGTAAGTGTCATAGATTTTATCACTGTTCAACTCTGATTAGGTGAAATTCTAGAATTTCCCATAAGGCTTACATCAGTTTTAATATTGACTAACTAGTCCTAATGAGTTTTTGAAACAATAGTGATATAATGTTCTTCTTAATTTGTATGAAGTTTTATCAAAAACTATTTTTAAGATTTTAAGTTTTAGATATCGAAATATTTTTGAAAATCCACTGTAAACTAGATTTGGAGCGAGTCAAATAGTGCTGATATTCTTACTAGTTATTTCTAGGAATTCAATATTTCGAGGTTTTGCGTTTTTTTTTGTTTTTTAATATTTTGAAATTGCTAATTTTAATTTTTGTTATTTCTATTCTCACAGAAGCCACTAAACATATTATTGGAATTACCAGACCGAAAATAATTTTTTGCGATGCAAATAATTACGAGATTCTAATGGCTGCTTGCAACGAAATAAGTCTTCAGCCAAAAGTCTACACAATAAAGGGTCGTATTGAAGGTGTTGATAGTGTGCATGATCTTATGGAAGCAACAGGAAGAGAAGATGATTTTCGGTAAATATTTATATAAACTAAAAAATAAATAAATTTCAAAATTAACCAAAAATCGCATCGGGTGTATAATTGATACAGACCCTCTTGGTTCATCACTATAGGATAGCCAACAAAAAAAGAGGCAAATCTCCTCAAAAATTCCAAGGGATGATATTTGTATGCAATCCAAGTTGCCATTGGCATTTTTTTCTAAGAGCAATAATTTCAAAGTCATATTTATTTTTTCGAAAATCCATTTTTCTTACTCATAAATATGACAATATAAATTTTTTTTTTGAAAAGTAAACAAACGTTTTGACTTGTTTATATTTTATTTTTAAGTGTACACTTGTACATAGAATGTGAGTTTATTAGACTTGACTATTCTTTATTCCGTCAATTTCATTGAATTTTTGTGAACAACAACAACAACAACTTAAAGGCACTACCACTAATTGTTTTGTATGAATTAATTTTTCTATTAATTCATTTATATTTTATTTTTGGCCGGAGTTATAGCTATTTCATGCTTGCCAGGCAATCATCAGACTCCTTAGTGGTGCTGAGCTTTAATCCAATTTTATTTGAAGAACACTTGTAGGATTCGAACCCACGCATATCAGATCTGCTCAGTCTTTGTCTTGTGTTATAATAATTTTCTATGGCGTTCATTTTAGAAATTTTTGTTTTTATTGAGATTTCAAAAAACCCAAAAAACAAGTTTGCTTGCGAGTTGGCTTAAGCTGATAGTCGTTTGTCTAAGTTGGTATAGGTTTGAGAAAAATATTAACACCTACCGCTTTCTTTTCATAAGGCATTTTCAATTTTGGTACACTAATTTTTAAAATTGGCTTGTTCCATGAAAACCTTTAATTTTGTTTTTTCGTTTTCAAATTTTTCAAAACGATATATTCAATCCCACAAATCCCATAGAACTATTTTTTTTTTGATTTTGGATTTTACAAAAAATAGCATATTTGATGTTAATGAATTTTAAAAAATATGTCAAAATACCTTATTATGGAATTTTGAAAAAAAAAAAAAAAAGAGGCTGGGTGCGACCCACACTGATAACTTCCCATTTGTGATCTTGAAAACTTTATATTTAGTTTTTTTCAAATAACCAAATTTTCTGCGTAACAAACTTTGGCTGTTAAATTCAAACAATCATTATTTAAAGATTGAAAAGCATTTCAATTATTTAAAGAGTTTTACAAAAACTCATATATTATAGAGAATAAATACCTAATGGCAAACTCAATATCATTGCTCGTTCTCAAGATATTCGAGTCGAAAAACCAATTTTACCAGTTTTTTTTTTAATATTTTTTTTTCAAAAATTGTCAATTAGATATTTGTCAAAATTTAACCTTTCATAAAAAAATTGTATTATGCATAAAATAAAATATTTTAGAAGGCACAATCGTTGTTCGTTCTCAGGATATTCGAGCTGAAATACAATTGTAACTACTTTTCTTTAGAATTTTTAACAGTTTTTAATTTTTTGTGAAAAAACTTTCTATTGAATTTTCACCAGTAGTAAAAACTAACATTTTTCGTAAAATAAAATTGTTTTAAAGTTAATATCGTTTTTCCATCTAAGGATATTCGAGTTATAAAATTTTTTTTTTAGTTTTTTTGATTTTAAAAAATAACGGTATTTTGATTTTTTTCCAAATTCATATCAAATTTGTATAACGTCACAATGTGTCAAATAAAATTTATTTCAAGTCAATAGCATTATTTGTTCGTGAGATATTTGAGCCCAACCAAAATTTTCACTTCTTTTTTAAACTGCTATAGTAAAAAAACAACTGATTGAATATTAATAAACGCCCTTTCAGCTTTTTTCGAAGTTATTATCTGTAAAACAAAATTTATTTCAAGTCGATATCTTTACTCGTTCTTGAGATATCGACGACGAAAAATGGTACCAGAACGTACGGACGTACGGACGTACGAACGTACGAACGTACGTACACACGCACACACAGACATCTCTCTAAAAATGATTGATATAGGCTCTAGGGACCTTGAAACGTCGAGAAATGTCAAAAATTTCAATTTGACAAATCGGACCGATTACAATAACTCCCTATAGGAAGTTAATAATTTCTATTTTGATAGAGACGGCCATTTAAATTAACCCTTTTGGTCACCCCAGTATTGAATGGAAATTTATTTTTGTTTAAACATTAATAAATTTTTCTTTAACATTTTTTTCCACGCTTTGTAGAATGTGAGGTTTTGTACAAAAAGAAAATTCTTAGATACTATTTTTTCGAACTAGTTAAAAAATTTAAACAAACCTACAGAAAAAAAACAAAACCATTTAAATTTTTTTTATTCAAGACTTATGTCAAGTTTTTGAGGATTGTTAAGTTTATATCATATTGTATTGTCTTTATAAAGAAATCAAATAAATATCGCAGACTTCAGTTTAAATCATTTTTAAGTGACCCTTTTGGGACATTTCAAACTTTGATGTATTCCTGATTTTTTAAATATTTTTTATAATTTTGAATTTTCGACAAATATTTTGACCTAAATTTTGAAGCCTCTATTTTGAAAATGAAAATTGGTACATCCACTGAATTCGACCTCACAATATCATTAAGTCTATGTTAAAAATAAATTTTCCGTTTCTAGTCCACGTGAAGGCAGCCAAGATGATACGGCTTTGATTATGGGATCTTCCGGAACTACTGGACAGCCAAAGGCAGTTTGTGTGTCCCACAAATCCTTCCTCCATTGGATAGAGTAAGTCATCTGCAATTTTTTTAAATATCGTTGCAAGCAACTTTAACTCAATTTCCTTTCAGAAATATTCTATTTCCTGGCGAAGTTATATTCCCATGCGCCAATGTTGGCTGGATAAGTGGTGTAATTTACTTATTATTCGGCGTTCTACGTAATAAGACAAGAATCTGCACCGAAGAGCTTTACTCACCTCAATTGCTACGTCATCTTATCGAAAAGTATAACATAGACTACGTTATGATGGCGTCATCAAGCATGGCAAGATTTATCAAAAGTGGTGAGGCCAAGCTCTGCAACACCTCAGGCTTGAGATCGATTTTAATCAAAGGTCTAGCAGTTTCTCATCCACTGTATGTTAAGATGCAAGAGTGTCTAAAAGATGGCGTTATCTATAATTCCTATGGCGGCACAGAATTCGGAAGAGTATCGATAAATTGTTCCATAAAAAAACCAAAGTCAGTTGGTAAAATGTGTAATGGAGTCAAGGTGAGGATTGTTGATGAAAATGGCAACAATTTGGGAATTGGAGAAACTGGAGAAATTCTAGTCTGGAATAATATGCCTTGGGGTGGTTATTACAATAATCCAACTGCAACAAAAAATATGCTTGATTCTGATGGCTGGTTCCATACTGGAGATATTGGATTATTTGATGAAGAAGGAGATTTGCATTTTATTGATAGAAAGAAGGATGTAATGAGATACAGAGGCACTCCATTCTCAGCACGAGATATTGAAAATTGCATCTTGTCATTGAGTGAGATATCGGAAGTTTGTGTTTTTGCAACAAGAACAGATGAATTTGAAGATCTTGCAACGGCAGCAGTGATAAGGAAAAGTGGCAGTACGTTGACTGAAAAAGAGATTATAGATCATGTGGCAAATGAATTGTCGCTGCCAATGTGGTTGCATGGAGGAGTGTATTTTGTGGAAGCAATTCCCCAAACAACTAGTGGAAAATATCAGAGATTGAAAATTAGGGATATGTGTGTGGGAAATGAAATTAAAACTTTCTAATTCTTGTCTTTAATTGAGTAGGTTAATAATTCGAAGAATTAAAAGTAAATTAATGTGGATGTTTGTCACTGTCGATTATAGAATAATATTTATATCGATATGAAATGATATTGAGAAATATAAATTAAAATAGCAATTAAATAAATAATTTATATTAAATATAAATAAAAAAAAACATGTTTGAAAAATATTCTTTTACATTAGATTTTGTTGTTTCAATTGGGTGCATAGATACATGTTTGAAACTGCATTTTTCAGATCAAATGTCATACGCACTTTGATCAAGCACATGACTTACCATATCTCAAATCCTTATCTTTAATTTCTGAGAAGATGTAAGGCTTCAAAAATTTCAAAAAACGGTAGCTGATTCACTTACTGAGAGGTCATCAATTTTTTTTAAGAAATTACCGAACTTAAGAATAGCGTTTGGTAAGAAACGTAAAAATCAATTTTGGAAATATTCTGAAAACATCATTTGTGTATGTTCTTTTTCATTTCGGAACTTTTTTAGTCCTTTAATTATTTTTGAAGGAAAAAACGCCGAAAATAGAAAGTTTAAAATTTAATTGGGAAACTATTGACTAGGAAAAAAAATTCAGACAACAAGTCTGTTTAAGTTTTATTAAATACATAGTTTCCTGCAGCGTGATTAGGCTGAAGGAATCGAACAGCTGGTTGTCAAAACCTTACGGTCACAGGAACATAACGAAATTGATTCCTTCATATATTATCTCGGTAAACGCTGACTACTGCACTCCTACTTTGAGCCTAAGTAAGGGTTTTAAGGTTATCTTCCCATCCAGAAAGGATTGGGAAGATGACATCGTGGCGATAGGTTTCGACCAGAGATGGCAGAAATGCGATTTTTTTTGATTTACTACATTTGTTACGTGTGCTACATAAATGAGGTAGTTTATGTAGTTAAATGTAGTTAACGTAGTTAAATGTAGTTAAATGTAGCAGACGTAGCGCTAAGAAGGTGGAGCAATTTAACCAACTGAATTATATCCAGGAAGATAAGGCCCACCTACAATAAAACCCGTTCTAACGATCTTCTATGCAGGCCCAGGCAAGAAATAACCAGGGTTGTTGCGGTTTCTACCGGACATTGGCCTATACGAGTTCATGCAGAGAAGTTGGGAATTTCTTACAACACTTTTTGCCGTAGTTGTAGTGACCAACAAGAAAAGGAAACGGTAATCCATTTCCTCTGCAAATGTCCTGCTTTGGCAAACATTAGAATGCAATCATTTGGAAAACCATTCTTTCACGAATTCAACGAGCTATCTGAGACGAAGATCAGAGATCTAATCTTTTTTCTCTATAAATCTTTCCCTTTCTATCATAGGTCAAACGAGTTATGATATCAAAACGGCGCACTACAGCGCTAATTGTTTTCTCAGCTAGGTTGCCTTTAGATCGCCATTTCTACCTACCTAAAAGTAAAAACAACTAAATTTCCTAGCTTTCCGGTGATTCGGCGTCTTTATAGCATGTAAAAGAATCTCCAGTATTCTAGGTTTTCTCTTTCAAATGAAGCGTAGAGAATTTCTCTTATTCGAAAATAATTCGACCACGGCTTACTTTTTTATAGATCCACTTCAATATAAGCTTTTTTCTTTTTCTTCAGATATGATTTCGTCATCCAATTTTTTTGCAAATTTTTTTTTTTGAATTTTTTATAATGTTTGTATGCTCCTTAAATATTTATTAAAATATTTTATTTCTGATCTGATTTTATAACTGATCAGATTTTTACCCTTAGGCAGGCGATGGAAAAATGTCTAGAATTTAACATCCCAACATACCATCTGTTTATAGACTTTAAGGCCGCCTATGATAGCATAGCCAGGGTAGAACTTTACAAAGCCATGAGAGAATTCAACATCCCACGACTTTTTATGTTGACCATGACCAACGTAACAAGCCAAGTAAAAATAGCCGGATTGCTATCCAGACCAATCAACATCTTTAATGGACTCCGCCAAGGGGATGGTTTGGCCTGCCTCCTCTTCAACCTGGCGTTGGAGGAATCAATCCGTGACTCTGGCACGGCAACAAGAGGGACCATCGTCAACATGTCCAGCCAGATACTGGCTTCCACAGATGACATTGACATCATCGGAAGGACCGAACAAGCTGTACACGATTCCTTCATCCAGATCGAGCAGGCGGCACAAAATCTGGGGCTGCACATTAGTGAAGGTAAAACAAAGTACATGGTGGCGTCGAATACGAGAAGAACAGTTGGTCAAACAATCAAGGTAGCGGAGCACGAATTTGAAGTGGTGCAATCCTTTAAATACCTTGGGTCAATAGTAGCAGCCGATAATAATATAGAAGAAGAAATACGCGGGCGGCTGCTCAATTCCAACAAAGCCTACTATAGTCTGTCAAAGCTCTTCAAATCCAGAAATCTCACCATAACTTCAAAACTGCTGCTGTACAGGACCATGGTCCTGCCAGTACTCACGTATGGATCCGAGACTTGGGTGCTTAGCAAAAGACACTCCGACCTCTTAGCCGCGTTCGAGAGAAAAGTCTTAAGGAGAATTGTTGGCCCCATATGTGAGAAAGGGCGATGCCGGAGACGGTACAATCATGAATTGTACGCAATCTACCTTGAAGCAGACATAGTGACAAGAATTAAGCTCGGTAGACTCCGGTGGGCAGGGTTCCTAGCTCGCATGAGTGAAGAGGAACCGGCTCGGAAAGTCCTTTGTGGTACATTCTATGGTAGACGGCAGCGTGGTAGACCATGCTTGCGCTGGAGAGATGGCGTAGACCAGGACGCCCGAAGCCTTGGGGTGCGCAACTGGATGGCGTCGGCTCAAGACCGGGATAGGTGGAAAGACTTGTTGAAGGAGGCCAGGACCGGACCCCGGTTGTCGAGCCGATGATGATGATGATTTTATTTCTACGAAGAAGAATTGATTCGAAATAGAATGATAAGAAATATTATTTCGCCTTAAATAAACTTCTAGCATTCAGCACTAATAGTTTTATCAGATCGAAAATTCCCCTTTTTCACTTTCAAAGCAAAAAGGATCAATTTTTTTATCTCGAATTATAAAATAAAATTTTTAATTTTTTAACTTTATTGGCTTGTAACTTTTTTATTACTTACAATATTGGAAAACTGTTGTTAACATAAAATATTGGAAATTCAATTTTCTTAACTTTTTGTTAATTTTTTTTTCTGTAGCGTCAACAGAACCCTAGATATTTCATGAATATCAAAATTCAAAATGCTGACCAAGAGGTGAATTTCACAAGTTCGAAAAATGAAATAAAATAATATTTAATTTTTTTTACATTTTCTTTCGAATGAATGGAAAAAAAAAGTATGGCTCCTATATTAATAAATACATAATAAATTAAAATCCTGGAATATAGTATTAAAGCTAAAAATTAAAATAAATCCTGTAAAAGGCTTAAAAAAAATAAGGAGAAACATAGTAAAAGTAATTTTTCCAAGATAATACATATTCCAGGGATCATAGATCATACAGTCATTTTTTCTAAAGTTCTTCTCTTTTGTCATCGTTCCAATCATAAATAAATCTATTAAAAAAAAATGTATTAAAATCTACTAAAGCTACGAGTACAAAGTACCTACACACATACATATATACATTTTTCAATCTGGTAGAATATAATATTGCATCATACCAGAAAAAAATCCTTACTACATGATATACGCGAGTATATAGGTAAGATAGCCTCCAGGACGCTGACTCATCTCCCACAGAAATGAATATAATCCAAAATCCCATTATGAATATTTTAAGTGCATTCTCTTTAGATGTATGTTTTTTTCTTTTTTTTGCATTTCATCTTTAAAACATTTGGTCCTTATATTCTTCTCTTTTCAACCATGGTCAATTCATTACCCTTATGTTGGAAAAAAAAGCAGGACATATGTGTGTTGAGGGAAGGTAGGTGAGGTGCTAGGGAGTTTGATGGGAAAAGTGAGTGGTGACTGGCGAGTCCTCTCCACTTCTATATACGAAGCTCAACAACAACAAAAAAGAAGACAAATCCAATTTCATTTCATTCAAGAGATTTTTCCACATTTTATAATTTCTACACTTTGTTTTTTTTTATTCCATCGTTTTATTTTCTTCTTTTTTTTCTGCATATTTGTGTCCTTTGATGAGGAATTTCATATATAATTTCCCTCAGATTGGAATGTTAACATCGTTCCCTGATGATTGTCCTCTGGTCCTGTATGTGTCCTTGTTGGAAGATATATATATTTTTTTTTTATTTTGAAAAAACACTCACTGAGCGTTTTTGTGTGAAAAATAAGGAATTTCTGTTGACTAGCTATGTAAAGTATCTATGAACCTGTGGATTTTATTTGCTTATTAGTTTAAATTAAAGGAAGGAATTTTATATAACAGGAAAGGACGATGATCATGGTTTGTAATTCAATTTCAAAAAAATTAAGGATTTACCTAAATGCTTAACAAAACAGATTGTAAAAATTACTTAAAGTAGATACTTTGGTACAAAATAAAACAAAACGAAAAAAAACTTTTAAAAAAATATCCTTTTTAAATCAAAACGAATTTTTAGTACAAGATATAAAAAAGTCGTATAAATCAAAAGTTCTCCATAATATAAGCAGATATACGTCGTCCACGTCAACTTTCAAGTAAACAACTATAAAAAGCCAACCCAGTGCAAGGACCTGAAAAAAGGATTCGACCTCAATAAAGAAACTTATTCCAACCATAAGAAAATAAAACCAAAACAACATAATATAGGTAGCTAGCTATTTCCCGCTTATTTTTTTATTTCTTGTTTTTGTTTTGCTTTTTTATTACTTATGACGGGTGAACAAAACCAAACTTTTTGTATACTTGTGCAAACTATAAAAAAAAGAACAAAAGTCACTTTGCCCAAGAATAATAGCTTCACCAAAAGTCTTAATTCACACTCTCCAAGCAAGTTCGCATTCTATTTTTCGCCATAAAAAAAAAATATATATAAAATAAACAAAAAGAAGCGAGAAATAAAAAATAAATTCACGGCGAAAAGGATTTCACAATTTTAGCTTGAAGAAGGATTATGAAAACCGTGTGATTTTTTTTTATAGTCCTTGAAGTTTTATTATAGAATTCCTTAACATCCTTGGAAGGATAAAATTGTCTTAATGTTTTTTTATTTTGTCTTTGTTTTTCAGAAAAGTTGTACGAACTTTGTTTATGAAATGGAAAAACTACCAGCTTCTTCGGGAAAGAAAAAAAAAATTATTTTAGAAATAATGTTCCTGGAATGCCCCTGACTGTCAGAAGTTTTATTTACACTTTTCTTCACTGTTTTGAATGCGGCGCTCTTTTTGTTGACAAAAAACTAAAATGAACAAAAAAATCAGAAGATGACATTTGAAATAAATATTTTTGAAAATGTTTTTTTTTTTAATAGTACAAAATTTGGAAGGATTTACTCCAATGTCAACTAGCCAAAAATTCAAGAAACCCAAAATCCTCTCATCTACTAAAAATCATTTTCTCTTCGATGCTAAAATGATGTTTTCCAAATCGAAATTTCGAAAAATTATGTTACAACTTGAGCTTTTACTCAAAAGTTGGCTTGACATTTTGCTCACTGAACAGTGGAACAAATATTTACATCGGTTTGGTGAAAGTAAGATTATTGCACCTGATATTTTCAAAGCATTTGATAAAGTTTGGCATCCTGCTCTTTTATAGAAAATGCGTGCTTTTCGTATCGATGGAACCCTTCTTCGTTGGATTAGTAACTTTCTTTCCAATCGCTCTATAGAAGTAGTACTAAACGGATTCAAGTCTGAAACCCATAACATAAATGCTGGTGTGCCACAGGGTTCCGTTTTGTCTCCGACCCTCTTTCCCATTTTCATTGACGATCTCCTGTCAGCAACAACTACTCATCCATTAAATTGTTTCGCTGACGATAGCACCCTAAGCTTTACATATTCGTTTCCAGATTCACATCCTTGATCTTTGGAAGTGGAACTGAAACGGCTTAGACAGCATTGTACAATGGGGATCAAAAAATCGTGTAGAATTCAATGCTTCGAAAACTCAAGGCTGCCTTCTGTCTTTAAAGCGAGACGTACTCCCCCTGCCATTATCTATGAGCTTTCACGCTCTGTCTTTCCCTCTCATTGTGATGTGACGAAATTCAAGACTAATGTTTACAGACATCTCCTTTCAAATCCCCTCCCTCCTACTTACCTAAAGCTCGCACTGTTTCTGACATATAGAGGGTGAACAAAATCCCCTTTAGTGCGTGCTAAATATGAAAAAAAACTTCAGGTTGAGCTTAAGTCCGTTAAAAATTTTATGTAAATTAAAAAAAAAAACTGCGTCAATACCTTAAACTACTTATGCTCCTATATTTGTGTCCAAAATTAAATACAAAATATTAATAATCCACTTCAAAGTATTGTAATGTTCTTTTTTTGTTTGAACAAAAATTTTATCATTGAGATCAATGACCCATTTCAATGTGCAATGAATTGTTAGGGACGTTGACGTTTAAAAATTTCCACCTAAACGCCTTTCAAATACGCCTATACAGACAAAAACGATTACTTTCATTGTCATCAATCATGTGGATAGTACACAATTTAATAAACAAAATTTTAGTTCAGCAAGATTAGGTTTTTTTTCACTTCTTTATACCTAAATAAACTTTTTTAAATATATACGAGCATTTTAGAAAAAAATTTATACCAAATTTTATTTACAAATACGCTTAAAAATAAAAACTAAAAAATTCAACGAAAATATTAAGTTTTCAAAAACAAAAATGATTTTATTTTTAAATAGTCAAAAATATTTTTTGAACATTTTGATGTTTTTTAAAGATCATCTTAAAAATGTATCAAAATCGTAAGACGTGTATTTGAGATAAAATTTTGTTTTGAATGTTATAATGTCGGGTATCGTTGTAGGGAATTCCAAGTTTGATTTACTAATCACTTCCAGAAGTATTCGAGGTACAGAGCGACGACAGGCAGACAGATAGAATTTTCACTTTCTCTATCATCGTTATGTTAGGTCTGATTTATTTTTTGAACAGTGTAGAAAAATAAGTCATGACTCCCATGTGAATTTACGCACAATATAATAATTCTCCACTGGCAAATATTTTTTGTTGTTTTTAGAAGAAAAACATTTTTCGGTATTTTTTAACTCTCTCTAAAATAATTAGAGACGATTTCTTTTACAAAATAGTTCTATATTTTTTGCCACTCTTTATCACTTTGTTTTACTTTTAATAAAATAATTCATGTTTAGAAAACATAAAATATACCTACCTAGTTCACTTCCTTAATAAAAATAGTGCCAACTTCGCACAATGCTGATGGTTAAAAACAATTTCCCCACTTTCATATTAAATTCCAAAACGAGCCATGACTAATTTGTTTGGACTAATTAATAATAAGTTTTACTAAATCTCTCTTTGTATTTCGAATTAAAAAAAAAGAGAAATTGCAATCAAATCTCTTATTTCAATATTTAAAATATAAACCATCAAAACAAAATAAAAATTTATTTGTTTTATTTATAAAAATAACAAACAAAGTTATATAATAAATTGTAGATTTTCTGTTGTCCTGACGACGAAAACAATCGATTCTAAATGCTTTTTGATTGAGTTTAAATTTAGTTTTCATTGTACTCTAATTAAATTAAAAACTATACCAACATTGTTTTAAATTCATATTTTATAAATTCAATAATGTAAAAATGAAATATCAAAGAAATATTTTTTTTTTTTTGGAATATATAGGTTTCGGGAATAACAAATGTTTTGAAAATAATTTAGATTCATTTATTTGATTTTTCGTTCTGGGGAATTTTACTCCAGAGGAGATATTGACAGTTCAACTTACAAATTTCGTGCGAAAGTAAATTTTATCGAGATTTCATAGAAGCAGAACGGATTGCTATTGTTTCCATTTTTTTTTTAATGTTAAAGTCCCTACTCCTGTTCGAGCATTGTACGTTGGCTTACTGAGGAACTATACAAAAAAAATCTAAAATCGATAGAAATTTTAATTTTAGAAATTTATTAACAGATTCTTTATGCATACATTTTCAGTAACAAAAATAGAATATATTTCTAAAAAACTATCGACCATTTTTGACCTGTTTATTCAAATATTATGTTTTTGGGCAGAATTTTTATAATTATGCGATGTTTTAGTTTTCACAATATCTTCTTTTTTGCCAATAATTTTGAGTTTCTATCGATTTTTCTCAACAATTCCGTTCCACCACCTTCATTTGACTTTGCTTTATTTACATTTTCGCACATTTTTCGCCCTCAGAAAAGTTTTGTTCTGGACCCATGTTTTGCAAACATCTGAACACGTCCATTTTATTTCCCACAAAACGCCGCTCGCCGCCATCTAATTTGACACTGAAAAAGAGTTGAAACAAATTAGAAATGAAACAAAGAATTCAATCAAGACTATGACAACAACAATTGCACCTGAACAAGCTTCCTTTTTTGTTGCATTTCCCCATTAATGGAAAAGGTCCGTTGGCTTTTGTAAACAAATTGTACAAGTACTACAATACAATGTACATATTCCAATTTCATTGATAGTTTTGGTTTGGTTGTCGTGCTCGTGCGTCGCGTCGGTCTCGGTCGATCGGTTAAGTATTATCGTTCGTTAGTGAATTGTGTATTAATTTTTATTTAATTGTAATTTATTTTCTTTAAATTGTAAATTTTGTGTGTTCTTTGTTTTTATAAATGTGTTAGTTGTTTTAAATTTTTAATTGATTTTAATTTTGTTTAAATTTTTTTTTAATAAATTGAAATGTGTCCATTGACGAGTGCCCAGTGTGCGTGGAGATAACCCAGGTGAGTGTTGATTTGTGAATTTTGAATATATTAAATATTACTATAGTTTGTATTCAATTACTTTATAATTATTTAATAAAATTGAATTTTTTCAATAATTTACGCATTTTATTGAACGCGTTGGTTTTTTTTGCCGCTATAACGGTGCAACTTAAATCTGCCTCTCTGTACACACGCGTATACATTGATTACATACGATCCTATCCGTAAATTTTTTGTTAATATTTTTTTATAATAATTTAGTTAAAAAAATATAGATAATTGTGTGTGAAATTCTGGTGATCTTCTAGTGACGTTATTAATTTTGACATTTATTTTGAATATTATTTCCTTTCGGATTTTGAGATCGCGAGTGAAATTTTTTTTTAATTTTTAAATGTTGGACACATTTGTGATCTGAAGTGGCCCTTTTAAATAAATTAATTTTGTTTTGATTTGTTTTCATTTTGGTGAAAGTAACTTGTTTTAAATTTAAATTTTTATTTTCATATTTCAACAAGTGCATCGATGTAATATTACGTACCTAATATTTTATTCAAATACATGATCAATACAAGTCTTGCAGTGAACTTTGTTTACATTTGAATAATTTCTGATTAACTTTTTTTGTTTTTACATTTTTGTTGATATAAATTGTGTTTTGTTTAAAAACGTTGATTTAAAACTTGGTCTTGGTTTTTTTTTATTTAATTTTAGTTTGTAGATTATTAGTAAATATATGAATTTTTTTTTTTTGAAATTTTTGTCCAATTTGTCGGTGGAAACATCTCAGCCTTTATTATGGCAATGTCTCGAACTTTGACATTTTTTGTCCATTTCGGGCGTTGTTGAAGTCTGGACAAGTAATCAGAATTCTATTTACGTCAAAAAATTTCGGTCATCGACTGAACTTGCTTCGATAAATTCATGTATGTACATATGTGATGTTGATGTCGATGTCACCTTGTGGGACAGCATGAAGACTTTCGCTGATCAACAAATGTGCTGGGGTAAGCACATCCAAATCATCTACTCGATTTCAAACACGCTTCTATCTAAGCAAGAAGTGTTGTAAGCTCCTCAAAAGTCAGCCTCTCCATCCCGGCAATCCGTTTTAGGTGGTACATGACGCATTTCGTTCCAGCTTGCCACAATCCACTGAAGTGAGTAGAAGCGGAAGGAATAAAATGCCATTCCGTACCTTGATTTGCTAGATTTTCAGCAATTTCTTTCCATTGATGTTGTGAAGCCTATAACATCTTATCAAGTTCTAGCACCTACAAAGCTTGTACCGCAATCACTATGGATTTGCTTACAATTCACTCGTCTGACAGTAAATCGGCTAAACGCTGCCAAAAATTCTTGCGTCGTCAATTCTGGAACGACTTCTAAGTGGATGGCCTTTGTCGCTAAGCAAATAAAAATTGCAAAATATCACTTGAGGAGTTTGCTTCCGCGTGCCTTCCAGGCTTTGATTTCGATTGGGGCCTGCGTAATCTATGCGAACTCTAACAGCCGGTAAATTTCCCATCAATATTGCTGCATCTCTGCTGCGTTCTGCCGTTAGCAAGTCGTACATTTGTGTAGTTCGGGCTTCACACTTCTTCGAATTTGACCAATCCAAAATCGATGGCGTATAATTATATGCAATCATTTGTTGTATTCCGCCTGCATCGTATTTTTATGATCATCTTTTGCCACTAGTTTTGTGAAATGATAGTTGTTTTGGAACAAAATTGGATGCTTCGCTTCGTAAAGTAGCATTGAATTCTGCAATCTACGACCAACTCTTACAATACCGTCAATAATACATCAATAAATACATTAAGTGATATTAATTGCTTAGAAATGTAACCATTTTGTTGCAACTTCTTCTTCTGTTTCGAAGTTTTCAACTTGATCAGGCTCATGAAAATCCCACTGTGATCTCAAGAATGTTGGACCGTTCCACCAAGCATCTAAGGACTCCAAGGCTGATGAATAAGCGCCACGAGACTCTAAATCAGCTGGATTATGATGTGTTGGAACATGTGACCAACAATTGCTGCCTGTTAATTGCTGAATCTTGGATACTCGATTTGAAACAAATGTTGTCCATTTAGCTTGAGTTGCTCTTATCCAAGTATAAGAGCAATTATTGAACCTGTCCAAGCAAAGATAGTAACATCAGGAATTGCTAGAACATTGCTGGTGTAATGTAATATTTGGGCTAAGACAACCGTGCCACAAAGTTCCAGACGTGGCAAGGTAATCGTCCGTTTGCTCGGAGCAATCTTTGTCTTTCCTTACTTTCTCAATCATTGGAAGGAATCCGAATCTCTTTTAAGGTCGTCTGGTATTGACTGATGATTCCAATCGCATCCGAGATTCCAAAGTTTCTGCATAATAATATTCGCAGTCATTATCCAAGGTGATATCCATTTAAGTGGATCAAAAAGCTTGGCAATGGTTAGTAATATCGTTCGTTTTGAAATAAGTTCATCTGATTTTTGTAAGATTTGATGCCAAGAGTTTTGACATAATTGGATAGATCAAAAGGAACCTCGAAGTCATGTTTGCGGTCACGGTCTTGAACGGAAATATTTTCCATCAAATCTCACTTCCGTAATTTGAAACCGGCTGACGCCAAAAGTGCTCTCACTTCATCTCGTTTCCCTTTTGCTTCTTCTAGATATAGAGTCTGCACCGCTGATTAAGTCTTCCACATACATAATTATCTTCTTGTACGACCTTCGCCTCCACAGGAAATTTGGCGTGTGTATCTTGTGCGAGAAGCTTTAAAGTTTTAATGGCTAAATATGGGGCACTTGCTGTGCCGAACGTAATAGTAATTAGCTTGTACAGTTTCAAAGGCTTTCTTCGTTTATTTCTCCACTTCCCAGTCGAATCTTTCGCTGCTGCATGGAAGAAACATGGTTGTACTTGCTTCCTTTATCACCGCATGATATGGTAAAAGAAATGATAAGAACCTCATTGTCGCTACTGATTTGTTCCATGTGATGGAGTGTCTCATACTCTGTGATACATTTCGTATATACTCAATTCTAAGAGTTGAATTTTAACTTGATGCTGACCATCAGGTTAACTAAGAGTATACCTATATTTTTCAAAATAATCCTCACAGGCTACGTTTTCTTCGGTTTCATGAGCTTGAAACGGCAATTCTTCTATTTCTTAGAACTTCTGTAGTTGAGCGCTTAGATCGATCGGAGCAAATTCGGTAATTTTCACAAAACTGCTTTTTTTTTTTAAAAGGATGTGTGGAAATTCTTCCTGCCATCGCTCCGACGCCATCTTGCGAACGTTTGATTTCTGGAAGTAATATTTGGGCACAAATGTCACTAGCTAACAACCAATCGATAGGTGCAGGTCCGTGAAGATGTAGATCTGCCAGCGGAAGCCCAGTTAAATGATCCCATTTATCTGGTATCATTCGTTGGGTCGGAAGAAGGCCAGTAAGCGACTTGAAGATTAATGCCTGTATGGCAGTTTGAAATGATGAACGGCAAGATCTGCGTAGTGGCACTACTGACCAACCCCAACCATTATACATCAACACATGTACAAGCCACTTCCGAAGCTTTAAAAGTTGTGCCGCCACTTCTGTTATAAATGAACTTTCAGAACCTGTATCAATGATGGCTCGTAAATGATGAATTTGGCCTTCTGAACCACTGTCCTTGACAATAGCGGTTGCTAAAAGCACTTGGTGAGAGAAATATCGATCACGCACCAGAATGCGTCTGTGATCATTTCTCTCTTTTAAAGACTCCCACGCCTTATCGGCTTCAAAAGACAGATTTCTATCATATAAGGCCCTCCATGTGGTATACGATCCACCAAACTTCGGAAGATCTATACGAGGTAACCTCACTCCGGAATTGGTGGATGTTTGCGTTACCGTTTGTCAAGTGTTTCCACCAAAAATTAGTCTAAATTCGAGGACATATTTGGTCATAAATCTTCTAATTTTAACTCTTCTTTGAAGCAGCCTCCACCAACAATTACCTCATGGTAGAATTTAGCCGATTTTGCATCTTCTTCCAGGTTTACTTTTACGGAGTGTCTTTTGCTAAGCACCCAAGTCTCGGATCCATACGTGAGTACTGGCAGGACCATGGTCCTGTACAGCAGCAGTTTTGAAGTTATGGTGAGATTTTTGGATTTGAAGAGCTATGACAGACTTTGTAGGCTTTGTTGGAATTGAGCAGCCGCCCGCATATTTCTTCTTCTATATTATTATCGGCTGCTACTATTGACCCAAGGTATTTAAAGGATTGCACCACTTCAAATTCGTGCTCCGTTACCTTGATTGTTTGACCAACTGTTCTTCTCGCATTCGACGCCACCATCTACTTTGTTTTACCTTCACTAATGTGCAGCCCCAGATTTTGTGCCGCCTGCTTGATCTGGATGAATCGTGTACAGCTTGTTCGGTCCTTCCGATGATCTCAATGTCGTCTGCGTAAGCCAGATTTGGCTGGACCTGTTGACGATGGTCCCTCTAGTTGCCGTGCCAGAGTCACGGATTGCTTTCTCCAACGCAGGCCAAACCATCCCCTTGGCGGTGTCCATTAAAGATGTTGATTGGTCTGGATAGCAATCCGGCTATTTTTACTTAGCTTGTTACGTTGGTCATGGTCAACCTACAAAGTCGTGTCAATTTATTTGGGAAGCCGAATTCTCTCCTGGCTTTGTAAAGTTCTACCCTGGCTATGCTATCATAGGCGGCCTTCAAGTCTATAAACAGATGGTGTGTTGGGAATTGACGAGTTTACAACACAAATATAAAGGCAAAACTTACTGCTGCTGCTTTGTATGTTACATTTTCGATAAGTTTAAATTTCAATTGCAATAGTTGGCAAGAGTGCACATAAAGCCGAGTTAACATTTATTTTAGTTATTTGTGTTCAAAATAAATTATATTAATAATGGTTTTAATTAATTTTATTTATTTAAATATTTCAATTTACAATCACACACCTTCCTTCACAAACTCACACGAATTTTTGAAAAACCTTATATCATGTAAGTACCCTTTTTTATTGTTACGTCAATTGTTCATCATTTGACGACACATTAGTTCAAGTGAATTAAGCAAAATCAGACTTTTAATTGCCGTAAGCCATACCCAAAGTAATTCTACAAAGTGATTTTCTCGCTTACTTGGGAATTATGTACTTTATTGTTGTAAAAGCATATAAGAGTATTTGCGTGTTTGTTAAGTATAGGTAGGTAAGATATGTACACTGTTGGAAGACTTTGCGTGGCTAAATACTGGAAATAATTTATACTTTTTTTGAAAACAATTAAGATTAGAAATTGTAAATTAATACTTTTTACCTATTTACCTTTTACAACGGGTGGGTGTTCAAAAAGGAGAACAAGAAGCATTCTACGCTTTCTTAACAGAAATATAAATTAAAATCCGTAGGGTGTTTCTTTTAGAGGAATAAAACAAAGGTACATTTTTGAAATTGACATGAAATTTACATAATTCGAAAAATAATCGGAATCCAAACATGAAATTATGAGGTTACAAAACGTGTACTTCAACAAATCAACTAAAGCACGAGCTTTGTGACATGTTGCCGCCACGGCACTCGCGCCGCCTTGTTGAAATCACAGCTCCTTTATTCAATTGAGGAACAAGAAATTCAGTAATCATGGTTTAATAGCGTTCACCATTGACTGTAGTGTTCTGGCCAGCTTCATGTTTCCACCAGCAAACCAAACAGTCAGATGTGACGTTTTCTCAACATACACTTGAAGATTATTTTCAAAACGGCAAAAGTGAACCATGGCAATCTTGTTTCGGGTACATTCACTGAATATACTCCTTGTTTTTCAGGCGTCGGTCTATTCATGTTGAAATGCCAAATCAAACGAAACACGAATTAATTAACAGCTGTTAAAATGGCAGCCAGTTAAAAAAGTGTTCCCAACTTAAAGTTCTATACATCTGAAAATGGCACTCTATAGAAGGTTAGATTAGTTTAGGTTAACGTGGCTGTCAGTATGAACCGACACACTTAGACCAGGATTGGCCCATTGTGATACCACATGAATCTAGAGAATTTTCCCCCTCTACTCGTTGAACCATTGGGAGCTTCTTATGAAGCGTGAGAGATTGTTAACGTTTTTGTTAGCAAGATCGCTAGGGTCGTTGAAAAAGTATTCTCCCAAATGAACCCTACGTCTTTGGGATAGATCAGGGCATGTACAGAGAAGATGAGTAGTTGTTTCTTCCTCCTCCTCATCCATGCAGCTTCTGCAAAAGTCATTGGAGAAAACACCCAGCCTTGCTGCGTGCTTCCCAATTCCTGTAATGACACCAATTACAGATCCAATATGCGATCTACTCAGGGACAACAAGCATTTAGATCGACTCGGATTTACCAATGGCCAGATCTGCTTTGTCGCCACACAAGTGGTGATGGTGTTCCACCTAAGGTTTGTTAACCTAAAGGCATATTGCACCAGCATGAGTTTACATGTAGCGTGAGTTATACCAATAATTTCCATGCATGGTGCGATTGGTAGGGTGGTTCCATTTCTAGCGAGTTCATCAGCCTTGCAATTGCCCTTAATATCCCTGTGGCCCGGCACCCAACATAGGTGAATGTTAAACTGCTGCACCATCACCACGAGAGATGATCGGCAGTTGAGGGCTGTCAATGAGTTACTGGAGACAGAATCAGGAGATTTAATGGCAGCTTGGCTGTCAGAGAAAATACGGATATCAGTGGTTGATATCACGTTTTCTTTAAGCCAAGACAGAACTTCTAAGATCGCTAGAATTTCCACCTGGAACACGCTACACGCTACGGAAGGATAGGCTTAATTTAAGCTTGTCAGAGTACACTCCACACTCCACACCGTCCTCAGTTTTTGATCCATCGGTATAAAAGTGAACGCAATCATCTTCAAGGAATGACAAATCCTACCAGACCGATCTAGAGGGTATTGAAACCTGAAAATTCTTACTAAACTGAAGTCGCGGAATGGAGTAGTCGATGTACCTGGGAATTGTTCCTAGTAAGTTCGGAATAACCGAGTGGCCAATTTCATTATTGGTCCACTGTGAGGAAGCTTTGAGACGGATGGCAGTGCTTGCAGCTGTATGTTTATAGAATATATCTAAGGGTGTCAGATGGAATAACACTTCAAGGGCAGCGAATCCACTAATACACAAACTTGCTGATCGCTGGACCTTGCTTAAGATGTCACGGTTTATGGCTTTGTCCAAAGCAGTCCACCAAACAGACACACCATTTGTGAGAATCGGTCTAATAACCGAGATGTGTAGCCAATGCGTTATGCGAGGTTGAAAACCCCATCTATTACCTATGCCTTTTTTGCATGAGAAGAGTGCCAGGTTAAGAGCAGATTATAATAAATAAATGTTTCTTGGAATCTGGTTGAAAGTGGGTTGAAAGTAATTTTTAAAATTTGGACTTAAAAATATAAAAAAATGATATCCACTATAAATTGAAATTTCGAGGGCTTTTGAAAAGGTTTAAATGCTAGGAGCATAATATTAAGTACTCAGTCATACTTACAACCTCTACTTTAGGTCACTTCAAAAGTAATATTTTTTCACTACATTGCACAGTGTCATTAATATTTTCCTCTAACTGCATAACACCTAGGTACAGTTTTTATATTCAACAAAAAAAAGGAGGTTAATGACTTCCGTAAGTGCACAGAATATGGCTTTCATCTTGGGATTCTTGTTTTTTGCTTTATAATTTTTTTTTCTTTTTGTTTATAACACACAAGACTACGTTGTTTTCAAAATCAAGAAAGTTCTCTTTTGAGATTCATTATGCGAACACACAAATTCTCATGCATGAACTATACTTAAAAAAAAATTGAACGTGAGTGCAGCGCTTTTTTGGTGTAAACTTTTATCTTGAAGAATGCAGGAAGGTATACCTTACCTTTATGATAGAAGGCGTAAAATACCTTCAACTTTTGTGACCAAGAACTTTCGGTGAAGGTACACGCGTCCTTGATTTAAAAAAAAAAAAAAAAATATGCACCACGAACTAAGGTGAGCAATTAAAAAGTTGAAGCCATTGAAAGTTTAGCACACAAAGAAAATAGACAAGGACGATGAATTGAACATTGATGGAATATTTTTGATTTAAAGATTGTAAACCGAAAATGCAGAAAACTCGAGATTACAAAAACCTTAATTCCCGAAAACCAAAGAACATTGTAACCAAAGGTCCTCTGGGATTCGGAGAACCAAAAATCCGGAAAATTCAAAAATAACCGACAAGTTCTCGAAAAAGAAAATTTGCTGAAAGCCTGAAATCCAATTCGGTAGAAATTTTTTAAAGATGTAGATTTAAGAAGTAATTTATTTTGGAATTTAGCGGAATACGTGTTTACTAACTAACTTCGGTCCTCAGACCTTTTACGTCCGTGGGGTTCCCCTTGCGGGGCCTAGGGCCTCCACTACTCCTACGCGCCATCGTGTTCGGTTTCTGGAGATGTACTTCAGCTCTCTCCAACTCTTCCCCAGTTGTGCTCTTTGCGACCGTTCTTCGCCAAGACGCCAAGTACTTCTGGGTCGGCCCACTCCTCTGCCTTGCTGCGTGAGAGGATTCCATTGCATCGCTTGACCCGCAATGTACTCGTGGCCTTTTCGTATTATAGAGTCAATGGGTTCCTGACCTGTCCTCGCATGAAGTTCATCATTGGAGATACGGTTAGGCCAGAAAATCCGCAATATGTTTCGCAGACATCTATTTACGAACTTTTGCATCTTTCTTGTGACAGTGGGTGTTACTTTCCAAGTGCTGCATCCATAAAGAAGCACGGATTCTACATTGGAGCGGAACAATCGTAACTTGGTCTTTAAGCTTATAGAGTCCTTTGCCTTCCCGATTCTGCTGGTTATTGAAAACTCTCTACCATCTCTACTGGTTATCCAGAAATATTTATTTGAGTAGATGAGGAAGTTCCAAGTCATCCTTTTTGTTTTTGCTGTATTGATCTTAAGCCCGACGCTTTCAGCTTCTCTCTCCACCCTTGTTGTCATTTGATGGAGATCCATGATCCTATGAGAAAGGTGTGATAGCAGATTCCACTGAATTCCTCCATTTACATTCGAAAAAGCTGCATGCAGCACATCACTTATTACCAACAGGAACAGTATTGGTGACAGTATACAACCCTGTCTAACTCCACTTTGGATTTCAAACTCCTCTGACAACCTCCCTTTATGCAGAACGTTACATTTGGATCCTTCATATGTAGCCTTGATTATAGCAATCAATTTATCTGGGATGCCTCTCCTGCGCAAAGCAAGCCAAATAAATTCTCTATTGGCTTGACGCCTTTTCGAAATCGATGAACAGCAGTTGAAGTGGTGAACGATATTCGACGCACTGTTCGATGATGATCTGCAAGGTGTTGATGTGGTCCAACAGGAAGATCCAGTGCGGAAACCCGCTTGTTCGGCGTCAAGGATGTCTTCTAGGTGGTCTTTTATTGGCTCTCGGACGATTTTTGCTATAAGCTTCGCTACAGCAGGCAGCACTCAAATTCCTCTCCAGTTTTCGCACTGAGTAAGGTCTCCTTTCTTTGGGAGCTTGACGATCACCCCTTTTTCTACTCCTCAGGAAAATTTTCTGTTTCCCAGGCTCTTTCCATATAAGTGGGTGCAGGAGCTCAGATGATGATCTTCAGTGCACTGATTGCGGTTAAGATTTTTTCTCTACAGGGGGATACAGTGCTTATTCGGGAATTTGTTACTACGGACGGTTCATTGGGTGATAGGTTGACTTCACTGGTGAAAACGCGATTTAAAACCGCAGAAAAGTGCTCCTTCCACCTTTTGAGCTGATCCTCATTTGAAACTAGCAGTGATCCGTCTATGTCCTTTACGAGGTGTTGTTTAGACCTTTGGACACCTGTCAGCTCGTTGGTAATTCCGTAGACGGTCCTATACTGTCACACCTACTTGCGGCCTCTTCTGCTTTTGTTGCCAATGCGTTGATATAGTTACGCTTGTCACGTCGCACGCTACGGTGAACTTCTCTCATCTTCATGCGGTAAGCAGACTCTAGTTCGTTTCTGTCAGCTGTTGAAGTTGCTGCAATACGAACTTTGAGCTGTTTTCTTTCTTCGATCCAAGGACGAGGACGACTTGATATAATCAAACCAATTATGCTATCCTTTTGAACCTTTATGTAGTAAATTCAGTTACTGTGGAAAACAATTAACTGTACTCAAATAAAAAAATCTTATAAAAAAAAAAAATGTTTTTTGTACTTATTATTTATTTTTTCAAAATTAAATGAATTATGTTAGCGTTTTTGGCAAAAAGCATATCTGAGGAACGATTAAATCAGCTTTTAGTCCAATAAAGCTGTCGGAGAAAAGTTTTACTTCGGCGTTTACTATAATAGAGATATCTGAAAAGTGATTATAGTATCGTTTACTTCAATAAAGGTATCGGAGAAATATGTTATGCCAGCGTTTCCTACCGTATAGATATTAGAGGAGTGATAATATCACTATTTACTCCAGTAAAACTGTCTGAGGTATGGGTTATATCAGCGTTTACTCCAATAAAAATGTATGTCTGAAGAATTATGATATCAGCGTGTACTCCAATTGCGATATCTGAGAAATGAGTTATATCAGCGTTTACTCAACGCTGTAATAATAAGCTGCAGAATTAATTATATCAGCATTTACTCCTAAAATAATAAATAACTCTTTTATTTGTAAATTGTTAGTGTATTTGGACATGTATTTTTATTTTTTTTTGCTTTCGAAGTTTGGATTTTGATTAATAGCATTCAATAGCATCAACGACCATTTAATGCTAAATCAATTCCTTTCCAATCTTTTTTGTGTTTTATTCCTAAATATCAGGATAAACCATTTTTCTCTTCAAAACCCATCACACATAGGCTCGCTTGTTAAATCTAATGCTGCGGGTGCATCAGTGGAAAATTTAAAGCTTACCATCAATTTGTGCGTAATGAGGGATAACAAATTCCTGGGAATTATTATGGGTTTCTTGGTTCTACCTACCCAAAGTTTGTGTTTCCCCCTTTTTTTCCAACATTGTTCTCTCGCAATGATGGCCACCATTGTGTTGCAAGAACATAAAAGACAAAGTATGGTCTTTATAGCCGAATTTTCTGCCGCAAATGAAGAAAATGGTTGGTTACGGTGAGATAAGAAAAAAAAAAAATTTAACCGCACAAAATGCCTTCAATCATATTGCTCGGCAGCATCCAGCACACCATTATATCATCCAGATTCAGCGCAATAATGGAAAGCACCCGTGACTAATATTACAAAATAAAGAAAATCTCTGGCAATAATATTTTTACCAGTAATGATGGTTTAACCAACTCTGACGAGGATGACGGCAGCGGCGGCGACGGCGATGATGGTGATTGCGGCGAACGAAAGGAATCTCCATCAAAAACAAAAGGGGAGAAAATATCTTTGGTGGAGTTTTGTTGTTGTATTTGGAGTTTCTCAAGTGGTAACATTTTGGTGTAGCTAATTATTTATGGCAAATGCTGTGATGTCTGCATGCAGACGCGAAAAATAAAATATGAATAAGAAGATGCGAAGAGGGAACTTTTATTTTGGTAAATCAGCGTTTTGAAAGCGGGATAAAGGATTATTGGTGTTTAGTGGGTTTTTGTTGGGAAATGCCAACTTACAAACAGTTAATTAAAATTATTCATATTATGTATATCAATATGTGCAGCACACAAGAAAAAATTGCAAAATATAAAATATTTTTTTTTTTAACTATGCTTGCACTTGCTAGCAAGCAAACTGCCTTAAGTATGCATAGTTTTTGCTCCTTTGATTTTTTTTCTTCTTCCCTTTAAATATTAATTTATCTTGAATAAAAACGAATGAATAAAAAAAACATCAGTTGAAAAAATTTCATATTAATACTTCGTGAAAATGGCACTGATGTTTAAGTTAACAATGAACTTTGGATTTTATGTTTTTATACCAATTACATTTACAGGACTTCAGGTGATAGAAAAAAAGAGAAAAAGTTACTCTTATGTTACTGAAAGATATTTTTGACCTGTACATACTACATAGGTAAAAATTAAAAGTAAACTGTTAAATCTGGTAAAATTTTCATATCAAATCAGAAACAGCAATTAGCCAATGAATTTAAAAAAAAATTGATTCACAGCATAAGAGTGTTTATTTTCACTGAATTTTTTTTCTACCATAAAGTCATCGTGTGACTCAACCAATTTCATTAAATCAAGCCATTAACTCGATACCTGTTTACAAGGCTATAGAAAACAAGCCCATATCAATTTCTTCAGAAACTTAAAACCGTTAATTCCACTATTAATAATTTTATATTAAAAAAAAAATCAAAATCAAGGCCTGCGTAAATGGATGTGTAAGTGAACGCATAAAGGTATGGGTAAACGTAGTTTCCGACATAAGCCCTTAACTTGGGGGGTCGCCTGTCAACCTCATGGTCACAGGTTCGATCCCTGCCGTAGTTCTAATTTCATGTTTTTATTCCATTATCATTGATCATTGTTGGGCCGCTGGTTTACTCGTTACATGTTGTTCAGGCATAACACTAACAACATGTGATTGAGTAAATAGTAGTGTGGCCAACAAATATGACAATGAACAAAATAATGCGAATTATAAAGGGACATTGATATAAGACACGGCATTTCTCCGCTTTAGCCCCGCCTCCAACCCTGGAGATAAAATCTGAGACAACCACCACCTTCAGTCTCAGTACCTCGCGCCACACACCTTTCCCATCCTAACCTATCCTTCACGCCCGCGCTCTGTTGAACATATAAAGGGTACACCAAAAATCCCCTTGAGCGCGCGCAAATTATTTAAAAAAAAAACGCACTTTTTGGGACAATGTTCACTGTGTCATTTAAAAAAAAAATTTGTCGATAAAAATATTCGTCTACAATTTTTGTTCTCAAAATTATTATTGTCAAAAAAAAAGAATGTTTAAAAATTAAGAGAAAAAGTCGTGACGATAGGCTTTGACACAACCATCTTTACTGACGGCTCAAAGATGGAGTGTGGTGTTGGTTCAGGGATCTTTTCCGAGTCTTTAAAAGTCGCTAAATCCTTTCGGCTTCCTGACTTTGCTAGCATGTAAATTACTTAAACAAAACCCAAACCAAAACCGAAATACGGATATCATTACAGACAGTCAGGCGGCTGTCAAAGCCATTAACTCGGCCACATCATCGTCTGAATTGGTCCAGCAATGTAACGTCACCGTTCCGGGCTATAGTAGTACCGAGGGAAATGAACGGGCTGATGAGCTGGAGAGGCCATGATCGGCCCTTCACAGCTCACTTGCGCAATTGGTTGACATTCCTCTTGGTGCTGTGAAGGGAAAAATCTTTTATATTTACCAAAGGGAATCGAATCGAAGGTGGAGCAATTTAACCAACTGCATTATATCCAGGAAGATAAGGCCCACCTACAATAAAACCCGTTCTAACGATCTTCTTTGCAGGCCCAGGCAAGCCATCACAAGGGTCCTTGCGGTATGTACCAGACACTGGTGTATAGGAGAACATGCAACAAAGTTGGGCATTCCGCACAACATATTTTGCCGTAGTTATGGTGACCAGCGGGAAAGGGAAACAGTAATCCACTTCCTCTGCAATTGTCCTGCTTTGGTTGAGCTATCTGAAATGAAGGTCAAATGGCTCTAGCAAACTCCGCTTTGAAGCTACTCTATAAATCTTTCAACTTCAATCACAGGTCAAACGAGTTGAGGTATCAAAACGGCGCATTACAGCGCCAATTTGGTCACAAGCTAAGTCGACGTTTATACCTACCTACCTACCTACTCAAGAGGAAAAGTCAGTTATAATATTAACAATAAATTGTGAAAAAAAAGTTTCATCAAAAAAAGATTCTTCTTCTTCTTCAAAAAAAATGATGGAAAAGAAAGCAGAAACAAAAATGATCAATAATTATTTATTAGCAAAATCGCCAAAAAAAAATTACCGAAAAAAAATTTTGCCCACAAAGACGTAGTTTTTTTTCATGGATCCATGTAGGTATATTGCACAGCCTTATAATTTTTTAGCAAAGTTATTGTTTAAAACGCCATTTGACATGAAATAATTGCAGTCTTAGTAGAATTTTACGGATGGTTATTCTTTTTGATAAAAATACTGATATTTTTCAACGGTTTTTTTTGTTTTATTTTATTTTGTTTTGTTTTGTTTCGTTTTATGTATTTTATTTTATTTTATTTTATTTTATTTTATTTTATTTTATTTTATTTTATTTTATTTTATTTTATTTTATTTTATTTTATTTTATTTTATTTTATTTTATTTTATTTTATTTCAACTAATTTAATTTAATTTTATTTTTATTTTATTTTATTAAATTTTATTTCATTTTATTTTATTTTATTTTATTTTATTTTATTTTATTTTATTTTATTTTATTTTATTTTATTTTATTTTATTTTATTTTATTTTATTTTATTTTATTTTATTTTATTTTATTTTATTTTATTTTATTTTATTTTATTTTATTTTATTTTATTTTATTTTATTTTATTTTATTTTATTTTATTTTATTTTATTTTATTTTATTTTATTTTATTTTATTTTATTTTATTTTATTTTATTTTATTTTATTTTATTTTATTTTATTTTATTTTATTTTATTTTATTTTATTAAATTTTATTTTATTTTATTTTATTTTATTTTATTTTATTTTATTTTATTTTATTTTATTTTATTTTATTTTATTTTATTTTATTTTATTTTATTTTATTTTATTTTATTTTATTTTATTTTATTTTATTTTATTTTATTTTATTTTATTTTATTTTATTTTATTTTATTTTATTTTATTTTATTTTATTTTATTAAATTTTATTTTATTTTATTTTATTTTATTTTATTTTATTTTATTTTATTTTATTTTATTTTATTTTATTTTATTTTATTTTATTTTATTTTATTTTATTTTATTTTATTTTATTTTATTTTATTTTATTTTATTTTATTTTATTTTATTTTATTTTATTTTATTTTATTTTATTTTATTTTATTTTATTAAATTTTATTAAATTTTATTTTATTTTATTTTATTTTATTTTATTTTATTTTATTTTATTTTATTTTATTTTATTTTATTTTATTTTATTTTATTTTATTTTATTTTATTTTATTTATTTTATTTATTTTATTTTATTTCATTTTATTTTATTTTATTTTATTTTATTTTATTTTATTTTATTTTATTTTATTTTATTTTATTTTATTTTATTTTATTTTATTTTATTTTATTTTATTTTATTTTATTTTATTTTATTTTATTTTATTTTATTTTATTTTATTTTATTTTATTTTATTTTATTTTATTTTATTTTATTTTATTTTATTTTATTTTATTTTATTTTATTTTATTTTATTGTATTTCTCATGATAACCGAGTAACAAACAATATAGCGTTCATATCCGCTAACCTTTGCGTACGCACCAAAATGTGCTTTACTCTTGGGAAATTGTTCCTACTGTCGCAACGACGCGACGCAAGGCACCCTTGTTACATAATATTCACTAAATCTTTTGCATCTTCTGACATCTAACACCGATAAAATTAGATGACATAAAGAATTCAGCAAATAACAAACTAGAAGAACATAGAAGCCTTAAAGAAAAAAAAAAACAAAACACGGAAACTAACCATGAAGTACAAATAGACCAATCTGTGTATACAGCACACTGTGTCCTCTTTATTTTTCTAGAACTATACCATTCAGTACTTAACCATCACATCCACCTAATGAACAAATCTCCTCATGTTCCGTGTTTCATGGAGCCTTTTTTTTCATACCCAACGTCCGCTTTATGAGTTCCTTACAGAAATAAATAACTCTCTTTTCTCACAGATGGCAAACAAACTGTAGTTAGGTACATATACACTTATAATGACCACAGGAGGAAAACGTGGTGCTATATCGCGTGTTATGATTCCCTTATCATGGCATCTAAATAACCCAACAGGGTTTTCACTTTCCATCATGAGGCAAATACGTGTTAGTTAGAAAAAAAATATGTGCAGTATATTTATTTTTGTGTGATGAAAATTTAGCATTTATATTGGAATAATGCTCTGCTCAGGTTTAAGATAGATTTATTTTATTTTTTAACGCAATTGAGCCTGTTAGTTGATTTTAATTAACTTTTAAAAGTTTGAATGATAGAGTTTACTTAAGTTGTTGTGGTTCAATTCAAATCTTTAATTTAATTTTGCATTTTTTATTTTTATGTGTTTTGCGTTGGGCGCCACTTAACTTAAATTTTGTTTTTCTTATGAATATCCTTCCTCAAACCGTTAGTTTGGATATAACAACAAGGACGTTGATGAAAGAAAGACTTTACGAAGAACTCACATCCTTGAGACTTCCCAAAAATTTTCATTTTTAACTTTTACTGCATCATGGAAAGAACCATCTGCTCCAAAGAACAAAAACCAACCACTGTAAATAAAGCCAAGTGGTATTTTTTTTTTCTTTTTGTTGTTTTATTTAGTTTGTTTGTTCCTAACACACCGCACTTTTTTATCACAACGAAGAGTCGAAAGTTTTTTTTTTGTTTTTTTTTTTTGCATTCTTTTCAAATAATACTTTCTCTTCATCATTCCATTGCAACGTCATTACCCAACTTAAATAAATGATTATCCTGTGTGAGCGTCTATGCTATCGCCATCAGCACTCTCATTCACGGAGAGTCATCAATTGTGCATTTAAAGGATATAGAACAGAAGAGTAGTAGAGAAAAAAAAAACAACACAAAAAGAAAACACAAATCCTCTTACTCCTTTTTCTTTTTTTCCCCCTCAGAGCAAATAATTTGAAAGATAAAAAAAACCTCAACTGCATTCTGTTTGTGGAGTCCCTCATCTCCCTTAGCCCTGCAGCCTGCAGCACAAAATGTACACACACTTTGTGCTAGAGGGTAGGAATGGGGGATGTATGGTACTCCAATTCTTTCAAAACACAAACCGGATGTCACTTTTGTTGACATTTCATTTATTTTTGGTTCCCATTTTGTTTTCAAAAAGTTGACTTTACTCTTTTGTGTCTGTGTCTGGAATCTGGGTTTACTTTTTAGTATCTACTCCTTTTATGGTCGTTCCACTTGTCATTATTTTATTTTTTTTTATTTTCTCTAAATTGCAAAAGCGGATCTTAAGGTCTACATAACTTTCTGTGTTTTTTTTCTGATTTTCGCCTCAAAAACAACGACATTAATTTGTTTTAATTTCCGGAATTGATTGCGTATAATGTCCCAGGTATGTGAATATGATTTTTGTTATCAAAAGCTATTGAATGTAGATATGTATGTACATTCATTTCTGTATGATATTTGACATCCTGCCTTTTCCTTTTATTTATTGAAAAACAAAATTATTTATTGATTTCTGTTTTCAAGGAGAAGAACACAGAGCAAAAACCTTACGGTGTCAATTTAATTTAAATAAAAGGGAGTGATATGGTTGAAAGCTTTTACATTTTCATTTGGTTCTAGTTCTAGAATATTATAGTCGAAGAGCTTTAAAAATGAAAAATATCAGTCAAAAGCTTGAGTATAACCCCCATCTCTGGGCTGGTGCTCCAGCAACTTACTTAAGCCTCTTGGACAGTATACAGAGACGAGCCTTCAAAATGATTTTTTTTTTTTTTTTGATTTGCGCGCGCTCAAGGGGATGGTGTACCCTTTATATGTTGATCAACACAGCGCGGGCGTGTAGGATAGCGATGGAAAGGAAAAGATGTATGGAAAGGTATGTGGCGCGAGGTACTGAGACTGAAGGTGGTAGTTGTCTCAGATTTTATCTCCAGGGTTGGCGGCTGGGCTAAAGCGGAGAAATGCCTTGTCTTATATCAATGTCCCTTTATAATTCGCATTATTTTGTTCATTGTCATATTTGTTGGGCACACTAGTATTTACTCAATCACATGTTGTTAGTGATATGCCTGAACAACATGTAATGAGTAAACGTTATTAAAATACTTATCACCACTGAGGACATTAAAAACTTTTTGAAAAACCCTTCTTAACCAACTTTGGTGGTTGGATCAACCATTGGTCAACAGAAAAGTTTAAGTTTTTTATTCTAATCTTGAGTTTGAAAATTAATTTTACAAAAACCGTTGATTTAAGAAACAAATTTAAAAATAGATTACAGGCATTAGAAACAGCTATAATATGGCTGGGAACGGGTCATTATTTTGTAAATCCAGAGTTCCGTATTTTAAAATTCTGTAAATCCAAAATTCCGTATTTTGAAATTCTGTAAATCCAAACCTCTACACAAAAAAACTCTGAAATATTGTTTTAATTCTTGTTGAAAACTTTTATTACATTAACAGAAATACTAAGTGTAGGGTTTTCCAATAAGAGGTGTTATTTTGATATTCCATATAAAGAGGAAAGAGTGCCATTAATAATGGAGAACAACATCCGCCAAGTGGCCGCCACGGCTACGCTTACACGGCCATTTTATTTTTCATGAAATTTTCCATCACCAAATCGCAAAGTGGCTGCTGTATGCCCTCAATAGCATCATGAATTCCAACTTTGAGTTCTTGAATCGACGCTGGGCTTATGGCGTAGACCAAACAGTTACTCTTTGAGGATAGAGAGGCTTAGCAACAATACATCTTGGGTTGGAAATAAGCCTCATCAGTCAAGATAATTTTCATGCATTTCTAGGACCCAATCAAGAAAGATACGACGAAGTTGATGATCAGCTTGAGTTCTTGTGTTAACTAAACTTTATAAGCCTTAAGACCCAAGTCTTTATGCAAAATACGGTGTAGTGACGTTTGTGAAATGCCGAATTCCAAAGAACGACGAGGAATGGACAAACCTGGGTTTTCTTTAGCACTTGGGGCAACAGCAATATTCTCAGTTGATCTTGAGCGACGTGTACAGCTTTTATTTTTCACATCGCTTACTTGGCCGGGCAGCTCAAATTTGTTTACCAATTTATGAATCGCGGTCCGACAAGGTGCTTCACGACTTCCAAAAAATGTTTTAGTTTTACGAACTGTGCGTCGCTGCCAAATTTTCACAATTTTTTTTTGGTATTCCAAAATTCTGTCAATGGTTAAAGAAAAATTGTATTGATAGTGAAAAAACTGCACACTGTTTGCTTTTATCATTTACAAGAATTTTGGAATATGATAGACTTTTGAAATTCAGAATTTAGCTTTTTCAGAATTTTAAATATCTAAACATTTGAAACACCTCTAAAATTTATTGTATTATCTATGCGAATTTTGGCACACAGTTTTTTAAAAAACTTGTTGCTCTCCTTGAAGCATGTGCGGTCTTAGACCATCCTGAGAGGGACGTTTTTCTTTCTTTGATCCAATTTTTTTTTTACACTTTCGGGTCATGGACCTACTATAAAATTACAAGACCAACAATTAATTGTAGGTAAATCACTTGTAGACCGATTTTTTTTAACGAATTTTGGTGAGAGAGTTCTAATTGACGAAAAAGCGTTTTGTACCAATTTTCAATCAATCAAAAATTTTCCTTTTTTCACCTTTAAAGTGAGCCAATGCCGTTTTCAAAAAAAATTGTTTTTTTTTTTTCAAAAAGGCCTAAAAAATCAAAACATGTGTTGGGCGGGAAAGACCCAGAGGACAGACACAATGTCAAGTTTGATCAAAATCTAGAGTTCGAATTTTTTCACAAATCTAAAACTAGTAAGTAAAAATAAGGCATGGTATATTGTATTCCAAGTTATTGATTAAATCTTATTGACATTTTTTTCTTTCTTTTAACTTTAATAATACCTACCTCAGTTCAAAAAAAGTCTCTTTTTTTACTCTGCGTTTTGTTGTTCCCAAGCCCTCCTACTGCTCCATAAACCATCAACTGTTTTAAAAAAAATAATTTATTAACATCAACTTCATTAAACAAAAAGTTCATACCTAAAATGCTTATTGGATTTATTTTCTGTCATTATTTAACCAGATTTGCACCTTTTACACTGCACACAGTACAAATGGGGTATGTTTTGAGCGCGTGAGTGATGTTGTATTCCATTTCCATGACAGTACAATAAAAAAAAAAAGCAAAATAATATTTTGCAAGCTCACAAATCTGGGAGGGGTTTTCCTGCTATTACTCGTATGTCTGATGACACATCACACGCGTATATGCAAGAGTACAACATTTGCGGAATGGAATGGAGTTGAGTTGAGCTGAATTGAGCTGAGCTCAGCTAAGCTGCGCTATGTTAAACATGTGTATGCATAAAATAATCCAATCCAACAGGCAGAAGGAAGAGTGTCGTGTGTCTTGTGTATGACAATCATTTATTAACTTCAAAATATTTTAAAGCGTTATAACGCAATTTAAACGACACAAAAACACTCTCATACACCATACCCCCTATACAAACACACATATCCGGCCCACTTGAATGTCGGATAGGTATATGGCAAAATGGTTTCCGGTAGACATCATCACACGAAAAGCATCATCTGTTTTACCATTCCCGTTTGTATGTTGTATATGTATATAACTGATTGGCTTATCAGGGAAGGCTTAAAAGGATTCAAGGACTCAAAGCAAAGAATGATATTTCATGTGGCATTATGAGAATATGTAGACAAGTTGACGTTTGTGTTTTTGTTACAAAATTTGACAGAGAAAAATTGATATGCACAAGATTAACACAACCCCTCCTGGGATGACTTGGATGTTTTTTTTTGTATATAAATTCATAAGATTTCTGTTTGTTTATTGAATAATTAATTAAACATAAATGTTTTCGAGAAGGTGAAAGGGGGACGGAGGGATCAAATAAGACTTTACCCGTAATAAACAGAATTATAGTTGACAACCTTCCGTGTTTTCTATCCCTTTTTGAGCCTGCCATGAAGCATTAAAAAATAATTTTACTGCCAAAAGTCAAAATAGAAACCAATGAATGCAAAATTGTTTATAAACATTTTTTTTTGAAAAAAAAGAAAACTCTAACATGCAACCATTAGCCATTTTTTAAAGTCCTTAAAACCTATATCAAGTCGAGTGCTCAAGTTATTCTGGTTAATTTAAGGAACACGAACAAACATCAGTCTGTTCTATTATAAACCAGCGATCCAACTAGACTTCTAGTCGACATTTAAAGGATTTAAATTCTCGTGATGTGCTACTGTGAAGCTTTTATGTTTATGGTCCTTCAAGTTTAATTTAATTCATTTTACATTTCAAAGCTGGCGAAGTAGCGTGTTGCTTTCTTTAAAAATGCCATAGAAGACGACAGTCGACCACTTGATATGGAATTTGCTTTGAACACGAATAGTTATTTACTCAGATTTCATGACACGGATAATAATGAAGGCTTTCAATGCCATTTATTGATATATCCTAAGGGTGTTTTGGGGTTTAACTATAATTGATTTAAAATAAGTTGAAATAAAAAAGATTATGTAGAAGGGTACTTAAATGGTAAATTTAATTTTAAATGCGACTTGAAATTTGTTGGTTCACCGAAAAGGGTTGAATTAAATTTTCTCAGACAAAAAAAATATTAATATTAAAAAGCTCTATATGAAAGAATCTATTTGTGGCCAGAAACCAGTAAAAAGGAATGAAATCTAATAATTCGTGACCCAACGAACTAACTCCCAAATGAACTAACTCTCAATGAACTAACACTCATTGAACTAACTCCCTGGTGTATTATGAACTAAGACCCATTATTTTTGGAACTAAATCCCAATGCAAAATGAACTAAATCCCCAAAAGAAAATGAACTAGGTCACAGTAGTGCGACTTATTTCTTTATGAACTAAGTCCAAAGTGAACTTAAACTGAGTTAAAAAAATTAATCGATAATGTAAAAATTACACCCCATACCTACATACCTCATTTTTGTGAACCATCCCAACAAAATTTCAGTGGGAGCTAGTTTATTTTGGCAAGTGGGAGTTCATTGTTCATTCATTTGGGAGTTGGTTTGTAGGGCGCTTAGTTTTGTTACTTTATGATAACTGGGTCAGTTTTCGGAACCTTTAAAATTGTGAGTAATAGAGTGATAAAGTGAGAACTTGTCAAGCTAACCTGACAAATTTTAAGTTCATAAAGGACCAAAGAAGAACTTGGTATTTTATCAGATCTCATTTATTTTCACGAATGTTGGTCTCAAATCCAGAAATCTCACCATAACTTCAAAACTGCTGCTGTACAGGACCATGGTGCTGCCAGTACTCAGGATCCGGGACTTGGGTGCTTAGCAAAAGACACTCCGACTTCTTAGCCGCGTTCGAGAGAAAAGTCTTAAGGAGAATTGTTGGCCCTGTATGTGAGGAAGGACGATTCCGGAGACGGTACAATCATGAAATGTACGCAATCTACCTTGAAGCAGACATAGTGTGGTTGCTTGCGCTGGAGAGATGGCGTAGACCAGGACGCCCGAAGCCATGGAGTGCACAACTGGATGGCGTCGGCTCAAGACCGGGATAGGTGGAGAGACTTGTTGAAGGAGGCCAGGACCGGACCCCGGTTGTCGAGCCGATGATGGTGATGTTGGTCTGATTTCTTATACTTATTCAGAAAAAACAAAATTATTAGAAAAGTGTTTAGAGCTTTTTGTTTGCTATGCTGCAAAAAATGAAATTTAAAGCCAACTGGGTGGCATTTGGAACGAAATACACTATTTCTCCCAAAATGTAGTTGGTCAAACTTTAAGCTGTCAAATTCCGTTGAAGGATGGCTACGATGACAATGGAACGTTTGACGAAACTTGACGATCTCTCAAACGAACTAAATTTTTGGAGAAACAAAGTAGTTCACCCAATCGTCTATGAATCACCTTTTTCTGGATTCTTGAGGAAATTGAAAAGTTCCAATTTTTCAGTGTTCAGCGGTTGGGTTTATTATTTGTTCAGATCGAAATGTTGCCAAACCAAACCCGAACCGAATCACCCCTGCCGAACAACATATTAAACCGAAGACCGAATCGAGTTATTCAAGAGCTTCAATTTTATTTCAAACCAAATCAACCAACTCGTTTAGCAGAACTACCTCATCTCCTGGAACTCAGGTATTCAAAACAGTCCTTAAACATTTAGTTGCATCAATATTTGCTTCGATATTGTTGGAACAAAATCGTGTTTAAGTGACTTACAACTCTCAACCATTCCTGTGTGCATGTTTTTGAGGGAATGGAATATGCCAAATTAGGTTTAGTTTCAGTTTATTATTATAATTACTCAGTAAGAAGTAAGTTTAGAAGCACTCTATTTTTCACAAGTGATACCAAGAACTTGTCAATTTCTCTCAAGAAGCAGCAGCCAGTAAAAGAAGTATTTCTGTTTTGAGATGAACGAGGCTGGGGTCCAGACCCAGACCTCAAGCATGACTTCTGTTTTTTTTTCTTTGAGCTTCTTTATTTAACAAATTCCTATTTGATCTGTTTTACTAAATTCACCTTATTTAATAAAAATCATTAATCAATTTTCGTTGTTCAAAATTAAGACTTGCATTAAATGATCAAAAAAAGTTTTCACAATTTCCTGTCGAAAACGACGACGACCTGATAATAGAACTGCCATCGAGTGACATTGACATCTTCTCACGCATTTAAGAAAATTATTCTTGACAGCTACTGTCAATTATTCAATTCCCTCTTTTTTCTGTTATAAATGTCTTTAGGTTAAGATGTTGAGTTGAGTGTTTTCATTTCCATGATAGATATGGTTCCCAGTGCGGTGGCGACACCTACCTCCTACTCAAAATTTCAGCATCTGTTGCTGTAGCTGTAATGCTGATGATGAATGATTAAAATGATATTAATCATTCTTATCGTTGTTTTATTTGAAATAATATTGACGAAGGGGGTGATGCATTCCAAGAGTTATAGTATTAGAAAAAAAATCTTGCTCTTTTCATTTTTTGTGGTTTCTCCAATCAATTTTTGAATATCTTTACTCCTGCTTAATAAAAGAAAAAGAACAATGAAATTGATGCAAGGAGATGCCCAATCAGTTTTTACGCACAAAAAAGAGAAAAAAAAAACCCAATTTACATCATCGTTATCCGGACCCCATTATACCTACAACACAAATTCGTTTTTAATTGAAAATCCTTCATCCATTATGCCAACAACACACACATACCCACAAAGGCCTTCCACACAGAATGTACTATATGCAACAGTACCTAATTCTGTATTTATCTGATTCAATTTCTGCTTGAGTTCCATCAGTTCATCCTTTGAGCCTAATTTTCACAAAATTCAAATTTTCCTTTTTTTTCAATCAACAAGCAAAAAGGAAAAAAAAAAACATACTTTTCCCAAAATCCCTAATGCATTAGAAGCATCAATACCAAAAATTTCAATAAGCAATACATCCTACGCATCCCCACGCCATATATTTTGTACGCACTTCAATACACACGAATGCCTAAATTTATCTTATGCTAATCCTTTTTGTGCTAACTTCAAGATAATGTGATATTAAGTTTGAAAAGCTACATTATGTGGAGAAGGAAAAAGAGAGAGAGAGAGAAAGAAAGAGAGAAAAGTTGTTTTAAGGACGAACTAAGGAAGAAAGTCTTCTCTTCTTTTGGTATATGGAAGATTAATGGAAATTTTGTTCATGGCCATTGCTTTGGCTAATCTTCTACTTAAAATAACAAAATCAAATTAAAAGAGCTTTTGGGTATTGGTAATGTACAGTGTCTAATGACTAAAGTTTAATGAAAATGATATCGATATAAATTTTACTTTGAAGGCAAAAATATGTCCTCGATTAATATACAGTAAATTGAACCAAAATATGCTGAAATTTTGAACTTTTGAGAATCAGAATCAGAAAAAGCATTTTGCGGACTACAAGAAATTTTTAAAAAGAAACGGACACGATACAAAAAATCCATTGTGATAAGCCGGAATAAAAATTTTTTAAATATCAATGTTGGTAAAGAAAATTTTGTCTTTTATTTAATTTTCCAAAAATATAAGTGCGCAAAAAAAACACTTAAATCCGCTGGTCCGGATGGTGGTCTCTCTATTTTTCAGAAGAAGTTGTTCCAAACAGTTGGAAAACTGAATTTGTCCAGCCTATCCCAAAAAAAGGCGAATCTTCTTCACCCTCAAATTACCGACCAATTGCACTTACGTCCCTTCTTTCCAAGGTCATGGAAACGCTGATAAATTATCAGCTCAAGAAATATTTCGAAGATCGAAAACTTTTTAATGATCGGCAATACGGCTTTCGCAGCAATAGGTCCACTGGTGACTTGATGGTTTGTCTCACCGAACAGTGGAACAAATCTTTACATCGTTTTGGAGAAAGTAAGATTATTGCACTTGGTATTTGTAAAGCATTTGATAAAATTTGGCATCCTGCTCTTTTATCGAAAATGCGTGCTTTTGGTATCGATGAAAATCTTTTTCTTTGGATTAGTAATTTTCTTTCAAATCGCTCTATACAAGTAGTATTAGATGGATTCAAGTCTGAAACCCATAACATAAATGCTGGTGTGCCACAGGGTTCTGTTTTGTCTCCGACCCTCTTTCTCATTTTTATTAATGATCTGCAACTACTAATCTATTAAATTGTTTCGCTGACGATAGCACCTTAGCTTTTCATATTTGTTTCCAGATTCACATCCCCGCTCTTCGGACCTGGAACTGCAACAGACATAGACAGCATTGTATAATGGGGATTAAAAAATTGCGTAGAAGTTAATGCTTCGAAAACTCAACGCTGCTTTCTTTCGTTAAAGCGAGACGTTCCCTCCTGAGTCCTGCCTCTGGGCTGGTGCTCCAGCAACTTACTTAGGCCTCTTCGACAGTATACAAAGACGGCCTTCAATATTATCGTAGACAGGAAAATCGTCGATACTTTTACGTCACTCGAACATCGGGCGGCGGCGGCGTAACCTTTCCTGTCTCACTCTTTTATCGTTACTTTTACGGTAAGTGGTCTAATGAAATAGCCAGTTGCATTCCTTCCCTTAAACGATTCAACCGTAATATTCGCGCTTCCAGGAATGCTCATCATCATCAGTATACTCTTGAACCCAACTTTGGTCGTACTGTTAAGTACAGGGATTTGTTTTTTAGCCGTACTACGCGAATGTGGAATACCCTTCCACGCTCTGTCTTTTCCTCTCATTGTGATGTGACGAAATTCAAGACTAATGTTCACCGATATCACCTTTAAAATCCCCTCCTACTTACCCCAAGCTCGCACTGTGTCTCTGACTTATAAAGGGTACATAAAATCCCCTTGAATGTGCGCTATTTGTGAAAAAAAAATTGATTTTAATTTCTAAGTCTATCCATCTTTCCATTACAATCATAAAATTTTAAATGAGTGTTTCTGTAATTTTTAAAAAAGGTATACGAACGAAATGACATATTGCTAAGAAAATGAGGCCTCTCCTTCCAAATCGATCAATGTTAAAAACCCCATAAACAAAAAAAAAAAAAATATCAACATTTTAAGTAAACTTATTAAAGACCCTCGATTAGCCATAATAAATTCAATTGGCCTAAGGAAATGTCTCTCTTCAAACTTCAAACAAACTTCGAAACTATGTACAAATAAAAAGAAATAAAAAAAAAAAATATTACACTAACTTGCCCTAACAAGGTCCCGACATGACATACTTTTCCAATATAGTGAAATTTTCAGCAACAAATTGTTCTGCGCCAATCGTTCCCTTGAGGTGTCTTGTGGAATAAACTTTCCAACTGTCTTCAAAAACTATTACAGCACATTCGACAAGGTTACTACAATTTAAATACATATATCCTATATAATACTCGATAGCGAATACAAGAAAGTATTAAATATTGATCCAACATCAACATTCCGAACGTGTACACTTCTAGCAAACTTTGTTGACATTTTTTTTCTTGTCCTCCTATCATCATGAAGGAAGGTGTATGCAAAGGGTGTTTTTTTTCTTAGAGGTACAACACTTTGAAATGAAAAAAAAAAAAACAAGTTGAATTTTTAAAATTGACATGAAATTGACATTATTCGAAAGATAATCTTTTGACATCATAGGGTGTTGTTCTTTATTAGTTCAGAGCAGAGTTTGAACTGTCAAAAAGAAAATCGTGTTTCTTTTTTAGCACAAAGCAATCAGAACTTGTGTTTCATGAACATGTTCAGAGCTACTACGTACTACGTTTTCACCAGAGGTTGATCTGGATGAGAATTAGTAAATCTTCTGAAGTGTTCTCACCACATTAAAAAGATTTAAATAAGATTAAATTTGACAGCTCCCTCGAAAATGCAAATGGCGTTCTGTTATTTCTTATGAAGTGAGTGAGATAGAGGGTTCCATCTGTGCATACAGTGTTGTTCTCGTGTCAATGCAGACGGAACTCGAAAGCTGAACACGGAAAATGACAATTGTGAATGACATATGAAAAAAGGAGACAGTTGGTGAGGTGTATTTCTCAAATAAACCGTAACTCTCAGAACTGAGCACGTTCAGTTCAGAAGTCATTTAGAGTATGCTTAGAGTGTTCAGACTCTGTTCAGAGCTCTATTCTGAACTAATAAAGAAAAATGCACTTAATTAAAATTTATTTCTGACATATGGATATGACTGCCACATATGACTGTCACACGTAATTTAATATGGAGGTCCAATTTACGATAACTTTTTCTAACATTTGTGGCCGTACATACATATATCGGCAATAGCGAGGCGAGAGGTCGTTTCGGACTTACCGGCGACTTATGTGAAGTCGCTAACATATCCTCACAGAAAATAGTCTAGCGGAGTTAAATCGCACGTTCTTGGAGGTCAGTCTACGGATCCGAGATGTGAAACTATGCGATTACCAAATTAATTTTTCCTTCAATAAATCAATTGTGGCACAGACTGTGTGACATGTTGCGCTACCGCCGCGCCGCCATCTTGTTGCTCCTCCACATCATGAATTAGGTGACGAACGAAAAATTCAGTAATTATGGCTCTATACCGGTTACCATTGATTTTAACGTTCTAGCCAGCGTCGTTTTTAAAGAAGTACTGATCAATGATTCCTCTAGCCGATAAAGCACACTAAGCAATCAGTTTTTCGAGATGTAACGGTGTCTCAACATACATTAGTGGATTATCTTCACTCCAAATACGGCATTTTTATTTATTGACGTAAACGACCAACATGCTCGCCAAACTTGCTCGTGTTCCCTATATATTCGCCGTGTGGGGGGGCGAATCGTTCGTTGTTTGCGAAACATTTCGATTTTCTCTTGTTCGTGGCTTCAATTTTCGCCGTGTAGGTTCATGTTCGCAAGCGAACCTCATTTTTGCTGTAAACTTCATCGTGGCGCAAGATGTTTATTCTTTAGAGAATCGGAACGAAATGAATATTCGCAAAATGTGTTCGCCATTTAGGGGAAAACGCAAATGAGCGTGTTCGGCGAGCATGTTCGTCGTTTAGGGCCACCTTTACGCAATGATTTTCAAATCATGTTGAAATATGCTAATAGAAACTTAACAGAAATCACTTAACAGCTGTTCGCAAGTTAAAAAATAGTTGCAAGCTTAATGTTACATGCCTCTAAAAAAAAACACCCTTTAAATTCTGAGACAGTTTAACAAAAATATATAAATAATTCTTAAACCCTCTTAAAGACCCCCAGCAAGTGTATAGCTATATTGAAATATGGAATGGTAGGAAAACCTCTCTAGCCAATAATTTAAGAAATTAAGAACCTATAACTGGATGGACACAACACAAGCAGACTTCTGGTATTTGTTTTGAAATTTTAAACTGGCACTTTGGTTAGGTTATGTTTGTTTATTTTGTAAGGAATTGTTGTCCTAAAAACCACACCTTCATTCGAATGACCATTTTAGAAAACTCAATGATGGTCATAAAAAGGATATTTTAACTGCCGATTTGTGTTTGGTGTCGCAGTTGTTTGTTTGAACTCCTGTATCTACAATATTTTGGTCCGTTTTTTGTTATTTCATTTTTCTTCAATATACGAGTATTACACGATAAAAACCATTGAAACAATCGGTTCGCAAAACTTTCTCAAAAACTTTGTCTAGTCTTTTGATAAAGTTTTGTTGGATATTAATTTTCGAATCCTTTTCGAAGAAGGGACGACACACAACAAAAAAAAAAATGACTACGTGGTAAGGACTTGGGCCAAATTCTTATTTTTGTTTCTATCTAAGATTCCAATGTTGCTGATGTTTTTACTCCTCTTCCTTTTTGTTGGTTCTATTTCTTTACAGGATGTGCTTAGAAAATACTCTTGAAAGTGGCTTCCCAGGATAATAGCACTACATCTGTTGGTGGTTCTGTTGCTATAAAGAAGTATTATGTTGGGGGTTTTATAAATTATATTTTTTTTTCTTTCGTTTCCCTTATGGAAGATGTACACAAGTCTCTGTGATACATAAAATGATATTTTTTCTTTATATAGATATATGTTGTGCAGTATATGGTTATAGCAGCAAGATACTGTGCTCTGGTAAATATTCTCATAAGAAAAACCAGGGACTTAAGTGCCAAGTAATTATTCTTAAATACAGACTACTCTAAGGGATCATAATATAAATGATGAAGGGGTGAACTGTTCTGTTAGGTTGATTGGAGGGGGTGGAAGTTTTATGTTGTGTGTTTTCTATTAAATGGATGAAGACTTGAGTTTTCTTCATGTTAAGTTCATTGTTTGGCTTAATATGAGGTCGTTGTAACTCTAAGGACTATTAAACTGATGCTCATTTGTAGTCATTATTATTGTGGTTTGGGGGATTCTACTATATAAGAGGCATTACAGTTAAATGGTGGAGGTTCCAACTTTTTTCTAGCCTAGTTTTGTTGGATTTACAACAACTTTCTAATTTTTTTTTTTGTCAGAAAACTAGCAAATTAAATCGGAACAATCAAATCAAAGTAATGAATCAATCAACAGAATCAAGATTGAAAAAAAGACATCAATAATTATTTGTATACCAATCTCTTCATCTTATGAGTTTATGAATGGATGAATGAATGTATTGGGTAAACATTTGCACTGCGACCTTAAGATCTATTGTGCTCCCCTTTTGATGTGGATGAGGTTTCTCATCTACAAATTCATCCTCCAAATTCGTTCCTTTGAGGAATTTAATGATTTGGGGTATTTTTAGAGAATGTAATTCATTCTCTTCTATATGATACTTGCCCAGATATTTATGTCTATGATGCATCAGTGCATCACATTTTCCTATTATGTGGTTCGGTGTCTCCTCATGAGCGTTGCAGAATCTGCAGGAAGCGCTGCTCACTAGACCCAGGATACTGAGGTGTCTTCTCAGTTTACAATGGCCGGAGAGGAGACCCGTTACTCTCCTAAGATTGTTTCTACTTAGGCTGATGCAGGATAGGAAATGCTCTCGGTTATATTTCCCGAGTAAGAGTTTTGCCTGTCTCAGTTTGGGAAGGTCTTCCCAGATTTTTGATCTTTTCGCCTCCTCTTCGGATTTGATTTTGTTTTTAATTATATTCTCTCCTATACCACAATAGGGCTCTGGTCCCGTTAGGGGTGTCATTGCTCCTATTTTTGCTAGGGAGTCAGCCTCTTCATTGCCCTGGACACCGACGTGACCTGGTACCCAATGTAGTGTGACTTTGTTTTCCTTGCCCATTTCATTGAGCTTATTCACACATTCCCATTCTAGTTTAGAAGTAATGGTGTATGAATTTAAAGCTTTAAGTGCAGCTTGACTGTTTGACATGATGGCAATGTTTTGGTTTTTGTATTTTCTATCGATGTTACGTTCTGCGCATCTTCCGATGGCGTTCACTTCCGCCTGGAATATGCTGGTGGACTTCCCCATCGGTATGGAAATTTTGGTTCTAGGCCCAAAAATCCCTACACCAGTCCCGTCAGAAGTTCTCGATCCATCAGTATACCACTTGGTGGTGTTTGCATTGAGATTGTAGTTTTCCATTTCACTTACCCAGTCTCCTTTGCAACTTAACTACGTTCGAAAAAGCTTTTCGAAGTTATATTTTCTAATCATGCTGTCCCTGGGAATGTCAAGAAGGTTTATTTCTGTGGACTTGAGGATCATGTTCTTCTCTCTATGACCAATGATCTTCCCTGTCTCAGTGCCCTCCTTAGCAAACCTCATGATTGCTCCCTTAGCAGCACTTCCTATTGCCACGTGTAGTGGCGCTAGATTTAAGATGTTTTCCAGTTGATGTTTATGAGTTTATTGTTGGGCTTTTATTTTGATCAAGTCCATTTCTTTTTTCTTGTTATTTCGTTGATTAAGTTTCAATTTGATACAAATATTAAAAGTACATATTTTTCAAGTGGAAATTTGGAAAGCATTTTCGTTTTGCATATAAGTAAAAAAATAAAGCCATAGCCTTTAGTTTCTTCATAATCTTTAGAGGGACCACAACTTTCCCATTCCACTGTTTGAACTTTAGGCTCCACTCTTGTGCAGCTACTTCAGTTTAACATACAAATAATTATTAATTTACAGTAAAAATTTTCAGGGGGAGCTTTAACTGTCTCTTTTATAGTTGTATTTTGAGATTATATGGTTTCTACACTGAACAAAATCCTTACGTAAAATTAACAAAAAAGTTCGTTAAGCCAATTAAGTTTTTATTAAAATTCAGCAATTCTACACTGAACAAAATCTTTACGTAAAATTAACAAAAAAAAGTTCGTTAAGCCAATGAAGTTTTTATTAAAATTCAGCAAACAAAATGGTTTCATACAAAAGTTTGGATACAGAAGCGGCCCATCAAATTATGAAATCTTTCGTAGTTTTAAAGAAACTCTTAATTTCATAGAAAAATGATTCAATAAATTGCATTAAACAATTTGTTTTATGGTAAAATTTTTTTGTTGCTTTAAGGTTAATGTCAGTTTTATGTATATTGATTAACTTTCCTTAGTTAATGAAATTTTACGTAAATTAACGAAGAAATATTTGCAAGCTAACAAAATTTTTCTTTAATTCATTAATCTTAGGAAAGAATTTCGCGTGTTTTTTTTTTCCTCAAACATTTTAAAATTTTCTATACACTTTTAAAGGTGTTTTCGAAATTTTGATTAAAATGATCTTAAATCTTTATAAATTGTCTATGGGAGCAAGCTTCCAGCGCTCGATGGCAGGTTTTTTTTAATTATACTGATTATTTTTTTTTGTTCTTTCTTTTTTCTTTTTATTTTTCTTCCAAAATATTAAAAAAAAACATCATATACAAAATATCATTAAATTCAACCAAGCTGTTTTCGAAATATGGTTTGTATTTTCAATTTTTTTTATTTTCAAAATTCCAAATAAGTATAGATTTTCAAAATTATATTTGAGACAATCAAAGTAAGTAATTATAGCAGAATACGGTAGATTTTTTTCATAAAAATCTATAAAAATGTTTCTAAAGACCGCAAAAAATATTGTTATTTTTGGTTTTTAAAAAAAGGACATTCAAAAATCCGATACACAACAGGTTTAAAGAATATTTATCATTTCAGAATTATCAAGAATCAATATTTAAGAAATTTCAGATTTATCATGCTGCACATATAGACTGAGTGAAATTGCACTGCCGCCGAGTATATTGGTTTTTAAATTCAATATCTTGAAAACTAATTTCCTTTAAGAAATTTTATAAAAATCTGGGAATTTTTATCCACTGCTAACTATGGTATTTAAGCCGTAAGTTGTGTACATATCTATTCATAAGCTTTCCAACTAACTACCACATTATTAAGGTTTTATTTGATGGAATCCATTATCATAGGTTAGTCACTTCTATAAATCCATTATACAGAAAGTCAATTTCATTACTAACTAAAAAATATGTATAGGTATTTAATTTTAATCTGAATTTTTCAAGGCTAAAAATTTCATTTCAAAACAAATAAACTTTCACCAACATTTCATTGTTTTTTTCCCCACAAAGTCCATTAAAAATTCTCATCCACAAAGAATTTACGACACCCAAAGGAACAATGAAAATTTGTGTGTCCCTTTGTATATTTTTAATTTGTCTTACACCAAATCCCGGAAGGTTTATTTTTATTATACGTATACAAGAAACAAAAACTCAAAAACAAAACAAACAAACAAAAAAATAATAATAAAAAGTGATTTATTGAAGGACATTTGAAAATGACAAAACAAAAAAATCATCAACAAAAAAAAGTAATCAACATTTTAGACTTTCTTATGCATGACTTATTTTTTAAATAATTTTCTTAATATTTTTGAAGGCAAAGTTTGGAATGAGGTACCTCTCCCTTCATGCAGTCACTGTTTTGAAACAAATCTAGATTCTTCGTTTGAATATTTTTGGTTGACAAAATTTATCAGGATGAAAATAAAAAAAGAGAATGTTCAGAAGAAGGATCTTTAAAAAGTGTTTCGCATCGAATCGTATTGAACTATCAAATATTAGAAAATATCAAAAAAATTATTACTCCAATTTACAACTTAAAGTTTTGAATTAAAAAAATCTGAGAATCTAAGTAGGTACCTATTTCCTACCTTGTTTCCTATTTTCACCACCTCCAAATATTTCTACCATAGATATAACTTTTTAAGGCAATTAAACCTTCCTATCACGTTGAGAGCATAAATCCTTTTGACCAAAACACCTTAACCGCTATTGTGTTATTCAACGTGCGACACCGACACGTGCAAACATCGTTGCTCTACAACATCCGAAAACATTCCAATTTTCTATCTTAATAAAAGGCCATGAACAACAACAACAAAACAACTAAACATAAATAAATAAATTCAATGGCTTCCTTCCGTATCTTCTTAAGGAATGATGTTATAGTCTAGTTCTTTGTTTTCGTTTTTATTTTGTACCAATTGTCTAAACTCTATTTGGTTTTAAGAAAAAGGGGTTTAACGAAGAAATACTTTTTCAACTTTTACAAAAGGAACACACCTACCGTAATGTATCCCCATAACCGACCTCCATCAACATAATCAACCAAAAGCAAAAGCAAAGGCAACTTCTTTCTTCCCAAAGCGATATCATAAATTTTATTGGATAATTATTTTATTTCTTTTTTTTTTGTGTGTGTGTGTGTTTGTGCTCCTTCTGTCGCTTTATAGGTACTAAGGAATCCTTTGGGATACTAAATTAAAGCTTATTTTTCTTAAAGGAGTTAACGGAATTCTTTGAGCTTCTTGGAAGTTAGAATTTTATTACAATTTGAGGGCAATACCAGGAAAACAGAGTAAATGTATAGAATTGTTAAGGAAGTATAATATTTCAAGGATTCTTCCTTTGAAAGAATAAAAAAAAAAAAACGAAAACAAACATAGCAATTCCAAGAATCTCTAATTGGTTTACAACTGAATATAATTTATTATGTTTCGAGAACTATGCCCTTTTCTGAAGTTTATTTTAAGATTTAGAATATAGGAAGCATTGGAGGATAAATCATAAGATCTTCTTAAGTTTTAAGTTTTTGAAAAAATAGATTAAAAGTGAATGTAATGGAATTATTTAAAATCTTTCTTTTCGAAAAATTTTATGAATTCTTTGGGTTTGCAATGCTTTAATATTTTTATTATAAATTTTTCTCATACTTATTGCATCAAAGACATAAGATTTATGAAAATTTATATCGGGAAACAAGAAGTTCGAAATATTTTTAGCAAATCTATCAAAATCTATTTACTTGAAAATTTCTGAATATCGGAATTCAAAATTCTTTATTTATTTGTAATTTCTGCAAGTTTAAAATTCTATTTAAAAAATAGTTAAAACTTTTAACCATTAACTGACGCCATTTTTTTTTTGTTTTTTGATTAAAAGTATTTTTCGGGTTGCAAGAAATTTTCAAAAAGAAATTTATTTTAATACTAAAAAAATGCATGGTGTTAAATGCCGAAATAAAAATTCTAAAAAAAACTTTTTTCTAAAACTAAATTTTTGTTAGTAAAAATGACGACAAAAAAATTGTCAAAAATTCTCCAAAAAAAAAAAAAAAAAATGAGTTTAGGAAAACAAAAATTGGTCAAAAAATAAATCACGAAAAGAAAACTTTATGAAAAAAAATTTATGAAAATAATACCGGAGTCGAAAGATGTTTTGAAGTGCGAGAATAAAATCCAAATTTTCGTCAAAAAATTAAGAAAAAAGTTGAAAAATAAATATCAAAAAAAAAAAAAAAAGCCTACAGAGCCCCGTCATTCCATTAGCCCATCATCCAATCATAGTGTTGTGCGTAATAAATCTTTATCAGGTACTAACGGGTGATTTTTTAAAAGGTTTAGAACTTTTAAAAAAAAAAAACACAAAAAATTCGAAAAAATTAATGAAATATTTATTTGAATCGATAGTTTGAACCTTGCAGTTTAATGTTTAAAGATAATTTCATGCAAATGTTGACCGCGGCTGCGTCTCAGGTAGCCCATCCACTGAGTTCAATTTTGGCATACTCTTTCACACATATCGGCCGGTATCTCACAAATGAATGCATGGATGTTGGCTTCCAGTGCGTCAATCGAAGCGGGCTTGTCCCTATAGACATTAGCCTTGACATACCCCCACAAAAAATAGTCTAATGGTGTCAAATCGCACGATCTAGGCGGCCAATTGACCAATTGACGAATAGACTGCTCAGAAGGTCGAGAATGCCGACCATAAAATGGAAGCAGCGCGCGATGAACATTCCGAACCGAGCACGAATTTTGATAGTAAAATTCAATAATTTGCAAGCGTTGTTTATTTGTAAGACGATCCATGGTTAAATTGCAAACCAAACTGAAGCTGTTTGACAGTGACACAAGGTACTAATCACACGTCAGCTGTCAAAACCAGTGTTGCCAAAACCAAACCAGCTAAAAAATCACCCGTTATTAAGTTCTAGGGAACCTAAGTTGCCTGTGCCTCTTATAACTCATTTTTCGGGAAGGAAACTGTCTCAAAAAAAAAAAAAAAAAAAAAAAAAAAAATGGCAGCAAAAAAAAATCCCCAAACAACCAAGTGGACATTTTTTGAACCAGCTAGCGAGTACAAGTAGATCTAGAAGTACAACATTTTAGTACGAGTAATACAATTTTTTTGGGCGTCTTCGCTGTAGAATTCTGGGCATACATAATTTTGAGCATACATTATTCAATTCATCAGTTTTGATAATTTTTCTACAAAAAATTACTAAAATCAAAAATCAGTCTTTTTCAAAAAAAAAAAAAAAAAATCCATTAAATTAAACCCAAAAATTTTCGCTTGTAATGAACTAAATAATTTTTAGTTTTTATAATAATACTAAAATACAAATACTCAAAATAGACATTAAATCAATAAATCCAAAAATTTACTTCATTTCAATTATTCAATTTATCAGCAAAAAAATTTCCTATAGAAGAGTAAAATATAACAAAAAAAAAAAATGCAATCAATTTTAAAATTAAATAGAAACTAAAAAAAAAAATCAAACACGAGCATTATTATATTTATTACTACAAAATTTAGTTTTGAATATTTAAATATTATTTATATACAAACATAACAGGAATGTATGACTAATAAATAATCAAACAATTTAAAATTTAAAATTTACCAAAACCACTTAATCCCTAACCTGCAGTGAGTGCATTGTGTAGTATAATTTAAATTAACTAATCATACATGAATGTATTTTATTGTTTTGTGATGTTTTGTTTAGTTTTTTTTTTTGTATGTGTTCAATCAAAAATACTCATGAGGTTAAATTAGGCTAATATTTTTCAACACAAATTGATTGTTTTAAATTTATTTTAAGTCGATTCTAATTAAATTTCATTTGAATTTTGATATCATATTATATGGCAGGTACTTTTTTTCTTGTTGTATGAAATGAGCTCTCATTTTAAATAATGTGGTTTGGTTTGTTTTTTTTTTTTTAATTATATTCATATACACAATACGAATGCACATATTCCACATTAAATTGTATATATAGATAATAGATGTACGAGTACATAGATACCACCCCAATAGATTTTAAATAAAATGAACAATTGTTATAGCATTTTTTTTTACTGTACATAATTATACTCTTATTTATGTTTTGAATTAATTTGCATTTAAGACTTTAATTGGATAGGTATAGAAAATTTATTTGAAATATTTTTGATGAGCATTTAAATCGTGATGGTCTTATTGCAATGCTGAGCCTTTTTTTGTATTGAAAAAAAAATTCGAATATCAAACTGAAATAGTGTTTCGGTATGGCTATATGGAGTAGAGGTCACTTAACGAAATATTTGGTGTTTTTCATTTCGCATCAATGATTATATTTTTTATATTATTTTTTATACGATAAACTCCTTTTGTATTGTGATATTGTGTTTACGACTGCAAGGCAAGTTTTGGACTCGTGAAAAGAACAACTCGAGGTATTAATCTTCTTATGTTCTTTTAAATTGAGACTTAAGGTTTAACCATCTAACGGGCAAAATAGAAAAAATGGTTGATAATTTTTTTTCCAGGTAGATGAAGGTAAAAGAAGCATAAATTTAAATTTTTAGGTAAAAATTGTATCCAGGTCGACCGCCAGGGGAGAATTATTGGAGACCATCTCAAGACGGTCTTGTCGGTTTACGTGTAAAAAAATTACTTAGATAGGAATATTTATTTCAACATTTTTACTATACCAAAAAAAAAGAAAGTATTATAAAAAGTTTTTTTTTATGGTGATAGTCCCAGAAAAAATTTCTGTTAGATATACAGCGAATATATAGTTTGCATTTGGAACATACTACTTGTGTGTCTGACTTTTTGCAGTGCTTACAATTTTTCTTATCCATTCTATTGGGCCAAATCGGAAAATGATTTTCGCCACAAAACGAACATCAGCAACAGGATGAATAGCTCTTTTTTCAAAGGATGTGCTAGGAACTGGTGATATTGATATATCTCCACACTTTGAGCCGATGATGGTTGCCCTACCTGTCGTTTTTCCTTGACAATAACAAGTCCATTTCCTTTCGAAATTGTGGAAGCTGCAGAAGCTGTTCAGACAAATTATTGCGTTTTTCGACATGGATCTTTTATATAAAGTCTAGCTGATTTAGGAATTGAATTAACACGGTCGTTAAGTTTGTTGGCTAGAAATAAAGTGTCGTAGCCAGGTTCACCTTTTTTTCGACCTTCGGATTCGTCTTCAAAGCATAAAAACCTTTTGATTGCCATTGATCTTTTTAACGACATACATTTTTGAATCGATGGAAAAGCATCTTTGCCGCAGTAGCCCTCCAAATTAGGATAACGGTATAGCGACATGTAAACCAATGTATTCCCTAAAGTCGATATTTGATTTTCTGAAAATAAGGATACTCAACGCTCAAAGAAAGCTATTGATTTTTTTTCTCCGTTTTTTAATTTGGTCAAAAATATTGTTTTCAAAAAACCGGATTGCAATGAGGACTTTTATGAAAGTTTTTTTTTCATAATTTGAATAATATTTTATACCAAAATTGTCAAAATAAATTTTTTTAAATTTTTGTCAAAAGCCTCGTTTTTTCGATACATCAAATAATGGCATCTTCACTTTTGAGCTTTGGGGTTTGTTTTCGGCTTATTCAGAATTAAAAAAAATCATTTTTGTATTATTTCGAAGTTTTGTTTTTAAGTTTCTATTTTTTTCATTTTTCTTAAAAGAAAATTTAGATATAAGAAATCATTCTAAAAAAAAAATTACATTAAAAAAAATTGATTTATCGGACAGAATCTTCAGTTTTGGATCATTTTAGCAATTCATGTCATATACTTTTTCATATTTTTCTTTAATTCCAAAATACTTTTAGTCCAGTTGGAATGCAATTGCTGGAATGTTTGAACGAATACTTGCTTCCATGTTAAAGCTATTAGAATTGGTGAACAAATAACTTATTACAAAAACATGAATAAAATCAGAGAAAAATTTTAAAGCCAAGTTTGAGCTCAAAATAATGCGAATTTTATATTTTTTTTTCATAAATCATTATAGTGTTTTTTTTAATTTCCTTTAAATTTCTCGAAAAAAAATTGAAAAAAATGGTATTCAACTTAGTATTTGATAACATATACTTAAAAACAAAATTTCGAAATAAAACCCACACAATTTCAAAACATTAAACTTTCAAAAAAAATATTTTTTTTTAATTTTGAATAATCCAAAAATGAAGTTGGAGCTCAAAATTGAAAATAGAAAAAATACGAATTTAATTTTTTTTTCAAAAAATCGTTTGTGATGTTTTTAAATCATTTTTTAGTACTACCTACCTAAAAGTTGGGTAAAAATATTTTTATTCGTTTGAGCGCCATTATCATATTCACAAAGTGAATATGAACCACTGTGCAGTGAAAAGTTAAAATGGCAAAAGTCAATTTAATAAATTATTTTTTTTTTTTTCAATTTTGACAAAGATGCAGATTGTTCTTTTCCTCTAAATGAAAATAAAAAAATGAGTTTGAACTTGAAACTCATAAATTAATAAAATAGTCAGGAGAAGTAAATTTTATTGAAATTCAAAAAATAATATAAATATATAATATATAATAATATTGAAATATAAAAATATTAACCAAAAACTAAATTGAATTCAGTCTATTCGAACAAAAACTGAAATGCACAATATTTCGAACTTAAATTATATGCTTTTTCCAACCATTTACCTGTATTCTATTCCAACCATTCTATAAACATGAGGTTTGACAATAAAATCCAACAAAATACCACCTGGCTATTCCAATCTCAATCAAACTAGTCCTTCCAAAAAAAAAAACCCAAACACACTTTAGTCATTTTCTTTTGCAAAAGACAACACAAATCCCATTGCTTTCACAAGAATGTCCATAGGAATTTGTCATTTAGCATTTTCGAAGAATATACAACCTATTAGATCACCTTAGGCTATTTCTATGGCAGGATAAATCTACCCTAACTAGCATAGCAACACGAAAACCATTAAAATTAATTCCTCATTGTGTGTGGTGTTGTTCTGAATTCACAAATGAATCTAATGGAAATAGAATCCATTGGTTTTTTTTTGGAATTTGAGAGGAATCAAAAAAAAAAAACAATTTTCGATTTTGTTTGAGTGACGTTTGTTTGACAAAAGGATATAGATAAGGATGCCTACCTTTGCATGTGCCTATAACTAATATGACAATTTAAGATGTTTGAAATATGTTTTATTTATTTAAGGATTATCGCGATTTTATTAATAATAACAATGAAGAAGAACAACTTAGGAACCTTTTCGAAACCGACTGTAAAATTGGGTATTTTATTTTGATTAATAAATATTTGTATCCAAACTACCCGATGATCCTTATTTTGATTTTTTTCCACGGTAAGGCCCATTTTCTAACATATAAAATAAAAGACAAAAATTCAGTTTCTTGCAGTAAAATATAGTTCGCTAAGGTGAATTGATTTTCAAAGAGCAATGTATTTTCATCATCATCATCATCGACTCGACAACCGGGGTCTGTTCCTGGCTTCCTTCAACAAGTCTCTCCACCTATCCCAGTCTTAAGCCGACGACGCCATCCAGTTGCATACCCCAAGGCATCGGGCGTTCTGGTCTAATCCATCTCTCCCGCGCAAGCATGGTCTACCACGCTGCCATCCACCATAGAATGTACCACAAAGGACTTTCCGAGCCGGTTTCTCTTCACTCATGCGAGCTAGGTGCCGTGCCCACCGGAGTCTACCGAGCTTAATTTTTGTCACTATGTCTGCTTCAAGGTAGATTGCGTACAATTTATAATTGTACCCTCTCCGGAATCGTCCTTCCTCACATATGGGGCCAACAATTCTCCTTAAGACTTTTCTCTCGAACGCGGCTAAGAGGTCGGAGTGTCTTTTGCTAAGCATTCAAGTCTCGGACGTGAGTACTGGCAGGACCATGGTCCTGTACAGCAGCAGTTTTGAAGTTATGGTGAGATTTCTGGATTTGAAGAGCTTTGACAGGCTGTAGTAGGCTCTGTTGGATTGAGCAGGCGTCCACGTATTTCTTCTTTTATATTATTATCGGCTGCTACTATTGACCCAAGGTATTTAACCACTTCAAATTCGTGCTCCTTGATTGTTTGACCAACTGTTCTTCTCGCATTCGAAGCCACCATGTACTTTGTTTTACCTTCTCTAATGTGCAGCCCCAGATTTTGTGCCGCCTGCTCGATCTGGATGAAGGAATCGTGTACAGCTTGTTCGGTTCTTCCGATGATGTCAGTGTCGTCTGCGTAAGCCAGTATCTGGCTGGACCTGTTGACGATGGTCCCTCTTGTTGCCGTGCCAGAGTCACGGATTGCTTTTTCCAACGCCAGGTTGAAGAGGAGGCAGGCCAAACCATCCCCTTGTCGGAGTCCATTAAAGATGTTGATTGGTCTGGATAGCAATCCGGCTATTTTTACTTGGCTTTTTACGTTGGTCATGGTCAACCTACAAAGTCGTGTCAATTTATTTGAGATGCCGAATTCTCTCATGGCTTTGTAAAGTTCTACCCTGGCTTTGCTATCATAGGCGGCCTTAAAGTCTAAAACGAATGGTATTCTGTAATGTTAAATTCAAGACATTTCAAGACATGAAACCACACTGATATTGTCCGGAAATGTATTTTAATACTTAAACAAAATTTCGACATTTCACACTATATAGTGTGAACTGTCGAACACAAATCGGGAAAAATAATATCTTGTCTATAAAAAAATGTTGACTGCAAAAAATGGAAAAAAAGTTTTCAAAAAACGGACTAGCAACTTCAACAAAAATGATCGGAATAAAGTGCCATAAAAAAATTTGTCAAAAACAAGTGGAATTTTTTTTTGAACCGCCTTCAGATTGAATCACAAGTAGTGCAAAAAAATATTTGAAACAAAATTTTAAAAAGAATATCGAAAAAAATAATTTCAAAAAAAAATGTTTAAGATAAAAAAATTAAAACAAAATTGGATACACAAAATTGGCAACCACACATCAAGTCGAAATATTTTTGAACCATCTGAATACTAAATCATCAACATTTTGACCAATTCAATGCAATTGTGGCTATCTTTGTGACCCTTTCAAATTTATAAATCTTATTCCTTGGCCTACAGCTTACCTTGGACGTACATTTAAAAAAAATTGTTAAAAAAAAGTTTTCAAAAAAATAACAAAAAGAATTGAAAACTTTTTTTTCGAAACAACTAAAGACAAAAACTTTTTTATTTTCTTGCTGATAAACGCCTGATAACTGTGAGTCCAAGAGAAGATACAAAAATCAATTGATACTGAAATTTATTAAGCTCTAAATATTGCTGTAAGTACCTGTCATTATGGCTCGCCGGAAGAACAGACCAACTTTTAAGCATCCGAAAAACGAAACTGCAGTTCTTGGGTCGAGTTGGCGTTTCCAGTAAAAAAAAGGACGAGACTGATTTTTTTTTTTTTTTCAATTTTATCGAGAACGAGATGAGACTTCATAATTCTCGTCCAGTATAATTCTATAGTAACGTATATCTGCCATACAACCGGACTCAACGGATTGAAATCGAAAAGTCGAAATAGCAAAAATATATATTTATTAAAAAAATATTTTCTAGGTAACTTTTTTTTTGAATTCATATTTTTTGATACATAAGATGGAATCATCATTTTAAAACTCAAAATTGTTTTTTTTAGGTAGTTTAAAAATTCAGATAATGATCTTTTTTATTTTCCTCTAATGACATAATCGCATTTCAAGATTTTTCAAGTACAAAATATCCTTACATATTTTTTTAAATGCCCCTAATTATAAAATCACAATTTTATCTAAAAGTTGTACAAAACGTAGAAAAAGATATTTGCACAAATAATAGCAGTTATCAGTTTCGCCCACATCAAGAGTCGTGGTGTTAACTACACAACACTTATCTTAGCCAAAAATTGTTTCTTAAAATTTCAATATCGGCAAAGGTCAAAATAATTTTTTGATTCTATTTTTTCTGCTGGTTATTGCATTTTTTGATTACCTTATTCCAAAATCCTGACATGTACATAAGTCTCATAACATCTAATTTAATTTGACATCTAGAAAAAAAAACACATCATGAATTTTTAATGCAATTCCAACCAACATTCGTTGATTGAAGCTGAAAATATTATCTGATATCATCATTCACAAAAAACCACAAAACCATTCCCAATCTCAAACAAAGCTTTTATATATTTTTTTTTTCATCCCTAGCAACACAAATTATATCATATGCTGACGAGAGCATAAAAATATACATGTAATAAATTTGTTAAATGAAACTGAAACAAAATAATGTGCCTACGAGAAAAATAAGCCAGTTCAACTAAAAACAAAAAATAATAAAATTAAATAAAATATCAACTTCAACCATGAAGAAAAAAGAAAAAAAAAAAATAACACCCAAGGTCATCGTCGTCATCAGAAACAGAGCCCTACTAACACGTGTCCTTCATTTTGATTAAGAGAAAAAGTCACTCAACAATAAAAAAAAAAGGTCAAATATTTTCTGATAAAACATACACATCCTTCGAACAGGACCCAAAATTGTTGTGTTCCTTAAAAACAAAATAAGGAAAAAAAAAACAAGAAACAAAAACGACGAAAAAAAAAATTACCCAGCCATAAATCTCCTAAAGTTTTTGTGTTAAAAAATTGATTTTCTAACCACATTCAAATCGTTTGAATTACAATTTCAATATATCAACATTGCCCCAAGGATATACTCTTTAGTAGATATATACATATATTTACCACAAACTCAAATGTCCTTGAGGAAAATAATAATAATAAAAGAAAAAGAAATCAAATTGATGTATCTTTGACGTTTGTTTCATTTTTATTTGTTGAAACATGAGGAACTCTCTTAAAAGAATTCAGTTACGAATCCATCACACACGAAAGCAGGCGGTTGTTGTTTAGCCAATTGAAAGGGGTTCCCTCAGAATTGGCTTTGCCATTTTTTATTTTTCGTTTATAAGATGTAGGTATATATAAAAATATAGAGAGGGGATAATATTTTGCAATCAATTTTTTTTTGAATTAGAGTAGGGCCTCCACTACTCCTTCGTGCCATCGTGAACGGTTTCTGGAGTTGTACCTCAGCTCTCTCCAACTCTTCCCCGGTTCTACTTCGCCAAGTACTTCTAGGTCGGCCCACTCCTCTGCCTTGCTGCTTGAGAGGGTTCCATTGCATCGCTTGACCCGCAATGAACTCGTGGCCTTTTCGAAGCGTATTTCCAATCCACTGCCATTTATGTTTTCGTATTGTAGAGTCGATGGGTTCTTGACTTGTCCTCGCATGAAGTTCATCATTGGAGATACGGTTAGGGCAGAAAATCCTCAAGATGTTTCGCAGACATCTATTCACGAACTTTTGCATCTTTCTTGTGACAGTGGCTGTTACTTTCCAAGTGCTGCATCCATAAAGAAGCACGGATTCTACATTGGAGCGGAACAATCGTAGCTTGGTCTTTAAGCTTATAGAGTTGTTCCTCCATATTTTGAACAGCATTCTGAACGCAGCTTTTGATTTCCCGATTTGGCTGGTTATATCTTGTTCGGTCCCACCATCAGTAAAGACAATACTCCCAAGGTATTGAAAACTTTCTACCATCTCTACTGGTTGTCCAGAAATATCTATTTGAGTAGATGAGGAAGTTCCAAGGCTGATCCTCTAAGCCCGACGGTTTCAGCTTCTCTCTCCACCTTTGTTGTCATTTGATGGAGATCCATGATCCTATGAGAAAGGTGTGATAGCGGATTCCACTGAATTCCTCCATTTACATTGAATTCGACAAAGCTGCAGTATTGGTGACAGTATACAACCCTGTCTAACTCCACTTTGGATTTCAAACTCCTCTGACAACCTCCCTTTATGCAGAACGTGACATTTGGATCCTTCATATGTGGCCTTGATTATAGCAATCAATTTATCGGAGATGCCCCTCCTGCGCAAAGCAGCCAAATAAATTCTCTATTGACACTGCCAAACGCCTTTTGGAAATCGATGAACAGCAGGTGAAGTGGTGAACGATATTCAACGCACTGTTCGATGATGATCCACAAGGTTTTGATGTGGTCGACACAGGAAGATCCAGTGCAGAAACCCGCTAGTTCGGCGTCAAGGGTGTCTTCTAGGTGGTCTTTTATTCGCTCTAGGACGATTTTTGCTATAGCCCTCGCTACAGCAGTCAGCACGTAAATTCCTCTCCAATTTTCACACTGAGTTTGACGATCATCCCCTTTTTCCACTCCTCAGGAAAATTTTCTGTTCTTTTTATGAGTGGGTTCAGGTTGCAGGAGCTCAGATGATGTTGTTGGCGCTGCTCGTAAGAGCTCTGCCGGAATGCCGTCAAGTCCAACCGCTTTTATGTTCTTCAGTCCTCTGATTGCGGTCAAGATTTCTTCTCTACAGGGAGATACAGTGCGTATTGGGGAATTTGTTACTACGGACGGTTCATGGGGTGATAGGTTGACTTCACTGGTGAAAACGCGATTTAAAACCGCAGAAAAGTTCTCCTTCCACCTTTTGAGCTGATCCTCATTTGAAACTAGCAGTGATCCGTCTATGTCCTTTACTAGGTGTTGTTTAGAGCTTTGGACGCCTGTCAGCTCGTTGGTAATTCTGTCGACGGTCCTATACTGTCACACCTACTTGCGGCCTCTTCTGCTTTTGTTGCCAATGCGTTGATATAGTTACGCTTGTCACGTCGCACGCTACGGTGAACTTCTCTCATCTTCATGCGGTACGCAGACTCTAGTTCGTTTCTGCCAGCTGTTGGAGTTGCTACAATGCGAACTCTGAGCCCAAGTTTCTTCAGAAAGCCAGGCAGGAAGAAATCTTCCTTACGACCGACCGACTATACTTTCAGCACCTGATATGAAAACATTTTTCACAGCACACCAATGGTTTTCGATGGAGGTAGGTTCCGTGCTACTGATTGCTCTCAATCCTTGTGAAAGATGATCCCCTAGTTTATAAACTAAACTTTAAACTTTTCTAAAAACCAATGTTTACAAATGGAGGTAAATGCCCAAAAAAAATGAGTATTGAATAATAACTGCTGTTTAAAAGCAGCAAGCAGAAAATTCCTGCCATTAAAAAAATAAATTCTTTAAAAAAAGATATCAAATGCCTGAAATCATCTCTGTACTTTGTTCAGAAACTTTTAAAACAAAAATACAAATATTTCCATTCAACACAAACAATTTTACTTCAAACATTTCACTTAACTACAAATAAACCTTCGTCATTCAAAAAGTCTTATTTTAATTTTTTTGAAACATAAAATTATAAAAGTATATATAAGTAGTTTCCTATCTACACTTTGAATCTCTTAATTAAGCATTAAGAAAAATGCAAGAGCAAGGCAAAACTCTTCTTAAAATTTTGCATTTGAAATTCTTTATTCGTGCAATCATTATTCCATCACCAGCATCAACCTCTTCCCTCATAAGCCCATTATTTGAAACAACAGATAACACAAACACTACTCTCACTCTCATTAAAACTTTAAGCCAAAAATGAGCGAAACACACTGTGTTCCATTTTAAAAGATCTTCGTGCATATGGATTAAGGTCTTTATTGCAAATTATATGCAAACATTCATCGTGTCTTTCATATACCAACATAATAATAGTTCTGAAGAAAATTTATGAAATTTCCATGTTTGAAGAAAATTTGTAAGACAAATTTGGAAAGAAATTGTTTGCTGCAGCTAAGAGAAGCGTAATAACTTAAGTTTCTTGAGCTTATAGTTTTTGGTTATAAAATATTCAAGAAATAATAAGAATTTCGCAATTATATTTATTTTTTCAAGTTACCTATCCGAAAAAAAATTTTGAAACTTTTTTTATTAAATTTGTTTTATTTTATTTTATTTTATTTTATTTTATTTTATTTTATTTTATTTTATTTTATTTTATTTTATTTTATTTTATTTTATTTTATTTTATTTTATTTTATTTTATTTTATTTTATTTTATTTTATTTTATTTTATTTTATTTTATTTTATTTTATTTTATTTTATTTTATTTTATTTTATTTTATTTTATTTTATTTTATTTTATTTTATTTTATTTTATTTTATTTTATTTTATTTTATTTTATTTTATTTTATTTTATTTTATTTTATTTTATTTTATTTTATTTTATTTTATTTTATTTTATTTTATTTTATTTTATTTTATTTTATTTTATTTTATTTTATTTTATTTTATTTTATTTATTTTATTTTATTTTATTTTATTTTATTTTATTTTATTTTATTTTATTAACTTCCCATAGGTAGTTATTGTAATCGGTCCGATTTGTCAAATTGAAATTTTTGAAATTTCTCGACGTTTCAAGGTCCCTAGAGCCTATATCAATCATTTTTTAGAGAGATGTCTGTGTGTGCGTGTGTACGTACGTTCGTACGTTCGTACGTTCTGGTACCATTTTTCGTCGTCGATATCTCAAGAACGAGTAGAGATATCGACGTGAAATAAATTTTGTTTTACAGATAATAACTTCGAAAGAAGCTGAAAGGGCGTTTATTAATATTCAATCAGTCGTTTTTTTTACTATAGCAGTTTAAAAAAGAAGTGAAAATTTTGGTTGGGCTCAAATATCTCACGAACAAATAATAACATTAACTTGAAATAAATTTTATTCGACACATTATGACGTCATACAAATTCGATATGAATTTGGAAAAAAATCAACATACCGTTATTTTTTAAAATCAAAAAAACTAAAAAAAAAATTTTTATAACTCGAATATCCTTAGATGGAAAAACGATATTAACTTTAAAATAATTTTATTTTACGCAAAATGTTGTTTTTGACTACTGGTGAAAATTTCAAAAAAATTCAATTTACAGTTTTTTTTACAAAAAATTAAAAACTACAAAAAGTTCTACCAAAAATTGGTATAAATTGTCTTTCGACTCAAATTTCTCAAAAACGGGTAACGATATTGACTTCTTGTTTGTTTTATTTTCTACATAACATAATTGTTAGCAACTGATAAAATTTTGACAAATATTGAATGCGCAGTTTTTTAACAAAAAATCAAAAACTGTTAAAAATTCTAAAGAAAAGTAGTTACAATTATTGTATTTCAGCTCGAATATCCTTAGAACGAACAACGATTGTGCCTTCTAAAATATTTTATTTTATACATAGTACAATTTTTTATGAACGGTTAAATATTGACAAATTGACAGTTTTTGACAAAAAATATAAAAAAAAAAATAAACTAAAAAGTGGTAAAATTTGTTTTTCGACTCGAATATCTTGAGAGCGAGCAATGATATTGATTTTGCCATTAGGTATTTAATCTCTATAATATAAGGGTATTTCGTAAATCTCTTTAAATAATTAAAATGCTTTTCAATCTCAAAAAATGATTGTTTGAATTTAACAGCTAAAGTTTGTTTCGCAGAAAATTTGGTTATTTGAAAAAAAAACTAAATATAAAGTTTTCAAGATCACAAATGGGAAGTTATCAGTGTGGGTCGCACCCAGCCTCTTTTTTATTTTTCAAATCCCTTGAACCTCATTTAGGATTTCACAAAAAATTTTCATCAATTCTTTAAAACACAAACCTAAAAAAAGTATTAATTGTTTGAGATTTTTGTGCAATTAAACTCCTGCTGACCCATTAAAAACATAAACTACTCTCCATTTGTTGAAGTTGTGTACTTTAATTTTTGTTTTTTTTTTTCAAGTGCTCAAAGGATTTTTTTTTCAGCAAACTTTTGTGCAGCTACTACCTAAACAACAAACACCATCGACAAAAAAGAAAAAAAAAGCAAAACAAAAAGGATCTCTCATCCCATTTATCCTTTTTTTATTTTTTTTTCCGTACTGAATAAGTACTACCCTCCCATTTCCCATAATATACCAGCTTGTTGTGGTCATCTTGGTTTCCTTTTTTTTTTGTTTAGCTGGATTTTCTGGTTTTGAGAACAATTTTCCGCCCATTTTGTGCCAAATTGAAATCTATGTTAATATTTTTTTTTTCTCTAAATACGGTTACAAGACTAACTATATTATTTTTAGTGTATTATACAAAAATTCAGAACAGTTATTGATTACAAATATGTGACTTTTTATTCTACTAACTAAACTATCGTCATTCTCAAAATATTTGCATCCAAAATGAAGTGAAGCTTCTTTAAAGTTTCGGTTAACAGGTCTGAATAGACAATTAATGGACCTTTCTATTGATGGAACAATTTTGAGCATCGGTGGCAAAAAAATTTAATCCATGAAAAAAAATTATGGGCTATAACGTTTGCCAAAAAAAATTTAAATACTCGTTTTTTAAAAGCCCTATTCTAGCTCTATTCATACCTTCAAACTTAAAGCTTTTACGTCGCAATCGAAAATCATAGCTTTTAAACGAATAAAGATATCGTGATAATTTTGTTTTCCTACTTCAAGGAAGTTTCCGAGTTTGGACAATTTTGGGAAATTTAAGAAAAAATAATACAGGGTGTTTCAGAATTTTCAGCTAAAATACGACTTTCTTCTCATATTAAATTAACTTGATATTTTTAACTCAATAAAACTGTCAAAAGTAAATTACTGAAATAAGACCAGGGCATCTTAAATTTAAACAAATTCAAATAAAAAATAAATGTATTGAAACTATAAATTCTTTAAATATATTTGCAGGTATATGAATATATTTTATCAGCGGTGCATTTTAAGGCAAGTTGTGAAGATAATAATATGTTAAGTGGTTCAATGTTTCCAAAATGATAAAATTAAACAAACAAAATTTACAGGGTGTCCCAGAAAAGATTTAACTTTCACTAAAATGTTATTGTCTGTAATTTTATTGTTTCAAAAAAATTTAAAACAATGATTTGAGTTTTTTTTTAATCTATAAAAAGCTTTTTACAAACTTCTTTTCAATTAGAAGCCTTAAACAAAAGAAAAAAAAATTACTACAATTAATGAAATCTCAATAAATATGAGCTTTTGGTAAATATTTACAAATAAAAGTTTTTTTTTAATTGGTAATTATTGATAATGTGCCTGTTGCTTTATCTAATATTTATTCCTCTGATATGTAGTGATTAAAAAAATCAAATTTTAGGTCCAATGTATTCAATTTCATCTCGACATTGAAAATAATTGAAAATGTCGAAAATTTTTATGAGACAATAAATTTCGGATTTTTATTGAAGAATTTAAATTCAATTGAGAGTGAACCTTAGTATAGAGTTTTTTTGGCTGTAGTTTTCACTAAAGCTATTAAAAACTTTTTTAAACCCATTCTTGAGCTATGAACCAAGGGACCAAGGGACCAAGGACACTCATGTAGCACACATCAATTTAATAGAACCTCATTTCTAACCTTTATGATGGATCCTTTTTATTTACACCATTTAACTATTCGGCTCAAAACCTACAAAAATGAAATCCGGGTTTTTTTTTTTTTGAATTTTGCATCACTGTTTACTGTCAGTCTGAATATTTAACTTAAAAAAAAAGTAGATAAACACAAAGTAAAGTGAAAGTGTAAAGTAGATGCAAAAATCTGCCTTTCATACGTAGGATTTTTATGCAAATAATAAAATATTTGCTTTTAGCAAATATATTTAGCTCCATGCATATGCTATTTAATTTTTTGTTTTTCCTTTGTATACAGTCTGAGGTCGTGCCACAGGCACACACAAATGAAATGTATTTGTAGATTTTTAGGTTTGTGGTAAATTTCTAGGGTTGGTTTTTCATTTTTTTTTTTGAACATAAACAATGACGATGCTATATTTAATTTGATTGAACTAAATAAAATAGTGAAAATGTTAAAAAGTTGAAAGTTTAAAAATCTCTTACATTTTATAAATTGTCAAACAAAAAGAAAATAAAGAATTATTTCTTCGTTCAAAATTTAAATTAAAATAAAATGCACGAACTGGCTGATAAAGTTAAAGTAATCACAAAACAAAAGTGTCATTGGAAAACAATATGGAAAAACTTGCCATAAGGAGACTAAAAAGATATTTGAATTAATAAAATAGAAATACAAAAAGAAAAGAAAGAAAAAATTCAAGTATGGTTAGAGCCGTTTTTTTCAAAAAATTATTTTTAATAAACAATTTTTTTAAATAGTATTTTTTCAAGTTTTTAGTATCTTATTAAAAAGTTTTGGAACAAAAACATATTTTTGTTTGAAAATTTTGACATGCAGTATTTTTGAGATCAAAAGGACATTTTTTAATAAAAATTTTGATTAAAATCTGTCAACCATTTATGAAAAAATCGAGAACCAATAAATCGGTTCCATGGCCGGTACCGTTAATTGCGGTTTCTTGAAAAATTATTTTAAACACTTACAAAACTCCACTGATAAAATCTTATAAAAATCGTTACAGTCGTTTTCGAGACATATATCGTCGCCTATCTCACGAAGAGACGTAACCGCCAAATTGTCGTTTTTGAGATTCGGACATATATATGCTAGGTATATATATACATATATATAGGTATATTCCAACATCATTAGATTTCCGGAAGAAAGTCGAGAACATGGCTAATTGGCTAAGGCCGTTATGACATAGTTTCGTAAAAATGTTTCTCACGAACAAGAGTAACCGACATTATGTGACCAGCAGTTTTCTATTTAATTGCTAATTATTATATTAATACAGCGGTTTTGGGTAATAGGTCCATTTATCGATGAAAAGAAACAGATTATATGCCCAAAATTAATGTTAAGAAGTTATGATGATTGTTCCTACCTACCCGCCACCGCCCGTGTTGCTAAATTACTAAAATTAAATGGCGCTCTGTTCTTCTTGTTTAACAAAAAAAAATCATAGGACAAGTGGTATTTTCTTCTTTTTTTTATGTGAAAAATCAAATCAAAAATTTTATTTAAACATTCATTTGCGGAAATACTGATGCACGTAAAATTAAAACAATTTGAACATAAATGGATGATTAATGAAAAACATTTCCTGCTAATAAATATAGAAATAATAGATGATAGCTACGCCTAAGCTGGACAGAACCATAACTCAATAATTCCATCTATGTTTATTAATTTTTTAAGAAACTCTCAAAATGTAACACAAATTTCTCTTCGGTTCTTTGAGACAAATCATGGCCAAATTGGGTGATTCAGCACATAGTGCTTTTTCTCATGCCACGTCAAAACCTGGAGAGATCATGACTCCTAGCCAGCTTCACCCTGTATTCAAACTTGTTAGAAAAACTCAGCCTTATAAATTCAGGCCTCTGATACATTCAGATTTTTTTGGATCAAAAGATCTAAGAGTATTAAATATTAAAATTACATAAGACAAAAGAGAAAATATTAAATGGCCAAGAATTGCGGAGTTAAAGCTTCTTAAAGAAAAACCACAACAAATATTTTTCAAGAATAACCATTTAGAGGAAGAATATGATTCATTGAAATTAAAGCTAGAATCAAAACATGCCACTCTTCACAAACTAAATCAAACTGAACTACTGAGAATTCCAAAGCCAAAAAGATAAGCTTTTTTTTTATAAAAAACTAAACATTTAAATAAAAAATGATACTAAACTAATATATTTTTTAAAGTTTTTAATTGAAACAGAACATTGATTTTGAAATTTTAAGATTGGCATAAGTACGTTTTCTGAAAAAAAAAAAAAATTTATAAAAAGTTTCTCTCGAAGAGACGTAAGTGATTCATCGATTTTTAGAAACTGTTTTAACTGTAGTATTTACTTTGAAACTCATACCATTTAAAAAGTTGACAAATTGTCTGAATTTTGCAAAAAAAAATTAGCTCCGCAGTTGTAAAATACAGAAATAAAGTGAATAAAAGGGGTACTCAAAACTTAAAATTGCTCTCCTGTAAAATTTCACAAAGGCGTTTACGTCTGTTCGTGAGATAGGGGAAGATATGTTTTAAGTTAATTCGCAGTTACCGTTATTTTTGGATTTACAAATTAATCTCACTTTTAGGGACTAAAGTAAAAATACTTGATCAGGTCAGGAATTACAAAATAAAATACTGGTAATTCTCAAAACTCCATTGTATTTCTGTATGAACATTAAGCAGAGCAATTTTTCTTTTAAAAACCGGAAAGTGACACAACTAAGGAAATTTTTGACTTTGAACATCAGCTACATATAAACTTTTCGTTTATAAAGTCATAAAAATAATCAAAGTTATATTAAACTAACTATGCTTTGAGTTAGTTAATTAAATTAATGTTTTATTAATAAAAACCCGTTAAAAATATTAAACTAAGAAAAGCTTACCAAAAACCTTAATTATTGGCACCCTGATACAATTATTGTCACCCTAAGGCTACAATAATTATTATTTTTATATAATGGGAATACCTAATATCTACATATATAATTATATATAAGAAATTTCCACATATATAGTCACTCATCTCGATATCTCTGGAACCATTAGAGCTAAAAACGTGAAATTTGGTAGGAATACTCTTTTCACCAAGTAGAGGTCAGCTAAGAGCGGATTTTACGAAATTCCACCCCAAGGGGGTTTGCGAGTGCGTTAATTAAAAGCACAGCTCTTATAGTTATGAAAATTAGTCAGGATATTCTTTTTGGCATGTTTGAATTTAGTAAAAAATAATTTTATGATATTTTACCCCCAGTTTGAGGGCGTTAAAAATCAAAAAAAAAAAATGTGTATTCTAATCTATAGCTTTTAGAACTCTGAAACTAGGCTGGAAAAGAGTTTGGCAATAATGCCCTTAGAAAAAATACACGGTGTAAAATAAAAATAAAAAAAGTCAAAATATTTAATTATCCAACACTCACGTCGCGTCGATCCATCGTGTAGGCCTACTGGGGATCCCGCCATGTAAAATAATGGGAACGCATCGTACGACACAGTACCCCTCCATGGTGATGTGGAAAGCTGTGTTATTTATTATTTTAACTCATATAAATCGATAAGACCCTAAGTAGTTAAGGGTGTGTTAATTTCGTAAAATCCGTTAATGATAAAGAATTAGGCAGCTAGATAACAATTTGGACAAACGGTACTGATAAAACCACTATTAAATGATGGGGTGCAAATAGTTGGGTCAAAAATTTGGGGTGCCAATAGTTGCAGTCGGTACGCTAAAAAAGAAAAAAAAAAAAGTTTGACTACGAATTATTTGAAACCATATCACAGTGTCGAAAGAAGTTAAAACATTTTGAATATAATTAAAAAAAAAAACAATCATTTTCTTGTTAAATTAATTTAAACAATCTTTAAAATAAAATAAAAACTTTAGTTCTCAATTTCACTTTAACTACTTTTCTTTTGAATCCGATTTTTTTTTTCGTATTTTCTTCTTTGATTTTTGCAATTCTTACTCCTTGTTGCATACTTCAAATGGCTACCGTTCCAAGCAATAAACTATAACGAAAAAAACAACAAACAAAAAAAAAACAAAAAAAAAAAGAATCAAGAGCAAAAAAAAATAGGTAGCAAGTCATGCAAATGCTGCATTATTGCAAAAGTTTAAAAGTAAAGTGAAAAACACTTGTATTGAGTTTTTCCGTTTTTTTTTTCGTTTCGTGTTGTTTTTTTTTTTTTGTTAATATTTTTTCTTTTCATTCAACTTCCTCCTTTCTTTTGAGTAAGCACAGAAAAAAAAATATAAAGAATTATGTTAGTGAAACTTTTTGTAAGCCAAAACATAGCCTTTATATGACTATATAGGTAGGTAGTACTATAACTACCTTGTAATATATTTTTTCATCGATCATCGATAGGTTAGCTACCTCATCTTTAGAACGATAGTGAACTTTATGAAAGACTAATAAAATGTTTGATATTTGCCATTATACATACATAGGTACGAGTAGGTATATGGTATGTAGTTTGTTTTTAACTGAAAAGTTCATGTTCCAGGAAGAAAATTTCAATTGCCCATTGAAGTTTTACAATATGAATAGGTACACCTTTTGTATTGAACAGTTATTGAGATTTTTTAAAGGCTTATAAAAGCCATTTCAAAAAAGTTAACAATTCGATACCAAATCGTTTATCTATGTTGGCAAAAAAGTTGTAAACAATGAAATTATTTTTTAAAACAGTAGGTTTCCAAAAACCTTTATTAATGGTATACGTACCTACCAAATGTTGGGTTTTGAAAACTCAATATTTTGAAAAAGTTTGTAAGTGCATATTACATATATTTTTGCTGCGGGACAAAATGTTGTCATAGCAAGTACGCGTTTTCCGCATCTCAAGATTCAGGGACATAGAAATCTCCAGATCAATCAACCGTCAACCAGATTGACCATATTGCGATCGACGTTAAACATTCCTCCAGTATTATGGACGTCCGAACGTTCCGAAGAGCCAACATTGACTCTGACCACTACCTGGTAGTAGCCAATGTAAGGATGCGGATTTCCAGACCATCGCCAACACAAGGAAATACCTATTCCGATTGCGTCTCGAATAAACTCTTAAGAAGTCCTACGCCGCCAGCAGCAAGTATAGATAACCAGTGGCAACACTGCCAAGAAGCCATTAGAGATGCCGACTCTGAAGTGCTGGGTTTCACTAGGCCACCAAAACGAAACCCCTGGTTTAATGATGAATGTCGGCTAAACAGAAAACATACTAAGCGGCGCTGCACAGAGGGACCAGAGATGCCAATGAGCTCTACAAGCGAAAAAGAAGAGAGGAACATCGGCTTCTCAGAAGAAAAAAGAGGCAACACGAGAAAGAAGCGTGGAAATAGAATGATGCTATAACAGGAGAGAGGTTCGAAAGTTTTACCAGAAGGTAAAGAGAACAACTCAGGGGTATAAACCTAGTACTGACGCCCGCAAAGACCAACAAGGAAACATCATAGTAGAGATGCAAGCGAAGCTGAGAACATGGAAAAATCACTTCTGCAATCTCTACATCATCATCATCATCGGCTCGACAACCGGGGGCCGGTCCTGGCCTCCTTCCCGGTCTTGAGCCGACGCCATCCAGTTGCGCACCCCAAGGCTTCGGGCGTCCTGGTCTACGCCATCTCTCCAGCGCAAGCATGGTTAACCACGCTGCCGTCTACCATAGAATGTACCACAAAGGACTTTCCGAGCCGGTTCCTCTTCACTCATGCGGGCTAGGTGCCCTGCCCACCGGAGTCTACCGAGCTTAATTTTTGTCACTATATCTGCTTCAAGGTAGATTGCGTACAATTCATGATTGTACCGTCTCCGGAATCGCCCTTCCTCACATATGGGGCCAACAATTCTCCTTAAGACTTTTCTCTCGAACGCGGCTAAGAGGTCGGAGTGTCTTTTGCTAAGCACCCAAGTCTCGGATCCATACGTGAGTACTAACAGGACCATGGTCCTGTACACCAGCAGTTTTGAATTTATGGTGGATTTCTGGATTTGAGCAGCCGCCAGCGTATTTCTTCTTCTATATTGTTACCGGCTGCTAATCAAATTCGTGCTCCGCTACCGTGATTGTTTGACCAACTGTTCTTCTCGCATTCGACGCCACCATGTACTTTGTTTTACCTTCACTAATGTGCAGCCCCAGATTTTGTTCCGCCTGCTCGATCGGGATGAAGAAATCGTGTACAGCTTGTTCGGTCTTTCCGACGATGTCAATGTCGTCTGCGTTAGCCATGGACGATGGCTCTTGTTGCTGGCCAGAGTCACGGATTGCTTTCTCCAACGCCAGGTTGAAGAGGAAGGCAGGCCAAAACATCCCTTTGTGGGAGATGTTGATTGGACCGGATAGCAATCCGGCTATTTTTACTTAGCTTGTTACGTTGGTCATGGTCAACCTACAAAGTCGTGTCAATTTATTTGGGATGCCGAATTCTCTCATGGCTTTATAAAGTTCTACCCTGGCTATGCTATCATAGGCGGCCTTAAAGTCTATAAACAGATGGTATGTTGGGATGTTAAATTCTAGACATTTTTCCATCGCCTGTCTAAGGGCAAGGATCTGATCATTTGTTGATTTGCCTGGAATGAAACCACACTGATATTGTCCGATTACGGTTTTAGCGTATGGGGCTATCCGTTCTTGTAGGATAGAGGAGAGAATCTTATAGGCGGTACTCAACAACGTGATACCTCTATAATTGCTTCACGTTGTGACATCTCCTTTCTTCTTATGTATGGGGCAAATTATACCTTTTCGCCAGTCTTCTGGCATTTCTTCCTGCTCCCATACGTGCAATAGAATATCATGAATTGCTTGGCGTAAGGCTGGCCCGCCGTGGTGGAATAGTTCGGCTGGTATGCCATCGGCTCCCGGGGCTTTGTTTTTCTTAAGCCGGGCTATAGCCTTCTCAACCTCTTCTTTGCTTGGTGGCGGTAACATAGGATATTCTTCTTGAAGTAGTGGAGCCTCTACTTCTGCAGTGAGCAATCTCTACAATTGATACAATTGACAGATTGCACCATTCAATATCGACGATGAAGGCCAACATTTCCGTCCCCCGACCTGGGAGAAGTGAAGGCAGTTATTCGCTGGAGCTACGGCCTTACTGCCGAGCTATTTAAAGTAGCAAGAGATGACCTGGTTAGGAGTATGCATCAACTCATCTGCCGAATATGGTCGGAGGAAAGCATGCCCACAGAATGAAATCTCAGCATCGTATGCCCGATCCTTAAGAAAGGAGACCCTCTAACCTGCGCCAACTACAGAGGAATCGGTCTGAAGCCATTCGTCAACAATCTGATAGGTCCTTATCAGTGTGGCTTTAGACCAGGAAAGTCCACCATCGATCAAATATTTACATTACCGCAGATCTTGGAAAAAACCCAGGAACAACAAATCGATACCCACCACCTGTTCAACGATTTTAAGGCCACGTATGACAATATTTATAGAGACGAGCTTTATAGAGCCATGTCTAGTTTTGGCATCCCTGCCAAGCTCGTCCGTCTGTGCCGGATGACGATGGATAATGCACGCTGCTCCGTCAGAGTCGGTAAAGACCTAAGCGATGCTTTTGATGTCGAAAAAGGTTTTAGACAAGTCGACGCTTTGTCATGCGATTTCTTGAACATCATCCTTGAAAGAATTATACAGAACTCTAACGTCAATACCAGAGGCCCCATCTTTCAGAAGTCCATCCAGCTGCTTGCAATGCATATGCTGACGATTTTGACATAATCGGAAGAACTGAGCGTTATGTCAAGGGCACTTTTGTAAGCATCGAAGCGAAAGTGGGTTTAAAGGTCAATGAGGGCAAAACCAAGTATATATGCTATCGTCAAAAGAGGACAATGAACACTGAAGGAACATCACCATCGACAGACATTATTTCGAGGTAGTTAAAGACTTCGTCTACCTAGGCTCCGCTATAAAACAGACAACAACATCAGCGCTGAAATCAAACGGAGAATTACTTTGCTCTCTCCTGAGCAACTTAGGTGTCCCTATATAAGACCCTTATCACCCAGTCCTGCTATATGGTGCAGAAGCATGGACTTTAACGAAGGCGGATGAAAACATCCTGGATTGTTTGGAGAGAAAAGTTCTCCTTGTGATTTTTGGTCCAGTGTGCATTGATGGCAATTGGAGAAGAAGATACAACACCGAATTTTACAGGTTGTACAAGGTCGCTAACCTAGCCAAGATAGTGAAGGTGCAGCGCCTGAGATGGCTAGGTCACGTGGAGCGCATGGACAACAAAGCTCCGGCCCGGAAAGTTTTCGACTTCAACCCAGTGGGACGGCGGCGGCGCGGCGCAGTAGAGGAAGACCTCGTCTGAGGTGGTGCGGGTGAAACTGGAAGCAGCGAGCCTAATATAGAGCTGGCTGGCGAATCTTGTTGGTTGAGGCCCAAATCCACAGCGGATTGTAGCCGCATGGTCACCCTAAGTAAGTAAGTGTAATCATTAAATTTTTTATTATTTTTTTTTTCTCCAAAAATACTAATTTTTTTTAATAAGATGGCATCCTTCTATATTTTAAAATAAAATTAAAAAAAAAACATGGCGACTATAAATGATTTATACTGTAAATTTGTGTAAATAGTTTTTTTATCTAGACAAAAATGTTTGGCTTACAATTAAAAACAAAAATCCTCTTTGGAGCGTCGAATTGTAAACATTTTTCTTATTTCAATTTTCTTAAAAATAAAAATTATCTGAATGGTATCAGTTTTTCGACCTTCCATTAAAAGTAGAATTATTATAATGGTCTTTTTGATACTCCAAAATCTTAGGACTTAATGTTTTGAGATTGTTAGTCTTAATAGAATGATTAGAATACTAAATTCCATAGTAAAAAATCGACACAAATTGTTAGAAAAAAAATATTTTTGAATATATTTCTAGAAATCGTTTTTGATTTAAAATTCAAATATTCAAAACTGTAGCAAAATAAATTTAATTGTTTTTTCCCACATGAACGTTCTAATTAAAATCTGAAAAAAAAATTTGAGTTTTTCAGATGGTTCTCTACTTTTAAATCCATATGAACATAACCACTTTTGACAAAGAAATACAGCTCTTGAAAGAACTACTAGCTACGACCAGTTTACTTTGGGTTGACTGTACTTGTCAGTTCTTGACAAAGAATAAAGTAAAATTTTGTCCAATTTTTGACTTTCAAGCAGGCACAGTTATTATTTTCATGCTTGCTTCAAATACCCCCAGGGAGTCAAAGAAAACTTAACTCTCTTCTTTTCCTGAAATTCATTATTTTTTTTTACGGCTAGAGAATTTTAAAGATTCTTCAGTTTTTTTTTCATAAAGCATAAGTCCGAAAACAAACTCAGTCATGCATTATTTTCAGACAATGTTGTTACCACTATGAATAAAATATGTTATTTGTTTAATTTCGCATATTCCAAATTAGAAGAAAAACTTGTCCTAAAAAAGTTTTTAAAATAAATAAAAATTTAGAGACTTTGTCTACAATTATTATATTTTTTCAAACATTTCAAACCAAGTTTCATATTTTGACCAATTAAGACTAACAAGAGTAAGTACAGGCTTTTATATTTACAAAATTAAGAAAACAATTTTTTCGCAAATATTGTTACTAGGTAAACTATGTACTAACTAATTTGCTTTTTTTTTAAGTCAAACAATGCATTTATATGCAAACAACAATATAAGAGTAGAAAGACTTACGGTAGGTCTAGGTAACCTAGTTAACATGGAGTTTCTTTGAAAAAAAAGGAAAAAAAAAAACAAAATTGTCAAAGGATGATGGAACTCCATAAAAATGCCAGGCATTTTTTTTTCTACATTGTTGTGAAATATTCTACAAACATATTCCTCTGACTTCAACATAACATTTCTCTGTGCATTTATTTTTTTTTTGCTGCATATCCTTATGCAAACAATAAATAGAAGCAAATTTACATTCATTACTTTAAGGATATTCTTTTGTTGTTGTTGTAGGTTATCTGTTGATTTATGTTTTTTTTTTATATTTTTGTTTCACCGTGAGAGATAAATATTTCTCAATGGTTTAACTTTTACAGCAAAGTGCATTTGATCTTTCTATGTATCTGCTTTTACAAATGCAAAGTGATGATGGCTTTTCAATATACATCCTTCTTTTATTGTTAGGTTCACCTGAGAGAAAATAATCAGGATAATAGCTTTTGCATATCAGAGGTATTGTGCCTTGCGACTATTGGTAGATCCTTGGGGCAAGTTTTGGATTCCTAAAAAAAATTAGACTCGAGATATTAATCAGAATGTGTTATATAATGATGAAAGACAATGTGAAAAAGGTTTGTCTGTCCGGTTGTCTTTACGAGTACCACTTAACTTAGCAACTGAATCGATTTTCTTCAAACTTTGGAATTAAGGTTCTTAGGTAATTTCGAGGAAAAATGGCCAAACAAATATAAAACCAGATAGACACATTTTTATTTATTTTACTTTGCTTAGTTTTGTTCATTTAGGTAGATTAAACCATTTCAAGATGTTTTTTTTGTTTTTGTTAGCTGCCATCAAATCATTTTATTGATTTTCGATTCAAAAAACAAAAATTGCATTAAAACTTTATCCACAATTTTTTAAGTTAAAACGGTTTTTTATGATTTTTTAAAATAAGAATGTAGTGATAGAGTTCTTGAAAGTTCATACTCAAATAAGTAACAACAAAAAAAAACCTTCAAAATTATATATATTTTGGTTTTTGTAGCAAGAATTAAATAAATTTTGTTGCCAATAGAAAAAAAAATTAATAAAAATGTAAAATATAAATATCTCATAATGTGTTGCAAACGGTTCCAACAAATTTCCACTTGGTTGTTCCCTGGCTATTTTTTGAGTAATTTTTTAACAACCTTTTTTTGGCCAATTCTTAACTTCCCATAAGGAGTTATTGTAATCGGTCCGATTTGTCAAATTGAAATTTTTGACATTTCTCGACGTTTCAAGGTCCCTAGAGCCTATATCAATCATTTTTAGAGAGATGTCTGTGTGTGCGTGTGTACGTACGTTCGTACGTTCGTACGTCCGTACGTCCGTATAAATTCTGTTTTACAGATAATAACTTCGAAAGAAGCTGAAAGGGCGTTTATTAATATTCAATCAGTTGTTTTTTTTACTATAGCAGTTTAAAAAAGAAGTGAAAATTTTGGTTGGGCTCAAATATCTCACGAACAAATAATGCTATTGACTTGAAATAAATTTTATTTGACATATTATGACGTCATACAAATTTGATATGAATTTGGAAAAAAATCAATATACCGTTATTTTTTAAAATAAAAAAAAAACAAAAAAAAAAATAATATAACTCCAATATCCTTAGATGGAAAAACGATATTAACTTTAAAATAATTTTATTTTACGAAAAATGTTGTTTTTGACTACTTTTAAAAAATTTCCAAAAAATTCAATCGACAGTTTTTTTTACAAAAAATTAAAAACTACAAAAAATTCTACCAAAAATTGGTATAAATTGTCTTTCGACTCAAATTTCTCAAAAACGGGTAAGGATAATGACTTCTTGTTTATTTTATTTTCTACATAACATAATTGTTGGCAACTGATAAAATTTTGACAAAAATTGAATGGACAGTTTTTTAACAAAAAATCAAAAACTGTTAAAAATTCTAAAGAAAAGTAGTTACAATATTGTATTTCAGCTCGAATATCCTGAGAACGAACAACGATTGTGCCTTCTAAAATATTGTTTGTTTTTAAAATTGTGTAATAAAGTATAAGCTTTGCAGTAATACATCAAATTCATCAGAGTTTATAAAACCAATTGAAGAGACACAAGCAAACTAAAGGTGAGGAATAGGCCTATTGGGGATAACTCGTTTAAAAAATGCGTGGAAGTTTAACTCCTGGGTCACGTGGAAACAACTTATACATCAACAATCTCTATAATATATGTGCATTTCGTAAATCTCTTTAAATAATTAAAATATTTTCAATCTTAAAAAATGATTGTTTGAATTAAACAGCTAAAGTTTGTTTCGCAGAAAATTTGGTTATATGAAAAAAAACTAAATATAAAGTTTTAAAGATCACAAATGGGAAGTTATCAGTGTGGGTCGCACCCAGCCTCTTTTTTTTTTTTGCAACCATTTTTGCTCTGAGGACGAACATTTTTTTGACATATGCCAAAAGTTTATCACTTGTGTCTTAGCTGACAATATGTTTTTCACAATTTTTTGCCAGAACTTTTTCTGACAATTTTTTTAATGAAAAAATATTTTTAGTTTCGACAAAAAAAATTTTTGAATAATTTTTTTTTTATAAAACAAACAATCTTTGACAATATCCTTTTTGACATTTTTTCTCTGTAAGAATTTTTTTTATGTTTTACAAAATTTTATTTTTTGTAACCAATTCTGTTTTCTACATTTTTTGACAAAATAAATTTCTTCTAAACTAGATTTTTATGGACAGGATGTTTGTTTCCCATTTTTAAAAAAATTTATTGTGACATTTGGCAAAAATTATTTTTTGAGAGCAACTACGTGCAATTCAGTTGTACATTTTATTATTTTTTTTTTATCGAAATAGTTTTTTCTATTTTTGTTGCAATTTTTTTATGAGAGAACCTGTAAGTAAAGGTGTTGGTTTATTGCAGATTCAATAGTAGGTATGGTTTATGGTTTTGAGACATTGTTGCTTGGAACGTTCAATTCACTTTGCATTGTTTCAAAGAGACAATGTAAAAAAAAATCAAATTTCAAAAAAAAGTTTTCAATCATTTGAGCAAGTGGACCATTGACCTGGAAGTTTGTAAAATGATTTGATAAAAAAAAATATAAAGCGAAATAGTAATAAAAGTATTGCTGACTGTAATTGTTATTGTAAATTAAGAATGTTGAACTTTTATTTTAATAAATTCAATAACGGTAGGTATCAAATCAAATACTTACTTTTTTATATTAATTAATAATAATTGATGATCACAGATAAGTGATTTTGATGATTTAATAGCCTTCATTACATTTATTAGAGACCGTTTTTTCTATTAACCCTAGAAGCTAACTCCATTTTTTCGCTCAGGGTCTGTTCAATTTCTAGGCCTAGCGGGTTCGCGGATTCGAATTAATTTTCAAACATTTAACAAATTAAGGTACAAAATGCCGAAAAAAAATTTAACGATAAAAAAATTGTCAGGCAACAAACAATTGGAAATGTTTTTGAACTGCAAGAATAAAAATTGATCGAAAAATAAATTGTATAAAAAAATTTGTAAGGGTTTGAAAAAAAATCCGAAAAAAATGTTGGCCAAAAAATAAACCGTGAAAAAGATTTGTGCAAAAAATGTTTGTCCTCAAAAAACAATTGGTATAACAAAAACTTGTGAAAAAAGCTGTCAAAGGTTTGAAAAAAATGCAAAAAGCAAAGTTGTAAAAAGAATGTTGGTCAGTAACAAAATTTGTCAAATTGTGAAAAAAATAGTCGAAAAAACAATTGAAAAAAAATGCAGAAAAAAAATTTGAAGAACACTTAAAAAACTGTTATTTGTTTTAAAAAAAAATTGTAAAAAAACCTGTAAAAAAATGTCCAATTTTTTTTTAAATACCTGAGAATGAAAAAAAAAAATCTGAACAAATTCAAAAACTAATTATTTAAAAAAAAACAATCCATTATCTAATATTAGCGTTGTCCGTACTTATATTATGCAGATATATTAATTATTAAAATTAGTTGTTTCACTGTTTTTTCCAATGGACAAATGAGGGGTATAATTTCAAAACTCTTCTTTTCCACTTTTGAGAATCTTGAGTAAAACGAAAAAAACTGTTGGAAGTTGCTGAAATAATATTGGCTATTGATTTGAAGGCCAAGTTATAAGTTTGTAATAATCTTTATCTATTTCCTTTGGGTTTAAACCTCTCAGTCAGACCTAAAAATTATAAAAAATCATTTAAATTTGGAAAACAAGAGTTTTGAAAATAACAGTTGAAATAGTTGAGTTTTGATTCAACCTTTTTTAGGAATTAAGGAGTTTGGAAAGGAAAAAAACTTTTTTAAAGATTCAATTAACTTTTTTACTATTTATTTGCATACATAAAATTATTCAAAATCAACGGCTTCATCCACAATGCTGTGCAATACTTTTTTGAAATTTTTTATTTTGTTTTTAAATAAATCTGGTCTAAGGAATAGTTTTTGAAAAATTTATTAAAAAAAATATTTTTACCTTGATAGGTTCTACTTTTTAGGGCCTTAAAAAAATAAAACCGCAAGATTTCTTAGACGAAAAATAAACATCGTCTGGGGGTAGGCCAAGGCAAAAATATTGACAGGCCAGTTTTCAGTCCAATTAAAAAAAAAGTAATTAAACTGAGATTAGTTCTTCATAAATTAATTAACTTAAAAGTCCAACTTCGTTAAAATAAGAATAATGGTTTCTCTTAAAAAAAGGTGGTTTTGGTTTTTTTTTTATTTTTCAAAAACTATTCCTTCGAACAGATTTATTTAAAAACAAAATGAAAGAAGAAGTTTTTGGCTTTTTCCATTTTAAGACAAATTTTTCGGAAATTGCCCCTCCCGACTAAACAATGGGGAATCTCCCATACGATTTATTTCTTGTCTCAACCCAATCTACATACCCTAGCATTTTTGCGCACTGCTCAGTCTTCAAAGTGATCACAAAAATGTACCTAGTTATTATTAAAAAAAAAACTAATAAAAATTGAAATTTCTTTCGCCCTTTTCCCAATTCAACTTCGTTTATATACTCCAATTCTCCAAAATAATATTGTTAATAAATAAAATTAATCTTACAAAATCACTATTTTTAAATAATAATAACCCATGAACATTTTAAAATCTAAAAAAAATTCTCGCCTTTTTTTATGTCATTGGAATAAACGAGTTTTGAAAGCGGCTACTTTGATTTGCATTGGAAAAAATGAGTTTTGGTGCAAAATTGGGTTTGTTTGAGAGTAGATGAGTTTTGAATTAAACAACTGAGAGAAATAGTGTAGTAAAAAACTCCACTTTTGAAGTGCTCAAAAGTATAGGAAATAACAAGTTTTGATAAATCTGAGCTAAATACTTAGATCAGGGCCGTTTCAGAGAACATTTTCTCATACTTAACTCATTTTTAGAAAAAAGTGAATTAACGAGTTTTGAAATTATACCCCTCAAATGAGATAAAAATTTCAGATTGTTTTTGTGTGCACAAAATGACATCAATTGCAATGTCTCCCAGATGATATCAAAATTTTGTTTCGCATCAACAGCATACTCGACCTTACGTTAAGAACAAAACTTTTAAAAAAAACCTCTAACCGCTATTAACTAGACTAGATTTTTTTTGGTATGTTTAATTTTCTTTGATAAAAAAAGTCAAATAACTCAAATTTCTTCCCTCGGTCATCACTCACATCTTAACTAGAAAATATCTCTTTTGTTTGACTTTAGGGGACAAAAAAAAAACTTACATTTAAAAAGCCAAACAATTACAAAAAATATACGCAACGAGTTTCTCCCCCAAACGAATGACAGAATGAACCCTCTCATCCTCTAATCATTAATTAAACTCAAAACTACACTTTTAAATGACTTTTGCCTTTTCTTTTGGAATGAGAAGACAGAGAGCGATAGAAAGACAGCTGATAGTAGTTCTGCTTGTCTGTACCATCAACGAACAACTATCACTCTATCTCCTTCTTCTAGCTATCTATTTCATTCTCTTATTCTTTTCGTAATTCCTCTGGAACACTAGTTAGAGTGGAGTTGGCGAGTGTGTAGAAATATGCTATAGTAGAGAGTGTGATTGGAGTAAAACTTTTGCAATTACGAGATCCTTAAAGCTTGTAATAACATAATGTCCTTGGGTTACTGTGTAATTGAACTAGAAAATAAAACCACACTCAACAGTGGTGTGGACAAAACTCTTTCGAGCGTTTGTATTTCTCATAGTTCGTCCGTCCGTCGTTCTGTTCGTCCTTCCGTCGTTCTGTTCGTCCTTCCGTCCGTCGTCGTCGTCGTCCTTTTCGTCTTACATTTATATTGTTTTTTTTTTTTTGTGTTTTGTTTTGGAATCGTCATCAAATGTAATACGAGTGTATAAGGACAATGGGGCAGTAAAGATGTGGAATCGGTTTTTGTGTGAAAAGTTTTATTGAAGGTTGTCGGTTAGTTGCTTGGTTGGTAGTTCATTTCTAATCCCATTTATACGCAAAAAGGTTAGAATGATTTTTAAGGGATTTCAGACCGAAAACTAAAAGACAGACACTCTCACCATATATGCGAAATATAGTTACAAATATATAATAGTTTCAACTTGTTCTATACATGTTCTGTGAAGGTCCTTCGGTATTATGGCAAAGTAACTTTGAAAAGAACTATTTCCCTTAAAAAGGTAATCAAATGTCAGGAAAGCTAAAATTTTAATTAACTAAAATAGATAGAACTTATATGTACAAGAGTAGTTACTCATGTGGGTTTTCATTTGCAATTTGCTTGGAGAGTTGGTAGAACTATCTCATCACAGTAACATAGGAATTTAAAGAGAGAGAGAGAAAGCAGATTGGATTGTAATAATTTTTTTTTTGTTTGAATATGGTACCCTAGGGTTGGTCTTTTATTGTTGAAACTATTTTATATATGAGATGAAGTTCTGTATAAATGAAATTCAATTCGAATTGATATGAGTATAGACATGGGGGTTATTGTTGAATATATGGAAAATTTAATGAAGCTTAACTTATTTCATATATTGGAAAATGATTTACATTGCAAGGATTTGGGCAAATTATTGGAAATTAGATAAGAAAGAGTTTTCCAAAACTTTCATTAGGTAAAGCATTTACAATCCATAGGTATCTACCTATGTATTTTTTATGAACATTTTGTGTTCCAAGCCACAAAGGATAAATTTCGTGAAGATTTTTCCCAAAATTTTTGTTGATGACTTTTTCTTAGACTCTGAAAATTTTTAGAAAGACAATCAAGCAATAGCTTTTGTTTTTGAGAATATTAAGGATTATGAAAACTCATTATTTTCAAAAATCTCAATTTACCACCTTCCATTTCCATATTCTTCTCACTCACATCTTATTGCGTCGCGACATATACAATGTACGAGGGCAGTCCCAGAAGTACCTGGCCTGATTAATATATAGTATTTTTTTTTTGAAAAAAAATTACTGTATTTGAAAATATGTCCTTTAGATAGCTTAAGTTTTAAATTTCATGACATTACGCGACTTAATTTGCATTTGGCAGCCATTTGAAATTAACAATATTGATAGTTTTGAAAAAATGGAAATAGATTCACTCTGGGTGAGTCTTCTCCATCGTCGGCACCAAAAAAAAGTTCAGGTAGCTGAACTTAAACGTGGCCGTACGAGCTGCCAAGATGAACACCGCACTGGTCGACCGATTAATGTGAGTAGTGCAGAGATTGTCCAAAAAGTCCAAAAGTTGATATTGGATGACCGTCGGATGAAGGTGCGTAAGCTAGCAGACATGTCAGGCATTTCAAAAAGTGTGGTACATCGAATATTAACTGATACATTAATGTTGAAAAAGCTTTGCGCAAGGTGGGTGCCGCGTTTGCTCAAAATCGAACAAAAACAAATTCGTGAGCGTGTTTCAACAGACCGTTTGGCAAAATTTCGCAGGAATGAAGCCGAATTCTTGCGTCGCTTTATTACCATGGATGAAACATGGGTTCACCACTTCACACCCGAAACAAAGCAACAATCGAAACAATGGACTGAATGGGGAGAATCAGCTCCCAAAAAGGCAAAAGTGATTCCATCTGCAGGGAAGGTTATAGCGTCGGTTTTTTGAGATGCGCGTGGGATAATTTTCATAGATTATCTCCAAAAAGGAAGAACAATAAACGGAGAATACTATACAAACTTGTTGCAGCGGTTAAAAGAAAAAATAGCGAACAAACGGCCGTGTTTTCTTTGTTAGGCCAGGTACTTCTGGGACTGCCCTCGTACATACATACGTTTCATAACTTTCAATTTTTTTTCAAAATTCAAAAGTTCTAAGGCCGTCTAGTTTTCAGCGTTCTTATTCGAATTTTAATTTTTAATCCAATAAATTGTTTCGCTGACGATAGCACCTTTAGCTTTTCATATTCGTTTCCAGATTCACATCCCTGCTCTTCAGACGTGGAACTGAAACGCAAACGGCTAAATATGATAAGTATACATTAAATTCTGACTTTGACAGCATTGTATAATGGGGATTAAAAAATCGCCTAGAATTTAATGCTTCGAAAACTCAATGCTGCCTTCTGTCGTTAAAGCGAGACGTACCCCCCTGCCATTATCTATGAGTTGCACTTGCATCGAAGAAATTAATCAGCTTGCGATTTAAGGTATGTGTATCACAAACCATCTTTTGTGGAATGATCACATACTTAACGTGGTCAAAAATACCGCAAGATGTTTAGGTTTCCTTTGGAGATGCAAGAAATTCTTTTCCTCTTCTGATCTGGCTATTATCTATAAAAGTTATATACGTCCAAACGTGAGTATAACTCCCATCTTTGGGCTGGTGCTCCAGGAACTTACTTAAACCTCTTGGACAGTAACAAAGACGAGCCTTCAAAATGATCGGAGACAGGAATATCATCGATACTTTTACGTCACTCGAACATCGGGCGGCGTAACGTTTCCTGTCTCTCACTCTTTTATCGTTACTTTTACGGTAAGCGGTCCAACGAACTAGCCAATTGCATTCCTCCCCTTAAACGTTTCAACTATAATAATCGCGCTTCCAGGAGTGCTCATCAGTTTACTCTTGAACCCAATTTCGGTCGTACTGTGAAGTACAGCTACAGGGATTCGTTCTTTAGTCGTACTACGCGAATGTGGAATACCTTTCCGAGCTCTGTCTTTCCCTTTTATTGTGACTGAAATTCAAGATTACTGTTCACCGACATCTCCTTTCACATCCCCTCCTACCTACCTGAAGCTCGCACTTTGTCTCTGACATTTAAAGGGTACATAAAAATTCCCTTTAGTGCGCAAATTATATAAAAAAAATTTAAGAGAATCAAATTACGTCCTGTTTGTTCCTAGAGGACACAACTTTAATTAAGATCAATGCTGCTTTAAATTAATTGGTCCTTGTCAATCCGATTTGAATCTTCATCATCATCCATCGTGTGTATAGATAATGGCGGCTATCAACTGTCATAATTCGGTGAGAAACATCTTTTCCAATGCAATAATGTTGTGGTAATTATTATAAATTTAATTAAATCACGGATTTGATGTAAATAATTTTATTATGAAATCAATGAACCCATTTCATCTCTGGCGCGTTACACATATGTATGATTTTAAAGTTTCCGTTATAGTTCATTTTTAGACGAAGCAATTTCAAGCGAATACGAAAGTTTCTAGAATTCGAATTCAACTAAAATTGATTAAATTTTCAAAATTATATATAGAGGCTAATTGGTTTGTAAATTATTATACACTAAGGACTAAGCCATGCACCTTATTCCATTGATTCCGACCACATAATGCTATATAATGCGTGTCCAAAATAAGGCTCAATTATTCAACCATATTAAATTATGCAATTTAAAAGGACACAAATTGACACCTTTTTGTTGAACATTGTTAGTTTAATGCGATTGTGACAGCTGGGTATTATAATAAGATTAGAAAATGAACAATTGACAAATGACCATCAGACGATACGAATATGTATATAAATTCAATATAATTATGTGTGATTAGAGTTTAACACGAAAAACCAATATAATATGTAAATGTATGTCTATTATTTGGATGAAAAGTATCATTACCTTTATGTTATGTCCCAGAAATTATTTAAATGAGATAAAAGTTGTAACTCTTCAGCTAATAAAATCACGCTATTACTTAGTGGATAATAAAATAATAATAATAATAAAACGGCTAACACGTTTTTTGTGGTACTATTTTCGCGGCTCACAAAAACCGAAGGTGCATAAATTACATATGAAAAGAAAGCATTGTTTGCATAGATGTGCGGAGTATCAAAATTATTGAAATATATTTCACCGAAATTGTTTAAAACAATAAAATAAAATTGCAAAAAAAAGCGAGAAAAAAAAACAACAAACAAATCGACTGACACATGAAATGTCAAATCCAGAATATGAACGCATTCAGTGAAAACTCAAAACAAAAGCTAAAATCGGAAACATTAAGGTGGGTTCACAGTGATGTTCACATTACACAAATCTGCCAACACGACATCAGAAGTTGATGAGCATGTTGTTGAATGTGAACCTCGCTTAATGAAGAAATATTATCAATATAAATATTAGACATATGTTTTACTAACAATAAAATTTTAAAACATTATGCAATCGGCACTTTTTTGCAAAAATTGAAAAAGATTACACACATACACTAGCGACAATCGGTCATTTTCAAGCAACGACGACTGCATTTGATTACAATGTGTATCAGCTAAGTGAATTTTGTGTCTGCTTAAATTCCCTAAAATCGATTTGAGTTCTCACAGAAAAAATTTAAGTTAACTATTACTACGTTTTTATCTACATCTCAATCCCGTTTTTCGAAACTAAGAACTAAATCTACTTCTAGATTCTAAGGTTTACCGTACAAATTTAAATTTCCATGGCTGAATGCGTTCATGGGCTCAAGCTACCTCATTTTCAGAACCCTTCCATTTATGTATGTTATTCTTTGTTGACAATAAATAAATTAAAGTAAATTGAATTTCATATCTTTGAAGTTATGAAAAAATGATGAGAGTGAAACTTTAAAATGTAACACAATTTCACAGGTTGACGTCCCTTCGGCGACGTGGGTACGCTTCCCAATATTATGGCCATAATGTCATGAAAAAAATTCGTAAATGTGTCAAAACTCTGTATGGGTTCGAAAGTTTGTGTTCGTTTGGACTCCAGCATTGAATGCTTAGTACCACTCATTTCATTCAAAAATTTAAAAAATCAAGAATTTTCTGTCTTTTATTGATTGACAATAAATTAAAAGGGTCATTGTGATAGTTTCAAAAATACGATTTTTTCATAATAACGTTAGCAAATTGATTTTAAAAATTCGGAGTAGTTTTAAAGATACAGGAATTCGAAAATGGAGCTGTTAAGAGCTCTGAATTGGCAATGGGAAACTTAAAACGCGTTTTTCTCAAAACTGTGTTTTTCAAACTTGCCTACATCATATCTCAAAAATGGCTTGAAATTTGTAGGGTAAACTCAACACATGTAAACGAAGTCCAATTTTTGGTCTATTCATTTGATAAAAATTCATTCCGTTCATTTAGGCTTAAAGATTAAAACGCCGCAAATTGTTTGTGTCAGATATGAAAATCAGTCAGAATCGTGAAGGGAAGTGCGAGTCTATTTTTCCGAAACGAGATTGTTCAAAATACTGTAACTCATGTTATACACAATAGTTTTAGCTTATAATTTATATTTATAAACCCTATCTCCTTATGGTCATAGACCCTCAAATAAATAAATTGACACTTGAATTTCGAGAACTGCTTTTATGGCTAAAACGACTAAAGACAATTTTTTTTGTTGATAATTTTTGTTCGCCCTTAACTCACGTTTTTGGAAATATTACCACGCTCATGCAACTCCGTTGTTTCACTTAGAATATGTTCGGTCGCCATTCAGGCAAACAGTTGTTTTTGATTTAAAGTATTTTTTTGGGTTTCAAAAAATTAAAAAAAATAAATCTTCAGGAGAACCAAATTGTACAATGTGCTGGAAAATTTAAAAATATTTATTTATTTAATTTTTAATAAATATTTTACGTAAGAACTGATGTTTACTTTAGATTTTTGGTTATGACTTTTATCATATTTAACTAAACATAACCAAATATAATTTCATAATAACTTAAAATTATCTTAACTATTTTCATAAAAATGTATAAGAACGTTTCAAAAAAAACTTCTTCATTGCAACAAAATTGTTTCCCCTCAATAGTTTTCAAATTAGCCGATGTTTAAGCTAACGTACTCGTAAGTGTTCACCATAGGAATATTTTTCTCCATCTGTAATCAATATTTGCAAAGTGGATAAAAAAAACTCTATACCTACATAATAGTCAAGGATATTATACCTTACTCAATAATAATTCCAAGGAAATTCTATCCCACCTACTACAACATGACGGTATAACAATCACACGGGTAATAACTTTTTTTTTTACATCCAATAGGAAACACTCAAACGAATATAGAGATCCTTATTGGAAAAGATGGGAAATTAATATTGCCATTTCAAATGCCATAAATTATAATATTAATTTATATATATCCTTTTCATATATCTTTATGGATTCTTGTTGAATTTAATCGAATTTAATTAATTGGATTTTTTTTTAATGTTTGATGTTGTGTTTCTACAAGTACCCGTGGGCGAATGATAAATTAAATACATTTTTTATTTGTATATTAAAGAGATATTGGTTAGGCATACCGGTATTGAAAAGAAATTTATTTACATTTAAAAATAAGTGAAATTATTTGAACTTAAATTTTGATAAGTTTGGGACATTTTAGAATTGCAGATTTCATTGTTACGATTAACTATCCCGTTTCAAAGTTTTTTTTTTCAATGAGCAAAAGTTCCCTGAGATTTCCAAGAAATTTGTATTTTTATACTAAAATGTTTCAAGTACATAAATGTCGCAAATAAAGAGAAACAAAAGATTTCTGTCTTTTAATAATTTTTCTCGTTTAAAAAAAAAAAATTAAAGAAATGAAAAAAAAATATTGAAAAGTATTTATATTTAAGGAACTGAGCCAAATAATTTCTGTTAAAAAACTTTTTTTTTAAACAAAATTGTGGAAATGATAAAAATTCGTTATATCGAAACGTTTCATACAAATCTTTAGATAAAAGAAAGTACAATTGTATTTTTCATTATTTTATTTCATACTTCATAAAAAAAAATACATACTTCCCTTAATAGAATAAAAAAAAAAAACATATTTAACTTCATTTACATACATATAACGAAACATTTAAGGAATAGACTTATTATTTTAGTTCAAATTATGTACATTAATATCATATAGTCTACCAAAGTAAAGTATATTCCAATATTTTCATGGACATGTTAAAACATTTAATTTTCTGAAACTCGTTATTTGTTCGTTATATAGAATACCTCTGTAGCAACAAGTAATAACAACAAAAGTCGACATATGCTCTTTTTACAAAACTATAGCAATTCCTTTTGAAAAAAGAGGCTGGGTGCGACCCACACTGATAACTTCCCATTTGTGATCTTGAAAACCTTATTTTTAGTTTTTTTTTTCAAATAACCAAATTTTGTGCGAAACAAAGTTTAGCTGTTAAATTCAAACAATCATTATTTTAAGATTAAAAAGCATTTTAATTATTTAAACAGATTTACGATTGTTGACGTATAAGTTGTTTCCACTTGACCCAGGAGGTAAACTTCCACGCGTTTTTTTAACGAATGTGGAATTTTCTTAGTTCTGTTTAAATTGTTGTTTAAAATGTCAGTTAAGTATGTGTCAAATATATACCCACTGTAAAAAATTTAATTATGTATAAAATTAAATACCTAATGGCAAACTCAATATCATTGCTCGTTCTCAAGATATTCGATTTGAAAAACCAATTTTACCACTTTTTAGTTTATTTTTTTTATAATTTTTGTCAAAAACTGTCAATTAGATATTTGTCAAAATTTAACCTTTCATACAAAATTGTACTATGCATAAAATAAAATATTTTAGAAGGCACAATCGTTGTTCGTTCTCAGGATATTCGAGCTGAAATACAATTGTAACTACTTTTCTTTAGAATTTTTAACAGTTTTTGATTTTTTGTTAAAAAACTGCCCATTCAATATTTGTCAAAATTTTATCAGTTGCTAACAATTATGAAAATAAAATAAACAAGAAGTCAATATCGGTACCCGTTTTTGAGAAATTTGAGTCGAAAGACAATTTATACCAATTTTTGGTAGAATTTTTTGTAGTTTTTAATTTTTTGTAAGAAAACTGTCCATTGAATTTTTTTGAAATTTTCACCAGCAGTCAAAAACAACATTTTTCGTAAAATAAAATTATTTTCAAGTAAATATCAATTTTCCATCTAAGGATATTCGAGTTATAAAATTTTTTTTTAGTTTTTTTGATTTTAAAAAATAACGGTATATTGATTTTTTTTCAAATTCATATCAAATTTGTATGACGTCATAATGTGTCGAATAAAATTTATTTCAAGTCAATAGCATTATTTGTTCGTGAGATATTTGAGCCCAACCAAAATTTTCACTTCTTTTTTAAACTGCTATAGTAAAAAACAACTGATTGAATATTAATAAACGCCCTTTCAGCTTCTTTCGAAGTTATTATCTGTAAATCAATATTTATTTCAAGTCGATATCTCTACTCGTTATTGAGATATCGACGACGAAAAATGGTACCAGAACGTACGGACGTACGAACGTACGTACACACGCACACACAGACATCTCTCTAAAAATGATTGATATAGGCTCTAGGGACCTTAAAACGTCGAGAAATGTCAAAAATTTCAATTTGACAAATCGGACCGATTACAATAACTCCCTATGGGAAGTTAAAAATAAGTCCACTTGTGTCGTCACTTGTGTATACTTAAGATCAGAACATTTATAAAACTGCATAAGGAAAATCAACACAAAAATTCAAACTGCTTTCCTGAAAAACTACAAAAAGTGACTTATGTTGTTTTTCCTTGTTGCCACAGACCAAATGAACTTAAAAAAAAGTGTTCGTAATATCGATCATTCGTTATACTGGACAACCACTGTATTTCGAATTATTTTTTGTGTAGGTAGTATGAAAAATTTGAATAAAAAAATTTTAGTCATTAATATTTCTCGAAAACAAAGAATAATCATTTAATTTGTCTTTGGCCTATAAAAGTTTCGCATTTCAACTACCGCATTACAAATTTCGCAATTAAAAACTCTCGCTTTTCATTGTCCTGCGATTATAAGATCTTACTCCCTTAATTTTAATCTCGAAATTCCAAAAACTCTCGAAAATAAAGATTTTGCATTGCAAATAAATTCGCGCGTATGATTAAAAAATGCGAGATTTTAGCTTGCGATACTTTGTTTGATTGATGTGTATCCGATATTTCATTATTTGAGATTTTGGTGCCCAGGATATAACACTTTCTAATTGAAGAAATTATGAAAAGAAGGATTATTAATTTACGAGATTTAGTTTTTCTAGAATAAAAAAAGAAGGATTTGGTTATTAGAAATTTGTATATGCTAAATTTCATAGAACTTCCATAGTACAAGACATTATAATAATTTCGTTGCTAACAAAATTTGACACCTAGAAAGGAAAATCTATAATTTCAGTACATATATTAAAATGACAACTCAAAAAGCACTAGAATGAAAATTTTTAAAAGTACTCAGTACTCACCCTTCATCTTTCAATCTCTGATGCATAATTTTCTAAAACTCCCACTTATTTTCAAGTGTAGCTTACTCTTAAAAAACAATTTTACCAATACATACATAAATATTTTCTTGTGTACATACATACATACATATAGTATATAGATACTGAGTTTTCTATAATATTTGTACTTAAAACACACATTAGATACGCGGATGAAAGTGGATAGCACTTGGAAATTGAATAAAATATTTTTGAGTTTAAAACAAGTTTTTTTTCCGCCAGGGTAGGATTTTTATTTTATCTCTATCTACTCATATACTCGTAGATTGATACATTTGAAAAATGAAAATGAAAAGTGGTAAACCAGAGACAACATAAATGCGTAACCTGTAATATTTAAAATGAATAAAAATTTATTTCTGTCTCCTCTTCGAATTCAGATGAGTCTAGGTTTCCCATACAAACTTGTAAGAATATGTACATTAGGGTGGACCAGGATTTTATTTTTTTTATATGTTTTAGGACTCTGTTTTTGAGCGTTGATTTTCTTCAAAAACTTAACTTTTGAGTGCTTATTTAGATATTTATTGAATAAATTATTGAATAAATAAAAAAAACACAGAGATAATAAAATCTACTTTTATAAAAATAAACCAGATATTGTTCCTCTTTTAGAACAGACTTATTTCAAAATTAAAATGGATTCCTAAATCTCAGTAAAAAAAATCATAAAATTTTTTGAATATCTTTAAGACATATAAAAATCTAATTTAAATATAATAAAATAAATTCTGGTCCACCCTAATGTAAATTTCATATGCATTGAAAAAGGACTTCCGGGATAAGTTTTGCATTTTGTAACAGATGCCTAAGTGCACTTTATATAGAAAAGCAGGGGCACAGTTTAATAGTTTCAATAGATTTTCTATATATACTGCACATGCAATGCTAGATGATATACAGAGGTGAAGTACAAATTCAAAGGATATCTAGGAACGTATATATATTAATTGATAGTGTTACAGAATGTCTGCATATAGAAAATATATTTGACTGGTAAAGAGCTTCTTTTATAAACTAACGAGGATTTTTATTGAGGTTTTCAAATAAATTCAATAAGTAGATAAATGTAGGTCTATTTGTATTATTTTTTTTGTATTCAAAAAGATTGCATTTTAATTAGTGCGTAGCTTATTGAAAATTTGTTAAATACATATAATTTTTTTTTCAGTTTCTGAACGAAAAAATATAAATTTAAGATTTAAGAACATAATAAGTATCCCTTAAAGATATCGAAACCAATTTTTACTTTAACCTTTTTTTTTTTAGATCCTAAAACAACGGTCATATAAAAGTAGGTAATGACAAAATTAACTTATCTGAGAAAAAGTGGGAGTGATTTTGGTACATTTTTTTTTAGTTCTTGAAAGTAATTAAAATTATTTGATGAAAAATATTTTTTTCAAAAAACTCCAATTTGTAATAAATGCATGCCTTAAACTGAGATATGTGCCACATCATTGGAAAATTGCAGAAGTCATTATTATACCTAAACATGGTAAGCCACCAACAGAAGTAACATCCTACAGACCTATATCACTTATAGCAATCATGGCAAAAGTTTTCGAAAAACTGCTCCTGAAAAGACTTAGCAAAATAATAGAAGAAAGGACACTAATTCCAAGCCATCAGTTTGGATTTAGAAATAAACATTCCACGATAGACCAAGTGCATCGATTTACGGATGCTGTGGAAAAGGCACTTGAAGAAAAACAAGTATGCTCGGCTATATTCTCAGATGTTGCTCAAGCCTTTGACAAGGTTTGGCAATTGGAACTTGAGTACAAACTACATAGGGACCTTCCCAGGCAGTACTACAAAATGCTGAAATCCTACGTTACGAAACGACTCTTTATAGTACGGTACGACCAAACTTACCCGGAACTAAAGAAAATTGAAGCCGGTGTACCACAAGGAAGTGTCCTAGGACCAACCATGTATCTGTTATATACAAGGGATATTCCAGTGGACATCAACGCTATCATGGCCACATTTGCTGATGATACTGCAATATTGGTGCCAGATAAATCCGTTACGAAGGTACAGCAGTACCTTAATCCAATACTGCCAAATACCTTGGAATGACTTTGGATGCAAAGCTAAAATGGAAAGAGCACATCAAAAAGAAAAAAAGAAGAACTAAACTTGAAGTACAGAAAAATGTACTGGTTACTAGAAAAGAACTCTGACCTACCCAGAACAAAGTAATGTTATATAAGCAAGTATTGAAACCCGTTTGGAAATATGGAATCCAACTTTGGGGGTACAAAGAAAACAAATTCTGAACCCATCCAAAAATTCCAAAGCAAGGTCCTTTGTGGAACAATAAATGTCCCTTGGTATATGTATAAGAAATAGCGATCTGCATCGTGACCTTCAAATTGAAATCGTTATATAAGTGGTTAAAAAACACGCTGTTTCACACAATCAGCCAAATTTTCGACCCCAACCCCAAAATTTTCAACCAAAATAAATTTTGGATTTTTGAAAAAATAAATCATTTTTGTTGAAAACTCAATATTTTTAAAACTGGTAAATCTTTTTTAAATTTTATTTAGTAGTGTATGTAATTAAGCTTTTTTCTTCAAAATGTTTAGTTTGAAATTTGTTTATTCAGAAACTTTGAACCAACTTCTTGATTAAAGAGGTAGTCAAAGAATGGAGTTTTATCTTTAAACAAAATCTATGCAGGCGTTTCCGCTTGGTGTTTTAAATATTTTTTTCCGTTTTAAATAAATTAATTTACAAAATTTGAGGGGCATCATATGACTTTTTTTTCTGTATCGGTTCAACCTCATCTCTCTAGCTCAGGTTGGTATTTCAAAAAAATCAATGTGCTAAATTTCGTAATTATAATTAAGAAAATAAATTTGTGTCTATTCAAATAATTTTTCAAAAATTGTACAAAACAACCAAGTGTCAATTTTTCTGAACCACGAGAATAAAAATCTATCGAAAAATACGTTTTGAAAAAATGCTGTTTTAAATGGTAGGTTAAATTTTTATTTCTTTTATCTGTTGAGATGGCCGGATTGCTATCCAGACCAATCAATATCGTTAATGGACTCCGACAACGGGATGGCCTACCTCCTCTTCAACCTGGCGTTGGAGAAAGCAATCCGTGACTCTGGCATGGCACAAGACGGACCATCGTCAACAGGTCCCACCAGTTATTGGCTTACGCAGATGACATTGACGTCATATCAGAAGAACCGAACAAGCTGTACACGATTCCTTCATTTAGAGATAGCAGGCGGCACAGAATCTGGGGCTGCACATTAGTGAAGGTAAAACAAAACACATGGTGACGTTGAATGCGAGAGGAACAGTTGGTCAAACAATCAAGGTAGCGGAGCACGACTTTAAAGTTGTGCAGTCCTGAATTATATGAATCACCTTGAAGCAGACATAGTGACAAAAATTGAGCTCGGTAGACTCCAGTGCAGGGCACCTAGCTCTCATGATCGAAGAGAAACCGGCTCGGAAGGTCCTTTGTGGTGCATTTTATGGTGGATGACATCTTGGTAGCTCATGCTTGCGCTGGAGAGATGACGTAGACCAGGACGCCTGAAGCCTTGGAGTGCACAACTGGATGGCTTCGACTCGAAACTAGGATAAGTGGAGAGACTTGTTGAAAGAGGCCAGGACCGATGATATGATTTTGAAATAGTTTAATGACATCCATCTTTTAATAAACATTTTGTGTTTTACTCCAACAACACATACGTGAATTAAATTTGTTATTTTTCTCAACAATTTGGGAACAAAAAACGGTCTCCGTATATATTATTAATTATCCAATTTCTCAAGGCACAGAATAAGTATAACTGCAGCCTTACATAAACCGTTTTCAAAAATAACAACAACAACTGACAACCTCCGAGATTTCTCAGTGCATTGTGAATACAAATTTAAATTTAAATTGTCTCTTCCTTATCTTAAAGCAATTTTTAGGCTATTTTCTTTGTCCTCTGGTAAAGGACATTCATCTAATTTCCTTACATTTAAAATGCTTGTTCATCTTTAATTCTTAATTAGCTCCATACAGGTACCTACCCACCCCGAACCCATATAAAGGTCTCATTTTACGACAAACCAAAACATAATTTTTACGCATCTAATTAGTTAGACAAGACACACAGTTCCAGTTTAAAAGGGAACTTCCTGAATCCTGATGATATGAATAAAGGATAATGCCCGCCTATGCGTAAAGGTGGAGAGTTGAACCACCTGATAAAACCCCTTTGGGCATTATATGCTGTGTGCGAGATGATGTCTAAGAGACAGTGAAAGATGGCCAGGCCAGGCATAAGAACTACATATAGATAAACTTAAGGATATATTTATATATGCAGAAGAGTCACTTGCAGTGCATGTTTTTTTTTTTTCTCTTCTTAAGTATAGACTTTTACGGCTGTAACGTGCAAATGGGAATAAAGACTTTTCCCCACACAAAAATGAAACATGAACTTTAAGTGCTACGCTCTATAGCTACGCTGGTTCTATTAAACTCATATAATAATACGAGTGTACTAAAAATTCTACATAAAACGTTTTGTTTGTACCTAAACCTAAGATATCTTAGTTTATGACATCTAATGAAGATCTTCTTTATGGCTTTTTGTAATTGTTGTTATTTTATATAAGTAACGACACGTTTTATTGCAGCTTAAGCTTTTGTTCTAAAAAAACATTATAACCTTTACGTTCTATTCATAGAATTTTTGTGAATTTTTAAAGGCAGTTATATTTTACCACAAATTTTCGGATTTCAAAATAAATAGAAATACATTTTGAATAGATTAATTCTTACTATGTAGGTTGGTACCTATGAAGTTAACAATTTACCTCAAAACCCAAAATTGAAATTCTTATTAGACCACACATATAATACAGACCGAATGAATTTTGAATGAAGATACATTGACCACATTTAACACAACCATAACATTATATATACATTTGTATGTAAAATATACAAGTTCGAAAGGAATTCTAGGATTCATGTTATTTTCATTTTGGTAGGATAATAGGTTGGCAGGTGGTGTATGCTTTGATTTTGATTATACGAAAAGGTCTACTAAATCGAGTAAATGAAAACAAGTGAATAGAAATTGGGTTAATGAGTAGAGAACTCAAGTTTATCATTCACTTTTATGCATACGCATACTTGATACCTGGAAATTTTTTTTTTCGTAGCAAAATGAAACCTGCATAAAATGCACCAATTACACTATTTATGTAAAGTCAGTACAGTCAGAGAATATGAAGCCAAATTTTTAAAAAAATATAAATACAAAAAAAAAACAAGTATACGCCAAGGTGTCCCATTATGTGAATTGAATTATATTTCCAGACAAATGTGAAGGAGGGGATTTAAAATATTTTTTTTCCATTATAAATTTGAGAAATAATTTGTTGATAAGTTGATATTTTGGAAAATTATTTTATTTTTCTAATATTTATCAAATTAAAATAATTTTGTGTATTTATGCATGTCACAATTGTTTTCAGGTTCTAGTTGTATTTATTTTATTTGCAAAAAAAAAAACCATGCCTTATATTTGAATGTATTCAATGTTTTAACTTTGAAATTTAGAAACTGAAAACAATTGTGACTAGCATAGATGGAAACTAGAACAATTAATTAGAACAATATCACATGCTAAATAAAATGACTGACTGAACTGCACCTTCTTGCTCCCATGTAAGTATTTAAGAATGATCAAAAAAAAAAAAAACACAGAAACAAGAATGTCACTAAAATAATGAAAAACACCAAAAAGCATACAATTAATGGCTTGCATTTCTAACTAAACCATCTAATGCATCAAAAAATATGAATTTTTGAAGTATGAATGGTTTTCGTCAGACCCGTTTTTTTTTCAAAAATAATATTTCATGCATAAACTTTTTTTTTTAGAAAAAAAACCAATGGTATGTGTTTGTATTAAATAATAAAAAACTAAAATTTTGAGTTTTCAAAAAAAAAAAACACCATTTTTCATTTAAAAAATTTGTTGTGTAACATTATAAAGATTATACTGGACCTTTTTCGTAAAAGCGTTAATTGAAAATTGGTCACTAAATACTTTTAATTGCTTAGGAAACAACAATGAAAAATTATATAAAAATCGCTAGAACCGTTTTCGAAATTAACGTTACAGGTACCGGGACTTTGGGAGCTACCAAATAAATCAAATTCTATCTAAGAACATTAAATCCCACATTAGTGAAAAACATTTGCAGTAGTTTATGCTTGTCATTGAAATATAGACGGACAGATAAACTGTCAAAAATACAAAATTGCGGGACCCACTTTTTTGCTTTCTCTATAGTCGTAATTTTAAGTGATTAAAATCTGGAGTTTGTGTTTTTGTTTACGAACCCAAAAACTACCAATTTTAGAATTTTTTATTCAATCCAAACATTCTAATCCCCATTTAGCATGTAAAATAAAATTATATAAAAATAGTTAGGTTTTGGAAAAAAGTACAGAATCTTATAAACTCCTCTTTTGAAAACTATTTAAAAAAAAATCTGAAATTGGTCGAAAAAATACTGAATTAAAAATTATTGACAGTAAAAAAAAAAAAATTTAACAATAAATTGAAATTTTGAACAACTCTAATAAGTCACATCAAGAATTAAAGAAAAAAAAATTGGCTGCAGTGATACATATCTATCTAACTGGGTAGGGTACGAAATACCTCATGACACAATCCCGAATTACAAAAACCAGCATCACGAAATTCCTAACCACAAAATCTCAATTCATGAATTGCCAGCGTGCGTCGTTTGATACTAATATAACACAATTGTAATTTTCATTTCCATGTTAAAATTTTTTTTAAGGTTTTTTTCGAATGAAATGTAAAACTTCCTAGATTTTGAATACACAAAAAGTGAAGTATGCAAATATTTTGCACTGTCGAAAAATATTTTGAAAAAAAAAAAAATAATTGAGCAGACTTATTTTTCTTAAAGTGGATGAGGTCTTATCTCCTCGGAGTTTTAATAAGAATTGAAAATATTCCTGGATCGAACTCTTCTTAAATACATACTCACTTCATTTTGTTAAAAATTGATCAAAACTAAAATATTTTATCAAAGAGAAATTTTTTTTTTTTTAAGTAAAAAATAATTATGTACTATAGAAAGAGCAGATCCCGTTAAATATTTTACAATTAATATTTCGGCGGCAATTTTATTTATTTTTTGAGCGGCATTTCGTGATTCCCATATAACTATGTAAATCAAACGCAATATATTAAAATAAAGTATTGATTTCAAATTATTAGAACTTGTATCTCCACAAAAGAAAAAAACAAAACTAATCTTCCTAGTGGATTTGAAAAAAAAAAACATCTTTCCAGAAATGCTTTTATAGGTTCCTTAAGTAGGTACATAAATAAATATTTTATAAGTGGAATTCGTAGTACAGAAGAAAGTTCTTGAAAATCATTATTTGTCCTTTCTTCTCCCTCAAGACTATATCCTCTTCAAAGGTTAATTGCATAATCGTCCACTCATGCGAAAGCATGTTGTAAATAATCTATTCTTAATCTGTCTCTTTATAAAGGTTGACCTTCAGATATTATAGACCACACATCCACGGCCTTATTTTTATTTTTGTATATAGCAACAACAACAACAAGAAAAAAAAAGTTATAATAAGAAAAAGTTTTTTTTTCCTTTTTTCTTTTTGTGGTGTCGTCCGTTTTCAAAATATAAATCCATAATTCACCCATACTTAGTTATAAATCAACACCTCTATACAAACAGCCTCCCACAAGGTTGTCGGTTCTGACCACATTCATATTCCCTGTTGGGAAGCAAAATTTATTTCTATCTGCCATTCAAGTGGAAAATCTTGTAAGGGAGGGAAATAATTAAAAAAAAAAATGGTTCGTAGATAAAATCAAAGAAAATAATAAATATTATCTGGACTTTATTTTGAAAGCAATTAAAAAAAGTTCATATTGCTTTTTTTCTTCTTATATTAAAAAAAAAACTGCTTTGATTTATTCCTTAAATAGATGGCAAGTTATTGAGATGCTAAAGGTTTATATAGAAAGCGCAAGTTTGAAAACAAATCTCAAGAAATTTATTCCACGAAGTCTTTTTTTTTTTTTTAAATGAATCCAAAATATTCATAATTTGCATTCTTCATTCTATTTTTCGTATTCACATTTGCACCTTAAAGGATCAACTGTTTTTTTTTTTAATTTTATTTAAATAAAATAAATTCCCGCTTATCCTTCGCATTGTTCTTAAATTACTTGTTTTCAAGTAAAAATTTAGCCATAATAAGCATTAAGATTCAGGAATACTCAAACTCGTCTACGTTGTTGATTCACCATCACCACAAACAACAACAAAAAAAAGGACTCAATTTATGCTAAGCTGACAGCTTACCAAGATGACTTTCATTACGGTTATTTTGGTCTGCGAGAGGTTTTTCGCAAAGGGATTTTCGAATTCGTAGATATGATAAAGGTCGGAATAACGCCCAACAAATTTGTTTCATTTCATGTCTATATTTAAATTCATGGAGCAGAGACAGAAGGTAGTAGGGAAATAATAATAATAAAGATTATTATTATTAATATTGTGGTACAGATTTTTTTTTTATTTATTTAAATTTCCTTTGATGTGTAGCTGAAAATTATATAGGTAGGTACATGGTAAGATTAGGATACCTATATTGAAACAGAAAATGAAATTCGAAAATGTTAAGAAATTAAAAATGGTACATCGAATACAAAACTGCAGTTCAAAATTCATAATTTTTTAGCTTTTTTAATAAGAATGTAAAAATCTAATTTATAAACAAATTATTTTATAATCAAAAATTTGTTTATTATTTATATTTAAAAAAAAATATCATTCTTGAGAGTAGCTCTTGACCTTTTATTTACAATTTAATATTCAATTTTGTGAAAATGTTTTTGGAGGTTTTCTGTTTGAGTAAATTGTTTTATAGTTAAGAGCCAAATGTTGTCCTGCCTTCAATCATGATGTTACTTTGAATCATTGTACAGATGCTCGCAACTCCTAAGAATGCACTGCACATCAGTTTACCCTTGAGCACAACTTCGGACTAGTAGAGAAATTCTTACTGTAGCCGCACTACAAATGCTGTCATTTCTTCTAAAACCAAAGTACATTGGTCCTTTCAAATCCTTCCTTTACATTAGGAGTGACAAAAGGCAAATTACAAAACCCCTCTGAAAAAAATTCATCAAAATCGTTAAAGCTATTTTTGAAATTAATATGTTTTCTCACAATGGTTATTTAAGGGAATTTTCAGTTTGGGAAGTAGACCGGCAGACATACATAATAGCCGGACCCTTTTTTTTCGAGTTCTCTATCATCGAGTTCGATTTTTGTACGAATCAAAAACTTGTTGTGCAGAATGTGGTTTAAGTTTCTTCTTTTTATAGCGAAGCTGTTTTGGATATTTGCTTAAATCTTAAAAGCATCTGATTTTCAATGAACACAAAATTTTGAGTTTGGGTTGCTGGGGGCGGCCGTTGTTTTTTTTTTGGCTCAAGAGTTTTACATAGCATCAGGATATTTCAGCTTCAACAGAAGAAGTTGCTCAGGGTTTGCTCCCTAATTGCAGATATTTGGATGGAGCATTTTTCGCAAAAACCTTTGAATAGCTCAAAAAGAAAACCAAAAGTTTGGCTGAGATATGTGGATGATACTTTTTGCATTATGAAAAACTCTGTCATTTTGAATTTCCTACATCTGAACTCAAAGCACCTAAAAATGAAGTTTACGATGGAAAAAGAGAATGAAGAGTCTATCACATTTTTCCATTATCATTGATCATTGTTGGGCCGCTGGTTTACTCATTAAATGTTGTTCAGGCATAACACTAACAACATGTGATTGAGTAAATACTAGTATGCCCAACAAATATGACAATGAACAAAATAATGCGAATTATAAAGGGACATAGATATAAGACACGGCAATTTCTCCGCTTTAGCCCAGCCACCAACCCTGGAGATAAAATCTGAGACAACCACCACCTTCAGTCTCAGTACCTCGCGCCACACACACCTTTCCCTTCCCATCCTATCCTATCCTTCACGCACGCGCTGTGTTGATACATGTAAAGGGTAAACCAAAAATCCCCTTGAGCGCGCGGCTATTATAAAAAAAAAAAAAAAAAATTTAAGGATGTGAAAATGACGCGTAAACAAAATGGCACACACAGTTTTTCGAAAAAGCACACATACACACAAACAGGTACCTACACGCTTCTTCACATCGCCATCCGGCAAAATTGAGGTCAGTTTTCTCAACTCTTATTCAGCGTGGTTTAAAAACCATATTTTTACCACCCAAAAAGGTGATAAATTACCTTCAGTCACCAAATAATCATCGATTCCCCCTCCAAACACCTGTAGTATATGCGGTACCCTGCAGCTGTGGGTCATCATTATATAGGACAAACATATAGCTACACGTCTAAAGGAACACATCAGCGCTGTCATCAAAAACCAAAGGAAAAATCTGCCATATACATAGGAGCAAGCATATTCTCGATCATCCAGGTGAAGACCACTGGATTCGCAAAAGCTAAGGTTCTAGCTAACGAACCTCATTATATCTCCTTCTGGTGCGCGAAGAGATTGAGGTTAAACGACACCATAATTTCAATTGTGACGATATTTTTAACCTCTCGAAAACATGGGATCCTATACTCAACGCCACGAGCTCGATCTAATTGCCACTGCACACCAACGCGGATTCAGTGAGCACAGTTTGTTCGCAACTTGCAAACCAACTACAACAACATCAGCAAGAACCACAATCTATTTATTTTTTATTATCAATCTTCGACGGAACATTACAACCTGGGTAGCCAAATTTTTTTTTTCTATATTCAGCTCGCATTCAATTGAATTTTATGTACCCTTTATATGTCAGAGACACAGTTCGAGCTTTAGGTAAGTAGGAGGGGATTTGAAATTAGATGTCGGTGAACATTCGTCTTAAACTTCGTCACATCACAGTGAGAGGAAAAGACAGAGCGTGGAAGGTTATTCCATATTCGCGTAGTACGGCTAAATAACGAATCCCTCTACTTAACAGTACGACCGAAGTTGGATTCAAGAGTAAACTGATGAGCATTCCTGGAAGCGCGAGTATTACGGTTGAATCGTTTAAGGGGAGGAATGCAACTGGCTATTTCATTAGAGCACTTACCGTTGAAGTAACGATAAACGAGTGAGAGAGAGGAAACGTTACGTTCGGATGACGTAAAGGTTCGGGTGACGTAAAGGTATCGATGATGTTCCTGTCTCCGATCATTTTGAAGGTTCGTCTTTGTTAACTGTCCAAGAGGTTTAAGTAAGTTACTGGAGTACCAGCCCAGAGATGGCAGTAATACTCAAGAAAAGAATTTCTTGCATCTTCAAAGGAAACCTAAACATCTTGCGGCATTTTTGGCGACGTTTAGTATGTGATCATTCCACAAAAGATGGTTTGTGATACACATACCTAAAATCGCAAGCTGATTAATTTCTTCGATGCAAGTGCCATTCATAGATACTGGCAGGAGGGGTACGTCTCGGTTTAACGAGAGAAGGCAGCATTGAGTTTTCGAAGCATTAAATTCTACGCGATTTTTTTATCCCCATTGTATAATGCTGTTTAAGTCAGTGCCTATCATATTATGAGGCCGTCAGTGCAATAGTGGCGTAACCCACTTTTTTCAAAAATGAGTTTTTCCTGAAAATAGGTCCCTTAATATATCTATTTTAATACAAAAATAGTTTTATGCAGCTATCTACACTCAAAACCAGATGGCACTCAAAAAGGTGTTATTGCATTTTATAATTTGATCATAGTTTGAGTGCAATAGTGGCGTAACCTTCATACTTCTCTTAGAAACTGCTCCTGTATACATTGTGACCATTTCCTTTGGTATACATTTAAAATGTGCAGTAAAAAAGTTCACATGTATGTTTGGGAAGAGTCTACAACGTCAAGGGGGCCTCAAGAAATTGGATCTTGTTTTATGCAATATTTTAAGAACGTAGAACAGTCTAAAAAAAAATTATTATGTATTCTGATCAATGGGGGAGCCAAAATATGAATATAAAACTTTCCCTGTTGTGCCAATTAATGGTATACCATCCCAATTTTATTGTTAAAGAAATGAACCGTAAATTTTTAGTTAGTGGCCATTCCTATTTGCCGTCTGACCAAGATTTTGGTTTAATAGAGAAGAATAAAAAATTTTGTAAGGATATCTTCGTCCCAAATGATTGGGTAAATGTCATTTCCTCGGCCAGAAAAAGAAACCCATTTGAAATTGTGAAAACGACTTTATCTGATTTTTTCTCTTAATTTCTCTGGAAGAAAATATCACAAACAGGAAAATGTTAATTCCCAATTCAAAGATTGAATGGCTTGAAATTCAGTAATTACATTTCGAAAAAAATAAAACATTTTCAATTTTTTATAAGTATTCCAATGAAATTGATGTTTTACTCGAAAAGGTAAATGTAAATAAGAGACAATCCGTGGATATTAAAAAACTCAACCAGGTTGCGGAACCTAAAATAAATGATAAAAAAAGAAAGACTTAATAGAACTGCTTCAATTTATACCACCAATCCATCATTATTATAATAATTATTTTAAAAACGTCAACAGGTGTTCCAATTGAAAAATTTGACGTTTTATCAGACAATGAATAAAATCATTAAAAAATAAGTAAAAATGTACACATAATTTTTTGTTGTTAAAATATTGAACCATTGAAAGATATAAAAAAATTATATAATAAATTTGGCGTAACCATCCCCCAAACCTGGAAAACAGCAACAATGATACCCATCCCAAAACCAAATAAGGAACTCACAGATTCAAACAGCTACCGCCCAATCTCCCTCCTCCCTTGCTGCGGAAAAATACTAGAAAAAATTATCTGTAAGAGACTCCAGTGGTTTATTGACAAAAATAGTCTAATAAGAAATCAAGTTGGTTTTCAACGAGGACTTGGTACAATGGACGTACTTTTAGATATCGATGAATTTTCCACATCTGCTTTATCAAACAAAAACCATATTTCCATATTATCTATCGATTTTGAAAAAGCATTTGATCGAATTGGGATACATTTCGTCTTAAACAAGCTTCTTAAATGGAAAATAGGCCCGAAACTATTTCACTTTGTCAAGTCATTTTTATTAAATCGCAGTTTCCGAACAAAAATAAATAACACTTTTTCTAGTGTTAAAAATCTTTCGAATGGCATTCCCCAAGGCTCACCCCTCTCTGTCATCCTTTTCATAATCGCTTTCGAAGATCTGAGTGAAATCATCAACAATTATAAGAACGTCAAACACAGCCTTTATGCCGACGACCTCGTCATTCTTTCCAAATGTACCAATTTGTTACACACAAAAAACACATTTTTAAGGATACTTTTTGACCTTGAAAACTGGTGCAAAATATCTGGTTCTAAGCTTTCAGAACATAAAAGCAAACATCTCCACATATGCCGTAAAACTACTTGTAATAACTTTACTCTTGATTTAGATAATATAAACATATCAAATGTAAATAGTCTTTATATTTTAGGTATAATATTCGATTGTAAATATAGATTTAAAGAACATTGTATAGCATTAAAAAAAAGTTTATCTTCAAGAGTCAATATTATTAAATATCTAGCCTCAAAAAATGGACAAACACATCCTAACACTTTAATTAATGTTACAAAATCTTTGATTTTATCCAAAATTGAATATGGACTTCCAATATATGGCAAATGCTCCAGAACAACTTTAAACATCATCTCCTCATCATATCATGCAGCCATCCGGATCAGTCTAAGAGCATTCAGAACAACACCAATCAAAAACATACTGACCGAGGCAGGTCTTCCCTCCATAGAACATCGTTTCAACCATCTCACATCATTACTCATCATTAAACTATTTTCAACACCAAGCTTCCCCGTAGCCCATGACGTCAAACTTATCCTCAATCGGAAAAAAATACCCAAATACCCTTCTGCCATATTCAACTCCTTAACATATAACAACGATCTCAATCTACACCTCCACCAAACAAAGAAAATTTTGGAATCACAACCTTCATGGGCATTAAAACAAGATTCGACAAACTTAACACTTTCATTACTCCCCAAAAAAGGGACAAACAACGAAGTCTACAAGCAGCATTTCCTCGAAATCGAAAACTCTTTTAAAACCCAAAACTGGAATCCAATATACACAGACGGGTCCAAATCAGACGAAGGAATTGCTTTTGCTGTAGTAAAAGAAAATGGTAGTCTCCTTTCTGCAGGTTTACTACCTGAATACAGTTCAGTTTTTACCGCCGAAGCCCAGGCCATCCTTCAGGCAATTAAGATCTCAAACAGAAGTCGAAAAAAATCCCTTATATGTACCGATAGCCTCTCAACTATTCATGCCCTACGAAATATTAACAACTGTACTCCAGTTATACAAGCCATCCGTAACAATCTGATCGTTAACTCCGAAAAAATTAAAATTTTATGGATACCCGGGCACGTTGGTATCAAAGGGAATGAAGCCGCAGCCGTTAAGGAACCTCTTATTAAATTCCCAACATTTAACAAAAAAGATATAAAAAAGCAAATTAACACATATTGGGAAACAGTTAAAATTGAAAATTGGAAGCTCTACTCTCATCATTACTCTTACATCAATCCTGGTGCTATACCAGGGAAATATCCTACCTCTACAACATTAAAAATGAATAAATGTTTCATCCGACTACGCCTAGGACATACTTACATAACACATAATCATGTTCTAAGCAGATCCGATCAACCAGTATGCAATTTTTGCCCAACAAATACAATTCTCACCAATCAACATTTTCACGAGTGCCAACATATCAAAAAAGCCGCTACCAAAATTATTGGAAGTCCAAACATAAAAGATCTCTTAATGCATCCCTCATCCCAAAATATAAAACTTGTATTCGAATTACTAACACATCTAAAACTTGAAAATCATGTATAATATGTTACTAATAGCCGTAAGTCCATGAGGCTAGAGCTATTATTATTGAAAAATTAATTTGTAATTTATTCTTACACTTTAATTAATAAAAAAATAAAAAAAAAAATCTTTATTTTTAATAAAAACCATGAATGCAATAGTGGCGTAACCCACTTTTTTTTCCAAAATAATGTTGAATTTAAAAAAATGAAGCTTGCCCTACAAAGTATGTCCCTTTTCAAACTCTTCTACGTTTTTAGATTAATCAAAAATATCAAAGGAAAAATACAAAAAATGTTTAAAGAAACTCTGTTTCTTAAATCTCTCGTAACTCGAAAGTGAATTTTATGGGTTACGCCACTATTGCTCTCACGGCCTCTTTAGCCGTTTCAGTTCCACGTCCGAAGAGCAGGGATGTGAATCTGGAAACGAATATGAAAAGCTAAGGATGCTATCGTCAGCGAAACAATTTAATGGATTAGTAGTTACAGACAGGAGATCATTAATGAAAATGAGAAAGAGGGTCGGAGACAAAACGGAACCCTGTGGCACACCAGCATTTATGTTGTGGGTTTCAGACTTGATTGACAGAACGATTCGAAAGAAAGTTACTAATCCAACGAAGAAGGGTTTCTTTGATACCAAAAGCACGATTTTTAGATAAAACAGCAGGATGCCAAACTGCTTTAGAAATCGCTGTTAACAACTCATTGGCAGTTTACCGGTGACTACGCTCTATGGAATTAGAAGCGAAACGTTCGGGTGAGTACACTGTATTGAACTCGCTAAATATTAAATATTTATAACGCGGCTATTTCGGAAATATCTTAAAAATTACTACAGAGTTCAATTTATAATTCAAAAAAATTTGTAAATTAACTCTCAAACACAACACGAAATTTTTTAATCCAAGCTTTGAAAAAAACAATTGATATGCATTTAGTATGAGAAAAAAAAGGAGTCAAGAATGTTTTTGAACATTTTATTCAACAATTTTGAATATTTTTTACAGTTCAAAGAAATTTTTTTATACAATACTTATAAACATATTATTCGTATTCGTGTTAGACTTAGTTAAATATCTACATCTATTTTTTTGTTGTTTTCCTCCTATTTATTATTTTATATCCTTTCCAGATTTTAATTATTGTTAATATGCTAATTTCAACACCAGATTTTATTTCCTCACATTAATGGGGAGTGCTAGGAGAACCAGGAAAGCTTATGAGTGCGTGTAAGAACAAAATGTGTGTTATTTTCCTAGATTATTATTAGTACCTGAGCACGTTTTTACCTTCTTGATGGTGTTTATTGATAAATTAAAATTAAGCTAATGTTTAGCTAATGTTAAACAAAGAATTTTATATGAAACCAACATGCAATTGTTTTATGGCGACGAAAAAGATAGACAGAGATAGTAGATTTGTGTAGAAACATAAAATTATTAATTTCATTTTGTTTGGGACAAAACATAGACAAACAATGTGCAGGTAATAAACAAATACATATATCAAATTTGGTGAACAATTTGGAGGCAACAAAATCGTGTTGTTTTCAGTAATAGCCATGTGTTGCTATTGTGACTTTTTTATCGGCATCGAATATTTCGCATTAATAAGTGTTAAATAATTACTTTAAATAAATAATCAAAAATAAATGTTGGCTATATTTTCGCACTACAAAGCACTTTTTATCTTGAAAAAACTTATTTTTTAATTTTCGAAAAATTTTAATGCTGATGAAAGTAAAGGAATGTAAGGTTTAGTTTTCCTCCTGGTTCCATAGTTAATTCACAATAATAACAATTTTTATTTACCTATCCCAATGCAAAATTTCAAAAACAAAACACTGAAATCTGATAATCTCAGAAAAACCCCAAATAGCCAAGTTCATACTGAAACCCGCGAGAATGAAAATTGGTCAAAGTGGTCAAATATTTGCCGAACAAAAATGGTCAGAAATTAAATTGTTTAAAATGTATTGTCGAAAAAAAATCGTCCTCAAAAAAACAAGAGAAAAAAGTTTATTCCGCACAATTAGGCCCCAGGAAATAAAGCCCCACAAAAAATGAAATAAGGCCCAAAAAAAAGTACACAAAAAAAACAACAGCAAATATTCTCAAATTTTGGGGTCTTATTTTTTGGAGCATAATTTCTTTATGAAACAAGGCCCCCATGGAATAAAATCCCAAATTAAAATTATTTTTGTGACTAAATTTGATTTTATTCAAAGACAACAAATTGGGGCCTTATGTCATAATTGCGCAATTTTTTCAGCTATTCTGTTACTCCCTGATGGGTTTCAACCTGGTAATTTGATCCCTAACCATCATGAAATCCCTGTTGTTGAAAAAAGTTGTGTCATTTTGTAGAGACTTGACGGCCAATACTGTTCTGTTGCCTTGTAGGCATTTAAAAATGTGTAGTGAATGCAATCTTAAGTTTCAAGCAGAGTCTATTGTTGAAGAAGTTGAAGGAGTGTTCTTTTTGCAGGGAAATTGTGCAGGATACAATCTATGTATTTTTTTAATGGTTTGAGATGTTATTTCATTTTCAAAAATAAACTTGAATATGAAAAAATAAATTGGGGCTTTATTTCATTTTTCCTTTTGGGGCCTTATTTCACGGGGTCTTGTTTCGCAGAGCATTGTAAAGTCCATAGTAAAAAGTTTTAAGTATTTTGGAAACGTGCAATTGGAGATTTCAACTGCTTTTTTGAATTCTTTTTTTGACGGTCAGCAGTCGCAGTGGTTGACCAAAGGATTTTTAATATAAAATAAATGTATTTCTTTTTTTCATAGATTTTGAATCAAATTTATTTGAACACTTTTATTAAAACACTAATTACGAGGGGAGATCAAAAAGTTTTATTTTTCCTTTTCAATATATTCTCCCTAATGTCGAATACATGATCAGTCAAAAAGTATTCATCCCACCGAAAAAAAATATTTATCAACTCCTTCAAAATAGGCAGAAATTGCTAACTTCACTTCCTCATCGGCGCGGCGGTAAATTTTCTTTCTCGAAGCTCTTTTTTTTTAATTTGGAAATAAAGTGATAGTCAGAAGGGGCCAAATCTGGAGGGTGATTCAATATTCCGAACCCATATTCTTGTATGGCAGCCGCGGCAACATGACTCTTGTGAACTGCAGTATTGTCGTGCAAAAGCAGAACACCTTTTGTCCATTTTCCTTTCCTTTTTTCTTTGATGGCTTCTTTCAATTGATGCAGAAGTTTAGCATAGTATCTTCCGTTAATACGGCCATGATTTTTCCAGCCGATTATGTGACCTTGAATTTCTTAGGGATGCTTTGCTCTTTATGGTCCACTGCATGTACTCCTGTTTAGACTCAGGCTCAAAATTATGAACCCAAGTCTCATCTCCAGCCACAATTCGGCCGATAAGTTCAGCCCTGCTCCCGACACAGCCCTTTTAAAACTGCCGCTTCTGAACTGATGATAGCATTCTCGACACTGACCTTAGAAATGCCAGGATGATCGTGTAAAGTATTCAAAATGGGCTAAGGTAATACTCCAAACATTTCTGTAAGTTTCTGGAATTCTTGGACGGTTTCTGCCGAACTTAAAAAGACAATGCCACTTATGAAGCATTGTTTTGCCAGGGTAAGGGTCCCCATTAACAAATGACATCTCAACCAAAATAATCTGCGATGTTAACACAACCAAGTTGGGGCTGAAGTTTATTTTTTGTTTTGAAGCTCGTTTCTCTATAGACGAGACTAAGACAAGTCTCTTCCTCGTGGACAGTCTTAAATATATTTATATCATTTTTGGGTCACGCGGTCAACTTTTGGCCCATAGAAAAAAAACCTTTTTTTGAAGAAGTCTGACATTGCAACACTTTTTCCCATTGCAAAAAAAAAAAAAATATTTTCAGCAAGGTGCAAATAATGAAAATTGATTGAAATCTGATCTTTGGATCAAGCGTTCGAAAATTCCAGACGTGTTTGATAAATCTGCTAAAAATTTCCAAAATGCTTTTTCTATTGCAAAATGAATAGGTATTTTTGCCAATAGGGAAAAGCAAAATATAATATTTTGAACCAATGAAATATGAAATTGAAATTATGAAAAATGATAAAATTGTAAAACCAGGAATTACAAAGTAATGACTGCGAAATAAGAACTTTGTACAAAATTTCCAAAACTTATGATTTATTTGTCCTAGTATCGTAGCAATTATTTATTAAAATAAGACTTCTATACATTGGCCCTTCGTAGGAAAATTGTTTTCAGGCCGTCTAGACGAATCGTTTCAAAATATAAATAGACTTGATGATCAAAATATATTCACACATGAATTAACGACCACGCGATATATTCAAAAGAATTGAATAATTTTTGATTTTTTCCCATTTCCATATATTCAGTTTATTAATATACGACTGTAAAATAGAATTGAACTTTCGCTATGTAGACCTAGACACAAAAGTATTGAAACAAATGAAATGATTTTCATTTATCCTTTATTTCGTTTCAAAAAGGTATTCATTTTTCAAAAAAAAAAAAAATTAAAACTTTTAATTGGATTTAAAAATATAAAAACAAATTAAAGAATTTAATGGGATCACGAAAGCAATTGACAAACCAATTAATTGTCTGCATATTCGTAACAACCACACGAACAACAACAACAACAACTCTGTCATGCCAACTTAATTAGATACCGATTAAGCCGTATAAATGCTTTGTTCCATCAGTCATAGTAAATAAAACACAATTCAGTGAGAGTGGGGTGTAAGAATTAAGACTTGGGGCTAAAGGACATTTTTGTTCAACAAAAAAAAATCTTTTAATTTAGTTTTAATAATATTTCTTTGTTGACATGAATATTTCATACAAAAAAATTGATATAAAAATCGATTTATTTTTTTCTACCCGTGTTACGTAAAACCATTGAAACAAAATACAAAATCGAAAAAAATATACATCCAGCCATTTTTGTGTAAAATAAAAACAACACCCAACACTTCGACCGATGTGTTACAACTGAATGTTTTGGTTTTTGGGAATTTTGAAAATATCTATCTATTGGAGGTACATTTTTGTTGAAAAGGGAATTTTATTTTGACGCATGTCCTTAACATAAAATGAGAAAATTCCTTCAGAGAGAAATTACCTAGATTAGCTGTCAAATATTTCTCTAAGTTCAGGTCATGGATATTTTCTGGGAATATGAAATTTTTGTATCATAGAAAAATATCATGCAATTTATTTATTTTTTCGAAGTTAAAGATGTTTGAGCTCTCTTTGCAATTTGTAGAAGAAGCTGAAGAGAAAATATTAAATGGGAAATTTTTTTTGATGGTTTGCATCTTGGGAATAAATGAATCAGATAAGGATTAAATTGTTTGCTGTTTAGACATCAGGCAGTGCTCGAGACTTATTATTAATTCACAAAAATTGCACTGGGAATGATAAGCTGTCTTGTGGGTGTAGAGAAAATAATGGAGTAACCAAATTAATAACTAAAGAAATACATATATATTTTCAGATACTTATAATCGAGGAAATAATAATCTACAACGAATTTCGTGGACAATCCAACATTGTATTCTGGATTGAGCAAATATAATTTAAAATGATAAATAAAAATTTAAGAGCCAACTCCTTAGACATTTTGAATTTTAAGTACATTTTTAGTGACATCAAGAAAACATTAACTGCGTATATTCGAATTCTAGTATTTTCATGATTTACTTGAGTAATGAGTAACATTTTTTCTCTACATTAAAAAAAAAAAAAAAATTTAACCAATTTTTTTTAAATTTAATTTTTAACTTTTTTTGTATTTTTTTTTTTGTGATGAAATTTATTGAAATTTTTTTTTGCTAAAAATTTTGTTTTTTATATAAACAAGTTTGAAAAATGTTTTTTGTATACAACAAAAGTTGAAATTAAAATTGAAACTGCATACCGATTAATTGAAAGTATTTTGAGAGTTCGAAGGAATTTGCAAATAGAAATGTATCTCGATATATACTTAAAAATGAATTTCTAAAAATAATATTTTTTCAAAAACAAAAAATTAAAAATCAAGAATTAGGTATGTTTTTGGAACAAAAGCTCTGACATGACATTTATCGTTATTTTTGGTTTAAAAAAAACTCTGGCCCGAAAATTTCTACAGAACAAATTTGAATTATGTGAATCCACCTGCTCGTTTAAGATATACCTGAACAGACAGACATATAGAATTCAGAGACCCACTTTGCTTAACTTCCGTATCTAGGCCAGTCGGTCGAGGGATTTTTTCTTTGCAAAAAACACCCATTCCAATTTTTTTGATTGGAATGGATAGTTACATGACTTGAGAGTTCAAAATGGCGCGTCAGTAAGTGTAGTGCGTTGGTCGCAATTTGAAGAAAAGTGTTGTAATCCTTATCTCAAAAACGGCTCATCGTACAAAAGATTTATTTCGATCGAAATCATCATTTTTTATATTTACATATATTTTCAGAGTAAAAGTTTCTTGAAATATAGTTCTCTGTTATTTATTTTTTTTTTATTATTAGATATAACCATAATGGAGGTATAAGCAAGAAAATCGAAAAAAATGGACTTTAAGGCGCTTTTACTCTGAAAGTAAAAGTCCTGTGAAAACATGTTGTATGTAGAAAAGAAAGATAAAATTTTTTTTTAATTGAATTACTGGCCAGAAATTTCTTTTAAAGTTAGCCATTCTCGAGATATGGATTTCAATAAGTTTTTTTCAAATGGAGGCCAACGCACAACACTTACCGCCACGCCATTTTTATATTAAACTAAGAATTGTCCATCTAACAATTCCAGCCATTAATTTTGAGATGGGTCCTCTTGTATTATGGAAAATCAACTTTGACCTCCAATGTCAACTTTTGATCAAAATTTCGAGGACTAAGTTTTAACGCACAGAGGACTTCTCCTATAGAAACCTGATACGCAAATAAAAATTAATTATTAAAAAAATATTTTTAAAGTAGGTATACAAAAAGAAAAACAATATATCAATAAAATGCTAAAAAAATATCAAAGTTTATTTTGTCAAAAACTATCGAGAAATACGGCCCAAGCTTGAGTATATTTTGAGAAAGTGGGCTTGTCTGTGATCTGGAATTCAGCGTGAAAGTTGCTCTTTGTCAAATAAGTTAAGTCAAAATTAATTAAGGAGTTGTTATTATACCAACTACACGACTCTCTTCATACAAACAAAACAACTATGCGATGTGCACTAGGGCGTATACGTATTTAATTTAATTTTTTGAATTTTTGTTAAATGGTTGTTTTTGTTTGCACAGTTTACGTGAGCTTGTGTCTGACATTATGATCATATAAACACATTTCAATTTAAATCAATTTTTTTTTTGTAAATATGATGATAGTTATTATGTTAGTATTTTGGAAGGTACATCATCATCATCATCATCATCGACTCGACAACCGGGGTTCGGTCCTGGCTTCCTTCAACAAGTCTCTCCACCTATCCCGGTTTTGAGCCGACGCCATTCAGTTGCGCACCCTAAGGCTTCGGGTGTCCTGGTCTACGCCATCTCTCCAGCGCATGCATGACCTACCACGCTGTCGCCTACCATATAATGTACCACAAAAGACTTTCCGAGTCGGTTCCTCTTCGCTCATGCGAGCTAGGTGCCCTGCCCACCGGAATTCAAGGTGATTGCATAGAATTCATGACTGCACCGCCTCCAGAATCTTCCATCCTAACAATTCTACTTAAGACTTTTCTGGCAGGACCATGGCCCTTTACAGCAGCTGTTTTGATGTTATGGTGAGATTTCTGGATTTGAAGAGCTTTGACAGACTATAGTAGGCTCTGTTGGAATTGAGCAGCCGCCCGCGTATTTTTTCTTCTATATTATTATCGGCTGCTACTGTTGACCCAAGGTATTTGAAGGATTGCACACCTTCAAATTCGTTGTCCGCTACCTTGATTGTTTGACCAACTGTTCTTCTCGCACTTAACGCCACCATGTACTTTGTTTTGCCTTCACTAATGTGCAGTCCCAGATTCTGTGCCGCCTGCTCAATCTGGATGAAGGAATCGTGTACAGCTTGTTCGGTCCTTCCGATGATTTCAATGTCGTCTGCGTAAGCCAGTATCTGGCTGGACCTGTTGACGATGGTCCCTCTTGTTGCCGTTCCAGAGTCAGGGATTGCTTTCTCCAACGCCAGGTTGAAGAGGAGGCAGGCCAAACCATCCCTTTGTCGGAGTCCGTCGAAGATGTTGATTGGTCTGGATAGCTATCCGGATATTTTTGTCAGTCCGTTTCCGAGGCTTGTTGATGGTCTCGTAATTCGTTTAGTTTTGCGGAACATGGAATTAACCTGTTGCCAACCTGTGGAACTAAAAAGGATTGTTCCTATCGGCCGGCCGCCACGAAGAGGCTATGATCACACTTCCACCAGTCCCGAATAGTTACGGCACGTGCATGTGCATGTTTTCGTATGCTATATGTTATTCCCTCTATTCAGCTGATGGCAAACCGCTATTCTTTTGGAAGGTACCTTTTAATGAAATTATCACACTCTTTTAGGCTTTATAAAGCTTTTGAAATATTGGTTATTAATATTGAGGCACCGTGATTAATTCATAAAATGTTTCACCTTTTTTTCGATTCAAATGAATGAATACCTTGAAATAATTTAATTTATAATAGGGTTTTGTCGTAATCTACTTACTCTATATGAACTGTTTTTTTTTTTTAAATTTTTTAAAGTATACTTTTATAATTCTTATCAAAGCACTACGATTATCTTAATAACTTTAACCAAAATATTCATAAGTTTATACTTTCAATTTCTGTATATAAGTATATACTCCAAAGATAAACAGAACTATCCATAAGATAAAATGAACCCTCCAATGTTTGAAAATCAATTCTTGAATACATAATAGCATAATGGTAAAAGAAAGTGTTTCCACTACCTAAGAAGTTTTGCTGATTTTCCTCATAGATTAGGATTAACCTAAATGCAAAAAGTTTGTTTTTAAAGCTCAGAGATATGAGTTGTAAGTTTTCTTTGGCCAGTAAAAAGTTTATCTAGCAAACTGATTTTTATACAGAAGAAGAAGAAGAAATATTGTCTTCATTTTATTTGAGTGCTGATAAAGTTCTATGATAAATTTTCACTTTAGAATTTATGAAAATTTACATGAATTTCTGCAAACTAGTTCTTTTTTTTTATTTTGAACTTTAGTAAATTAATTAAATAAAATAATAATTGGGTCGGATAACTTAACTCATTTCTATAAAAGTTTTATTTTATTTTCATCTTCTGTCCTCAAATATTTGAATGTACAAATAATATAGTGGTGTAAAATTAAAAAAAAAGAAAACACTTACCGGACTCAAACTAGAGCTATAAATAAATTTCTTCAATAAAAGGTGTGTCCCTGTATTCTGTGAGTCTATTGGTCTGTAACTAGATCTGCACCCTAAAGAACTGAATAAAATATTTCCAAACTTTGGCTAAAGGTTTTAAGCTTATTTAGGAAATGACATTTTTCACTAAAAAATCTAAAATAAAACTCAAAAGTATTTAAATTTAATATTTTGCTTTGCTATTTTGCTAATTTACATAAAAATGCAATTTTTTTAATTACCAAACATTTTTCTATTTTGCACTAAATTGAATTATTTTAAATTATATTTTAGTAAAACAAATGCTATTCCTAAAAAAAACAGAATAAATAAAAGATGTTTATCTGCAATAAAATTGCTGACCAAAAAAAGGCGAACAAAAATTTTGGAAAGAAAAAAAAAATTTGTCAAAAAGAATTCTGCAAAAAAATGTTGTCACTAAGTGGATTCTTTTCTTAACCACCTGCCGATTGAATCATCTTTCGTCATTTTGCCAAAAAACAAAACGTGGTGAAAAAATTTGTCAGAGAAAAAAAAATATAATAATAATAAGAAAAATGTTTGTGGAAAAGTGGAAATGTTTTCAATCCCCTTGGCTAGTTGAGTATGTTTCAATGATAATTAATATTTATATCTACATATATTTCAGTCTACTTAAATTAATTATTTTATTCGGAAAACACGCCTATAACATACTTTCCTCTATCATACAAGAACGGATAGCCCCATACTCTAAAACCATAATCGGACAATATCAGTGTGGTTTCATTCCAGGCAAATCAACAACTGATCTTTACCCTTAGGCAGGCGATGGAAAAATGTCTTGAATTTAACATCCCAACATACCATCTGTTTATAGACTTTAAGGCCGCCTATGATAGCATAGCCAGGGTAGAACTTTACAAAGCCATGAGAGAATTCGGCTTCCGAAATAAATTGACACGACTTTGTAGGTTGACCATGACCAACGTAACAAGCCAAGTGAAAATAGCCGGATTGCTATCCAGACCAATCAACATCTTTAATGGACTCCGCCAAGGGGATGGTTTAGCCCACGTTGGAGAAAGCAATCCGTGACTCTGGCACGGCAACAAGAGGGACCATCTTCAACAGGTCCAGCCAGATATTGGCTTACGCAGAGGACACTGACATCATCGGAAGAACCGAACAAGCTGTACACGATTCCTTTATCCAGATCGAGCAGGCGGCACAAAATCTGGGGCATTTTAGTTAAGGCAAAACAAAGTACATGGTGGCGTTGAATGCAAGAGGAACAGTTGGTCAAACAATCAAGGAACACGAATTTGAAGTGGTGCAATCTTGAGTGAATAATTGCAGCCGATAACAATATAGAAGCTCTTCAAATCCAGAAATCTCACCATAACTTCAAAACTGCTGCTGTACAGGACCATGGTAATGCCAGTACTCACGTTTGAATCCGAGACTTGGCTGCTTAGCAAAAGACACTCCGAAATCTTAGCCGCGTTCGAGAGAAAAGTCTTAAGGAGAATTGGAAGGACGCAATCTACCTTGAAGCAGACATAGTGACAAAAATTAAGCTCGAAAGACTCCGGGGGGCATGATGAACCGGTACATTATATGGTAGACGGCAGCGTGGTAGACCCTGCCGGAACAACTCAAAACCTTGAGTGATATCGACTGACTTTCTGAGATCAACCCGTCGAGCTCTACAGTTGAAGCTATAATGGAGTTGCAGATTTGTGGTTCCAGTCAAAAGACTCAAAGCTATCTTGTTACCAAAGGTTAACTCGGGGTTATATTTTATCTTTATAGCATGGTCTACTTGGCTCACCGTAAAAACAATCCTAGCAAGGAAGATTTACCCGATAAATCAAGATCAAGAGTTATGGCACGCTTTCAGGCAAAGTACCCAATTCACAACAAGCGGTGCTGCTAGTAAATTAAAATTTTTTAGTGACCTGGAAGCAGGAGTTTTTAATTGAAGACAAACAATCAGTTTATATTTTGAACACAAATACACAGCATTCCTTAATTGAATACATTTCAAAGGAAAACTTTTCCATTTCTACCAATTGAACACAGTTATACAAACAGTGGTTAATCCTAGGTTCAAGTATTTAAACCGCAGATTTCGTTGGATCAACAATCATGGTTAAGTTCTGATTCAAGTTAATACCATCATGTGTTAAAAACTTTCACCACAGTAAAACCACATCTGCTAGTTCCCCAAAATTCAAAACATAAAAATTGCTAAACCTCTCGGTTTAAATATTTGTTCAACTATAGCCCTCAATTAATTTAAGCATTCTGTTGCTTGTTGTTAATTTCTAATCATTTCACCCGAACCGAAATGCAACATTTTGTTTATGGAAATTTTGTTAATTCTCCCTAGAATTGATGTCCTCAGATTTAAGTATCAATAAGCACCACTGATGCTTATGTTCATAACATTTCAAAACACAAGTGTGTTTCACAATAATTCAACAATCATGGAATTGTCTATTTTATCTATTGCCAATGCCAATTGCACCCACTCACTCACTCACTGTGTGTGTAGGCCCAATATAGCAAACGGCAACCAAAACACTTAAGTAAAAATCAATTACATAGAACGAGAATGCAAATTGCAGAAGTAGTTATTTACACTTTATCCTTGAGCTCATCAACCAGTGGGTTTCATACCAGCCACCATTCCGCACGTCGTCGTCGCGTCGTCATCGTTAACATCGGTCGCTGCTCCTAGGCATAGGCATTTCTGACCACCACACACATTATAGCCTTGTTCGAATACAACGATATCCGTTCAAAAAGGTTTTAGAAATGCATTATTTGCCCATCACATTCCAATTATTTTGAACTGCATGCATTGGCATCGTCGTCGTCGTCGTCGTTGGCGTTGTTGGTCGGGTGGTTGGTGGGCTGTCAGGACAAGGAAAAGGAAGCCGATGACATCCCACTGAGAAAATGCTATTCCCGGAGACAATTCACTGTTCTAGATGTATATACTGCATTTCTATTGTCTTTTGCGTGATGCAGCAGCGGGTATGCAGCGAGAGCCACCAGAGTGCGGTCCAAACCAAAACCATCACACCCATCACAGAAAAGCAAACTTTTATATCACTATCCTATTCCACCGCAACGGACAGACAACTATATGAAAGGACAAACGGTCTGCAGGGGCTTTGGAGGCATATATGCATGGCATATAGAGCCGGAGAACATAGTCTTATAGGCATCAATGTACAGAAAACGCACTGAAAATCCGCGTTTCTGTTTACCCTTGTGTCCATTTTCCATGGTGAATCTATGAATATTGTCTCTGAAGCATGAAACATAGCTTCAGCTTGGGACACATTCATTTTAACAAGCAAACACAAAAACCGGGACTTCATACTCCTGTGTCCTCTATGTAGCCTCGTAGCATAGATGCATATAGGCAAACAAAAAAAAAAAAAAGATAGACAAGGGAGAACGAGGAAGGTTTTGCCTGCCTCTGTGCCTTCCTCTCTTGGTTATTTGCATTCCGATGGAAAATACACTGCACGACGACTAGAACGACTCAGAAGTATAACAACACGGGATATCCTTGGGAAAAGCTTCATGTATGCATGGGATTCAAAAGGATCACATCATGCACTTCTGGTCCATATCCACCAAACTCCCTCTCCAGTTTTATATTTCACGAAAAACACAGATTTGTACCTTTATATATGTATATCCATGAAGCTTGCTTATATTTATACAAAACTCGTATGGTGTAGTATCCACAAAACTCCATGTGGAAGGAAATGTGAAGGACATTCTGTTATGACGTTGAATGTACATTGTACTCTGCACACAACACTAGTCCTATATTTCTATCCCTGATGGCCATGTACTCGACTCGTACTTTAAACTTCGCTGTTTGCTTAGAGCAAGAAAGAGAGAGTGAGAGAGATAGATATATGGAAAAGTCCTTTTTTAGATGACAATTGCTTGGGATTCGCGTGTGCATATATACGTAGCTACTGCGTTTGTTATAGCTTGTGGAAATTGCTTCTCTTTAGCTAGAGAAAGCACTTTCTAGTAGATTTATGCTTGCAATTGGAGAACTGACTAGGGTTTCAAAACAGTGGTTTATGACTGTTTGTTGTTATAGTTATATGAATGTTTAACTGAGTTTTAAATTAAAACGTTCCTCAACCAAACAACAACTACATAGACTATATAGGATCTAGACATCACAATAACCCTTTAGAGTGCTCTTTTTGATGGCATAATGCCCCCAAAGTTGACATCGCACAAAATAGAAAATATTATGAAAATGTTTGTCCTTTATTTTTGTTCGCATTGCTAAATAGAATTCAGTGTGAAAGAGGTCTCTAGTGTCTTTTAGTGCTTCTTCAGGGATCATTTAAAAATTCATGATTGAGACCCATGCAGTTTTGAATTCTAATACAAGCTAGAGATTTTTGGACTTTACCAACCTTGAAAGCTTTTATCACGATTTGGAAAAATCCTTGATCAATAACTCAAACTACTCTCTGTCAAAAAATTAGCCACCTGACTTTTGACAGCTGATGATAGACTTAATGGAGTAGTGCTGGCCACTAGTAGGTTAGCCATATTTAAGTCTCATGTTTGTAGAATCTCAGTTTCGTCTATCTCAGTATTTTGAAACTAGGTCTTTACTCGGTCTCGTTTCGGCTTTGTCATTGTTCACATTCGCTTCTGCTATTAATCAGTTTTTCGAAAAGCTTCAATACAACTACACTTTGCGAAGGTTTTTGATTTTTCCAGCTGATTGGGGAAGCTTTCATCTTCCACAATACCTAAATAGAAGCGTTTCATAGTCAGATTTTGAAAATCTAGAGAGAGGGAGAACGGTTCTGAAAACTCATTTATCAGTCTACTTTCTTCCTTATCTGCAGTATCCTTGGAAGACCTCAGAATTCTAAAAGCGATGAATAGAGCTTAATTGAGGTTTGGTGAACTTCTTCGTTCGCAAAAAGCAATTTAGAAAAAACAAGATCTGGCTCGTTTTCCATCGTTCAAAGAAGAAGATGTCAGCATTCATTCTATGGAACACAAGTTTTCTTTCTGGGCATATCTTCAACAAGCACGGGCATAGGGAAGAAGCCGATATCCACAAAGGGATTATCTGGTTGGAAAACCTTATTGGTACTTTGTTGATGATTTGGTGAATCCACTTATGCCAGTTAACAAATTCTTCAATATGATCAATTATCCGGGCCATAGTGGTATCGAGGGAAATGAACGGGCTGACGAGTTAGCCAGGGAAGGATCGGCCCTTCATAGCTCACTTGCGGAAATGGTTAACATTCCTCTTGGTGCTATGAAGGGAAATATCTTTTCTATCTACCAAACTGAATCAAATCGAAGGTGGAGCAATTTACTAAACTGCAATATATCTAGGAAGATATGGCCCACCTATTATAAAACCCGTACAAACGATCTCCTATGCAGGCCAAGGCAAGACATAACCAGGGCTGTTGCAGTTTCTACCGGACATTGGCCCATAGGATTTCATGCAGAGAAGTTGGGAATTTCTTACAACACTTTTTGCCGTAGTTGTAGTGACCAACGAGAAAAGGAAAAACGGTAATCCATTTCTTCTGCGAATGTCCTGTTTTGGCAAACTAAAGAATGCAATTGTTTGGAAAACCATTCTTTCACGAACTCAACGAGCTATCTGAGACGAAGATCAGAGATCTAATCTTCTTTCTCAATGTGACAAAATGGCTCTTACATAATTCGCTGTGAAGCTTCTCTATAAATCTTTCCCTTTCTATCATAGGTCAAACGAGTTATGGTATCAAAACGGCGCACTACAGCGCTATTTGTTTTCTCAGGCTAGGTTGCCTTGAGATCGCCATTTCTACCTACCTATGATCAATTATCAAGAATAGAGTGCTCCACACCTAATGTCCCAACTCCAGCTCAGGACTTGACACTGAACTGTAAGTCTCAGTCAGTTTTCAGTTTCGTAGCCCTGTTCTTTCAAAACAACATCTTCATCCGCCTTTAGTGTTTTGTACTGCTCTCACGGATATTGTGTTACCTTACAAAACATGTCTTCATGAAGAACATCTTCTGTAACTCTTTTCCTTGCAATAATCAGTACATCGTCCTCTTCTTACGGAGGATTAAAATGATCTGGTTCAGGAATATAACTCTTCTACTATGGTGCCCCAACTCTGGGATCCACCTTTTTTAATGATGTCCCGAAACTAATATCAGTCTACATAGTTTTTGCTGAGTTATTCTTTGTAGATTCTAGGAACTTCCTTCTACGGCTTCCTTTTGGTAAGCTTCTTAGATATTGGGCATTTTTGTAAAGACACATTTTTGAATAATGTATCTCGAGCACATTCTCCGAAATAGTGTGGAGACGACTTTCTTCCATATCCATACTATTACGGACCACTCTAATGTGCGTCACTAAATGAATAGTTGACTCTGAAACTATTGTCAATGTCTCGCTCTCCAAATTAAAATTAAATTATTTTGTTTCTTTGACGAAATATCACATTTTTTCCTGTTTGGTCTTCACTTAACAAAACCTTGTGCAGAATTCAATCTTCAACTTGCAATAGAAAAAACCCCATGACGCAACTTTCTTTCCTTTCTCTTCTGTATCAAATCGGTGGAAACAGCTTTATATAATTTTAATAATACAAAATAAATATTTTCACTATCAAAGAATAATCCTTCACATCCAACACCCATTTTAATAATAATAAGAAGAAAGAAAAAAAACTTAAGAAAATCTCTTTCTACTTTTGCAATTATATTACCATCATCATAAACATGATGTCGTCTTGGTGTTAATACCAATCAAAGTTACTCCCTCGCCAACCGACAACGAAAGCTAAACCTGTCAGTTTCTCGATTTAACTTGCAACTTCGTCATTTCATTGATTTTGCACTCTGTGCATCAGATTCACAAAGATTGAAGATATGGAGGTAGTTCCATTATAGTGTTGCTATCTGATTTTCCAACAACCTTCCGTTTCTTTTCTCTCTTCCCGTTAAATCTCGACTTATAAGCCATCCATGGCGGTGGCGGTAAAAGAATTTAAATTGGAATCCTTACTATGGCAGAGAGTAGAAAAAGAAGAAGAGAAACAGAGAAAAAAAGGACGAGACCTCAAATCAAAGGCAGACAATCTAAGTTTGCAATGTGGTAATACTGATGCCGATGTATCAACCGCCTTCCACCGTGCTGCCGCACCGCAATATACACTCACTTGCTCTGGCTGTTCCATGCAATCTCGAGTTCTAATTTATTTTTCTTACGGTTGATTTGCTCTTAATGTAGTTTAATATCAGTTCATTTCTTTCATATCCCATTCCCATTCCCATCCCATGTGCGGTTGGTTGAGAAGAATTGAAAAAAAGAAGAAGAGAACTAAAGGACAACGCCAATGACGACATCCTACCTAACCTAACCCGCAACCAAAGAAAGACGACAACGACTATGAAAGGACTACATGAGAACGACGACAGGATGCCATTAATGTAAGTAGGTTAGCGAAATTCTATCAGCTTTCGACTTCGGCATATTGATGTACACCTCTTTCTGTAAACCTAGCTACCTACCTAACCTATAAAAGCACGTGGTTTTCATTGGTGCGGTGGTGATGATGGTATGAACCACCAGGACGCTGCGCTGCCTGGTGGTGCTGATGCACGAAGGCATTGAATCGATTTGATAACACAAGAGTAGAGTAGATATCATTTCTTGGAAGAGTAATGATAATGTTTCTCCAACCTCGTACCAGAAATCATTCGTGCACTGTAAGTTTTATTGACATTTTTTTTTTTCTTGTCCTTGTTGGGTGTCCTTATTTCTTTAACTCTGTTAGTGCAGTAGAGAGGCAGGCTACAAACGAAAATGGTAGGAACTTATAAAGGAAGTGCAACTGTTGATGGAGGAAAATAAGTCTTTTTCTCGTGTGGTGGGTGCAACGAAAATAGAATTAACCTGTCACTAAGAATAAGAATTTCTTTTTCTTTTTTTTTTGTTTATTTGGCACAGCATCAGGAAATTGGCTGGTTTTCTTATTTTTCAAAAGTTTCTTTGAATTATTTTTTTTTCTGCTAATCAGGTTATTTTTTTTTTTATATAATCAGGATTAATTAGAAAGATACTGTCAAGAGAGGTAAGGAAAAGAAGATTAAGGGGGATGAAGATTAAATGCGTTTTTAGAATGGGGTTGAGATGGTAGCTCACAATCCAGGATGTAAATCAGCCTCAATTTTGAAGCCTTTGTAGGCAGTTCAGTCCCCAGCAAGCTGCCTATAGTTGAGCAAAAGAAGTTGGTTAAGACACTTCTTCATTTGTGTGGTCAACTGCTGGAGGCTCTTTTTTCTCTTGCGTACATAATTTGAAGACTTCTTGAGTTTATGTGTTAATATCCATCATGTATGATTAACGTATTCCAGGCATCTTAGCTGTAGTATTTTCAGGGTTTTGACCAAATCGGATCAGCTTTGTGGATACATTTCATAAGACTCGTATAGATGCTTGAAGGGCTTATGACTTCATCGGGTACCCAGTTACCCGCGTTGCTGGTATCCGGGTAGTAACCCGGGTAACCGGGTACCCAGGTATTATCAGCCCCAATATATTTTGTTTAATAGAGTTTGATCAATGTCTCCAACATCTTGATGAGACGTAAAGTTAATTAGTTCAAACTTACCTATTTTACAAATGGCTCAACCCGTCTAATCTGCTAGTCGGGTAGCCGGGGATTACCCGAATTACTTGGGTACCCGTGTAGGCGGGTATTACCCGGGTACTCGGGTACCTGGGTGTTATCAGCCCTGGATGCTTGTTGACTCTTCTCCTCTACAATCCCTTGATACAAAGAAGACCAAAAATGGCTTGTACATTTTTTTCTTCTAATTCCCAAATTTTCAGCAATTTTTTTCAAGGTCCATTGACATTCCATCGCAGAAGCAGTAAGACCTGCATGCATCAAATATGACAACCACAACAGCCTCCTCGGCTTTATAAAAAAAAGTCTTCTTTTTTTAATGTCTCATAGGACTGTCATGTTGAAGGTCTGAGTTCGAGTCCCAGCCTCGTTCATCTGAGGAATAAAAATGTTCTTTGACGAGCTTTCTTGCGAGGAATTAACGAAGCGTATCACTCTTTGGCATAAAAGGTAGGTTTCCATCAATTCCTGCAATAACAGGTACACAGGAATGGTTGAAAGTTGTAAGACACTTAGGCCCTGGTTCTTCATGGACTGTGGTGCCACCAAATTTATTATTAATTACGTACACGCGCATACTAAGTCCATCGGTTTTGCTCCAATTTTCCTCCAATTTTTGGATTGTTTTTTTTTTCGCACAAATTATCAACGCGCTCCATCAAATTGCGATAAAATGACAATGACTTGATTTCTTTTCACCCAACAAAAAAAAAGTACCCCTTTACTTATCTTTAGCATTGTTTTTTGTTGTCCGGACTCGAGAATAAACTTTGCCTTTTCTTCTTTTTTGTTATTGTGGTTATATATTTTATGACACTGCCATTGACAGAATGGTGGCGGCAACGATGGCATTGGAGGCGGCAGACCAGCGAATGAAATACTATAAATCTCATATCAAACAAGACTTTTGTGCTTGGGACTATAAATTGCATATGACTGGAATTATTATGGCGCATAAAGACGAAACAGACTGAAGAATTTTGAAACAGTGTTAGCAGGCTTAAAATTAAAAATTGTCTATAGGTTCTTGAGAAAATATTTTCCAAATTAGTCAAACTCTCGGAAACTAAAAATCTCAAAAATCTAAAAACTTAAATCTAAAAAGATAACAAAAAAAAATGTATGTTCCTGAAAACCAAAATGTTAAAAAATTAAGATCCAGTCAACAAAAACCACGAAGTACTAACATTCTGTTTTTTTTTCAGAATTTTGTTTTTTCTAAATAATAGGGTTTCTTAATTTTTGATTTTAAAGTTCTATACAATTTTCTGAAGTGCTTAACAAAAAGAAGTTCATTTGTCCGCAATCCCAAGATTTTTTAAATTGAAGTTTTTTGAAGATTTTAAAATATTTGGAAAACTTACTTAATATGATTTCAAAATTCGAAATTCAGAAAACTCAAAATCAAAAAAGTCAAGACTAGAGATATTGTATTTTCACATCATTGCCAAATCTGAAAATCTCAAAACACTAAGTCCCGAAAACCTATACATCTTAAAAACTAAAAATCTTAAAAACTCAGGATTTTATAATCTAGAAAAACCAGAAAATTTAAAACAAAAAATTTTCTAGTTTCGATTTTCTCAATTTTCGGATTTCTTGGTTTTGAGATTTCCGCATTCTCTTATATGTCCCAGAAAATAAACTTCAATTTGCCTCTCCTCAACCTGCCTCAGAGCACTGGTCGAAGGGATGTGTAGAGAGAGAGGGCAAGAGATAGGACTCCAAAAATGTCAGCATTGAATATTTTCGCAATCCTTGCACAGATTTATTGTTTATAATGTTGTCCCTACACAGGACACACCAGCAAGCAAAACAAAAATCCTCTGCACAGAATTATGTTTTTTTTTTCTCACTGTTTTTTTTTTTTTTTTTTTTTTTGCAGGACTTAAGGCTGGTTGATTTCCCTTTTGGCTCCTCATTCGCAAGTTGCTGTTGTTTTTATTTTTATATTCTTTTGAGTCTGATACTAGTTAGATATACCAACCCATCCTCCCCCTGACTATGACCATCGGTCGGGTTATTATTATGACCATAGAGATAAGGAGTGCACGTAATAAACCGTAACCGCACCACCACCACACGCCAAGGACATTCTTATTAGCGTTGTAAACGAACATTTAAAATGGAATTTAAAGAGACGTTAGGTCGACATTATTGAGCATGGTTGTTGTTGTTTTTTTTTCTCTATATCTAGATATAAACTCAAAAGGTCTTTTCATTCCATCTACTATACATTTCGAGAAGTCCTTTCTCCGCTTTGGAATTTTCATCGACAACGAGAACAACGACGACGTCCTTTTCTGTCTCTCAGAAATCGCTATAGGAGTACCTACCTATGAATTGTACATTTTTTTTTTTTTTGTATTTAATTTTTTTCTTTTTTATTATTTATCGTCGGTTTGTAAAATATGCTTTGTTATTTTGGGCAAAGATTTATTGCTGTGTGGGGAGCTTTAAGGAGCGACATGATGACGTTCGGGTGAGAAGATAGCAAGGATTATGTTTGGCTCGTTTATTTTATTCATGGATCTGTATAATATGCATTGTAATTGTTTTTTTTTTGTTTTTTTTTTTGTAGGTAGGTATTTTATCTCTCGTTTTATTTTTTTGATTACGTGTGAATTAAATGAATAAAGGAGAGACAGTGGAAAGTGAGATTTTCCTGATGATAGATGATAGAATGTGGTTGATGTGCCTAATGTTTTTATTATAGGTACCAATATTGTCTCGTCTTGTCGTCGTATGACTAAGTCTCGTCTCGGTTATCGTCCTGATACCAAATAATAAGTAATTTTTTTGAAAAATGAGGAAACACCATTTAATTCTCTTGGGTGTCTAATATTTACATTGAAATCTTCAATTTTGAATGATTTTCTTTATGAGAATAACACTTTTTTGGGAGACTGCTACGTTAATTTTTTTTTTTTTAAATTAGCTATTTTGGGTGTTCTAAGGAATTTAGAAACACCAATGTACATATTATGTTGATATTTGACCATGGTGCCAATACCGAAATGTAAATTTAAAAAAAATCATCGATAAAAATTTTCAAAAAATATCAAAATACATTTTGTCAAAAAACCCTGTTCGAAAAACAAATTGGGTAAAAAAAATTTTTCAAGAAAAAAACCGTAGAAAAAATCTGGAAAAAAAATTCATGGAACATTCAAGTAGAAATGTTTTTTAAACCACGAGAAAAAAAAATGGTCAAGGAAAATATTTATAAATTTTAATAAAAATTGGTCAAAAATTAGATTGTGAACAAAATTTTTATATTGAACATATAATTATCAAAAACAAAAAAAAACTCTTGGAATTCCAAAATAAAAATTGGTCAAAATATTGAAAAAAGTTTGTTTGAAAATACTTTCGTCTCCAAAAATAAAAAAATGGTTAAAAACATGCCGACAAAAATTGGTTAGAAAAATTTGATTCCAAAAATTAAATTTTGAAAAAATTGCGCAAGAAATTGTTAAATGAAAACCGTCAAAATAAATAAATTACCAAAAGAAAAATCGTCAAATAAAACAAGTTCTGTCAAAAAAAAATTTCAAAACAAATTTTAACCAAATGAAACTTTAACCGCCTACTGAATCATTCGGTATAGTCCATCATCCAATCAGTGTTGTTCGAAACTTTAAAAAAACATCATAAAATTTGGTGAAGTCGTTTCCGAGATAAATAAGTTTTATCTAATTCGTTGTACGAGTATAACATTGATCGTTATTTTTAGGACTCAAACAAAAAAAAGGGTATCACTTAAGAACCTAGCCTCAAGAGTTTGAAGAAAATCGCTCCAGTCGTTAAGGCAGGCTGCAGGTCAAGTTGCAAACAAAATGACAGACCGATATTAAAGAAACGAGTGTTCAGATGAAATTGTGGGATCTACTTTTGTCATGTTCGTGCCTCGTTTCAACGCTCTAGCTTTTTGTTAAACTTATTGCAAATCACCCAAATAAGGGAATTATGACAAAATGTCAAAAAAGAATAATTTTTTTTTATTTCAATTGCTTAAACGGGCGGAAAAAGAAGTTTGAGTAAAATATCGTTTAAAAAAAAAAATATTAGGGTCAAAGGGGGGTAATTGTAAACGATTTTGCAATTTCTTTTTTTTTTTATTTGTAGTTTTATAACAGCTTAACCATGCGATACTGAACATTTTTGTTGATATAACTTAAATTTGGATTGTATCATCTATTGAAAAGTAATACATTTTAAAAGTCTTTCTTTATTATTTTTCATAAATTTGGGTATTTACATTTACCCCTGTCATTTTTTAGGCAAACGAGAAGGTAGAATAAAAATTTGGTACAAAAGTGAACAAAATGAAAACTAAATCACATGATAAAGAAAACAAATAAAAATAATAATGTTCACATTTACCCCAAAAAAAAATTTAATGTAGAACTAAAAAATGTTTTATTCAGTGTTTTATTTCAAAATGCATAAATGATAAACAAGATCAACTATTTAAAAAAAATGTAATAAGTTCAAATATTACATTTCAATAACTGGTACTTTTGCATTAAACTGTAAAGTAGTAATTTCTTCAATAACAATTGTTTTTGGCTCTGGCAACAATCCACAAATTTGGTGTATATTAACAAAACTTTTATCACTTTCTACAACATTTGTCGAGCGGTTGCAGTTTATCTGTCAAATGACTTGGAAAACGCATCAATTGTATTTTATTTTTTAAAGCCTCTTCAACGATCCTAACACTGATATGGCTAGAGGGGCTGTTGATCAGAATAGCAGTTTGGTCTAATTTACTTTTTTCGTTGCAAACTTTTTGAACGTGAAGAATGAGTCCATGAGAGATTCAATGGAAAAACTGAGGTCCTTTCACCCAATCCTCTTTTGAAGCGGGAATTAATCAATTGAGGTCCATCGAGCTTGAACTTGATTATAAATCACCGAAATTGGAGCGATATGATTGGTTTTTGTCGCACACATCTTCTACAACATGGAGGATATCTTCTGACGTGAATGATGGAGCTGTGGCTTTTCGTTGATATGTACATGGCATCTTTTTGATATAAAGTATTGTTAGACCAGAGACATTGAACGTGGATGTTTACAATTACCCCAAAATGATCACTTCCACCCCATTTCTGTGTTTACATTTACCCATGACAGGAAAACAATGGGGTAGTTACAAACAGCCAATAAACAATTGTATTTCACTTTCTTGAATATAAAATTTAGCTTACGTTGATCACCTTTATTTGTTTTGAAACAATTTTAATAAGCATTCAAAAACTTAAAAACGCAGAAAAACGAATGACTTACATCAACGTTCAAAAGACAAATAAACCTTTGATAAATAACGCCTTCCATGCTTTAACATAATGCAAATATAATGTATTTTCAAATAATGTCATGGTATGCTTCAAATTATACACGGTTTTTAGAGAATAAATTGTGTTTACAATTACCCCTGTTCACAATTACCCCTCTTGACCCCAATCTTTTTTTTATAAAAACTGCATCTTTTCGATATATTGATTATAATAAACATGTTTTTAATATTTTTTAACTGTAATATATTTATTGCAATATATTTATTTAGCGAATTAATTTTTTAGAAAAAGTGAAAATCAAAAAAAAATACGGTAAATAATTTTGCATTTTCCATTTATTTTTAGAACTAAGCATAAATTTGCATTTCACTTAAATAAAAACATAAAGTTCAAATTGCTACAGTGGCTAAATCACTTCAATCGATATTTTTCAAACTTGTAAGCAGGTCGAGGTTCAGACAGATTTTGAGACCCATTTTTTTGCGTGCCTTATTCATCTGAATAATATCAGGAGTTCGATTTTTTTTAACGAATCCAAAACTATGGAAACCTCTACAAGTTCAACCAGAATTCTATAAACAGTGTTCAATCATCATCATCGGCAATAACAAGTCAAAGCAAAGTGAACAAAAAAAAAAATACCCCCAGGAACCCACTATTTATAGAAAAATACACTCAAGGACTATAATGATAGTTCTATATATAAATTTTATCCCCAAGCATCCCTTTACATTTCGTTTCGAAAATATTTATTCATAACACTATGGGGAGTCGAGTTCGGCCAGGAGTATAAATTTCCAGCACCTGTCAGCAAAAACCACCGTAAAGCTACCGATGAATTAAAAAGTTATAAATACCGTGACCAGCATCCATATCCACCGTCAGCGGCTACGAAAAAGGCAAAAGGATATTAAAAATTCCCTCCATCCCTTTAGAAAACCACCACATGCCTCTGATGTTCAAAACAAAATCCTACAAATCCTGAATAATGTAGATACAGTGGATGGAAACATTTTATAGGCAGCAAACTATGGCAACCTGGCCTGGTAAAGTGAAACACTGAAACAGGTATAGAAATAGAAATCCATACAATAAACGAACACATATCGAAACTTCACATATACCTACTTGCTAATAAATCCATAAACTCTGGCAAGCTGAATTCCTCCATTTCTATATTTCTATAAACCTTTTTCTCACCAACATTTATTTTGTTGAACAAATTTAGACTCAGCAAGAGGATTATTTTGAGTGAATAAATGTTTGGCAGAGGCAATATTTGGGGTTTTCAACATGCGGCGGCGACGGAGCGTCGGTGTGGTTCGAAAGGTCCTTTCGTTTTCGTTTCCTGTCCTATTCAAAATGCGCGTAACTGCGGGTTTCGTTCATTAGCCGCGTTACCATTGGTACATAAAGCCATAAGCAGAGGAGAGAAAGACATCAGGTGCATTGAAGCAAAAACGACATCCAATACAAATAATATTGCGAAAGCTCAAAAATTATAATTATTCATTGCAATTGAATATTCGACCGTTTTTGGGCAACACCAAACAACATTTGACTCTTTGCTTTTAGGGCGGATGGAAATGGTTTGGTTTTGGATAAAGATAATGTTGGGTAAGGACTTTGGAATCAATATGGAAATTTTGTTGACAGTTTTGCTATTATGGAAATTAATTTGATAACATTCGATGGAACGGATTTGGAATTAAATTTTAAATAAATACAAATGGCCTTTTTGATCCCTTGGGAGACTCTCTCAGCATTACAACTATGATTTTAATATAAGTACCGCATATAGGAAAGATTGACGTTTTTGAATTTCGGTTATTTGCATAAGGAGCGACAGAAAGCTGGGGCGTGGTAGTTTACATCAACACAGGCAAAAAAATGTATAATGAGGGAGCTGGGAGGGGGTATATTTTCCACCTTTCAAGTGGTAGCGAAGTTTTCAAAAAAAAAATTTAATACCAACAGTTTTTTAACTCAAATGTTTAATAAAAAAATAATAAATTTTGTTTATTCAAACTGACAGTTTTCAAAATTTTCCGTTATTAAATAGGTACCTACAATTTCTGTTGTTATGACTTTTGTTACATGACATTGTTAATGTTGCCATTGTTTTTAAGTGTTTTTTTTTTTAACTTAAAGCAATTTTTTTGAAAGAAAGGTAGTACTTCCCTTTAAATGGAGAAAAATGGACGTTACGATACGATCAAACCTGCACCCCTTAGTCTTTTGCCACACCTTGTACGAGTGTGTCAGTGGAACAATTTTCTTATAGCCCACAATATAAATTTCTTCAAAATCGTTTCAGCTATTTTTGTGTCCAATGAAAGGAAGCATATTTTTTAAAATTAATTTTTAAACTTTTTTGTAGAAACGTATTTTAATATTTAGAAAAAATGCTAAAGTAGAAATTTAAATTTTTTTTTCTAAAATTATAATTTTTTTCCAAAAATAGAAATCATACGTTTGTGAACATTTTGAAAAAAAAAAATAAAAAAGTTATTAGATGTTGTTGTGTCACAAAAAAAATTAGCAATCAAATTTTTCAAAAAGTTTTTTTTCCTCATTTTTTTAAATTGTTTGATCCTTTTAGGACCATTTTTTTAAAATCGATTTATTTTTTGATCAATTTTTATTCTCGCGCTACAGAAGCAATTTAACAAGTTTTGTTCTTACAATTATTTTTTCGGCATTTTTTTTCGGCTTCTATAAATAATATAAAAAAAGGTAATAAAAACAAACATTATCTAACATATCACTTTTCATTTAAAAAGTTGAAGGCCTTTTACCTTTCCAATGAAAAACAATTGAATGAAGTAATAAAAGCTTTATTAAAGTTCAGAATGTTAAAAAAAAATAATAAACGCACTTAATGTGCGAAGGTAAAAAATCTTGAAATAAAAAAAATAAATACGAGTTCTTGACATAGCTTTCTTCCTCCATAAGAATGTCTACAATTTCGATAATTTCTGTCCACAAACTTATTTCCAATCGATTCCACTCTTCCTCTGCACTCCTGATTCTTCTTCTTCAAAAAAAAAAAATAATAACCTGAACAAGAATTTCTTTTCAATACAAATTCCTTTTCATGTTCGGTTAATTAACTTGGGCATAAGGAGATCCAATATGATGAATACTTTTGTAGGAACCTCTTTACACCACCTTTACGTCTACATCAGTCTATATACTCGTAGATATACCTCACCTATTCCTGGGTACTTAATTTACTTTCGTTTTGTCGCGTTCGTCGGTCGTACAACATCCCCTTGGGCGAACACCATGGTGTCAGAGTTTTTCGTACATGAAATCACTTTCAACCAGAGTGTTCCTCCTATATGTTTAGAAAGGATCTTTTATATTATTCAGGAAGTGAAAGGGAGATAGGGAAAGGAAAAGAGATACTCTCTGGTGCTGTGTGGATATCCTGTGATTTAAAGCACAGGAATATTTACTGTTGAAGGATTTTTGACAATCTTCAACAACTTTTGCACTTTCATCAGACAAATAAAAAACTGTCACAACTTTAAATTTTTTTATATTTTTGTGTTTTTGTGTGCAGTTTCGAAAACCTTATTGAAAAGTTAAAATGCATGCATTCTTAAAATCAACTCTTTTAAATTTTCGTTATTTACTTACATACTCGTATGCGTGAATTAATTAGGAATCATTATTTTCGATTTTTTAGATAATGAAGATTGTTCTGCCCAAAATCGTACTAAGCATTCAGATTTATAAAGGCTAGCATTTCTGATTTTCAAAAAGGAAATTTGTAGAAGTTTTTTAAAACTTCACAATTTCGCAAATCTTACAGTTTTAATTTTTTTTTAATTTATGCTGCCATTTTGTTTCTTAAAAAAATCATTCGAAGCGTTTGGATTTGCGAATGGAAAATTAAAATCAAAAATGTTTGTATGTGTTAGAACTTCGCAAATTTGCAAGTTTTTCAAATGAATTTTTCTTCAAATTTTTCATTTTTCAAAAAAAATGTTATTTTTTTTGTTTTTTTTTTTTTAAATGTCATTTAGAACCAAAAAGACAAAATCTATGAGTCGCCTAAAGATGCCTTTTGCTTCTGAAAAAAAAAACGTTGCGAAACATCTTGGCTTGAAAAATATGCACCACAATTTTTTGATGCCAATATTTGCTGCCAATAATTGCTCTGGCTTTCGAAATGTTTGCATTTTTGCGAAGCCACAAAAGTATATTATAAGATTGCAAATTTTACGAATGCAATTTTTTTTCAAACTTGCGAAGTTTTGCAAAAATGTGTAGCACAAGCAATCACAGCGATTTTTTTATTTTGTTGGCAATGCTGACATTATGCTAAGTTGCGCTTCGCAAAATTTATTTTCTGAAAAGAGCAAGAATGCGATTTTCGTTTTTTTCTTCTTGGTCATAAAACTTTTTCATTTATATGAGAAGAAAACGTACTGTGCTCAAACAAAAAACTTATTTGTAACATTTGCAAAATTGCGAAGTTTTTGAAAATATTCATGGCACATTTTTGTTGTTTTTAAAAAAATGGTTAAATCCAAAAACTAAAAACGTTTTTAAAATACGGCGGGAATAAATAATTCCACAACCGTCATTTTTTGAAAAATTCAAAATGGCGATGCTTCAATATAATATACCTTTATTTTTGATTAATATAAATTATGATTTTTCCTTAAAGAAAATGTCATGACTTAAATCACAGCTCACAACTAACACCAAAACCAACGGCTAAGGAACTCACAGGGCAAAAGAAAAAAAAATTTTATTTTTTTAGTTAATCAATTATTGCAAACTAAACATATCTCCTGTTCTTCTCAAACGAAATGAAATAACTTCTTTTCCTTACGTCACTTTTAACAATGAAATATCTACCGAATTATACAAAAATAATACAGCCTTTAAATTTGCATAGTCGAGCGATTGATGGGGAAATTCAAAACAACATTTCTAAAACTTTTTTTATTGAATTTTTAAGAAACAAGTTTTAGATGAGAAGAAAAAAGAAATTCCATCGAATTATCTGTTCCAGTTTTTTTTTTAATATCACAGGATGTTGTTTTTATTCTTATGTATATATTTTTTTTTTGTTGTTGTACCTACAAAAAAAAAAATAAACAACAAAATGTGGGAGGTGGCTGGTGGTGATGGGCTTGGGGATATAATAGAAAATGAAAAACATGACATGTGTGTGATGGATGGCTGATGTGAAGGGGAGAACATTTTCCAAAACAAACAAATAACAAATGACGTGACGTGACGTGTGTGGATGATGGCAAAAGTCAACAGGATATGGCGTAAGGATATTGGACTTGAATTTTATAATGAAAAATATTTTTGTTTGGTTTCTTATTATTCTCGTATGTAGAAGAAGACGAATAGCATGTGCTTAAATTATTTTTTTTTTGGTTTTTATATTTTTAAGGGTTTCTTTAAATAAAGGTCAAGGCTAAACATCAATAACACTTTAATTTTATAAAAAAAATTTAAATATTTACTTTGAATAGAGAACAGTTACATGGTGTTTTATTCATCAAAATTGGGAATTAAGTGTTTTGAAGTTATTAAGAAAATATTGTTAATATATTTCGTTCGATGCGATTATGAAGCTGTTGGTTAAAGTGTCCTTTTCAAATGAAAGGAGTTCAAAATATCGTAACTTGAGCCTATGCATGGACAAAGACATAGCTATGCCTCGATCAGAACCATTTGTAGGCCTTAATTTGTTAGTGAAGATTGCCAAAAGGGACTACTTACAGCCAGGTAGTTGAACAACGCAACAAATTTCTTGTCAAAAATATTTTTGTACTCTTGGCCAAAAATATTACTTGGCCAAAAATATTACTTTTTAGGACATTCTTTTTCGAAATAGTTTCTGTTTGACATTTTTATAATTTTTCCGATAAATTTGTAATTTTAATTGATTCAAAATCTGGGGAGTGCCACATTTCCATCCAATTATCGAATAAAACGAAAAAGCAATCTGCGGCTAAACTATGCGACCGTTTAAAAAAAATCGTTATTTGAAAAAAATACACCTCCTATAAAAAAATAAAATTTTATAAAAATGCAGAAAAAAGCATTCCCTCATAAAAACAATTCGCACCTTAAATAAAAATACCCTCCTTTGCCAACAACTCCTAGAAACAACCCATCCCTTCCCACCATCTCTATACTTTTCGACGGGCACTTTGTCCTCAAGTGCAATCGTACGAAAATTCGTTCTTCTTGATTCTCATCAAATCTTGTCACCTTTAAGGTAGCAATGAAAATCCATACAGTCCTTTTAAAAGATAAAACAAAAAATTGAAAAGTTAGTAAGCGCGTCTTAAGTTAAGAATTAAATTTATTTAAATATTATTTTGTTTTTATAAAACATTACTTTGGTTATACAGTAGAATCTCGAAAAGATGAACAGATATAAAACAGGCCCCGTTCATCTTTTCGAACTGTTCATCTTTCCAAGCATCGAGAGTTAGTTTAAGAAAAACATATAACTATACATAAAAACATTGTATATAACAAAATATCAATTCATTTTATTTAAAAAAAAAACATAAGAAATAACAAAAATAACAAATTTGTTCACAGAGTTAAACAAAATATACACTCATTTAGACCTTTTTCTTAAAAAACTGCTACATAGTAGCCTGTCGCCCGGAACAAAGAAGTCTCGTCAAAGCGTCTTTCCGAATTGTTCATGTTTTAGAACCGTTCATGTTTTCGAGATTCTACTGTATATTTTAAAGAGCTTATTTTCGTCTTTTAAACTTCAATTAATCGATTCTTGGATTTTCATAATTATATATATTTATTTATGTATATATGTATATATATATATTTATTTATTTATGTTTATTTTTTAAATAAATTACATTGTACATACTTAAAATTTTGTTTATATCAGTTTAAGCTGGGTCAGATAATTGGAAAAAAATTGATTGAATAAATTGAACTTTAAAGCTTGGTAACCCTATTTCTGTTTTTCCTATTTAAAAAAGAATCCATACCAATTATCTGGTAACCCTACGGATATATGTTGGCCAATTCACGAAAAATTGTAATTTTATAACTTGAATTGTGGATTTTAATTATTTTTGTGTTATTTATAATTTTACCTATTATACATAATATAGTTTAAAAAAAATTCCATTTAAAAAACAAAGAAATTTTATCACCTCCCGTTTGCTAAATACGTTTTTTACGCTCAGCCTAATATAAATTTGTTTTGATTCGGTTAGTTGAATTAACCTAAAAATTGCTTTTAAGGCCTGGCAACACTGTATAATTACAAACTTTATTAAACCCTTAGTTTGATTTAGTAGTTCTTCTGGGAAACAATTGAACATCCATCTATAACTTGCTTCTAGTCTTCCAGTTGAATATCAACGTAAGTGGAACTTAAAAAAAATACACCTACTTCCAACTGCTGATTTACGACAAGACTAGATAGATAACGCTTAAGGTCATCAAGTGGATTTAAAAAAAAAAGGTCTTCATTCTTATATTTGATTTTCTTCACCTTCTCCTACTCCGGTATAAATTTTTCTGGATGTCTGAAATCTTGCTGATATAATTTTTCGTTACTTTTTCAACGTTTGCAATAAATTTTTTTGCATATCTATACCTAACCTTTGAAGAGAGCGAAAAGGACGATGATGATAGCGACACTGATGATGGCTGCTTATAAGTGACAATTTTTATTTTTCTTCCACAAAACCTGAACTGTCGTTGCAATCGTCATCGTCAAGAGGTCGGTCGGTGTGATGATGGCGTAGTATTTTATTCATAGTTCAGAAGAGGAGTGTTGCAAACCCTAAAGCGCTGGGTTATATTTTCTGATTTCGGAATTTCATCCAAAAGTATAAAGTTTTTGCTTGCTGAAGGGTTCCATGTATTGGATAGAAAAATGAAATTCAATTGATTTTGTTGTTGTTCAAATGTCAAAATGAAGAAGAGAAAAGGCAAAGACAAATTCACTTTACAAAATATAGCAATCTCTCGTGGACTATACATTTTAGGAAGGCCGAAGGACGATTTCTCTCTTTCACATAAAACTAGCTGGAATGGGTCGTTGTTGAAAAATGATATCCATCATCTGACGAATTCCTGCAAAAATGAAAAATAAAACAAAAAAAAAAAAAAATACACATCCAGTCAGAAGTAAAGAGCGAATAGAGTAATGCGAAGCGATGAAAATGAAAAATGGTCTTGAATTATGATTCCATGTCAGCAGCCATCACTGACACCGTCTTTTTGATGTGCAGTAAATTAACGTGGGAAGGCCTTCAAGAGTCGCTCCTTGTCGATGGGGGAGGCTTTCTTATATTAAAAAAAAAAGTTTTTTTTTGTTTGTGGTAAGCGTATTTTTACTTCAGACTTTGGTTCAGGGGGAATGGGGAGGTGGGAAAAGAAAATATTGATTGATAAGATTTATGATTGTGGAAATATTGAATTTAAGAGTGATTTTTTTTTCGCCGTAATACTCAGAGAGAGTATAATGAATGGAAATTTATTTCTGTGAATGATGTGAAACAATGAGGTTTTTTTTTCAGTTTAAGGATCAGGCAGCATTAATTCAATTAAGAAGACGGAACTTATTAATTGGAAACCCGATAAAATGGATGGAACTGATTTTATTGGTATGAAATGAGACTAAGGAGACCAGTTATCGATTTTTTTTGTTGATGTTGAAAAAAAAAATTGATTTGACTAAATTTTAATAAAATTCGGGACTAGATCGCAGGAATCTTCATAATATTTATAATATATGCTTATTTTAAATTTTACATTTTTTTTATAATAGGCAGTACTAAAAAAACATTATATCAAAACACTAAAAACCGTTTCTGAAAAACTTCAAATTTTTGAAAACGGTTTTTTAACAACTGCAGGCTGGTATCGGTTTTTTTGAAGCTATAAATAAGTTTTATTCAAACTATTAAAGATAGTATAAAAAAAACGTTTTGTACCAAATTTCAAAAATAAGTGTGAAGCCGTATTGGAAATATTTAATTTTCAATTTTTTTTTTATTTTTTTTTGACTCCCAAAAAAAACTTGAAAATTTAATACTTTCTGAATTCTGGTTTTTTTTTATTCCTCCCAAAGTTTAGATATTTTTTTCACTTTGAATAAATTGCCGCTTCCAGAGTTATTTTCGATTTTCCAAATATACCAACAAAAATTTATGGCAGGTACAGTTATTTGTAGTCTTAAGAAAATCAAAAAAAAAAAACTACAAACTTTGTCTTAACAAACTCCACTCACCCGTTTAAGCTGTAATCTAAAAGAAAGACAGAAAGACAAACAGTTGGACAAAATTGCGAGACCGACTTTTTTCGACTTCCCTATCAACTTTAGTTTGAAATTTTTCAAGATTAAAGATTAAAGGTTCAAGATTCAAGATTCAAGATTCAAGATTCAAGATTCAAGATTCAAGATTCAAGATTCAAGATTCAAGATTCAAGATTCAAGATTCAAGATTCAAGATTCAAGATTCAAGATTCAAGATTCAAGATGCAAGATTCAAGATTCAAGATTCAAGATTCAAGATTCAAGATTCAAGATTCAAGATTCAAGATTAAAGATTAAAGATTCAAGATTCAAGATTCAGGATTCAAGATTCAAGATTCATGACTCATGATTCATGATTCATGATTCATGATTCAAGATTCAAGATTCAAGATTCAAGATTCAAGATTCAAAATTCAAGATTCAAGATTTGGATTTAAATTCAGATTCAAGGTTCACAAGGTTCAGACTCCATTTTCAGTATCAAGATTTTGATCTCGGTTTAGACTCGCATGGTTCATATTTAACTAACTTAAAGTGAGGATCGGGAGAATAGAGAGTCATTAAAAAAACTATGTTTTCCATAAACATTATTAATATCTATCCTATTTCACTGATTAAATTTAATAGATAACACAAAAAGAACACTTTTCGAAAACAATTTCGAAAATATTTCAATATCACCACAAAATTCCACATTGCCCCAGTTCTCGTTTTATAATCTAAAACTTTGTGGAATGTTTTTAATAAATAATAAACGAATTGCATAGCCCGACTAATTTTAAATAAATAATATTCTAGCAATAATACAAAATTGTATTTAAACATCAAAACCGAGAGAGCTAAACATTTTCATTAATAATTTTGAAATATTAAATTACTTCCTTCCATGAGGGTATTTATAGAATATTTCCATTATTCTCGCTTAAGTTTTTTTATTTTTTATTTAAAGCACCGATTTATAGCTAGGTATATTATACCTATGGTATTGATATTGGTATAGTTGAAAAATTAGGGTTTGTGTTTTTGTCCTCACATTCCTTGAATACAATACAAAAATATCTATTCTCAATGTCAATTCTATGGTTATTTGCAAAAATATATTAATTTTTCATATTATTCAATATTATTCCAATGATTTTTTGGTCAAAAATAATTATTATATAGATACAATAAAAATTGAAACAAATGTTTTTGAATGTACATTATTGATATGGTAACCGATATACCGAATTGCCGACCACTACTATTTATAGACAATGTTTTGTTTGTAAAATACTAATTTCCTAAATTGTTCCCGGAAGCATTTTATCTCCATATACACCGAAATAGAAATCAAAACATGATATTTATTGCAATTTTGGGGAGAATTTATTTTACTATTGTCTTTTTGCAGAGGGTTTGGGAGGGTTTTATAATATAACGGTATAGGCTGTTTGTTTTGTTTGTGCGGCTTAATTAAGTTAGGAAAACAACTGCAACGGATATTGGAATAATTGATTTGCAATCATTTAAGTACTTACAATAAAAAAATACTGAAAATTGAACAAATTATAAAAATTATAAATGCATGAATGCTTCTCACAGTCTCTTATATTTGAGGGGGGGGGGGGGGTATAGTTGTTTTGAGATTTTAGGCAAAACTCAAAGAAATTTTTATTCAAAAACCTTTTTTTAAATTTTAAATTTATTTTTTGATAATTAAAAGTAAAATATATTTAAATACATTTTTTTACAGAAAAAAACTGAATTTTAGAGAAATTTACGAAAACATGATTTTTACAGTGTACACCCTTTTATCCCCTTTAAATATTGAGCGCCAAAATACTGTGGTATGTTCGGCGGAATAAATCAGGCTTCATAGTAGTTGATGGATAATTGATTTTATTTAAAACGATTTCACCTTATTTATGCAGAAGTCAATTTAATGGAAAGTGCAAGGGTAGCAAGAAGACCCAAACTTAATTGTGTCACACATTACTCGGGCAATGCACTTTAAAAAGTTCAAGTGGTGCGATATGAATCTATGAATCGTCACTATTTAAGTTGGCCAAACGGCCACTCAATGATTCTGATATTAGCAATTATGCATTGAGTTCTGGATTCTCAACATGCTACCAGTACTTTTCGATATTTGCTTGAGAAATAAAAATAAAGCCCTTAACCAAAATTTAGTTTTGGTAGAATTCTTGGAAGTTAGATTCTAATTTGCCTCGACTTCCATTTTTTTTTTCGTCACAAGATAAAAGATAAATGGAAAAAAAATCTGCATTTAGTTACATAAATTTTTCATTATAATTGGGGATTTTTTTTCTTTTTCAGAGTTTTTTTTTATAGATAGATAGATTCTTTTTTTTCATCAAAAGGTTTTACAAGTTTCTTTTTTCTTAAGAATGAGGACATGGCAAACCTGTCTGATATGACATTTAACTACGATAATATAATTATTAAGAAAAGTGAAAAAAAGGGATTAAATAATATTAGTTAAGCTAAACACAATAAAATGCACGACTGGGTCGCACGTACTTGCTCCTATGTGCAATTCATTATTTGAATTGATAAAATAAGCCAAAAAAGAAGTTTAATATTAAAACTGAAGATGCCATCTTACATATTATGTATCATAAAAATAAAAAATTTTGGTACACAGCTGTTAGAGCTGTTTTTTTCAAAAAATAATTTTGAATATAACCTGTTGAGTAGACATTAATATATTATAAAAGGGTTTGCCTGACAAAGCCAAAGATTTCCCCCGACAAACGGTAAGGGAACTGACGCTTAATAAACAAGCATATTTAAATTAAAAAAAGCATATTTTTATTTTTACCCTGTTCGAAAGAACAGGAGGAGTGTTTTTTGTATGGTTATTCTTATACTCGAATATAAATCATATGTATATAATTTTTTAATTATCTTTAGAGTTGAGATTTAAAAAAAAATTGTTTTTTCTTTTAAATACAAAAAATATTTTTTTGAAAATTTAGAAAAATTTTCATCGAAATCCGTCCAATTGCTTACGAAAAAACCGAAAACCGAAAATCCGGTTCTATGGCAAGTAGCGTTAATGACGGTTTTTTCAAAAACATTTTTTGACTAAATTACTAAGGTAACTTGACACAAAGGATTTAAAAATTTCATCAAAATCGTTATAGCCGTTTTCGAGTAAAAAATGTTTTGTCTAAACGATACTATGACAGGTACCGTTATTTTTGGAGCTAAATACAAAATTTCACTTTCCCCTCTAGGCAATCTCCCCAAAACCTTATGTCCAAAGATTGAAGAAAATCGCTTCAGTAGTTTAGGCTGTTGGTCGAGGTACAGACAGACAGAATTGCGGGAACCACTTTTTTCGCGTTCTTTATCATCGTAATGTGTGGTCTGATTAATATCTCCAGTTTGATTTTTTGCACAAATCCAAAACTTGCCCTATAGTGCTATAGTACCTATAATCGCAAAATAAGAAATAAGATAAGTTTGGACTTACAAATTTATAAGTAAAAATCCAACCGAATGATCCATTAAATATTTCATGAAGACGTTGTACCGAAAGGAAGCTTTCTTGGAAATTTAAAAGTCGTATGTTCTATGTCTATATCTAAATATTTTCTACTTCCTCAAGATAGATAGATAGATAGATACTTTATTTAATAGATAATACAATTGTTTGTTTACATATTGTGTTTTTAGCACAGCTTGAACAGAGATACGATAATTTATATATCTTACTACTGGAAAATATTTTTGAAAATGAATTGGCAATATTAGGAATGAAAATTTAATTTAATTGAAGGAAAACTATAAACAAAAACCTTCATGCAAGAAATAAATAAATAAAATAAAAAAAAAAAAATAAAAATAATAATAATAATAATAGTAAATGAGATGCTTATATAACTACTAATATCACAGGATTTCAAAGAGGAATTGCTTCAGTTCATAAAAATAATATGTTTGTATATGAACAAGGTAAGATAGGTATATATAAACATATACATATTATTTGAATAAATAAACAAATAAACCAATAAATAAAAAGAGAAAATAAATCAATAAATAAATAAATGAATAAATAAATAAATAAATAAAAAAACAGATACGATATTATGTAAATAACAAATATGAGCAAAAGCACAAAAAAAAAAATAAATAAATAGATAAATATGTAAATACAAAGAACAAAAATTAAGTAAATAAACAGATAAAAAAAAAAATAAATAAATAAATAAATAATTTAGTTATAAATAAATAAATATTAAAACAATATGAATACATAGTTACAAATATTTATAGTAGCGAAAGGAAAATATGTGAAATAATATAAATAACAGAAAATAACATTTATTATGTACCTTTAAGTATTTTATACTCATAAAGACCTTATTAAAGGATTATCAGAGTAGTTACATTTTTCGAAGAATTTTTCATTAAGAATTTCAACTCTCTTTGATATAGGAAGTACACCAGCTTTTTTATGAAGTTCCAAGGTCGAATAAGACCATGGGAGATTTAAAATCATTTTTAAAATTTTATTTTGCGATATTTGTAGTTTTTTTATGTGCATCAAGATTGTTTAAAAATTACAAGAAAATATGCCAGATATGATTGTACATAGGAGTTAATACATGCAACCATGTCGTGAAATTTATTTAAATTTGTGTTCTTGAATTTACAGAATTTTGCCAACCAAATGTTGGTTGGCACTTATAGAACAAGGAACTCAAAGTGCCTGTGTCTTATTTTTTTAAAAACCAAAAAAAAAAAAAAAAAATATTGAGACATAAAAATTAACGAATTTGATCAAACTGCTTTTCTTTAAAATTATGAAACCAATTGCTTTTCTACTAGGCACTGCCAGATTAAATTTTCAATAAAATAATACCAAATCATCAATTTTTCCAGAAAAGCTAAGACATCTATATTTTGAAATTACCACACCGAGGAAAAATGTTCCGCTGCTGCTGAAGAAATCCAAGCAATTTTTCACTTAGATTCTAAGCGCACAGCAATAATAATAATGATGACCAGATGGACTGAATGACTCATTAAGCTGTTCAGTTTCTACTTGCTTACTCCGAAAGAAATTTATTTGTAGTATTCTTTTTGCCAAAAAATACTTTTTGATTAACAATTTTTTTTCTGAGGACTAATATTTTTTTCTTCAAAACATTTTTTGTTTTTTTGTCTACAACTAAATATTTTTTTTTACAGTTTATTTTATTAATTAATTATAATTTTTTGTTCTCACTGTTTCCACTCGAAATTCCACTTGATTGAAAATTTATTTGAACAATTAAAAAACTAAACATTTATTTTTCGACATTTTGTTCAGTTATTTATTTTCTTTGAGGGCGAATAGCTATTTTTTCAACATAATTGTTTGAATTTTTATTAATTTTTTTTTGTATTTTTTCACAATTTTATTTTTTAAAAACAACATTTTATGGAGGAAGATTTTTATCGACAAAATTTAGTTTTGTCAACATTTTTTTTTAATTTTAAATTTAGCAATTTGCTTTCTATCAATAGAAATGTTTATAATGGCACCTGCCTGACGACTGATCAACTCCAAGTGCAGCAACAGAGTTGGGCGTGCAGGGCAATGCCCCAAAAAATGAGTTAACATTACGAAAAAGGACTTAGGTGCCTTTGAACCAACTACAGTTCCAATATTTATCGATAAAAAAAATAAAAGCTCTACCAATTCCAATTTCTTGAGTTCGTGATTATGGTTTTTGTCAAACAGTATTTTATGACAAAGTGTTTAAAGTGTTCCAACAGACCCTACTATAGTCTGTCAAAGCTCTTCAAATCCAGAAATCTCACCATAACTTCAAAACCGCTGATGTACAGCACCATGGTCCTGCCAGTACTCACGTATGGATCCGAGGCTTGGGTGCTTAGCAAAAGACACTCCGACCTCTTAGCCGCGTTCGAGAGAAAAGTCTTAAGAAGAATTGTTGGCCCCATATGTGAGGAAGGATGATTCCGGAGACGGTACAATCATGAATTGTTCGCAATTTACCTTGAATCAGACATTGTGACAAAAATTAAGTTCGGTAGACTCCGGTGGGCAGGGCACCCAGCTCGCATCAGTGAAGAGGAACCGGCTCGGAAAGCCCTTTGTTGTACATTCTACCATGCTTGCGCTGGAGAGATGGCGTAGACCAGGACGCTCGAAGCCTTGGGGTGCTCAACTGTATGGCGTCGTCGGCTCGAAACCGGGATAGGTAGAGAGACTTGTTGAAGGAGGCCAGGACCGGACCCCGGTTGTCGAGCCGATGTTGATGATGTTCTTTGATACTTACAAGATTTCTTACTCAACCCAACCCAAATGCATCATTCAATCGGTCCTGAAGAAAACAAATTTTATTCAAATATTTGGTTAACTTTATTATCGTTTATTTATTTGAAGATTTAATAAAATTGCTGGATAAAACCGTTTCCTTAAATTTAATTACTATGACAAATCACGTTTTTGTTCTCATTTAACATTTTTTTTTTTGCTAGTGGTAAAAAATTATAACTTCCAAGTTTCTTCACACTAATCCTCCATTTCCAGGAAAAGCGATCAACTTCGTGGCAGAGCATATATAACTCATATATCCTTCACAAAATCTCAACTTATCACAAGACATTAAATCTTCAAACAGGAAAGAGGAACAAAAAAAAAACGTCAAGTGATTTTAATGCCTTTTGTCAGGCAGAGGATAATATGATATGTGTGTGTTTGTGTGTGTGTGTGTGTGTGATGTTAAATTAAAATGTAATTTGTATTGCACGTCACGTTTTGTGCCCCAAGTGCAATGTTATGATAAGCGACGCGTGATACTTTTTTACTTAGACATTAATCTGATAAAAAAAATATCAAATTTTATCTAAAATATTCTTTTTTTGTTTGGTTTGGGACATGATTTTTTTTTAGTTTTACATTTCACTCATAAGACACTTAAAATTGAGTTTGAAAAAATTTAAGCACCGCGATTTATAATCTTGCTTTTCCTGAAAGAATATTTAACCACAACTGTCATCAATTTGAGGATTCCATTTCGAAGTGTCCTACTTTTTTTTTTTTGAGACACGAAAAAATCCAAATCCAAATCAAATGCGGTGTCCTTTCATTTTGCATTGGCACGCGACTGATGGCCAGTGGCGATACGTCTATCTCTAAAACTGAATTCAATTTTGATGAAAAACGAAAACCGTTTTCATCAAAGATAATAACCATGGCATAGAGGTATGATGATGATAAATGACAACAACAAATTTTTTATTGATTGAAAGTGCATTAATGAACCATCGATCGTTTAGTGTGATGATGGTTTTTCTCTAAAATGAAAATACGTGTGATGATAGAAATGAACACTTTTATATGGTTATATGGCTGTTCTATACCTTTTCGGAATCATAAAATATCCGACCTGGTCCAAAGTGATGGACTTGTGGGTTGTGGTATATGGCATTTAGAATAATTGAATTTTACTCTTTTAAGAGTCCGATGCCATAAAAATCTATTTTCGGCTTATTCATAGTTAAATGATAATAATGGAAAAAGAGAATTAATAAAAAGTAATCTCGTCACGGTTTTTTTTTGTCTTTTTTCGGTCTTATTTCGCTCCTATTTCGATCTCTTCTGGGTCTTGTTTCATTCTTTGTTCGGCCTAGATTCAGTTTCGTCTCGGTCTCCTCTCGGTACTGTTTCAGTCTAGTTTTGTTTCTTTCTCTTTCCGATCTCGTTTTGGTCTCGTTTAGGTCTTGTCTTATTATTTTTTCGATCTAAATTCGGTTTTCGATTTCATCTCGGTCTCCTCTCGGTATTGCTTCGGTTTCGTCTCGGTCTAGTTTTGGTCTCTTTTCGGTTTTGTTTCGGTTTCTTTTCGGTCTCTTTTCGATCCCGATTCTTTTTTCGGCCTAGATTCAGTTTCGTCTAGGTCTCCTCTCGGTACTGTTTCGGTCTAGTTTTGGTCTCGTTTCGGTTTCGTTTCGGTCTCTTTTCGATCCTGTTTCGGAATCGTCTCTGTCTATTCTGGGTCTTGTCTCATTCTTCATGCGGCCTAGATTCGGTTTTGCTACGGTCTCCTAGTCTCGGTCTAGTTTTGGTCACTTTTCGGTTTCGTTTCGGTCTCTTTTCGATCCTGTTTCGGAATCGTCTCTGTCTATTCTGGGTCTTGTCTCATTCTTCTTTCGGCCTAGATTCGGTTTTGCTACAGTCTCCTAGACTCGGTCTAGTTTTGGTCTCTTTTCGGTTTTGTTTCGGTCTCTTTCCGATCTAATTTTGGTCTCGTCTATGTCTTGTCTCATTCTTTTTTCGGCCTAGATTCGGTTTTTTTTTCGTCTCGGTCTTCTCTCGGTATCGTTTCGGTCTAGTTTTGGTCTCTTTTCAATCTGTTTTTGATCCTGTTTCGGACTCGTTTGGGTCTTGTCTCATTCTTTTTTCGACCTAGACTCGGTCTTGTCTCTGTCTCGTCTCGGTCTCGTAGTGGTTTAGTAAACTAAAATCAAACTATCTACACATATTATGTAACATCAATTCTGTGGTCTTAATTTCTCAACTTGCGGGAGAGGTAAAAGTTTTTCATTCAATTTACAAAGCGTGAGCAATTTGGAATACGAGAAACCATTTAATTGCCAAAATGAAAACATCGATGTAGCAATTTGAGCTAAAATAGCAAATGCAAACTACGTAAAAACTACTTACGACTTCTTGCAATACAATTTTAAACAAAATGCTCATACTTGAATTTCTTCTTTGTTTCTCTCATTTTGTATGTTTTATTTTAAACAAAAAGAAAATGTATAAATCCACCCCTATTTATGTAGGTAGGTATATGGAGGACCTTAAGGGAAGTTTCTAGAGGAGAAACAATCCGCCATTATGTGGTTAGTTATTTTGTGCAAATTCAACTGCACCTGTAAAATTGGTTTTGCCAGCAACAAACCAAAGTACCGAAATTCCTTCCAAAAAAAAAAAAAAAACAAACAAAAGCAATATGGGTGCGGGTTGTATAAAACTTTTACTTGCTGAACCTCCCTCGCACACCAAATGCTGCTTCAACTTTATGAATTTGGTTTGTATAGGTTGTACCTATACCTACCTAAGTAGGTATGTGAAATCACAATAGTAACGGTACAATTGTTAAACTTTTGCATATTCGTGAATTTCATGTTGCCGTTGCATCGTCATGAGAAGAGTCAGCTAAACTACAGAATTGACATAGCAGAAGTACATGGATTAAAACTTGGAATAGAGGATTGAATACAGTTTTCAAAAAAAAAAAAACAATGATCTGGAAATATCTATTCTGTTTCCGTTGAATATTGAATTCAATTATAAAAGTAAAAATATTTTGAAAAGATTCGTCGACCATATGAAATTAATGACTCTTGCAGTTGTTGTGGAATGTTCTCGAACATTGTTAGAAGTTTGAAATTAAGCATGACAATTCTTTCATTACTTCAAGAATATGAAAACCAATTACTCTTATAAAAATAAAAATAATTTATTCTTGTTAGAATGAAAATAAAGTCGATAATAGATAATAAATATAATTATTTATATTTTTTGTAAATTTGTGTACATGTACATATGAATGTATACCTATGGAATATATTATTATATACTGTTACAAAAGCGAACCTAATCAAAAGAGCAGAAATTAAAACAAAGTCAATTCTTTATAATTTATAAACAATACGGTTCCCGAGAGGGTTTATTATTATTTTTTTTTTAATTTTGTTTTTAACAACCAAAAGCGAACTGTGGCCTTTCATTCAAAATGCAGTGGCTTTTTATAGGGCACTGAATGAGGACTGGAAAGTTTCCAGTGTTTTTCCACTCTCCACTCTTCATATCTGGAAAGTTTGACAGTTCCCGCCATCTTTTTTTCATCATAAAATCATCATGAAATTAATTTTCATAGAATCACGTCAAAAAGTTTTGAAACTTATTCCATCGAAATCGCCATGGAATTCCACTCCACAACCCCTAGGTTCGTCCACACATTGACTTTTCCTATGTTCCACCTGATTATCGGAGTCTCGGAATTCTGGACCAAATACCCGGCCTACTGAATGATTCCATTTACCTAAACGAGGACTGAATCTCATTTTGATCAGTAAGTTGTGTATTGTGGAACCTAACTGCGTCCAGGTGGTATGCCTGACAGTCATTCCATTTCAGCAAAAGAACCCACATGGTCTCCACTCTGACTTGCAGGTAAGTAAATTACCTTTAATTTCGTTATTAATTAACCTGTAAGGTGATTAATTTAGGGTAGTTAAAGGTATTAGAAAGCGATGAGCAAGGTGGTTATGTGGTGAGTGTTGTGCACGGACAGTGAGGTGGTGGATGGTCATGTGGTGATGGTGTTAGTCGATGAGCGATGAGTAAAAAGTGGTGTGGATGGCCAGCAAGGTGTTGATGGTCATGTGATGGTGATAGAGATGGTGTTCGTCACAATACTTTGCATATACCGTGGTGGCCACAGAAATAGCACACTTTGTACCTACCTCTTATTAAATTTAAACGAAACAAACCGTTGAAGTTTCAATTTTAACTAACTCTGTTTTAACTCTACCACTGAGTAAAAACAAAGTTAGTTAAACCTGCAAATTAAATGTTGCATAACTAATTCCACAAGCTATTTTTTAGCCGTGAATGACACGAAACACGGTCTAATTGTTCTTTATATTCAAATTTAATAAAGATAAATATTACAAATAGGTGTGCTATTTCTATGGCCACCACTGTATATTTAATAATATATTATTTTGGAATATTTATTAATTGAAAAAAAAAAATCAAAAGAAAATGTTGCCAAGGAAAATTCAAGTGGATTTTTTATTAAACAACAAGAAAAAAAAATTCAAAAAATAAATTTTTGTCAAAAAACTTGTTAAAAAAAAAACTAAAGGGTCCGCCATCTAACGATTTTTTTTCAACTAGTGCTTATTTTTCGTGAATGGTAACACTTAGCTCATGTCTGATTTGACGGATAATTAGTTTTATCCTTTCGCTGAACGAATATGGTTGTGTATACTCTTGAACAACGCTGGGAAATATTGCGACATTACTTTGAAAATCATGGTAACGTTGCAGAATGTGTGAATGTGATTTTGCCAAAAAATCATCTTTTTAGATGAAGCTCATTTTGATCTTGGCAGTTATGTAAACAACCAAAATTGTCGCATTTGGCGCACAGAAAACCCGCACGCATACATTGAAACGCCGCCCGATACACCAAAAGAGAGACACTGTTTGTTGCGGATTTTGGTCCAGAGGCATAATTGGGCCATTTGTCTTCGAAAATGAGCAAAGAGTAGCCGTTACAGACAATGGCATCGTTATCGGGCAATGTTGAACGAATTTTTGTTCACAAAAATTGAAGAGGAGGATATTGGCAACATTTGGTTTCAACAGGACGGCGCGGCGGCGCTACGTGCCACACAGTCGAAGCTACACTCGATGTTTTGCGCCCTGTTTTTGAAGATCGCATTATCAGCCGCAGAGCTGATGTCGTTTGGCCACCTCGGAGCTGCGATTTGACACCGTTGGACTATTATTTGTGGAGTGTCGTAAAAGATAAGTGTTAAGCCAGAGACAATTGACGCTTTAAAGGACAATATTCATGAAGCCATTGGTGAAATACAGCTGCACACAATCGATAATGTACTGGAAAATTGGACCGATCGTGTAGATTACTGCATGACCAGCTGAGGCAGCCATTTGAATGAAATTATTTTCCATCATTAACCAGAAGGATTGTACTATCAAATAAAAAGATAAATTTGAGAAAATATTCAATAGTTTTTTTTTATAGCATTTTCAAGAAAAAAAGTTATTTGGCGGACCCCTTATAAAAAAAATATTTGTAACAAAAATTGTCACGAAAAATTTTGTTTCATAAGTCTACAGAGTCAGTCTGTCCGTCTGCCCACCTTATAAATTCAGTGTTGTGAGTTAATATATTATTATTTTTAAGCCTGACTTAGATCATTAAAATTCTTAAATTTTATCCAAAACATTTTCTAAAAATCCAAGTTTTTTTTTTTTTTAAATTCGACTTTTTGTGACTAATTTTAATTTTAAGGTTATGATACGAAGTATTTTTTTTCGGGCAGAAATCCATTAATTTTTTTTTTCAAAATTGATTACTTTTTGAAAGAAATTCTTGTTTCCGAAGTATTAACAACTTTTTTGATTTTAGATTAAGTCAAAAAAAAAAAAAAAATTATATTTAAAGATACATTTTTTAAGAATTCTGAAAACGAAATTCATTTTTGTCTGGAAATTTAATGCTATCAAAACGATTTACTTGAATTATACATATTTGGGATTAAAATATTTTTTAAACACTGTCTTAAATATTTTCGACGACTTACAAAAACTTTTTATTAAAAAGTAACAAAAACACAAATCTTTGACTCCAAGAATTTCGATAAAATAAATACATCAATCAATTTCAAATAAAGACATTGTTGACAGTACCTAGAAAATAGAACTAGTTGGTTGCAGGGCACCCAAGGAGCCTCTATCTGCTTTTATTTACCTTAAGCTCACTTTTTGGGGACTCTGTCCCGCTAACACAACTCGCAGGCCAGGCGCCATAACAACCAATTTTTTGGGTTAAGAGTATTTAATGGTTCCACTGGATCAACAGAACTATATTTTAATACTTTAAAAAAATCTAAAATAAATTTTGTCAAAAAAATGTCGAACGACGAGAATAAAAATTGGTCAATAATATTAAATAAAATACACCCCAAATTGAGTTTGGATTATTTTAATGGAAGAAAATTTTCTTTTTGTTTTTAATGATTTTTTAATTCCAAATTATTTTGAATTTCATTTTTGTTTTTTTTTTTTAATTCAAATAAATTTCATGTTGCATTAATTTTTTTAATGAAATTTTTTTTTACGTTAAATTTTTAAAATTATTTTTAATGTAGGTACTCGTAGGTACATATAACCCAAATAATTTTCAATTGCATTCAATTTGTTATTAATGCAAATCTTATTTAACTTCATATAGCTTATATTCAATTTTTTTATTCAAATTTTTTATGTTCTACTTGCATATTAGTGACAACATAAAAAAAAACAAATAAAATGCATTTCTAAAAAACCGATACCACAACATTTCACTAAATCACTATCATTATTTTAACATTCTCGAAGATGTCAGCACAACTCCGTCAACAGAAGGTGTCGTCCAAAGTTTTTGTTTTTTAACTTTGAACCCACTCATTTTTCTAGAACGTTTTTTTTTTCGCTTTTAATAAAAATGCATTCAACTGCTCTTTTCTCCATTTCTATAAATAGCGTGAAAAGTTAAAATAAAATTAAAAGGCAAAAACAAAACATGTCATTTTGATTATATAAAATTTAATTAAAACTTTTAAAACATCATACGGTCTTGCATTTAAAATATTTCTTAACTAAAGTAAAAAAAAAAAACAAAACACAGTTGAACAAAATAAAAAGCAAGACACATCGCTTGAATTTTTTTTTCAAGCAAAACAAGTAGAATCCATTAAAAAGCAACAAAGAATACTCATTATCATCAAGAAGTTAAGTTAGGAAGAAGAAAAAAAAAACAGAAAAAATTATTTTTGCACCTTTTTCATTTCTTTTTTTTTTTGCACCCTTATGTCCTTCGTAGTACCTACCAACGCTTTTCATTTATTTCCTTTGACGGTTTTTTTTTTTTCACTTCTTACTTGAAATTCCTTTCCATTAGATATTTTTTTATATTTTATTTCACTTTTTTTTCTTGATTTTAGGGAAAAAAATAAGACAAAAGAGTGACTTTTAGCTTTTTTCAAAGTATTTACGTCTTCGAGGATCCTTGACTGTCCATTTGCACTTTGAAAAGTACCTTTTTTTCTGGAAAAACAATCTAAAGTATAGGTACAGCAGAGATGATAGTTTGGGAAGGGTTTCTTTTTTTGTTTAACATTCAACTTAAACAAAAAAAAATCCCGTAAGCGACAGGAAGCAAGAATAAAAAAAATAAAAGCATGTTGTTGCCATTCACATTCATACAAAATGTGCGGGGAAAAACTCCTTACACATGATTCCAATAAGCGAACACACATTTCTAATCCAAATGTCCTCAAGCGTCATCATACAGTGACTTTTGCTACCAAAAAACATTCAGAAGGAACAAAAATAATCTCCCAAAAAAAAAACCCATTCAGCAGATGCAACGTAGAGACACTACTACGAGCCAAAAGTCACACAATTTTTTTTTGGTCAAAAAGAAAATAATAAATTAAAAAAAAAGGCCAACAAAAATATCAGCATCAAGCCGGAAGGAAAGACAGACGAGCTGAAATTTGGGTTACACAAAATGTCCTTCCCAGGGCAAACTAGACAATGGGTTTATATCCGAAATGCACAAAAAAATACCACACATAGATATAGAAACAATGAAAAAAAAAAAATCTAACAATTCTTTTCAAAATTGCCTCGGTTCAGTGAGTCAAGGACTAAAACACAAATTGCCAACTGACTACACTTGAGTGGGTGGTGTGTGGCGCGTGGTGCATGATGATGATGATGATGATTGTGATGGTAATGGTGGTTTGTTTTCCAGGCATTGAGCGTTATTTTTATGGAAAACTCAGTCATACCTGACAATAGCTATGGGCTATCTTTTTAAGCCTTAAATGATTGCACTAGACATAGACTAATGGAGTGTAGCAAGGGTTCTGAAGTTTTCCAATTTTTTTTTATTCATTTTAAGTGTCACATACATAATGTTTGTTATTATAGCTTTTAATAAAAAAAAAAAGACATCAAAGATAACGGTCAAATCTATATTTTGTGATAAATGTTAAAGATTATCTAGACTAAATTTGTTGATGTATGTAAATGTAATGATGAACTATTTTGAAAGGGGTATTCTCGAAAAAAGAAACCATTAAAGAAAACAGATTTTCCAGGTGCTTGTAATCCAAAATCAAAGATTTTGACCTAATTTTGATTTTTCTACTAGAAAAAAAAAATCATTTCAGCCCAGTCTTTCGCATAAAATCACTTTTAAGATTTTATGATTGGTACTGTAGCTTGTCATTAAAATATTAAATTTCGAAAGAGTCATTTTATTCTGTAAATCCAAAATTCTGTATTTCAAAATTCTGTACCTATTCCAAAATTCTAATCATTAAAATTCTGAAATAATTTTGAACAGGTTTTTTGCCACCATTGAAATATGTAAAATTTCAAAAAATACAAATTATAAAAAAAACTTTCAATAAATAACAAAAAAAATCAAAAAGTAACAAAAGAAAACGATAACAAAATAAATAACTATTTTCATGAAGATGGAGAATCTTGTATAACCTTCTCAAATACATAATTCTGCTTGACTTTAAGTACTTTTCGACTTTTCGGAAAGGTGGTCCTTAATATTTGATGGACAGTCATAAACCAACAAATATTACATTTTCGATTTGATGTTTTATTACCATGAAAAAAGTTTTTTTTAGGATAGTTTGATATTTTGCAACTGATAAGGCTTTCAATGTTTTTATATCAAAATTCTGTATTCCAAACTTCTGTAAATTATAAGAGAAAAATTGTTTTGATAATGAAAAGCGTGCGCCCTTTTTGATCAAAACAATTTTTGTTTTTATCATTCACAGAATATAAACGAGAATTCAAAAACAAACAAAAAAATTGAAAATTATTTTTTTTCCATAATTACTTTGAAGTTTCTAAAATAACCTTAAAAATGATGATAATCAATAATTACAGTTTCTTCCAAAAATTCAAAAAAAAAAAAATTCAAAAATTATCTTTTTTAAAATGTTTACTTAAAGGAAAAAAATCGACTAGGACACGAACTTAAAAAAAAACTGCTTAAAAAAATTAAAAATTATTTTTTTATTTAAATTTTTTCAGAAAAATTACAACAAAAATAATTATCTAACGCTGCATGAATTTTAAGTTTCTGAACCAAGCTCTAAAACGATAAAAGAAAATTTGAAAAAAAAATTAAAAATAAGAACGCGAACATTTTGTTTCGAAAAAATCGGTGAAAAATTTTTTTAGCATTCGTTGCACGTTCTTCCTTTGTTCTCTGAGAGGTTTTAAACTGAAATTTTAAAATAAAACATCAATAAACTTAAAATAAAATAAAAAACCCTCAAAACATCTCTTTGATAAGCTAAATTTTCTGAAATAGAACCTGAAGAGACATTATTTTGAAGGTAGCATTTCAATACAAGAATTTTGGCTCTCTCCTCACCAAATTTAAAGAACAGTGGAATTGAATTAAATTTCAATGGCTATCACTTACTTGTACTCAAAATATATAATTTATTACTTCCTTGAACCAAGAAAAACTAAAAAAAAATATATCTGCTGGGATTCAAATTTACTGTCTTTTTCGACAAATTAACATCCTGCATGGTCTCCCAAAGTAACCATTTTGACCAATTATTGTTATTATTACCCCAACCAGTCTTTTGCATATGAATGGCATTTGATATCCTTTTAAACTTTCCTAAAAGTAAGACTCAACAGGTTTTTCGTTCCTTTTGGAAATGGCTTAGAGCGTAAAGATATTATTTATTATGGCTACTAAGGGAATCGTAAATCTTGTTAAAAACAATTGCTTTATTCTTAAGGTTCCTCCTTTATTTCCTTCAATAAAAACATCAAGGTATACTCTTAATCATCATTTAAACTGCTTACAATAATAAAAGCAAACTAAATGAGTTTATAGAGATTTGAATTGAAAATAAAATATGGAAAGAAAATTCCATTCCAGAAAATGACTTTAATAGATTTTCATTAATTGTCATTATGAAACCTCATTTAAAAAAAAATTGACCATCAGCATTCAAAATCCTTTATCGCATTTATTTATTTTTATTTTTTTTTAATTTCGATAAATTAATTTAACTTTTGTTTGTGTCGATAACGATAATAATACAAAAAAAAATTAAAGTATAAAAAAAGAGCTTTTAGAGCAACAGCAAACACGACCGGAAAACCAAACAACAAAAAATATTTATACATACCTACTTATAAAATACACAATGGCTTCCGGTGATGATGAAAATGAAAAAGAATTTCATGATTGGAATTTTAACTTTAATATAAAATCTACAAGCAACCTACTCATAAAATATTACAGGATATTAAGCTCAACCCACCTCTCGACACGATTATTTTGAGGAACGTGATTCTAAGGGGGATCTATTAAAAATTGTATGGATGTCAAATGGACAGGGCATTGAGCGTTATTAAAAAACATATCATGTAATTTTAAATTATTTAGTTTTTGTTGAAGTATTTAGAAACATTCTAGAATTTTCAAAAAAAATCCCCTTACAATTAAAATAAAATAAAATAAAATAAAATAAAATAAAATAAAATAAAATAAAATAAAATAAAATAAAATAAAATAAAATAAAATAAAATAAAATAAAATAAAATAAAATAAAATAAAATAAAATAAAATAAAATAAAATAAAATAAAATTAAATAAAATAGAATAAAATAAAATAAAATAAAATAAAATAAAATAAAATAAAATAAAATAAAATAAAATAAAATAAAATAAAATAAAATAAAATAAAATAAAATAAAATAAAATAAAATAAAATAAAATAAAATAAAATAAAATAAAATAAAATAAAATAAAATAAAATAAAATAAAATAAAATAAAATAAAATAAAATAAAATAAAATAAAATAAAATAAAATAAAATAAAATAAAATTAAATAAAATAGAATAAAATAAAATAAAATAAAATAAAATAAAATAAAATAAAATAAAATAAAATAAAATAAAATAAAATAAAATAAAATAAAATAAAATAAAATAAAATAAAATAAAATAAAATAAAATAAAATAAAATAAAATAAAATAAAATAAAATAAAATAAAATTAAATTAAATAAAATAGAATAGAATAAAATAAAATAAAATAAAATAAAATAAAATAAAATAAAATAAAATAAAATAAAATAAAATAAAATAAAATAAAATAAAATAAAATAAAATAAAATAAAATAAAATAAAATAAAATAAAATAAAGTAGGTAGTTTCTTCACATCAAATTTTTAAGAAATTCAAAAATGACGAAAATATATTTCTTTGTCATTTTATCAATATTTTTGAGGTTATGAAAAAAAGTAAGTACAGAAATAAAAGTTGTAGATCTGACAATTTTAATTTAAAACTTAATTTTTTTTTGATAGGAGATTTTTCTGGCAATTTTCAATTTCTAATTAATTTGCCGCAATTTTTCGTGGTAAATCCTTTTTTAAAAATTAATTTTAACAAATCTATTTGGAAAATTTTTTTTCATCGTGACCAATTTGAAATTTTTTTAAAATTTTTATTTCGATATTCTGCATCAAGCATTTGTTTTGTTTGAAATTTTTTTAATAATTACAAATATTAATTCAAAGTATTAAATGTATTAAAATTCCGTTTTACACCAAATTTCAGAAATATGTGTGCAGACGTTTTTGACATATGTATGTACTATATATGTATGTACATAGTTAATTTGTTTTAAAATTTAGTTATTTTAAAATTAATTTGATAACTAACACTAAATTATGTGAAAATCTTTGGCACTAAAAATTACACATTTTTTTTACTTTTTTCTTCCATATTCAAAAACTGAGCTCTGAAATTTATTGATTTTTTTGTTTAAATTTTCTTACAATTTTTATTTAATTCATTTGCCTCCTTTTCGCAAACATTCCTTAAATTTTTTCATTAAATTTACTTATCTCCGTAAACAACACCAACTTCCACAACAAAACAAAACAATAATAACATCAAAAACCATTTCCTATTTATGTATTCAAAAATTTTATCAATTTCAAATCTACAAGTAGCTAATCAATTTATCCCTCTCTCGCTTTGTTTTTGTTGGTCAAAGGACGACAAAAAAAAAAGAACATTATTCTCGCTATGAGCTCTTGGCATCATCGCGCGACGACGCGTCAGTCGCTTAGTACCCAACCAAAAATAACATCCTTAGTTTCTTGCGATAAATAAGCGCGTCCAATTATTTTGTAAATGGAATTCGATTGTCTGTGCCATTGAAAGTTAATTTTGCAATTTTGGTGATAAATTTCCAAATTTATAAATAATTGACAGAAAACATCGTTCCGTTCAAAAAACGGTACCAGAGTATCACGATGGAAGTAAAAAAGTATGCGGGAACAAGCATAGCAAAAGGAGAATGAACCCCAGAATGATGAAGTATCTAAATATCTACGACTTATGTACGATTATTTTTGCAATGTTTGGTAGGTATAGACTTTCAATGTTTTCGTTGTGTTCTTCATCATTTTATATAAAATGATAAATTGCGTCCAAAGGAATTATGTAAATTGGCATAAAGCTGTCGAATTTAGTTCCAGTTTATTTTTTCCTTTTTCATTGTTGTTGGGATTGGTACAAAGCTACAAAATATTACTCCCTATGCTTTAACCAACAACCAACATCATCATAAACTTTTATATCAATTTTAAATTGTTTTAAAATCATGAATCGTTGAGTGAATATTGAGCAGTAGTTTCCCCAGAGATGCAAATTTTATTTTTTTTTTGGGCTTGCTTTTTGACGGGAGGCAATAATTCTTGATTTTATATAATATACAATTTTTTTTGGTTATGGATTAACGGAAGTCTATATAAATAACAGCTAAAGCGATAATCCTTAAAAGGAAAAATTGTTCTTATCAGGATGTTTGGCTGCTTTGGTGGATTTAACAAGGGAAAGATGTTTTTTGTTTTGTTGGGCTCTTGGTTTGGTTTTATTTTAAATTTTTTTTTTTATAGATTTTGTATTTTTCGGGAGTGAAGTGAAAGTTGGATTTTGTTTCATTGGCATCATCACAGGAAGTTATGACAGATCCTATTTTGTGAATTTTAATGGCTAATAGTCAAAAAGTTTTGTTGTTAATTTTGGAGTTCCACAGGGCAGCCATTTGGGACCAGTTCTTTTTATATTATTTATAAATGATCTTTCATCAATTTTAAAGTATTCAAAACGCCTGATGATATTAATATTTTTAAAACAATTTCTATTAATAGTGACTGCGAAAAGCTTCAAATTGATCTGAATGCTTTCTACAATTGGTGTGCACGAAATTATTTGTTGGTTAATATCGACAAGAAGTTTAAAATTATAAATTTCACAAGAAAATTGTCTGTTTTGTCTTTTGAATATTGTTTCAATGGTGTAAATCTGTTGAATGTAAGTGAGGTAGTGAGGGTTTGATAAAAAGCTCGAATTCACAAAACATATTAATGCGACTTGTAATAAGGCTAAGTCAATATTAAGTTGGATAAAAAGAGAAACACGTCAGTTTTCTGACCTTTATGTCATTAGGTAAACAACTGTTTACCTCATTCGTCAGGCCAATTATAGAGTATGCTTTAAATAATATGTTCAATTTATATTACAATAATCACAATTTATTAATTAATTTTTCTAACATAACAAACACTGGTTTTAAACAAATATTTTATCTATATAAATAAAAATGTAAATGTTCGTTTGTTCCTAACCGCTAATCTCCGAAAGTTCTTCACCAATGGCTTTGAAATTTTGACACAACATTGCTTTCGAATACGGTAATGTTTATATATACTTAAAACAAAAAAAACTATGGTGTACGTTGGGCATAAAAAAATAACACTCACTAAGAACTATATTTATCAAAAAATCTACATAATATATGTATACATAAATAAAAAAAATTCAGTTCGGTTGTCACAAAAAATTAAATTAACAAATTTATTCAAATTCAATTCTTTAAGGAAAGGTACACAAGATACAAAAAAAAAAAAAAAAATTGTGTACCACATTGTTGAAAGGTAGGTACGGTTTATTACTGCTTACTTCGTTACATTACATTCATTCATGTTAATTTTGGTTTTTTCAAGACTTTGAAAAAAAAAAGATTTGGAAGAACCAATTTCGTTACGTACAATGACATGACACATATAAGGTGAAAGGTGACAGATAAAAGTTGAAAGGTGACAGTGCGTCCATCGCTTACCAGAATTTATAAACTTAGCACTATAGGTACTGAATCGAAAAAAAAAATTGATAAAAGTTTCGTAAGTATACAATAAAAATAAGTTTATTCAAAAGCGACCAAAATCAAATCAAAATCGAAGCTCCAGAATCTCATGAAGAGAAAATAAAAACAATCTTCTGAAGATGAAGACATGGGCATCGCTAGATTCATGACTGACACTCAACCTGGGGCAAAGGTCGGTCCTGTCCAGATCTTAAAAACTCCATTCTTCATACGAACAATCAAAGAAATCTTCGACGAAACTGGTTCCAGAAGAAGAAAAGAAACGAAGATGACTGCGAACAAGTTGTATTTTAATTGCGATGAAACCGAGTACGACTTCAGAATGTGTCCGAAGCCTCCAAACAATATAAAAAATTAACAAAGCCAAGAACAGCGTTTTGTGCATTTACACCCGGGCCAGGTCAGCAAGTAAACTGATAGAGGCGTTAGACAGTCAAAATTTAGAACTTCCATTCTTCTTTTTTATGAGCGTACTGGAATATCCACCGGGGTTGTAAGAGGATGCCAGGGTAGTCTATTCTGGGATATCGCTTTTCAATTTTGAGGTATACATAAATTTCTAATACATATATCAAATTTAAATAAATTCTAGAACTTTAAAATTTTGAGGTCTTACAGTAACTGTGCACAAACGGAGTTCCTTAGTTTAAGATATTTAGGATGATTTTTTATCAATTTTTTAGGAAGCCTAAAGTTGATTGCCCGAGCGAAGCCGGGGTTGGCCCGCTAGTAATTTATAAATATTATGATGAAATATTGTGCGCTAGAAATTTAGCTTGATTCAAATAAATAAATAACTTGTGAAAAACGAGAAGCTGTACAAAAAGTGTTATTTAAAGAATATAGATTATTAAAAATTAAACATGAACATAATTTTAATATAAGCAAAAGCAGCATACACGCACAACACTGAATTACGATGATGGACTGATAGGTGGTCAAATTTCCATCACTTGCTTGTCCCGACAAATATTTTTTTTGATATTTTTTTTTAAACAGAGCTTTTTCTTTGGCAAATACTTTTTTGTCGATTTTTTAAACCAAAGTCCAAGTCAACCATTTTTTAACCATTTTATTTTTCTGGACGAATATTTTTTCGACAAAAATTTTTTGACCAATTTTTATCCAATTTTTTTCATGAGTTTTTTAAACATTTTTTACGTACTTAATTCTTTTTCGGTATTTTTTTTTTTGAAATTTTTTATTAAGAACACAAATTTTTGGATGAAATTTTTTTATACTATTTTTTTAAGTACTAAAATACATTTCTGTTTGAAAATTCTTTGCAAATCGCAAAATAATAAAATTAAAATGTTCATTATGGCGCCTGCTTGCCGACTGAACAATGAACATACCCTATATGAAGAGAGTTGCATGAACGGGGCAGTGCCCCCAAAAAGTGAGTTTACCGTAAAAAAAATGACACTGACATCTTAGGTGCTCTGCAACCAAATACTTGCGCAGTTCGAGTCCGGAAGCAAACTTGAACTTGATGGGTCCCTTGTTTTTCAAAATTGTGGAACTAATAAAAGCAAATTTTCGAAAATTTTAAATAAAACTTGTTCTCAATATTTGTATAATTTTGTAAGGTTCAGTATTTTAAGCTGAATTTCGAAAAAAAAAATAAATTTATAAAAGCTGAATCTTGAAAAACAAGTCTGACCTAGGGATAATTTCAACCCCAACAGGTTCGATTGCCAATAACAATGAGAGGTTTTTCAGGTTATCTACTACCGTTAATTTCCTTAAAAACTGCTCAACAAACAATTGTCAAAGAAAAGAGAAAAAAATTATCGAAAAAAAAATTCTTCTAAAATCAAAATAGTAAAAAGAATTATTTGAAAAAATTGGTCAAAAAATGTCAAAAAAAATTGTCAAGTAAGTTGAAAACGCTTATTAAAATTTGGTCAACATTAATCTTAAAAATAAAGTTTTGTATTATTGTTGAAAAAAGGACATTTTTTGAACTGCTTACATTCCATCTGTCCATAATGCAATCAGTGTTAAGTGTTAAATTTATTTATTATTTACAAGCTCGCAACCCCCACTAGATCAAGGCTGGATCTGCCATTGCTCTTAGTTTGAGCCTTAAATTATTTTTATTATGTGCCTTAACCTTAAACCTAATTAAATACAACAGCACTTTAATAAGCAAGCCTCTTGACCTAATTGTTTTAAACCCTATCATTCAACAAATCGAATTCATGTGATAACCCTTGTTAAGCTATCAATCCATAACCTCCCGTAACTATTTTTATGTGTTTGAAACTTGAAACCATAGCTTTTCATACCTACCAACAATAACTCAACACAATCAATATTATATTCTATGATAAAAGTAAATTAAATGTTGAATAAATATTGACCTGACACAAAGGAAAAAAAAATCGTGTGGCAACAATCGAAGGGAGATTATACAAAAGATATTTTTACCCCCCCCCCCCCCCATCCACATAGAAACCACTCCCCAACAATTTATGTAAACATTTGTGACATTTTTCATTTCATTTCTTTTTCTTTTCTATGTTTAATTTTTTTTTTTAAAGGAAATTCTGTTTACACTTAGAACCGTGGGTGGATGGATGGAGTCTTGGTCTAGAAAGACGTCGAAAAATTTGTCTTCAAAAGACATGACATTGGGGGTGTCTGGCGATATAGGAGTGTCCATTCTGTTTACATTTTTATATAAATAACATATACATACATAATTCTACAATTGCTGTCATTCTCAATAAAAATTGATGGTTTCGAGGGAAACTCTCTGTGCTCTGTGCATACAAGTGTCTAGGAAATTGTGTTTGCACACAATTTCAAAGTAAAAAATTACCAATTAAATGTATGACCATTGGAGTAGTACCTAAATATTTGCTGAGATATGCACCCCTACAAAAATTCATAGAAAGTTATATAAAAAAAAAAACAAATAAAATAAAGGAGCAGGTCCTATCTTAAAGAGCTTTAAGAAAAACTAAAACTTAAAAAAATAAGAAGAAAAGGGAAAGAGAAAAATATAAAAATGCATACAATTTTTTATTTGATCATGACTGAAGATGCCCTCGAAAAAAATTTTTAAAAAATTAAAAATACAATAGAGCGGTTTGTATAAATAAATTTTCTTAATTAAATTTAGAAGAAAAATTTTCCATAACTTCCTCTTGAGTTAGTTATTATAATATTTTTTTTTTTAATTAAAATACTATACTCAATACTTAAGGCTATAAAAATAATAAAGCACCAGGTTATGATCGCGTGCCGTATGAATTTTTTTTTTTTTTTTAAATCGATCGACTTATCGGAATTTTCAATAAAAATCTGAATACAGGTGTGGTTGAGACTTCTTTAAAAGGTCACTTATATCCCCCATACATAAAAAAAGGTGACCCGAACCGTGCAAAAATTACAAAATTACACCTACATCCAACATCCCGTTACCCCGTACACGCCCCTTTGCCTAACGGTATTCTTTTCAAAGCCATAACGTTTCCCACCATTTTTGCTTATCAGCAAAACACATCCAATATCCCGTTACCCCTTACACGCCTCTTTACCTAACGGAATTTATTCCAAAGCCATAACGCTTTCCCACCATTTTTGCTCATCTAGCAAAACATATATTAAACGGAAACACCCCCTTTCCCCACTAAGCCTACGAATAAATATAAATTAATATTCATATTTCAATTGACGCAAATGAAATATGAATCCTTTGAAAACAACTGCATTCCATTCTCGTGGGAATCAGTTTCAACCTAATATATTCCGATACCTGGTGGAAGAATTCATGATAGATTTTAAGTTAGTCTTAATCAAACAAGCGATCGAAAAAGGTGCAGCCTTGCTGAAGACAGCGGCCTTTTCGTTAGCAAATAATAAAAATAATTGTAATTAGAAATTAATAAAATAATAATAATAATAAATAAAGAAAAAAATATAAAAAGAAAACTTATGTTTTTTTTTTAAACTCAACCGTGAGACAAATAACGTAATTCTGGTGTGCTTCTAAAAAGGTTGCAAAGCTTGGAAAGTCAAACCAACATCCTGAATGAGTACCAAGCAGGTTTCAGAGAAGGTTACATCAAAAATTCCTTAATGTTTTGAAGGATCTCTACTAAGATACAAGAAGCGCGGTCTGGGACAGTACAAGACTATCAGACTGGTTCAAAAATGAAATGGGAGTGAAGCAGGGATGCCTATTGAGTCCTTTTCTGTTTGCACTTTTCGTAAACGACATACACGACTTTATTGGAGGAGGCATTTTATTAGAAGGCCATATTATTCGTTCACTCCTTTATGCGGATGATATAGTTATTTTTGCGGAAACGCCACAGGATCTTAAAAGTATGATAAACAGAATGGAGGAATATTGTAAAAATTGGAACCTAGTCATCAACCTGGATAAATCAAAAATAATAATATTTAGAAAAAGTGGAGGCAGGAGAAGCAGTGCAGAAAAATGGGAGTTGGGAGATACGACGATTGAGGTTGTCAACAAATATAAATATGTAGGAGTTTGGCTGACACCAGGACTGTGCTTGAAGGAACAACTGAAAGACAGGGCGCAACAGGCTAAAATGAGCTTGAATCTTACTGGGCATAGTTTTATTATGAAAAAAGAAGTTGACATACCAACTAAAGTGGAACTGTTCAATGCTGTAGCGAGATCGATTTTGGGATATGGAGCACAAGTTTGGGGACATCAACAATTTGATGAGTTAAAGAAAGTGCAACGATACTTTCTTAAAAAAGTAATAGGTCTCCCACAGACAACCCCGAACTACATGCTGACTCTGGAATGTAAAATGGTGCCACTTTTTGTATTTACCATGAAATGTCAATCATGATGAACATAAAGAAAGTTTTAACAACCTACCATGAAAATCGATTGCCTCAAATTTTAGCGAAAATGGTAATACGGAAAAATATTAATTGGTGTAATACTTGGATGGAATTTGACAGCTTGCAAGGGATGGATTCTGAAGATCCTGTAAGAACAAAATTCTTACAAAAGGCCCGGGATGTTTCTATACAGATTTCAAACCAACACTTGGAAATAACACAAGAAAGGGCGAGAAACTCTACATCACATGGACTTTATATTAATTTAAATTATGAAGAAGGAAGCAGATATATGCAAGAGCTTCAAAATCTAACCGATATAAGATGGATTTTTAAGGCTAGAGGAGGTCTTATACTTTTGAATGGAACATTTTCGGGAAATGACGTAAATAACGGATGTTCTATGTGTAATCTTGAAGAAGAAGAAACATTACAACACTTTATCGGTATATGCCCCGTCTTAAGAGAAGTACGTGTCCAATGTTTTGGAATGAGGACTCTGAACGTAGAAAATATTATAGCGGTTCTGAATGGTGAAGGATGGAATCAGCTGTTAAAATACTTACCCCCAGCAATTAAATATCGTGCCGAACTTATAAGGGAATTTAACGGATAGTATAAGGATCATTAGATAAACGCTCAACACATTAACATAAAAGTAGATAGTAGATGGTATGAACATCAATGTATGGTAGATGGTATCAAATACAAAAAAAAAAATATTGAAAAAATAATACATTAAGAACAACACTGAACTAGAAAAAAGGATAAGATTATTAGATCGCAACAGGATATTACAGAATTTATTATTATAATTATATTGTTAACAATAGCAAAAAAGGCACATAAGCCATTTGCTAAGTAAAAAGGGCCCATATGCTGACATGAATCATTGCCTATGTGTCTTTTTTGCTTAGTATCTTAGAACTTCATTGGTTCATACGCCCTTTTACCCATAGGCTAGGTTAGGTTGAAGTGGCTGTCAGTATGATCCGACACACTTAGGCCAGGATTGGCCCATTGTGATACCACATGAATCTAGAGATTTTCCCCTCTAATCGTTGAACCATTTGGAGCTTCTTATGAAGCGTGAGAGACTGTTAATGTTTATGTTAGCAAGATCGCTAGGGTCGGTGAAAAAGTAATCTCTCAAATGAACCCTTCGTCTTTGGGATAGAGCAGGGCATGTGCAGAGAACTTTTACCCATAACACACTAGGATTATAAAAAAAAATTATTTTATGTTTGTTAGGTTTTAGTTTTATACCAAGAATAAATATAATTTTGTTGTTAGAAAAGTTGATAAATGTTTTTCAATTTATTTAATTCCGCTTCAAAAAAAAAAAATTAAAGCAATTTTTTAGGTATCTAAACTATGCCAAAAAATCGCATCTCCATTTCTTATGTGTTTACTAAGCAAAAAGGGCGTAAATCCATTTTATCTTACAAATAACCAAAATAACTTAAATTCATTATTACCAAAAAATAACATAGTTTTTTTTATTAACAAATCATTTTTTAAATTAAAAAAAAAAAAATATTTAAAGTTGCGAAAACCAAAAACACTAAAATGCATTTATCTCAAAACTACAAAAATGGAGATACGGCCTTTTGGTTTATGACGGCAGTATACTGAACCGAAGTCGCTTAGCGCTGCCTAGTGCAAGCACGTCTCGGTCATAAAGAAGTTGCCGATCGACAGTTCTACGGCCGAAGTGGTAGATTAACGGAATCTCCTCTCTATCTTGAACCAGCCCTTGACTAAAAAAAAAAAAAAAAAAAAATCTGATAAGAAACCCAAGTTTTTAGGCCGAAAGGCATTATAGCTTTTAAGAAGTTATTAAGTGTAAGTTAGAGCTAGTATGATTTATATAAAAATGCATTAATACAACAAAAAAAAATTGGTTAATATAACAGTTTCAATTTTGCCGTGCTATGTTTTCTTTGATTTTTTCCTGATTTGATATTTTTTTTGATTTCTGTTCACAGTGACTGTTATTTTAATTTTTTGTAAGACAAATTTTTGTAGGTTGGTCAAAACTGAGTAATTTCTCTTCGGATGCCTGTATTTTCAAAGCTAATCGTTTTCACTATCTACTAGACAGATATTTTGAAAAAATGGTTTCTCAAATTGCAGCTTAGTCAAACCTGTGTAAAATCAATTTGGCCAATACTTTTTGAATTTTGTAAATCATCATTTGCAAATAAATCAATGATTTTCATTCCATCCCGACACTAACTTGTCATGTAAGAACTTTACCTGTTCTCTACCTCCACAAAGTTAAAAAAAATCCTGTTACTTTTCCAACACAGAACATTGCACTCAAAATGTTCTTTTTCTTACGAAACTGCCAAATTAGTACAAAAACCGATGCATGGAGTGCTGCAAATGTGTGCAGTGCAGTTCATGTTATACCCAAAAGATCCTTCGAATTTTGTGTTTAACTTTTTTTTCAATGTAAAAAATGTAACTATATTTTTTTGTATGCTTCTTGGTACTCAAATATGGTTTTTATGCGAATACAAAATATCCGTCTTTCATCTTTCAAAAGACGTCTAGGGTTTAGTAAGGTATACAAGTAGATGCTTTTTACCTGCACGTAGTCGACGACGCTCTGACAGTGGGGTGAAGTGCACGGCGGCGTCACGACAACGAGCATCGAGCGACGACGATGGTATTACTCTATAAGGACTTTTTTTCTTTGCACATTTACCTTCTCATGTATGAGCTATAAATAAAGTGTGTTGCACTATTCTGGCAACCTTGTGATGAATGCTGGATTCAAAAATATATACATTCAGCTCTCATTACATGATGATGGGAGGGAGAAATCTCGACAGGTGCAATGAGTCTAGAGAAAATGTATGTATTTATATTTTTGATATTTTGAGATTTTGTTTCTTTTCTTTTATTCTTTCGACAAGTTGTATGCTGTAATGTAAATGTCCTTGATTTTTTTTTTCTTTGGAATTATTTATAACGAGAAGAGCAATTATGTTCGTTCAAAAAAAAGTTCAACTTTGATTGAATGGAATAGAGAAATTGGAGTATGGGCACTGTGGCGTATACTTAACCTTTTTTTATCTCTTTTAGTGTTCCAGCTCGTTTTGATGAATAGTTCCAATTATTTCTATATCATTTTGGATTCTAATAAGGGAAATCCTTATTCCCATCATTTTTGTTTAAAAGAAAAAAAAAAATAGCTATTTTGTCCTTTGAGCCGGATAAAGCATGTAAAGAAGTCATTTAAATTTTTTAACCCGAAAATTGCCCTTGTTGCACTTGTCCATTCACATCTCTTATCAAAAGGATTCATCAAAACTATAAGCAGCCACCATCATATTCTTGGTGACAAATATTCAATGCATATGACAACCGTTTTCATGCAAAACTGACATTTCAAAATCCAAAATTATATTACAGCGAGAGATATGGAGATTGCTTTTTGCTTTGAGTTGAGCATAAAGCACCACATTCATCGTATTATATACATTTATCCTTTATACATTACAAATATTACATATATATATTACAAAGTCAAAGATTAGGAGATAACCATTGTGATAGTGACAATAAGCTGCGAACAGAACACGTCTCCACACAGCCAGCGAAACAAAAGGGAATCCATTTCAATGCGCACAACAAGGAGTAATCTGATTGCGAGTCAATGCGAAACAATGGCTGTCCAATATTATAATAATATAGAGAAGTACAGTTACATAAGGAGTGAGAGTTGGTGGGGGAAAAGTCTTTTCTTTCTTGTTATCCGATTAGGAATCACCAGACATAAAATAAAATGAAATAAAAAAATAAAATTGAATTGAAAATTAAATCGCAAAGAAAATCTCAATTTCAATGGCTTCCAATTTTATACTCTATTTTAAGAAGATAAGAAGCTAATGTATAGGGATAAATTATGCATTAGAAAATGTTTTTTTACTCAAAGGATATAATATTATGATCTGAGGATTAAGGCAAAATATGGAGACAAAAAAAAATGCCCCAAGATTATGGATGAATATGGAGGTTTATTTATTATTGTAAATGTTTAAAGTTTTAAGAATTTTTTTTAAAGATTTTTAAGATTATTAAAATTTTTAAATCATCAAATTAAAAGAAATTTACTAATAACCAAATAATAAATAAATTTTGATTTCTTCAATTCTTTATTGTTTTCTAGTAGTAATATTAGTTTTGATTTCGTGACGGAACATGGAAAACCTTAATCTGTTAAATTCATCCTGAGCCATTTGGGGTAAGGCCGATCGAAAGAGTGTCGATTTTGATTGATTTCTCGGGGTTGCTGAATCTGGATTTTTTTATTTCCTTGGCACATTAAACCACATTGAAAAAATGCAAAAATAATTTTTCCCAAAAAAAAATAAATTTTTAAAGTTTTGTCTTAAAACTGGAAAAACAAACATCCAAACATTCTTTTGAAAATTTTTTTTGACGGTTTTTTTGTGACCAAATTATTTGACATGATCTGTGAGTTAGAAAGAAGCCGAGAGCGAGTTCCGCACCAGGCGCGGAAGTTCTACCAATCCATCCGAAACATGACGCAGTACACACCACGCTGCACTTACTGCAAGGACGGAGAGGGAAATCTGATCACCGATCCCCAAAGCATACTGGAGCGATGGGAAGTGTACTTTAATGAATTGCTAAATGGTCAGCTGACTGCAGAAGTAGAGGCTCCACTACTTCAAGAAGAATACCCTATGTTACCGCCACCAAGCATAGAAGAGGTTGAGAAGGCTATAGCCCGGCTTAAGAAAAACAAAGCCCCGGGAGCCGATGGCATACCAGCAGAACTATTCCACCACGACGGGCCAGCCTTACGTCAAGCAATTCATGATATTCTAGTGCACGTATGGGAGCAGGAAGAAATACCAGAAGACTGGCGAAAAGGTATAATTTGCCCCATACATAAGAAAGCAGATGTCACAACGTGCAGCAATTATAGAGGTATCACGTTGTTGAGTACCGCCTATAAGATACTCTCCTCTATCCTACAAGAACGGATAGCCCCATACGCTAAAACCATAATCGGCCAATATCAGTGTGGTTTTATTCCAGGCAAATCAACAACTTTACCCATAGGCAGGCGATGGAAAAATGTCTAGAATTTAACATTCCAACATACCATCTGTTTATAGACCGCCTATGATAGCATAGCCAGGGTAGAACTTTATAAAGCCATGAGAGAATTCGGCATCCCAAATAAATTGACACGACTTTATAGGTTGACCATGACCAACGTAACAAGCCAAGTAAAAATAGCCGGATTGCTATCCAGACCAATCAACATCTTTAATGGACTCTCCTCCTCTCAACCTGGCGTTGGAGAAAGCAATCCGTGACTCTGGCACGGCAACAAGAGGGATCATCGTCAACAGGTCCAGCCAGATACTGGCTTACGCAGACGACATTGACATCATCGGAAGAACCGAACAAGCTGTACACGATTCCTTCATCCAGATCGAGCAGGCGGCACAAAATCTGGGGCTGCACATTAGTGAAGGTAAAACAAAGTACATTGTGGCGTCGAATGCGAGAAGAACAGTTGGTCAAACAATCAAGGTAGCGGAGCACGAATTTGAAGTGGTGCAATCCTTCAAATACCTTGGGTCAATAGTAGCAGTCGATAATAATTTAGAAGAAGAACGGCTCAAGACCGGGATAGGTGGAGAGCCTTGTTGAAGGAGGCCAGGACCGGACCCCGGTTGTCGAGCCGATGATGATGATGATGATTTTTTGTGATCAAATTATTTCTTTTCACAATTTTTCACTAAGAACTTTTTTGATTATTTTTTGAACCTATTTTTTTTTCTCGAAAAATTTGTTCTTTCTAACATTTCAAATTATGTTTTGACGTTTTACCAATTTTTTAAAGTATTAAAATATAGATGCAAAAATATACAACCTGGTTGGTGGATATCAGTTCCACCTAAAAGTTAGGCGCAAAGATCATTAATCTATACTGCAGTTTCACTTTGCTGAGAAGTTTTTGTTGTATTTATTTGTAATCCTCAAATGTTTTTAATGCAGAGAATTATTGAAATGTTTTTTATTATATTACTTATTCTTTTTAAATAAAAATATCTTTTTAATATTTTAATTAATATTTTACTTATATCCGTTTGAAAATTCCTTGCAACCTTCAAAATACTTTTAATCAAATAGAAATGTTATTAACAATCGCCCGCCTATCTACCGATTATAACAGAAAATAAAAAAAATTAAATTTAAATGCGAGGTAGGACAAAAAATATTTTAAATAAGTCAAGCCAAGTGCAATTAATTTTAAAAAATGTTCGATGATTATCCTACTTAACAAAATATTTTCTGAGTTATTAAAAAATATAAAAATAGAATTAAATAAATTAAAAAAGGCAATGCCAACTTTTATGAATTTAAATAGCTAGCTAGCATTATTTGGAAAAGGTCATTCACAAATAAATCATTTAACGCCCAAACAGCTTTAATTAATTATAATTGTTCATAAAATGTTAAGTGAAGTGTATGGCTAAATGGTCATTTTATAATTTATAAATTTGAATGTAAATGAGTTGGATTTTTGATGTTTAACAAAATACGAGTACATATAAATTTATGCTGATATTGGGCAGCTATGTCAGATTACTAAGCTATTTACCCATGACTACATTTATGTACATACAAAAAAGAGGTTTTCAAAATGAGAAAAAAAAATAAAAATTAATTTTTAGGTTAAGTGCTTTTTTGTTTTTCTTATTTAATTTAAAATGGTATTGTTGAATATTTAGTATTAAATCAAGAACTGATTTTTAAATCTTTAATATTGCATACAAATGTTATTGATTGATTCAGACATAGCAATGGCCCGAAAACATCATCTGATGACAAGATTACGTACAGCCAGGGCCGGCCCTACCATATGTGCAAGATGTGCAAATGCACAGGGCGCAGAGCTACTCACAAGAAAACTGCATTCATATGTTTTTATTCTTTTTATATTAACTTGCTTTATTTCTTTTTTTTTTATTTTTTTTTACTATGTCACTATCAAATAATTTCTAAACATGCGAATTAAACCATTTTATAATAAAATAAATTAACCATTTTTATTAATTTGGCAAAAAAAAAAATCCTTCGCATAAGTAGGTACCAAAATCAACGCCAAGAATAAATTATTTCAAACAAAAAAGATTCGAACTTTCTCCATACGTGCAAAATTTTTATTTGCCCGTTTCACTCGAAAATCCCCATACAAATAAATACACTAATTTTTATTTCCCACACAATCGTTTGAGTAGAAATGTGCAAATTTCAGATTTGCACATATGGGAATTCACTCAACCAAAATTTTTGATAGAAAAATGAACTCAATCGTTGATTTTTGTTTCAAATGAATGTATCCCACAATAAGCAGTGCGACCGAAGTAGACTGTGCAGATCTAAATCCTGCACACAAGCAAAATCTTATGCGCTCAACTCTTTCAAAGGAAATGAATGTGGGTGGTTTTTTTTTACTGTCAAACACGATTTTCTCTTTTTGTCTCTCTTGGCAAAAGCCAAGTTTTGCACAGGGCGCTAGTTTGGGCTGGGTCGGCCCTGCCCAAGAAATCACCAAAATGCTTAAGTTTAGGTATAAGACTAAAGGCTCCACCAGTCCGCCTAAAACTAGAGTACCACCTTTCTTAAGGATTGAGTACAAGCAGTAACATGGAACCCACCTTCATCTGGTATTGAAAGTGGATTGGTCTCATGAAACCATAGTCCTTGGCTAGCCGATGAAACTTGGGCAAAGATCGAAAAAAGGAAACAGTTCAAAACTCGTACCGTCAACTACTCCAGCACCGAGGAGACGAGTAATTTAGTTTCGGATTCTTTGTATTAATAAAAAATATATTTTTTTGATCGCATAGGATTACAATCAACATCTTAATGAAAAACATTTAGTTATGTATTTTAAGTTTAAAATTACTAGCCGATTCAGGTCTCAAAATTCGAGTGCCAATTTATTTATTTAAGGGGGACATTCCATGTGACAGCCTGATTTTTTTTCTACTAGCAGTAAAAGGATAGGGCTTTAAGTTTATTATCATTTTATAATACAACATTTTGACAGTATAAATATAAATTATAAGTTAAAACTATTGTGTAGAACAAGAGTTACAGTGTTCTGAACAATCTCGCTTCGAAAAAATAGACTCGCACTTGATTGGCTTATCTGACACAAACAATTTGCGGCGTTTTAATCTTTTGGCCTAAATGGACGAAATGAATTATTATCAAATGAATATACCAAAAGTTGGAGTTTCGTTTACATGTGTTAAGTGTACTGTACAAATTTCAATTCATTCGGTCAAGCCATTTTTGAGATGCGATGTAGGAAAGTTTTAAAACACACAGTTTTGAGAAAAACGCGTTTTAAGTTTCCCACTGCCAACTCAGCGCTCTGAATAGTTCATTTCATTTCCTAATTGCTGTATATTTAAAACAACTTCAAATTTTTAAAAATCACTTTACTACCGTTATTCTGAAAAAAAAATCGGTTTTTTGAGTTTATCGTATGGGATTCTTAAATAAAATGAATGGTACTAAGCACTCAATGGTGGAGTCCAAAGGAACACAGTTAATGGTAAACAAACTTTCAAACCCATACAGATTTTGGATATCTACTTTTGCAAATTTTTTTTCAATTCATGTCATAGTCCTTTAGCTGTTGTTATGGTTGTCGAACCCACGTCAGCGTCGCCGGAGTGACGTCAACCTGTAAATTTGTGTTACATTTTTAAACCTCACTCTCACCATTTTTTCATAACCTCAAAAATATAAAATTCAATTTATTTTTTGTCAAACAAAGATTAACATAAATGAAAGTGTTCCGAAAATGAGGTAGCTTGAGCCCATGAACACATTCAGCCATGGAAATTTAAATTTGTACGGTGAATCTTAGAATGCAGAAGTAGATTTAGCTCTTAATCTCGAAAAAGGGGATTTAGGTGTAGATGAAAACGTAGTAATAATTCTTTCTGTGAGAACTAAAATAAATTTTAAGGAATTTAAGCAGACACAAAATTCACTTAGCTGATACACATTGTAATCAAATGCAGTCGTCGTTGCTTGAAAATGACCGATTGTCGCTAGTGTATGTGTGTAATCTTTCTCAGTTTTTGCAAGGAGTGCCAATTGCATAATGTTTCAAAATTTTATTGTAAGAAAAACATATGTCTAAAATTTATATTGGTAATTTTTTTTTCATTTAGCGAGGTTCACATTCAACAACATGTTCATCAACTTCTATCGTGTTGGCGGCTTTGTGTAATGTGAACATCACTGTGAACCCACCTTAATGTTTCTGGTTCCAGCTTTTGTTTTGAGTTTTCGCTGAATGCGTTCATATTCTGGATTTGACATTTTAAGTGTCAGACGATTTCTTTGTTGTTGCGTTTGCCGTTTCATTATTATGATTTATTAAATATTTAAGTGTAAGATCCTTTACCACTGCTGCAGGGAAATCTTCGGCTATACGTAGAATGACTAAACTAAGAACTGATATTAACATGATCGATAAAACTCTTATATTTAATAATGATAAAGTGTTTATTCCGCAAATCTATATTTGACTGAAGATCGTTTGCCTTGAAGAGACACTAAACGCTGAATAAGCAGGATTCCTGAGTGGACAATATTTACACCTTTTGGTTCCAGAGGTTCCCGGAATCCAAAGTAGAGTGAGAGAAGGTTGTATACTGTCACCAATACTGTTACTGTTATTGATCAGTGGGGACTGCACGCAGCAAATGGTGGAATTCAGTTTACTCAGCAATCACACCACAATGAACTTTGAAGACAATGGTTGCTGGGTTTTTAATTAATCATGGATCTCCGGCAAAAATAACAAGACTGGAAAGCGAAGTTGAAAAGGGATCAGCTTTAGAACTTCGTCATCTGCTCAAGTAAATCTTTCTGAACAACCATGTCTCTACCAACTAAATATTAACAATTAAATCGGAAAAGCAAGGACTGCGTTCGAAATAATGTTCAACAACTCTATAAGCTAAAACACATAGCTACGAATGTTCTAATCCAATGTTGAATCCGTGTTTTTTAAAGGCTGCAGCAAAAGTCACAATCGCTTCATTTGATCCTTAATAGAATGAGTAATTTCCAACCCAACCGGTTCAGGAATCCATTGGTTTTGTCATACGAAGACGTAAATGGCAGTGAATAGGCAATACAAAAGGATGAAGATAGTGCATTGCGAATTAAACGATGTAATGGAACACTTTCACGCAGAAAGGCAGATCAGCCGACCTAGAAGGACTTTGTGCTAAGAAAGGTCGAACATTAATCAGCACATCTTGGGAAGAGAGTTGAAATAAATCTGAAAAGTAAAAAAAAAGTCTAAGAACGCCCTCTGTCTCTGGTAAGACATAAAATGTTCAAAACTTTTTTTTATAATTCGCGCGACTTAGATAACTTAGATACTTTGTAACTTTCAGATAAAATAAAAACACTGTGTTGTTCGGTTGGTAGATCGAGACTGAAAAAGTCTCTCTTTATTAATATTGAAATTAATGGTCATTTCGTATCATCAGCAAAATATAGTTTGTGTGGGAGCAAACTCCAGACAAGCTATATTTTGATGAATAGCGAAATGTGATAGAAAGGAATTTATCTTAGAATTGGAGTTATATATATGGGTTCAGTTATGTGACCGGATGGTAACATAACTCGCGCACTAAAGGGGATTTTATGTACCTTTTATAATATGTCAGATAAATAGTGCGAGCTTCAGCTAAGTTTGAGGGGATTTGAAAGGAGATATCGGTTAACATTTGTCTTGATTTTCAGTTCATCACAATGAGAGGGAAAGACAGAGCGTGGAAGAGTATTCCACATTCACGTAGTACGGCTAAAAAACGAATCCCTTTACTTGACAGTACGACCGAAATTGGGTTCAAGAGTAAACTGATGAGCATTTTTGAAAGCGCGAGTATAACGGTTGAATCGTTTTAAAGGCTCTTCTTTGGATACTGTTCAAGAGGCCCAAGTAAGTTGCTGGAGCACCAGCCCAGAGATGGGAGTTATACTCAACCTTTGAACAAATATAACTTTTATAGATAATAGCCAGATCAGAAGGGGGAAAAGAATTTCTTGCTTCTTCAAAGGAAACCTAAACATCTTAAGGTATTTTTTGGCGACGTTAAGTATGTGATCATTCCACAAGAGATGGTTTGTGATACACATACCTAGAATCGCAAGCTGATTAGTTTCTTCAATGCAAGTGCCAGTGTGCCACTCATAGATAATGGCAGGGGGGGGGGACCGTCTCGCTTTGATGACAGAAGGCAGCATTGAGTTTTACAATTATTAAATTCTACGCAATTTCTAATTCCCAATTGTACAATTCTGTCTAAGTCAGATTTTAATGAACTTATCATTTTTAGCCGTTTCAGTTCCATGTCCGAAGAGCAGGGATGTGAATCTGGAAATGAATATGAAAAGCTAAGTGTACTATCGTCAGCGAAACAATTTAATGGATTAGTAGTTGCAGACAAGAGATCATTCAAATGAAAATGAGAAAGAGTGTCGGAGACAAAATAGAACCCTGTGGACACCAGCGTTTATGTTGTGGGTTTCTGACTTGAATCCGTCTAATACTACTTGTATAGAGCGATTTGAAAAAATAATAATAATCCCACGAAGAAGGGTTTCATCGATACCAAAAGCACGCATTTTCGATAAAAGATCAGGATGCCAAACTTTATCAAATGCTTTACAAATACCAAGTGCAATAATCTTACTTTCTCCATAACGATGTAAAGATTTGTTCCACTGTTCGGTGAGATAAACCATCAAGTCACCCGTGGAGCTATTGCTGCAATAGCCATATTGCCGGTCATTAAGAAGCTTTTGATCTTCGAGATATTTCTTGAGCTGATAATTTATCAGTTTTTCAATACTACTGTGGTTGAAGTTTTTTTTCTGCACAACTTTAACTAAACAATCAATTCAAATAGAAACATCATATAATTAATGCTTATCACTATGACCTTCTTTAATAAATCCGCCATGAGTTTCCTCTTTACCACAGTTCCATCACAACACATACAGTTTTTTTTTCATTATCCTCAAGAACATTCATTGTCTGGAGAAGGTATATATTGCATTGAAGAATTCAATGACATAAACTAACAAACAGACACATTCTCTTATATCCTCCTTAGTTCTAACTCTCAGTCATATTTAATGATGTCCTTAATTATGTGTGGTTTGGTTAAAGAACAAAAAAAAAATAATAAAGACACAGAAAAGCCCCCAAAACAAATTCATTTAACTTATTACATAATTAAGTTCTCTTTCTACTATTATGACTTATATCTCTCTTTCTTTTTTTGTTTAACAATAAATAATAAAACAAAACAACATGTAGATAACCTTCATTCATTTTGGGGAGAACTTTCATTATTTTAAGGACATTACCACACATTAGCAACTAGTGAGGTTTTTTTTTTTTTTTTTTTTGATACATGTAGAGTTTTCTCGTCCTAGATGGTAATTATGGTTTTACTTAAGTGGACACGTGTCTTGAACAACCAAAAACTTCCCTTTCAGCAAATAGGTATACGAAGAGTTTTTCGTAGAAAAAGTTGTTGATGGAATGTTTTTCGAGATAAAACATAAACATTTTTTTCTTTTGTGACTTTGACCTTGAGCAAATAATTTTCTTTCTACATAGCTAAAATGATATGGAGATGGAGAGTTTGCGGTTGAAAGAAAAAACTTTAGTTGAATATACTAAATAAATAAGTAGGGAAAAACATGTCCTTGAGTTGGAATAATTATTAATTGATAGAACGACTATAGCATCAGAGAGTGAGTAAAAAAAAAGTTTGTATAGTTATGAAATGGTTGTGGTGGACATAAATAAACTTCAACTTTTAGTATCATTTCAAGCAATAGAATGAATTCATTATATGATAGCTTACCTTATACATATATTAATTTAAGGACTCAAAGAAAATTTCATCTTAAATCAATTTGACTTTTTGCCAAGTGTGAGAGATGGTTTCAACGAATAAAATCCTCATGAGAAACAGCCAAAAAGTTGAAGATATCACAGGTTTGTCATGAACTTAAGTCCTTGAACTTTATAATCATTAGGCCCTACGATCTAATTCCCAAATGAAATTATTTCTTCTAGACAAAATTTATTACCTCCCATCGAAGTTTTGCTATGACTTACGTAGTTCATAAATTTGGGAGCTAGTTAACTTGGGACTTAGTTCATAATGAACAACATTCCAATTTTATAGGGAGTTAGTTCTTAGGGCTTATCTATTATACTTGTATCAAAGGGAGTTATTTCCCAGCTTATTGAAAAACTGAATTTTAGATTTTTAAAACTCAGTCCAAGCATCTTAGTTAAAACCAAAATTCAAAAAGTTGAATATATTCCATCAGTTCAGTTAGAATCCAGATTTTGGTGAATTTAAATTTTTTTATTTTGTATTTTTTCGAAAGATTGATGTTTCAAAAACAGGCGGTTAATACTTTTTAAAATTTATTAACGTTATTAGCAGACCCCGCCAGCCGCCACCAAAATTTTATTGCACATTTATTATATTTTTTTTAGAATGGATTAGATGTTTTATTATTTTTAAAATTAACATTTAAATATTTGTACACCATTTTAGTAATTTTCTTTTTTCTAAATCTTTCCGAAATGAATTTTTTACCAATTAAATTCGATAGTTAATACTGTGTAATAACACTACTTGGAAATTTTCGGCTGACAGCTGCTAAAATATGAAATGTTTATTTACAGGTTGCGTTAAGCCGAAACTAAGTCAACGAATCCCTCGTTGTGCGTTACATGACTTAGTTGTTACCAGATCCATACTTAATATTGCTTACCCGTGAAAAATTAAAGACGATGGCAAGGCCAGCACAAAATTTCAAAAAACCAATTATTCAACAATTTGTGGTTTGGTTATCACCTATATTGGCAGACATTTTAATTTAATATTTTGGAAAAGATCTTGGCCAGGCTTTTCGTTCCATTCCATTTTTTCACCTCGGAGGCTACATCAATAAACAATATTTTCGCATCTGGGGCTCGGAAAACCCAAGATGTGTTGTTGAAAAGCCTCTTCATCCTCAACCAGTGACTGTTTGGTCTACGCAAACAGGCCTAGCGATTTGGTGATGGAAAATTTCATGAAAAGGATATTTTTGGCGGATGTTGTTTTTCATTACTAATACTTTCCTCTTTATATTGAAATAAACATCCGATCCTTTATCTCAAAAAATTATATTGTTTGAATATCGAAATAACACCTCTTCTTGAAAACCCCTGTAGCAGGGAACGAGTTCGGGGCTAAACTGCATGTATGTAGGTGTGGTTTTCTCTAGCTGCACAAAAAAGCAAGACGAGGACTTAGCACTTAGCAATAGCAATGCATTAACAACTGAATAACTTTTTTTAGTTGGCTTAGCTAAATCTGATATTTTTCGGGGTTATCCTTAAAATTTTTATTCTGACGCAATTGGCATCATTCAAATTAATAAATTAAATTTTTTTAAACGAAACATTTTTTTTACAATATGTTTCTTGGCCAATTCCAATTCTCGGGGTTGAAGTTATCTCAAATTTATTGTTATTTTTTGAAAATTTTTTTTCGACACATGTACATTTTTTGAAAAAAATTTTTTTCGTAAAATCTCTCGGTTTTTTAACCAAATTTGTTTTCAATAAATTTTTTTTGTTTGAAAATTTTTGTTTGGGCATTTTTTTTAAACTATTTTTCAAATTTTTTTCAAAAAAAAACTTTTTTTCCAAAACAAATTTTCGGACCAATTTTTATCTCAAAAAAACTTTCACTTTCCTCAAATTTTTTTTTAATTTACTAAAATTCACTTGAACCCTCAAAATATTTTTAAAAAAATGTTTATAAAGGCATCTTCCCAGTGACTGGAATCTTAACCGCAGCAAATAGAGTTTCGTGATTGGGGTGGTTCTCCTTAAAGTTTAATTAACGTTAAAACAGAAATGGGAACCTTAGTTTTAAAAACAATATTCAATTCTAGGACAAAAGTCTTTTGGCCCCCCTTCGAAGCGAATTCCTAATGCCACTACTGGTCATTTCTATAGCCACAAACTGTTCCAAATTAAATTGAATTGTTTTATGTTAATTTTTTAAAGAGTCTCCTAAGCGAATTACAACCAATTTAAATTATAAAAATCATCAACTTTCTTAAATGACCAAAATATCGCATTAAACTTTCCATTACCTTACTGTCACTATGTAATTTTATTTCACAAAACTTTCTCTTCTCCCCTTTAATGACAAGAAGGAGAAACTTCATCATTCGACTAATAGGGATTTAAGAAAATGTTAAAAAAGGAATAACAAACTTTCTAAATTCAATTCCTCAAGGAAATCTATCTCCACAATCAGCATCTCGATTTTCCACCAAAACTAGTTGAAAACCAATGAATCATTCCCCCATTGACATACATTTCTTGATTTTTTCTTCTCTCTCTCTCTCTGGCAAGAAGTTAAACGTACAGTAGTTGTTTTTCACCTCAGTCATTCAATTCTCGAAAACGCGTCCACCATTTTAAAAAATTAGACGTTCAGTTCAACCAAGAAGCCATTACCTCCTAACAAACATGACTTTGGTAAAATGCACTTAAAGTTTCACTGTCTCTGGATGGGATCTTCTTTTGCATCAGTTTTGGAAACATAGCGTTTCAGCGACTGTCAGCAAAAGGACATTTTACTTTCTCCCTCTCTCTTTTTCTCTCTGTCGTCTGTGCTAGAATATTGGGTGTGTTTGTTTTTCGTGTAAAATGTGGAATTCTACCATTAATTTCGATGATAAACACAAGTTGGACACTTGTTTGACTTTTGGCTATTGACATGGTAGTTGAGTGAATTTTCAAAAAAAAAAAAAAAAACTTTTTAAAGGAACGATGAAGGAGAGAGTCTTGAAGTTTATGTCTTAACGGGTGCACTTTGGTAAATAGTTCATTGGGGACAAGTTAGGTTTTTTTTCGTTAGTTTGAAGAAGTTGTCGTTTAAAATATTGAAAGTTTTGTGTTTTTTTTGGTCTAACTAAATTTAGTGAATCAACAAATGGATTTATTATAAAAGAGAAAAAAAGGTTTAAAAAAATCAGCAAAGAAAACAAAGAGAAATTAATCAAATTCAATGCACAACCACTCTATCTATCCAACAAAAAAAAAAAACTTCTGTGACTCATTTAAATAAACTACCAAGAAGAAGAAAAAAAAGAAGCTTAAAATGAAATCTCTCTTTTGCAAAAACTGCTTCTCTCGCATAAGAAGATATACCTTGGTATTCAAAGTTTATTGTTGCATACTACTTGCTTTAAGCCTCCATAAATTTCCTTTTTTATGTTTTTTTTTTGTTGCTTAAAGGTATATCCTTGAATCCTTTTTTTTTTGTGATTTGGAAAGAAATACATAAATTTGCAATATCCTTGTGCCAAAGCAAGCGGAACTACAATAAAATAAAAATAAAAAAAAAAAGAAAAAGAAAGCTACAACAAACACACTTTCTCCAATTTAAGAATACATACATATATATATTTATATAAAATAATCACACCTGACCCAAAAGAGGATTGTCCTCTTTGTCCATCAGTTTTATTTGATAGTCTACTGTGGATGATGCTTTCGTCAAAGGATACTCATGGCAGGATTTATATATTTTGTTTTTTTGTTTTTTATTATTATTATAATTTTATTTTTGAGGATTATAAGATGAAACAAAAATAAAACTGTGCAGAAGGATAGAGAATCCTTTTATATGGTTATCCGCATTTTTTTTTTCGTATAGGTTTAGGTTAAGTTGGTTTGTGTAGGTACGATAGCACACTTGAAAGAGATGAAAACAAAAAAAAATAAAGAAAATATTTTTTTTTTTGAGAGTCAACACTGAATTGGAATTAAGAGGGAAATAAAAAAAGACAAACAATTAATCTAAAATAGTGCAAATATAGTTTTGGGATATTTTTGTAAGATTATTTGATAACGCAACTAAGATAAAAATATTAAGATAAAAACTAAATAAGTAAGTATTGTGATTTATTTTAAAGTGTGAAATGATTTATAAAAAAATTTCTTGGTTGGAAAATTTTCTTAATAGCTACTTGCTTTTGATTTATAAAATTTAAGAATTGAGGTCTCCAAATCGTGAAAACTCATATTCTCTCATCAAGTTACGAAAAATCAAGATATAAAATTAAAGTAAAATATATTTCATAACGTAATAACTATTAATCTATATATATAAAAGAAAGTGGTGTTAGTTACACTATTTATAACTCAAGAACGGCTTTACCGATGTGGCTGAAAATTGGTGAGGAGGTAGCTTAGAGCCAGGAGACGGACATAGGATACTATTTATTCCGTTCGACAGCGTTCCCGTGTGACTTGACATAAAACATCAGACGTGGTATAACAAAAAAGAATCAGACTTGGAATAACAAAACGCAAATGACAGTTATGTAATGGACGTATGGATAACAATTTGATTTTTGTATAAGAAATCAATATTAAAACTATTTCTATTAAATAAATAACAAGCTACGAGTATGAAAGTAATTTTGTCTATGAATGAATTGTTGAAAATTTGAGTTTTGAAATAAATATTTAGGTGAATTGAAGTGAAATGAAGTTTAATTACTAATGCCGCGACCGAGACGATCGAATCTTTCCCGACAAAGCCGTAAGGCAAAAAGGATACGAAACACTGCAAATGAAAGGACTGAAGAAGAACAAGAAATTGCACGTGAACAGCGCCGCCGCGTTAGAATGGCTCGACTTCGTGCTTCTCAATCACAAGAGCGAAGTGAGGCAGCCCGTGAAACGGCTCGATCGACAATGCAAAATCATCGAGCGAACAACAGAGGTCAACAAATAGATATAATTTGCGACGCAGAACAAGAGATTTATCAAGTGCTGATTTGAATCGAGCAGCGTTTCGATACGATTGCAGCAATGATTACAGCTTGCATCCTAGCGTTTGCATTGGGCAAATGGACATTGTTTGCAAGTAAAAAAATTGTGGTGCATTAAAGTTTTTCGGAGAAACGCCAGGATTATGCTGCCTTAGTGGTAAAGTTAAATTGCTATTTTTGACTTCGCCACCTGAGCCATTGTATTCATTGCTTTGTGGCGAAACACCAGAATCACGCTATTTTCTTTCAAACACTTAAAAATACAATGGTTGTTTCCAAATGACGTCATTTGGGGCAGATTTTATCGAAGAGCGACGATTTAATCCGGTATTTAAGGTATTTATTAATACGATTTTATGAGCCTGGGTTGTATGTATGTAATGGAATCTTTGAGCATGATTTTCACCAATTTACAGAAATAATATAATTGCTAATTCTGAACTCTACGCTCACACCGAAAAAAGTGTATATAACTCAGTTAATACTGACTGGTTTTTATTTTGTAGATACAAGGACAGATTCATCATCGAATTGGATCATTACTACCACTCGAAGGTGAACAGCATACATTTTACAAATATATTTCATGGGCAACATGGAAGAACAAACATGAGAGTTGCATTGCTCAATGATACATCTGCTGAAGATTTCTCCGACCAATTGCTCACTACGAGCAATTTTAGCGGCTAAGAATAAAGATGTAGACAACCTGAACTATATAATTCAAAATAAGATCATTGGAACAATGCCACCACCAACTATAGACATGAATTTTTAAACTCCTTGGATGTGCCTACTGGCTTACCACTGCACAATTTACGCCTTAAGGTTGGCTTCGTAGTAATCATGCTTCGAAACATAAACCAACCAAAACTGTGCAACGGTACGCGTTTGGTAGTTAGAAAATTGATGAACAATGTAATTTACGCGACGATACTGAAAGGAAAATTCAAAGGTGAGGAAGTTCTCATTCCGAGGACTTCAATTTCCGATCCGTCTTGCATTTGCCATGACCATCAACAAATTCAAGGCCAATCCTTAAAAGTTTGTGCTTTGAATCTAGAACATCCATGTTTTTCCCATGGTCAATTATATGTGGCATGATGTTCACGGGTCGGAAGACTATCTGCGTTGTTTGTTTTTGCGCCTGATAATAAAACAAAAAATGGCGTGTATCACAAGTGAAAAGCAACATATGTACTAAAGTGCAGAAACAATAATAAATGATTAATGTACTTTATTTTTTTTTTCTAATAAAAAAATTAACTTAATAAATTCGAAAATCTGCTTATTTATTGCCTTCGAGGTGGAACAGAGTTCGCCGGGTCAGCTAGTTGTTAATAAAATGATGTTTTGTTTTTTACTGTGCGACATACTGGAGCCGAGATGTTCGCAAAAGACCCAGAAATGTCAAAAACAATAACAATAAAACCAATAACTTTGGTAAAAAAAAGTTGTCAGGTGGTGCAAATTTGGATTTAAGCCTTTCAAATAAGGCCCTATCGATAAATGAAATAAAAAAAGGCCATGGTTATTTTCAAACTAAATTAATTTTTGTTCAAAGTAATGAACATGGTATTAAAAAAAAACAATTTTTTTAAAAAATTTGCGTAGAGTACATAGTTTTTGAAATACTTATTGAAAGTTCAAATAATTATTTAATTTTTTTTTTCAAAACTCTGTTTTTTTAATTTAAGCTTCGAGTACTTTGTATTTTGATTTTAATTAGATGAACCGTTTTTGAGAAAATCTAATATAAAAGCAAAATGATTCTATTTGAACTGACCGTACCTCCCACATTTTGGATTTTTTTTTTCACTAAAAGTGAACCAAATATTCATTTCGATTTATTGACTTTTGTTCAAAAAAAAATCGTCAAAAATGTTTTCGAGTAAAATCTGATTTTCAAAAAAAAAAAAATGTATGGCAATTACCCTTTTGTTGGTCTTAAAAAAATCATAAGAACTTGTGGAGATATGTGCCAAACCACCAAAGACTGAAGACTGCAAAGATGTTGAAGTTGCCGAAGACATTGAAGATGCTTAAGACCACAAAGATGTGGAAGGAGCTTAAGACGCCAAAAACGATGAAAGCTTCGAAGACTTTCAAATCATTCAAGAATAACAAAACAAATTCACATTTTATGAGAAAAGTGTAGAAAATGATAGGCGGTGAGTTATTTTCAAAACATTTCTCATCCGTGGTCTAGCTATAAGATGGTTAGGGAATAATTTTTCCTAGAACACTTCAGTAGCTTTCCATTCATGTCATGTTCTTCTAATAGAAAGACCCTGTATTGGGATTTTTTAACTTCAAATGGACTAAATTTAAAACAAACCACAGCTAATATTAAAGTTGTCCGAAATTTTAAGTGATGAAAATATTTATTGCCTTTAATAGTTAGTCTTCATATAGCTATTTCATAAATCTTGTCTATAACCTTTAGAGAGTATTATCTTGCACATAAACAACAACAACAACAACAGCCCAAAAGATACATTCATCAATTCAGGTCACTAGCATTAATTTTCTTCAATGGCACTCATCACATAAACAAACCATGACCAACAACCATTTCCCACATCCTTAGAGTCTATGTGAGTTCAAACACAACAATATATATACATATCTTCTGACCAAAAACCCATAGATAACGTCTACAATTTTAGCCTCAATCCATAAGATAAAATCATCTTTTGCATAAATATAAATATAAACCATATACATATATATCTTTCTTGCGATTATAGATAACGTATTGCCGAGAAGTGAATGTTGTGTTGTGATGTGTGTCCTGTCGGTCGTTCTCTAGAGCCTCTCAGTTGAATAATAAATTGATTGCTTAAGAAAACGAAGTCTTGATGATACAAAAACGTTTCTCAATTGTCAAGTCTAGAACATCCATCAGTAGATATATATATTTATGAAAATTAGAGTAAGAGAAAATCAACAAAGCAACTGGGAAAATATTTATGCTAGCTGAAGCAGTTTTTGATAAATAAAAAAAAAATATATATGTACATATTATATAAAATGTTTTTGGAAAATATTTGCACGTTAAGATTGGAACATGCTCCCACATTAGGTATATAGATTTAAAAAAAAAGAAATACCTAATATAAATTTATTTTGTTTTGTTGAGATTTACAGTTCTAGCTATAGCTATGGGTACTTCTCAGATATAGCTAAAGATGTTTTTTGAATGTTTCTACAATTTCAGAATTATTATATTTTCACAAATCCATTGCATTATAAATAAAATGCACAACCGAATCGCACGTACCTGCTTGCCTATATTAAAGTACTTAACAACAAAACATACAAAAGCAATAATACTATCAGAGAAATATATGAAAAATCTTAAAATTCAAGATTTCCTTAAACAAGCCAAAAAACGAATTTGATTAAAAAATTATGATGAAATCGGTAACATTTTTAAACATACAATTTTTTAACTACTTAAAAAAATAGTTTCGCTAAATTTTTGTATTTATTAAACAAATTTGAAAACAAAATTTCAAAAAAAAAAATATGAACTTGTTTTCAAAATATTGAGTTTTCAGAAAAATTGTTTTTTCCCTTCAAAAATCCAAAGATTTTGTTTTTTTTTTTTCAAAAATTTTGATACGCAAAAAATGAGTGAATGAATTTTATAAAACTTCTTTCAACATTTTGATCGCAATCCATCAAAGCGTCAGTAAAAAATCGAAAATCTGGTTTATGGCAAATATTTTTTGGAAAATACTTTTTAACAAAAAATTTTTTAATTTTAATTCTACAGAAAAAAAATCATTTTTGAGACAAATAATAAATATTCATGTATCGTTTATTCACAAGTACCGTTATTTTTGGAGGTAAATCTATAATACAATTTCGACTTAACCAGCATTAAAAAGCAGAATAAGCTGAATCTTAGTTTTTTTTATTAAAGTGAACGTCAGAATTTCGAAGAATTGAACTAAAAAAAAAAACTGAATTTTGCTAAGCCGAATTGAAAAAGGGCACATAGTTTTGAAAACCGTTCAGAATAATTATGAAACTAAAATTTTGAACAGCTCCCTAAAATTCTTACCAATTCTTTTAAAACATCTCCTAGAAAAATAAAAATAGTACAAATAGTACATTTGCGATCTGCAAGAATGGCATTTTTCAAAATTTTTAAAACCCGTGTCGTCAATATTTTATTAATTGCTATGAATCTTCTGTCGAATATTGACATCAATACGTTTTAATAATATTATTTTATTAGATTTTTCAAAATGTTCAAAAGCTTACATGAAGATTGTAGGTACAATGGTCTCTCATATCACTTCTCTGATGAATTGGTAAAAAAAAAATCATTTTTATAAAGGTTTTTCAGAAAGGGATATAACTTCGTTAAAGTCGTATGAATCAAAAAATAATTCACTAAATATGCCAAAGTTTTATCTTATCTAAGAACAACGATTAAAATCTGGAACACAGTATTATTTATTTTTAATTTTATTTATTGTTTCAAAAAGCTGTCGCACATTCTAATTTTTAAACATTTCCCTGGCTGTCAATTTTATTATTATTATGCTTTATTGGAATGTCTACTACATAAAAGTTTCCAAAAAAAAAAGTTTCTTTTCATTCTACGACTCCTACAGGAAATTAGGGAATTCGTAGGTGCTCGTTATAATAAAAAACCGTGAGCAAAAAAAAAACCCGAAAGGGTTTACCCTTCGCTAGAAAAGGTACCTAACTTTTTTTGTTTAATAACAAACAATATTGGCTCCTAATCTCTGTTTTTTTTTCACAGCTTCTCTCTAATATAATAAACAAAAGTTAGATTTCACCCAAAGTCAAACCAATCTTTTGTTTTTTTTATTGAATATAATAAATTGAAGCTTGGGTCATGCAAAAGACTCACGCACAAATCCATTTATCTAAACCACCATCACGCATTCATTAAGGAAGTTTACACACTAAAGCTCCAGAAATATTATAGTTAAAGCAAACTCATTGCACGCAACTAACTTCACTTCGTATTTAGCTATATGGTACAACTTAATCGTCGTTAAATAAATCCACTTAAATGCTTTTTTTTTTTCTTTGCAAGAGAAACAAACAAAACGAAAACAATTTCCGGTTGTTTTTGTTTTCTGTTGAAATAAAGTATAAGACATAATCAAAATGGGAAAACTTGACTTTTATTGGATAAAAATGAAACACATCAATAAATAATTATTGACCTCTACTAGACCAAAACAAGGATAACTATTAGACAGCAGAATAGGATATCATTAATTACATACATCTAGGGAAGGAAATGTATAGATCTAAAGACCGTTTAGAGTATAAGAGAAGAGGAAATTCCCATAAAAACAATTGTTTTTACGCATTTTTTTTACTGAAATAAGGAAAAAGTACTCAAATTTATTAAGAAAAATAAAAATGTATTAATTTTTAACAAAATTAAATAAAAGTTATTAACAAAAAATAAAAATTAACGACAAAAAAGAAGGAAATTCCCATAAAAACAATTATGCGTTTTTATTAAAAATAACGGTTAATTAGTGATCAAAAATTTGTAATTTTTTAAATCAATATTTTGTAGAGCCACCATTTGCTCGTAAGACCGATAATTCGCCTCGGCGTTGATTCCAAAAGCTTTTCCAGTTCCGCGTTGCGTCTCGAATCTCTTGAACGTTGTTAAATTGACGTCCGTTGGCATAAACACGCCTGGCTAGTATGATCCAGAAATTTTCTATAGGATCTAAATTAGGACTTCGAGACGGCCAATCGAGAAATGTTATTCGTTTCTCCTCAAACCAGTCCCTCATTCTTCGAGAGACGTAGATATAGGAGCGTTATCCTGCTAGAAAATGAAGTCAGTTCCGCTTAATTCTTCAGCTCTCTCAACCATAACTTCTTCTAATAACTCAGCCTAACTTTCTGAGTTCATCCTTCCAGGCACAAATGCAATTTCCGTCTTTCCATTTGTATAAAAAGCTCTTCAAATTATTAAGCTACCGCCATCGAAGTTGCGACACATTCTCCAAGGTGATCAAAAAAAGTTGAAAACATAACGGTTGCCTTCATATTGGTTTGACAGATCATTTTGGATCCAAAAATAAAAAGTGCTGCCAAATTTGCAGTTTGTGCAATAAGTTATGTATAAAAAATTGTAGTGTTTTTATGGGAATTTCCTCTACTGTATATTAAGTTTAGGCCAACTATACAATTTCCCTAACGAAAAATAAGGTTATTATTATATTTCTTATGGTAATAATTTTTGCGGAAAAAAATTAGTTTGAAGTTTAAATTTTTTTATCAAGTGTAAAAAAAAATTTATTCACCACTACTTTTTTTTACGCAAAACAGTGTCACTGCCATTTTTTTTCTCACCACATACATTTTTCCCAAAAAAAAATGTAAACTAGGCTTTAAGCAAAAGTTCGTGAGTTAATATTCTATTAATAAGATTATCCGCCAGAGTTCGTAATTTTCTACAAACCTAGAAGTTTTTTCAAAGTTTTTTTTTTCAGATTTCCACATGTTTCAAGGTACTGTCAACTGGAACCTGGTAGCTGCTGGAAATATTTTGTGGGATGGAAGTGAATACACTTAGCGCCATTGATTGTGTATTTATCAGGGTCAGAGGTTAGAAACAAGTCAAGAGTATTTTCGGCTCGGCCATTAACGTCCGATATTCGGGTAGGCTCATTGACAAGCTGAGTAAGGTGGTTAAACTCAGCGAAGATCTCAGTACACATACCTTCGGGTGTTGTCTGGCCTGAATGTTGAAGCCAAGAAGAATTGTGTACATTGAAATGGCACGTAATAACGATTTCAGTGTGAGGATGCAAGAAAACAATTGTTTGGATGGAGTCGGACAGAGCATCAAATTCGCGAGAAGTTGAAACTCTGTCCAAATTGGGGCTTCGATAGAGAAAACAATAATGAATGATGTGCCTGTTTACCGAGAATTTAAACCACAAGAAGTAAAACAAGGGGTTGGTGCTAGAACCATATTGTGGTTGAAATTGGCAAGCAACATCATTTCTTACGTAGACGGCGAGACCATGGTGGTGAAGGAATAATGGCACTAAGTTATACCCATGAATTTGAAATTCAGCAGGATCTGTATTTTCACCTACTTAAGTTTCACTTAGTGCCAAAACAGCTGGCCTGTTCATAACAGAATGGGCGAACAAAGCGAGGAAATTTGCTCTAAGCCCACGAATATTACAATAGTCAACTCTGCAATTACCAATCATTGTGGTAAAAAAGAAATGAAAAAGACTAAAACAGACGAAACCTAAAAGAAAAACTGAATATGATTATAAAATTCTTTTCAATACACAACACTATTAGTGTTATGCCTTAGCAGTGATGTGAATCGATCCGAACCCTAAAAATCAAACAGTATTTCTCTATGCATCTGTCGTTATTCGCTCAGCAAGTATATAAATTGAGAGAGCTTAGATAAGCTCAATACAATTCATGCACTTGCTAAGCCAAACAACTGCAGGTTGGGGAGGAAAGGGAAGGAATACTCACTTATTTGTTGTTGTTATTTATTGCGGCACTATTTATGTATATTTTTTTTTCTTTAAGTTGATTTTTTTTGTGTTGATTTTTTATAATTTTTTCTTCTTTCTTTTTTTTAATTAATTATTGTTTTCTATTGTTTTTTTTTTTTTAAGTGATGGGGACATTACGCGACAATTTTAAACAAGACAATCAGTGGGGGACGAGAGGCGACAAAAAAAAACGCACGAACAGAACAGCAGCACACACGAAGGTGAGATAAAAATTTGTTCACGGAACCACTAATTTGTGCGGTGGGAAAATAAGAAATAAAATATACCTATTTTTAATTTTCAAAATTCTTCAATTTGCGGTGTGGAGATTTAAAATGAAATAAAAATTAAAATGTGTGGTGTAAAAATTAAAAATACCAAATTCACAAGAATTTTCAGTTTTTTTTTTGAAATGTTCAAATATTTGAATTTTATTTGGAATTTTTTTTTAATTTTTCAGCCCTGAAGTAAAAGAATAAGTTGTTTTTTTTTTCGGTTACAACATGGATTCATAATAATTATTAATTTAATTATGATAATGTCTAAAAACATCTTGCATTTAACTGTTTTTATAAATTGTATATAATACTTCCTTGCAGTTTTCCATTTAAAATCTGATTGAAAAGAGTTCCTTGAAAAAAACAAAAAATGTCCACTCTATCAAAGCAAAATACTCCCTCATCATAGTCTTTGTTTTCAGAACTAAAATTAGCAAAAATTGTCAGAATGCGCCATTAATTTTGTTCGTATCCTTTCCTAGAAAAGAAAACGACCAGCTGGAGAAACAGCAAACTAACTGGAATTGAGTATAATAAAACTGCGGGAGAAGCTGCTTAATTGTGCACCAACAGCAACAGCAAAGGATAATTGCATTTTTACTTCCTGTTTTTGATCCTGTAGAGGTAGAGTAGATATAGATATACATGTACATTTACGTACAATTAAAATTGCTTGCAAGGCTATGTTAATAGAACAACTGTTGTAGGTATCCTCATATATAATGTACTTTATAATGTCTGAAGTTCCTCATGATAGTATTTTTTTATTTTTAACTTCCAATGGGAAGCTATTGTAATTGGGACGATTTTTCAAATTTTGAACCTTTGACATATCTTCAATTTTCGAGGTCTCTAAAATCAGAATCCTTTCGTCGTAAGAAGATTATTTCGAATTTTATCAAGACATTGACTTCAAATATTTTAACAGACAATTCAGAAAAAACCAAGTTTTTTAACTTCCCATAGGGAGTTATTGTAATCGGTCCGATTTGTCAAATTGAAATTTTTGACATTTCTCGACGTTTCAAGGTCCCTAGAGCTTATATCAATCATTTTTAGAGAGATGTCTGTGTACGTATACGTTCGTACGTTCTGGTTCCATTTTTCGTCGTCGATATCTCAAGAACGAGTAGAGATATCGACTTGAAATAAATTTTGTTTTACAGATAATAACTTCGAAAGAAGCTGAAAGGGCGTTTATTAATATTCAATCTGTTGTTTTTTTAATATAGCTGTTTAAAAAAGAAGTGAAAATTTTGGTTGGGCTCAAATATCTCACGAACAAATAATGCTATTGACTTGAAATAAATTTTAATCGATACATTATGACGTCATACAAATTTGATATGAATTTGGAAAAAAATCAATATACCGTTATTTTTTAAAATCAAAAAAACTAAAAAAAAATTTTATAACTCGAATATCCTAAGATGGAAAAACGATATTAACTTTAAAATAATTTTATTTTACGAAAAATGTTAGTTTTTACTACTGGTGAAAATTTCAAAAAAATTCAATGGACAGTTTTTTTACAAAAAATTAAAAACTACAAAAAATTCGTATAAATTGTCTTTCGACTCAAATTTCTCAAAAACGGATAACGATATATTGACTTCTTGTTTGTTTTATTTTCTACATAACATAATTGTAAGCAACTGATAAAATTTTGAAAAATATTGAATGTGTAGTTTTTTTAACAAAAAATCAAAAACTGTTAAAAATTCTAAAGAAAAGTAGTTACAATTGTATTTCAGCTCGAATATCCTGAGAACGAACAACGATTGTGCCTTCTAAAATATTTTATTTTATACATAGTACAATTACGAAAGGTTAAATTTTGACAAATATCTAATTGACAGTTTTTGACAAAAAATATAAAAAAAATAAACTAAAAAGTGGTAAAATTGGTTTTTCGACTCGAATATCTTGAGAACGAGCAATGATATTGACTTTGCCATTAGGTATTTAATTTTATACACAATAAATTTTTTTACAGCGGGTATGTATTTGACATATATTTAACTGACATTTTAAACAAAAATTTTAACAGAACTAAGAAAATTCCACTAAACGCGTGGAAGTTTACCTCCTGGGTCACCTGGAAACAACTTATACATCAACAATCTCTATAATATATGTACATTTCGTAAATCTCTTTAAATAATTAAAATGCTTTTCAATCTTAAAATAATGATTGTTTGATTGTTTTGAGAAAATTTAGAAACAAATCTGAAAAAAATCGTGAATGCAAGAATCTCGAATGACAAAAATTTGGAATACCAAAATCTCAAATTACAGAAACTAAAAAAAAAACTGATCTGAATCTAGTAATCATATAATATTGATATGGTGGTAATTTCTTTTATATATAAAATTTGAACTTTTCGAAATAAAATTTGATAAAATTTCAATTTATTAAAATTCAAGTTTCAAAACAGTTCACATCAGTTTTACAAACGTGGATCATCCTTGGGTCAACTCACAGATTTTGGCCAATAAACTGTTGATCCAATACTGGTCCAAATATATTTACTTGGTTTTATCGTTTATGGATGTAGGAATTTTGATCTTGAACCAGAGTCTGACTTCAATATTTCACCAATTTTTGAAGAAAAAAAAATAGGGCGTTTTCAAAATATTTTAATTTTGATACAGAGAAATTTCATTTTGGGAAAATTCTGCTTAACACTACTTTTTCATCTGATTACGAAAAAAGCTTCCAGTTATTGGATAATCTTTGTGATTCGAATAAGGGTTGGTCTCTTGTCGTTCGAATCACCCAGAATCTAAATCCTACAATGGTTAATCGTAAATGGTATAAATAAAATCAAGATTCAATCCACATGCAATAATTCTTAAATTAACATCAATTGACAGTTGAATTTGTTTTCTTAAATTTTCCTTGATAATTTCTTTTTTATATTCAATGATAAACAATCTAAATAAGTACATGATCTTAAATTAACCAGAAAACCAATTTAAAAATTTTACCTTACTCCAGACGGACACGGTTCAAAATAGGAAAAAAAAAACTTCACCCTAACCAAAAGCAAAGGTTACATCAAGGCGATAGCTAAAGAGATCTGTAAGTAAAATATCATAAATTTCTAGGTGTAATTATTTTGCTTCCCCCTCCTCCTCCATACTGCTAAATGATTTTATTTTCCAAACTACTTACACTAAATTGAAGTCTTATCCTTATCCCCTTTTCAGTTTAAACAGTAAAATATAAGGGGGGCTGCAATAATTTAAGTTGTATATCTACAAAACAACAACACTTCCTATCTTTTATAGAATTTCAGACAGAATTTCAGATAGGAGGAAGAGAAGGAGCAGGAGGAGAAGTATAAGTACCCGTAGAGTTCACTCCTTCTAGACACACCAAAAACGAACAAAATGTGCTGGGAATCTTTAATTGGTTTTAAAACCAAAACGATTTGTTGGTTATGCAGCAGCAAGATGATGGGGGCGATAAAGAGTCATTTCTTGATTTTATATCTCTGAGTAATTTCTTGTTTTCAAGATTTTTTTTTTTGAATTTAAAATTGATAGGAAAATCTTGGAAAATGTTATTTATTCAGTTGGAAAAAAAGGAATTCTTTTATTTCTATTTATAATAATCTTTGAATAAAAAACCTTGAATAAAAGATAAAACAAATAAAATTATAATAAACTTTCACATGTCTTCATGTATATTTTCTAATCATTAATCATACTTTATACACAATTTGATTAATTCGGTTAGCTATCATTTCTGTCATAATAAATTCATCTAAATTATATGTAGATATATCAAGTTCCCATAACACAGCATAATAAAAGATAGTATCATCACAACAACGGTGTTAACTCTATCAAACCCCTTGACAATTATACCTCTCACAACATTTTTCCATAAGATATTCGATAAATCATTTTTAATGATTAACCTTTGTCTTGTACTTATAAAAAAAAAAAAACAATTATTCTATGACACTAAAAACATTTTCGAATTTTATTAAGTGACATGCAAATTGTTATAATAATGAATGATGTCCAATGTCACAATCATCATAATCGTGCAGGAAAAAATTTACCTTAAATTAAATCAACATACGGTAACACTCGTTTAATAGATTTTTTTTTAAATGTCTCTTAGAGCTTCTTTAGATCAGATTGATTAAATATTTAAATTGTCTTCAAACTAATTTACTTAAATTCTTATCCGCAATTGAGATCCTATCAGTTAAGCAGGAATTATTAAAAATTCTAGTTTAAAAAAATTTGTCTTGTGGTAGAATTTTGAATATGTAATTAAAAAAATGGTTGAATTTCTGCCATAGGGCGACACTATAGTAATCATAATTACTCAAAAGTCTAATTGGATGATAGGTCCACGGACTGATTGACTCTGTAGGCATTTGAAAAGAAAAATCATTTGGTTCTACGTTTTTGACAACACAACAATTTTCAAACCAATTCCCACTTGGCTATTAGGAGACAAATTTTTTTTTGGCATCATTAAAAGATTTTTGTCGAAAATTCTTTATCACAATTTATTTCTTTGATCAAAAATTTTGAAAAAAAAAAATTTCATTTTGACAAAATTTCATTTTTCCAAAAAATTTTGTTTTCGTCATGTTTTTCGGTATCAAGGTGATGAATTTCGAAATACAAATTAGAATAAAATTGACAAAACAAAATTTACAAAAAACTTTATTCTAAAAATAAATTTTGTCAACAAAAAAAAAAAAATTTAAAAAAAATGTGCTGAAAACATTGGTTCTGTGAGAATTCATTTTGGTCTTAATCATTGTATATAAATTTGCATGGTACTCTCATGAACACGTTCCACACGTCGTCGGCCCCCCAGCGGCCACTCACCTTACTAATTTTATAGTTCCTGTTTCTGTTTATATACAAATGCGCTCTCAAACGACCACACAACATAGCTGTGTGGAACGTGCTCATAAGAGTACTATAGATTTCATATGCAAAGTCTTAATATAAATTGTGAAAGAAAGATTTATGGCCTAAAAAACAAAAAAAAAATGGTTTGCAAAAAAGGAAAAAATAGCTAAGTAACCAAGTTTTTTTTTTTTAAATTGCTTAAACAAAATCATAAGAAAAATTGAAAATTTGTCCAAGAAACTGTTAAAAAATTTCGGTGAGAAACATTATTTAAAAATTTATCAAAATATAAAATTGTAAAAATAAAAAACATTCCTTCAAATATTAAATGTTCGTCTTCAAAAAATAATAGTTGGAAAAAATGCAAATCAAAATTGTCAAAAAAAAAAATGGACTGTCCCAAAGAAAAATAAAAAAAAAAAAATTGTGAGGGAAAACCAAGTTAAAATTCTTCATCATTTATTTTCAAGAAACAGCTGTTTAAATAACATTTTTCCAATATTTAAATTATTTTTCCAATTTTTTTGCAGTTAACTTTTTTTTTATACAGGGTGAGTCATGAGCAATGCGACAAAATGCTAGGGCGTGTAGGTTGCGTTGAGACAAGAAAAAAATCGTATGGGAGGGGTGGTCTATTCCCCCCCCTTTAGCCGGGAGGGGCAATTTTCGAAAAAATTGATTTAAAATGGAAAAAAAATTATTTAAAATCAACGGCTTCATTCAAAATGCTATGCGATACCTTTTTGAAAAGCTAACAACTTTTTCTTTTCAAGAAAATGATGATTTGCTTTAAAAAGTCCTTTTATTTTTACTATATTTTTTATTGGAAGGACTTATAAATAAAGCAAATCATCATTTTCTTGTTTTAAAAAGTTTAGCGATCATTAATTTTTTATTTTTAGCTTTAGAATTCTTTTAATTTCTTGAGAACGACATAAATTTTTTGCATCCGGTTTTCTGATTTTGAATTAAAATTAATAACAGCACTTAATTTTGAAATTAAAATAAGCACTTAATTACGTAAAATTTTGAAAAAAATTAATTTGAATATTTTTTTTTCCATTTTTTTTTCAAAATTTTGACTTTGAAAATTAATATTTCAAAAACTATTTCTTAAAATAGATTTATTTAAACACAGAATGAAAGAAAAAGTTGTTAGCTTTTCAAAAAAGTATCGCATAGCATTTTGAATGAAGCCGTTGATTTAGAATAATTTTTTTTCCATTTTAAGTCAATTTTTTCGAAAATTGCCCCTCCCGGCTAAACGGGGGGAATAGAGCCCCCCCTCCCATACGATTTTTTTCTTGTCTCAACGCAACCTACACGCCCTAGCATTTTGTCGCATTGCTCATGACTCACCCTGTATAGACACCTTAATCGTATAAACACCTTAATCGTATAAAACTATAAACGGATCACACCAGTGACCACGTTATCATACAGATTTTTCTGACCATCGATAAAAGTGTGAATCAGAATCAAAACCCATTTTATCCACTTTTAGTGATTTCGAGTAAATCGAGAAAAACTTGTATCTCCTAAACGAAACATTTTTATAATTTTTCCTCCAGGACTTACGCAATGAGGCTTCCTCACAGTATAAGTGTAGAAATCGTGATCTGAGGGTTGTAGTCTTAGAGTAATATACCAAAAAGAAATATGGATATAATGGGTTTTGGAATTTCTAATATTGAAAAATATAGCAGTAGAAAAAATCAATTTTAGACAGTAAAAACTTTTTTTTCTTTATTTCATCTTTTTTGGAATAGATTTAAGAATTTAAATACGAAGCTCCTTGATATCCTCACATAAATGGGATCATCGTCCAAAAAGTGCCTAGACCAACTTTCATTGGTTTCCTCTATCTGTTTGTAGAAATTCAGTTCTTCAATGAACCTCCATCAGTCTTCTCCATAGTGTTTTGTAAGTAAGTTTCAGACGTCTCTCAGCTTTTCTTCTTTAATTGGTACTCCCATTCCTATTTTTAATGGCTCCAATCTTGAAAGTTTTTTTTATGTTTTTTTGTTACTCGATCTTGGAGCTCCTATGTCGGATAAATAATCATGTCGATTACAGAATCCGCAAAACTCGATCCGCAGTTAGAGCTCTGTTTCCCACCTATTCATTTATGGTGAGAAGAAAACACTGTGAATCATTGCGGATCGAGTTTTGCGGATTCTGTAATCGACATGAATTGGTTCACCGCGGGATAAAATGGCCCCTTTATTAGGTGTGTTTTGGTGACAAACTTCAACCCAGTCAGCGCCATCAAACATTAAAATAGTGAGAGCCCGCTGTCAAATAAAATGAAAATGTCGAACTATGCAGTGTGAACGCCTTTTTGGTTTGGTGTGGATAGTATTAAACCAGAATCAATGCTCACGACGCGACGATGAAATAACAGTAACAACACGTTGCTATGATTAATAACAGCACGTTGTTGTTATTGTTATTTTGTAGTCACGATTTTTTCGAATTAGTCTAAGTTATCATTAAAAGACTATTTTCATGAGAGCGACCAACGACCGACGAATGAGCGAATATTCGTCCATTTTAGTCCATTTTAGTTGAAGAAAAAATAGAAAGTATCATCTTTTTGATCAAAAAAAAAATAGTTCGTATACTTATGCCCGTCATTATTGAATTTGAAAAAAATTGCAAGTTCTTGCTTCGATTTTAAATACTCAATAACAATCAGAATAAAAAGTGAAAAAAATAATACGTCGAAAAATACCTAACAAAGTCTAGCTTAACGCAAAGGGAGTAACGATTTTATGAAAGTGCAGTATGAAGTAGATTGGTACAACAACCTTCAATCCCACCTAAGTTCACTTTTTAAAAGCATATAAGTACATATACCTATTTCTTTATTTTTTATATTCTTTTTGTCATTTTGAATAGCACCCTCGTTTACTTAGCGCCAATTAGTTTCAGAAGCTGGACACAGCATCCATTTTCTCCATCATTAAGCATACGAGTAGGTGCACGATTATAAGGGTAAAATCAAATAACACGTTACTATTTTTTTGTTCATTTTGTTCGTCCTAGTTCCCTGTCATGATGCACAAACAATGAAAATCCTTTATAATTTTCTTCTTCTATTTTTTTTTTGTGAATCTCGCCTTGCAAACAAAGAATGACCGAGTTAATGCGAAAAGAATCTCCTTTGAAAAATGATTCAAAAAACTACCAAAAAAAAAAAACAAGAAAACAGATTTCTGAAAGGATACAGCCATAATGGTATGTGCATTATATCCTTTTTTTTTTGTCTAACAGAAAGATTGTTCTACATTCTATTCGATGTTGGTGTTTTTTCTTTGTTTTTTTTGCACTTTAGTAGCACGCGCGTGCTTTTAACAACACAGATCTGAACCAAAAAAAAAAAAGTAGTAGAAGCGATGACAAAAAAAAATCCTGAATCTATTTGAATTCTTTAGAAGCGATATGACGACTCACCAAGGATAAATGATTTCAAAATGCGTGTTGCTGTTTGTGTTCCATTCACCGAAACCCAGTGTGTTTGAAATAAGTTTTTGTAAAGCCGCATTATCACACTATTGTCATCACTGATGTGAGATTGTTTCCTGTGTATAGAAGCAAACAAACAAAAAAAAAATAGAAAACCTTTCATATCATCACTTTATCTGCTTGTGTTGTGTTTTTTTTTTTTTTTTGAAAATCTTAAGGATAATCAGGATAATAGCTTAGCTATTGTGACTTGTGTTATTTTCAATTGTTATACAATTTGTAGAAGAGTGTTCATCTTAAAAAGAAAGAGTGTGTCTTCTCACATATTGCACTTTCATTCAATGTTCATGGTGTTATGTATGTGTGTCGTGTGTGGTTGTATAGAAAGGTGTCCTTTGTTATGTTTTTTTTTTTTTTTTGGTTTGGGGCTTGAATTTGAGTTGGCTCTTAATTTGTCGAAGACATTGTATTGCTCCTGTGGATCGATTTTAATTTGCATTATTTCTGCAAAAGGATATTCATATACTCACACTCACAAATTTTTACAAACACACAGTTATATGTGTATGAAAAGAAAGGAGTTTTTGCTTTCAATGGGTGCTCCACTTCTTTGGTTTCTTATCCTTTTCACTTTTTTTTTTTTTTTTTGTTTTTTATTGAATACGCTTGAGACTAGGACTGGATGGCATAAAGGTAGAAAATGTATGTCGTCTGCTTTACCATTGTTGAATTGGATATACCATACCACAGCACCACATACATACATAACACAGTAGGCGTATGACTCTGTTTTCCAATTAAATTTTCTATGAGGTCATACACACATATAGGGTATAAACGGTACATGGTAAATATCATAGCTAGGTTACCTGCATAATATTGAGAACTGTCTGCTGAACTGATATACATATATTTTTATTTTTTTCTTCTTTTATTTTCTTTTATTATGTACTAAGTGGAAAAATTAATTAAATGAAACCTTGGCCAAATAAAACAGACTGAAGTTAAGGGGAGTCGACAAAATATTGGATCACGGTGGCCAAATTTTTAACCCACTCTCTTGGGTGGTATTTTCAGCTAGAGGCTGATTTCTGGCACCAATAAGAAAACTTCCAGGCATCCGAGACGAGACTGCTATTATTGGATCGAGATTTACCGAGAGTGTTTTGAAAATTTTTTTTGGAATATAATGAACGCCTGACTGAGGCATATTTTAATAAAGAGGTCCAAATATTTTCAGCCGTATATCGGCAAGAACGCCGTGAATGTTTTCCTCCAAGTGGTCGATCTTTTCGGGTTTACCGGCGGAGACTAGGTGACATCAAATAGATGTCCCCACAGAAAATAGTCTAGTGGAGTTAAATCGCAGGATCTTGGAGGTCATACGAGTCCGAAACGTCGAACTATGCGGTTACCAAACGTTTCCTTCAATAAATAAATTGTGACACGAGCTGTGTGTCTTGTTGTGTCGTCTTGTTGAAACCACAGCTCCTGCACATCATGGTTGTTCAATTGGGGAATGAAAAAATCAGAAATCATGGCTCTATATGGGCCACCATTTACTGTAACGTTCTGGCCAGCATCGGGATTTTATAAAAATCAGGTTCAGGATAAATTTGGAAGCGTTTTTCAGGCGTCAATCTACTCATGTTGAAATGCCAAACCGAACCGACTTAAAAGTTGTTAAAATACCAGCCATATAAAAAAATGTTGCCATCTTGAAGTTTTATACCGGTAAAAGTTAGGCTTAAATGGCTGTTGGGCAAGAAGCCCAAACACACTTAGACCCTTATGGGGCCATTGTGATACTATGAAACTAGCAAGATAGGATCTCACTAGCCGAACCACTCGGAGCTTTTGATGAATAGGGATAGACTTTGAGCGTCCGTACTCACTAGATAACTAGTGTCCACATAGAGGAATTCCCCTAGATGGCGTTTCCTTCTAGCTGAGAGAGCAGGGCAGGTACACAGAAGATGTTGAACAGTTTCCTCCTCTTCTTCGTCCATGCAGCTCCTGCAGAAATCGTTGGAGAACACGCCCATTCGTATTGCGTGTCCTCCTATTAAACAGTGTTTCAGGTCTATGCTAGGCCATATTTGTTCAGTTGCCAGGCATGTATTATTCTGCGTCCATCTGAGGTTTGTTTGCTTTAAAGCTTCCTGCTGAGTTTACATGTAGCGATAGGTGTACCTATGTTGTTACTTTCTGGTTGTAAAGGAGTGATTGTAGCTTGTTTGGCGAGTTCGTCCGCCCTACAATTGCCCGGAATATCACTATGTCCCGGCACCAATATGAGGTGAATATCAAATTGTTCAGACATCTCCCTAAGAGATGTTTGGCAGTCTAGGACCGTGCTTGATTTAGTAGTGACAGAGGCAAGAGATTTAATAGCTGCTTGGCTATCTGAGAAGATCCGAATAACCGTGTTGGTTATTACGTTTTCTCTGAGCCTGATGGCGATTAAGGAAGTACTCTACAATGGTCTGGTAGGCGGAAAAAAACACTGATATTCAGTTTTTCCGAAAATATTCCAGTTCCTACACCTTCGGGATTTGTTGTCCAGAATGCTCCGGTCTTCCCATACAGTTCTGGATGGAATAGAGCTCTGCCAAAATTGTTAAGAATGATGGTGTGGGCAATATGATTACTGGTCCACTGTAGGGTTGCATAAACCGCGTAGCTGAGTTTGCCGCTACTTGTTTGCTATAGATGTCTAGAGGTGTAAGGTTTAGTATTATGTCGGGGGCGTCCGAGGGGGTTGACCTAAGCGCTCCACTTATACATATACTAGCTGACCTTTGGACTTTGATAAACTTACTTAAGTTTGTCTTTATGTCCAGTGCGGTCCATCATACTATCACCCCATATATATGTAAGTATCGGTCTAATGACCGAGGTGTACAGCCAGTTTGCAATTTTGGGAGAGAAGCCCCATTTGCCACCAATGGCCTTTTTGCATGAAAAGAGTGCAACGTTGGCTTTTTTGACTCTTTCGTCGATGTTGAGCTTCAAGGTCAGTTTGTTTTTGCCCAACGTTGATACTTACGGTTTACCGATGAAATATCAATAAATCAAGCAAAATTTATGAAATGAAAAGAATTTGGAATTTTAGTGATATTTGAATTAATGACTTTGCTTTTATTGTCCGATTTGACTTACTTTTCTATTAACAACTGTCTACTTAAAATACTTCTATACTCGAAAGATGTTCGCTTGACGTATATGTCCGTCTAGCGAGTTCCAATCGAAAGGTTTTTTATAATAAATAAACAAGTTAGTGTAATTACGACAGGTTTTTTTTATCAAACTTATGTATATTCGAATGACGTATAGATTCATCAATCGATTTCAAAAATTGATTTTTTCCTTTCTACTACTAGTGTAATAATTTATATGTTAATAAAAGAAATATCAAAATATATTTGTTCAACGTATAATCGCTAGACAATTTCAAATTGATTTACTTGGATGTGTTCTGGACTGCTTCTGGAGTTGAAAGAGGCTGATTGTTGATTTTTCCGGTCTTTATATACCCCTTTTCGCGTAGAAAAATGCTTCCCGCGCTTCATTTGAGTGTTACCAAGTGCCAAACTTTCCGAATACGAAAACTCACCACATGAAAATAATAAGGAAAAAACATATATTAAAACCTTTTGTAATTGATTATGGTGAATTAAATCTCAAATTACTTGAATTTGTCTATTTTTATTATTTCAGATGTTTATCATGCCGAATAATGAATTTACTGATGGCACCATGGTGAATAAATTGCAACATTTATGCCAGTAATTTTCATTTTGGCAGCACTTGTCTTTTTGCTTCATAATTTTCGCGCAGCTTTGTTTATGCTATTTTGTCTTTGTTACTTATTTTTTGTCCCTTTCTATCATTAAGTTTAAATGTAAAATTTTTAAAATCAAAATATCTTAAAAATTAAAAATTATTTTAATAAAATGTTATCGAGATTAATTTCAGCGCAAAAAAGTGAATTGAATGAACATATTCAATTTGTTCGGTCCTTAAAGTTTAATTGTCAAATTGACATATTCTTGTGTGCGCATGGCAAGGTGACGTTTGTGCCAATTTCTTGTTCAGTTTTGTGAAATTCTTTGTGTTTTTTTTTTAATAAATTTAGTGCATTTAAATAAAAAACTTATAAATCAACTAATTACTCGTTGTTAATTGTGAAATTCGTGTTATTATTTGCCTAATAATGTGCGATGTATTTTGTAGGTTATAATTACAACCTGTGCTCTGCAAAGGAAACAAAGTTTTGCCCATAAAAATGTAATAAATAGTTTGTGTTTTGTTTTATTTTGTTAATTGTTCATTTACTACCTATATTGTTACACTAGTCTTGTTTTCTTATGTGTTTTCATAGGTCTACTCAATAACTATTGTCACCGGGGCTCCGTGGGACACCTACCAACATTCTCGGTTGAGTCGCAAGCCCAACACCCAATGGTTTGTATATCTATTTATTCTTGTGTTGGCTTTACCTACTTAATTTTCCTCTTTTCTTTGCAGATTGTAACTCTACTTTGATGATTTACATTAAAAAGTAATAACACACATAAAATTTGTATTTACTTTATTGAATTTCAAAATAAAAAATACAAATCTAAATGTTGCTTATTGATGGTTCAACACAGTTTTTTATCAAAAATGAGTCCTAGATATTTAGCTTGATTGGATAGAGTAACTGTTATATCTTTAATTGAATGGAGAGCAGTCTCCACCGATTTCCCCTTTGTATAGGCATGTTGTGCCTTAGAGATCAGACAGGGTTTTATTACCGGTATAAAAAAAGAAACCCTTTATTTTAATTTACACTAACAACAAAAAAAAAAACGATTCTCAAAAGCACGTAAGTCTACTAAACATTTTTTCCCTCTCTCTTCATTATTTATATAAAACGAGACTATATCTAAGAAAAATTTCCTCAAACTTTCTTTGAAAGTTTTAACTCCAGATTTAGAAGTCAATAAATTGCCACCATCAATTATTCTGTATTCCCAATTGTTCACAAAGCCACATCCCATGAACGGAACTAAGTAATACTTGTTTTTTAAATTGTGCACAAATAATGCTAATAAAGTGCACTCCTTTCAACTGTTACAAATCGAAAAATAAAAATGGATATCAAAAAATTTCTTCCATCTCCACCACCACCACTTTTACATCGAACTCCCTTAGTACATCCTTCTGATAATTTACTTCCCCGTTTTTTTTTGGAAATTACGAACTCCATTAACTCAATTGCAATTAATTATTCAAATCCACTTTAAATGCTAAATATCTTTCGATTCAATTATTTTTGATGTCGGCTACATCACAAACCATTTGGGAGTTTTTTTTTGTTTAAATTTATTTCCTGCCTTATTTTTTTAAAAATTAGTTTACATCAATTAAAATGAATAAAAGTTTAACGTTATATTCTTATTAATCCCAAATCGTATATATACGTTGGTAAATAATGAAATTAAAATAACAAATGAAGTTCCGTAATTTAAACGACAATGTTGAATGAAATAATAATTAAAAAAAAAATAAAGTTAAAAATGTATACTCTTAAAGATTTATTGCAATGATTAATGAGTTGAAAGAGAGGGGAGATTTCAAAGGAGAGGGCTTAATATATTAACAAAAAAATTAATGATTTCGTAAAAATAATATTTCATCATGGGGGTAGATTTATTTTGTTCAAAACAGAATCGAGCTGCAAGGAGCGGCTTGTTGCGGTAAATTTTACCGCAGTGCAGAGCGAACCAGAGCGCAGAGTGAACCTGTTCCATCAGCTAGAAACGTACTCTTAAAGCATCTTGGAAAAGTAACAAAAGCAGGTATTGAACAATAATCTAATTTAAACGAAATGACTTGTGACAGGAGGCCCTTGTCCAATGGCAGATGTGTGACAGGTGGTACACATAGATGAGGACATGCGACTATGTGACAGGCGGTCACGGCATGTCAACAACGTTCATCGTGCCAATAGTGTTTGGTAAACGAAAGGAAGATGATTTTGTCATAAGAATCCTTTAGTTTCCCCAAAGTCATGCGCGAAGGTCCACGGTTTTAGTAAGTTTTACACTTTCTCGTGAAATTGAATGTTTCCTAGCGATTTCCAATTTATAAAAATTGTAAAGTGCATTACTCACAAATATTTTTCTCCATCTTAGTGTGGTTCGGTTTCGGACGGGTACTTTAATCGCATTAAACTGATTTTCTATTTTACTTTTAACTTCAAGAGTTTAGGCGAAGGTGCCCTGAATGCGTTCATTGGGCGAACTCCATTGTAAATTATACCTCTCAGTAGGGATAGTTATAGAGAGCCGAAAAAGGTGAAGAGCTTCGCACTAGATGCGTGACTGAATACCGCCATTAAGAGACGGGCACAATGGAAGGAGCTAGGTTAAATGGGAGGCGGCCACCAAGAAGTCACTTTTTTGTGAGTATCTGAAATAGACAGATCGTTGAAAAATCAGTACAGGAAATAAACTGTTTTTTTTTCTTCTTGGTAATTTTGTAGATCTTGTGAGAAAATTATTGTAAGGAGTTTCCAGAGCAGGAAAACTCAGTGTTATTTTAGTGAGAAGAGAAGATTCGAAAGAGGAAGCCACTCAGAGAGTTAGGGCCAGGTGGGCTAGAAGAATTCTTCCAATTTCGTTAATAGTAATTTTATGTAGTAATTCGTTGTAGTAATTTTATTTGTAAAAAAAAAACGATTTGTTATTCGCCAGTTTTGGCCAGTGGACCACTAGGCCTTCGCTTTTGAAAAAAAAAATTTTTCCCGAAAATACGGGACTTTTATTACCCCACTTTCCTTTGTCTTGTGGTTAGGGAATCTTTCCAAAGCTACCTTCGTTACTTTTAACGTTGTTTCTACCTATACTTATAAAGGTTTTCCTAATAAATAACTAACTTCCTTTTGGAATTAAAATTTTGATGTTATTAGTTCAGTTTGGAATTATTGTTTTGGTTCATTTTGGTTTCTGACAAGTTTACTCCACGATTGTGAAAAACCTCCTGGCGCCCAAAGTAAGTAGAAGTACGTCTCTATATATTTTATATTTTTTGATCACTCCATCTAGATCAGTGGCTTCAGAGCTAATTCAAAATATGATCGCACAAGGCAGGGCGGTGGCGCGGCGGCGTTCAGAGACTTAATTTCAGTAGGACTGTGTCCGGTCAAAACCAAATAGATGGGACGGAGCAGGAGAACAGTTTGGGTGTCTCAAAGCGGATTCTAAATCTAATAAAATTAAAATCGACTTACTTTTTGATCTACTTTGGGAATAAGGAAATACTCGTTGACTTATTATTATAACAGATCCGTTTTTGAGAAAATTGAAGCTTTTGAAAATGCTTTTTTTACATTTGTATGGGAGATACCATTTTTTCTAAAATAAAATTGGCCTGTCTCTTCAATCTGGCGTTGGAGAAAGCAATCCGTGACTCTTGCACGGCAACAAGAGGGACCATCGTCAACAGGTCCAGCCAGATACTGGCTTACGCAGACGACATTGACATCATCGGAAGAACCGAACAAGCTGTACACGATTCCTTCATCCAGATCGAGCAGGCGGCACAAAATCTGGGGCTGCACATTAGTGAAGGTAAAACAAAGTACATGGTGGCGTCGAATGCGAGAAGAACAGTTGGTCAAACAATCAAGGTAGCGGAGCACGAATTTGAAGTGGTGCAATCCTTCAAATACCTTGGGTCAATAGTAGTAGCCGATAATAATATAGAAGAAGAAATACGCGGGCGGCTGCTCAATTCCAACAAAGTCTACTATAGTCTGTCAAAGCTCTTCAAATCCAGAAATCTCACCATAACTTCAAAACTGGTGCTGTACAGGACCATGGTCCTGCCAGTACCCACGTATGGATCCGAGACTTGGGTGCTTAGCTAAAGACACTCCGAGCCACGTTCGAGAGAGGGTAAGGGTAATTGTTGGCCCCATATGTGAGGAAGGACGATTCTACCTTGAAGCATACATATTGACAAAAATTAAGCTCTTTAGACTCCGGTGGGCAGAGCACCTAGCTCGCATGAGTGAAGAGGAACCGGCCCGGAAAGTGCTTTGTGGTACATTCTATGGTAGACGGCAGCGTGGTAGACCATGCTTGTGCTGGAGAGATGGCGTAGACCAGGACGTCCGAAGTCTTGGGGTGCGCAACTGGATGGCGTCGGCTCGAGACCGGAATAGGTGGAGAGGCTTGTTGAAAGAAGTCAGGACCGGGCCCCGGTTATCATTATCGTTCTGCGGATGTTTTTTGGGATTTTAATTTTTTATTTCGCAATTTCTAGTTTCGCAATCTAATAACTTCGCATTTATGTTTTTAACAACTTGAGTAAGTAAATCATTATTTTGCAAAATTTCAAATTGCAATTTTTATCCTGCATTATCATTATTTCGCATTTATTTCATGGCTTCGCTAACTATTATTTACATGTGACTATTTCGCACTTCATTACTTCGCAAAAGTATAGGTACTTCTTTAAATATTATTTCTTTTTCTTCGCATTTTACTATTTTGCGCTATATTTCGATACAAATGGAAATAATATTTAGCGAAATTTAAAATCTCGAAGTAAGGAAACGGTGAAATTATAAAAAGGAAATTAAGAGTAAGCTAAATAAAATTTAGCAAGCTAATATATTGCTACATAATAATATGGAATATAATTGTAGCAATCTTTTGCGAAAAAAAAATAAAAGAGAAACTATTAAAATTTTAAAGAAAATTGCGAAAATAAATCATCCAAATGACAGCCTTCGTTATGTCAATCTGCCAATTTCAGACGAATCTGTACATGAATTCGATTTACTAATAAAAAAAAAACATTCGAAGAAAATGCACCACCTTATTTTTTTTCTTTTGAATGCTTTTTTTTATCTCGATGCATTTTCCACAAAGAAAGAGCTCTCAAAAAAAAAAACCCTAGAAAAAATATTGTGAATGTGGCCTAATGATATCAAGCAGTATTCGACGATCTTCAACTTTATAAACCTACACCCACTTGGGCTCTCTCATCTCCTATTTTTGCTCTCATAAAAAGAGGCTCACGTATACAACACACTGCACTGGATTACCTACAGCTATATTGCTTGTTTGAACATGTTCACTTCGGCCGCCTCTCAATCAATAGCTCAGTCAGTGTTCAGTTATCTTATAAGTTCTTTTTTTTGTAAATTTAATCTACGGCGCGCGGGTTATAAATTTATGTCATAAAATTATGATAAAATTAATATTCTTAATGTTCTTTTAAATGTTTATAAAAAGAAATTTATCAATTCGAACTGTTAGAAATGTTTTTTTTTTTTTTTTCTATTGAATGTGAGTATGGGTAGCGCATTTTGACTTTTTTACAGTTTAGATTGGTTTGTGTATTAAATAATTTATAAATTATGCTATAACAATAAATTAAAAGCGTCGGCGGGCGTTTCTGTTTGCAATCCAGTTTTTATTACGAGTCCTTTCTTGTTTGATCCGCGATCAGTTCATAAAACACAAAAAAAAAATATATTATGAATTTTAATTGTGCGGTGTTAAAGGGTTCATTCAGTGAAAATTCGTGTGAAATTGTGTCAAGAATTTCGGTAGTGAATATTTGGCTGGAACAATTTAATTACTTCCTCAGCACATTTTTTTACTAATTAATTTGTTTTTACAACTTTTTATCTCAATCTAGCGGGAAAATCGCAGATATAATGAAATTGAATGTACATTTATTTGGGTGAGTAAACAAATTTGGCTTATAATTAAAAGTTTTTAATTAAAAAAAGAAATATGTAGGCAATTGTATTCACACACGTTGTTTTTTTATACCGTTAGTTATGTAAGTCACATGGAGAAATATTTTTTTTATGTAAAACAATTCAGTGAGTAGGTACCTACATAATATTTATTCTTTAGTTTTTTTTTAAGATTACATGATAATTTTTTTGTTTCAAAATTTGAATTTCGGTTTTGGACATCCCGATTTACGGTTTCAGGTTTGGGTTTTTGTATTTTGGGCACGAGTACGATAACTTGGGCGCCAAGAATTGATAACGGTTTTTGGTAGAAGGGTCCAAAACAAGTATTTTTTACTATAGGAGGGGGGGTCTATCTTGCCCCGTTTGGGCGGGAGGGGCAATTTTATAAAAAAGAACAAAAATCGGAAAAAAAATCATTAAAAAATAACGGTAATATTTACAATTAAATTTGATACTTTTTTTACAGCCAGTATTCTGTACTATAAGCCACTTTTTAAATCAGGCAAAATGTATGCACAGTTTTCGAAAAACTGAGTTTTGAACTCAAAATTCGAAAAAAAACACACAAAAAAAAACTTTGAAGTGTAATTTCTCACAACCATAAAATTTAATATAATTTTTTTTATAGAATTCAATACTCTTATTAATTCCTAATCAAAACCTGAAAACTAGATTATTTTATGACTTCTAGTTTTTGAGAAAATTGAAAATAACCACAACTAATATTTCAATTTTTTATGTTTTTTTTTGTTTGAGTGGTCTTATTTTGATGGTAAAAATGGTAGATGCGAGTTTGGGTATATGCAACAGTGGGGTGTGTGCGAGTTTGGTTGTATGCAACAATGAGGTGCGTATGGGGGGGCATGCTGCCCCCCTGCAACCCCCCTGCTTGGGCCCACTGTAGGATTTGGGGTAGGTGCGAGTTTGGGTGTATGCCACACCGAGGTGTGTGTGGGTGGTGAAACCCCCCTTCTTGGGCTCGCTATAGGATTTGGGGGCGTGCAAGGTGGGCGGGGTGCAAGGTGGGGTGCACGCAAAGTTTCTTTGGCATTTAAATAAGCTGAATTTAATAAAAACTAATTCATCCCAGGTATATCTTAATCCATATTCGATTATTACTATCAAAATAAGACTACGTAAATACTCAAGCAAGGAAAAAATAATTTAATTAAAATTTAATTTTCTCAAGAACTAGAAGACATAAAATCATCTAGTTTTCAGTTTTTAATTAGAAATTAATAAGAGCATCAAATTCTATAAAAAAATATTATAATAAATTTAATGGTTTTGAGAAATTACACTTTAAACTTTTTTTTTTGTGTTTTTTTTCTCGAATTTTGAGTTTGAAACTCACTTTTTCGAAAACTGTGCATACATTTAGCTTGATTTAAAAAATGGCTTATAGTACAGAATACTGGCTGTAAAAAAAAGTGTTAAATTTAATTGTAAGTATTACCGTTATTTTTTAATTATTTTTTTTCCATTTGATGTACGTATTTTTTAAATTGCCCCTCCCGCCTAAACGGGGCAAGATAGACCCCCCCCTCCCATAGTAAAAAATACTTATTTTGGACCCCTCTATAAGAAACCGTTATAAAATCTTGGCGCCCAAGTTATCGTACTCTCCCCGTATTTTGGGTATTCTTTACGGCCGGGTACAGCCCCATTATTTTATGTAATTTATACACTGTGCTCCACATCCACCACTCCAGACAAAAACCATTAGTAATATTATGCCGCTTAGGAATTAAAATGTGTTTTTTTTTTTTGTTTATGATTTCGTTAACTTTTGACTTACTCTATAAATTTTGTCGTCAAATAATTTTTTTTCCTATGTAATGTTCGTTTAAAAAAAATTTACCTTGTGAATGATTGTTTTCGATTCACAATAAGTTTTTTAAATACAATTTTTAAAATTTTGCAAGTTTTTTTTTCATCTTATAATCAAACCAAATTAATTTACCTAAACAGCATTCAAATTTAACATGAGTTTATTTTGCTGCATAAATAAAGAATTTGATACAACGCCACCAATCCAATAATTAATTAATCGACTTCAGTGCCACCTATCGAATCAGTTGATATCGATAAACCTTCTTCTTAAAAAAATATATACGTATGTATATACCAACTTTCATGTTAATCGGTCAAGCGGTTTCGCAGTTTTCGGAGTCATTTTATATAAAATGTTGATTTTAGAACCATTTTGAGGTGCAGACATTTTTTTTGGTTTTATCTTTTAAAGAGATGATTTCAAAAACCTTAAAATAACACAGAATGTAGTTAGATATGTGGTATTTAAAAAAACCGAATCTTTTGTCAAACGCTCTCTTGAAATATTAGTTGAAATTGTAATACAATTTTAACTTGCTACTATAGGCCTTGCATTTGATTTCAGGTTTTGATCAAACTTTGAACATCATTACTGTAATGAGGGAGATTACGTCTCGAAATTCTGTCTGTCTGGGTCTAAAAGTGTTGCTGGATTTTCTTCAAACTATATGGTTTTTTCGAGTCTTGTACATTAGAATTTTTGTTTTACTTGACATGAAAGATTTAAATGACCTTGTAACCATTTTCGCTTTTTTTAAGTATAGCTCTGCCATGTTTATTAAAAAGATATCGATTTTGAAAATTTATACCCAGGTACTTTGTTTCCGATCTTAATGGAATCTCGGTATTGTTAATTTTCAGGCTTAAGGACTTGCTCTCCTTAACCGCAAAATAGTGTCTCTTCCCACTGGCGTTTCTGTAACAAGTCAATCCGCATTTACTTGTATTGATTTTCAATCTCCATTTTTTGAAATAATTTTCTACTAGTGGAAGCCTACGCTTAATCATCATCATCAGCGTAGTGCAAGGAATCAGGTTCATCTTACTTACTTACTTAAGGTGGCGCTACAGTCCGGTGTGGACTTGGGCCTCAATCAACAGTCTCCGCTAGCCAGCTCGGTCCCTAGCTAGCTGTCTCCAGTTTTGCACTCCAAGTTGATTGAGGTCCTCCTCCACTTGTGTGCGCCACCTGAGTCGCGGTCTTCCTCTTCTTCTGCGTCCCTCGGGAATAGTGTGGAAGGCTTTCCGGGCCGGCCGGAGCATTGGTGTCCATGCGCTTTAAATGACCGAGCCATCTGAGTCTCTGGATCTTGACCCTTCTGGCTAGGTCCATGTCGTTGTACAGCCCGTAAAGTTCGCTGTTATATCTTCGTCTCCATTCCCCATTTCCTCTCGAAACATCCTAAGGCACATTAATCCGATTTTGCCAAGGTCCATGCTTCTGCACCATACAGCAGGACCGGGATGATGAGGGTGTTGTACAGTCTTACCTTTGTTGCTCGAGAGAGGGCTTTTCCACTCAATTGCTTTCTTAGCCCAAAGAAACAGCGATTAGCAAGAGTTATTCTTCGTCTTATCTCGGCGCTGGTGTTATTGCCCGTGTTAATAGCGGAACCTAGGTAGACAAACTCCTCTACTACCTCGAAGTTGTTTGCGTCTATTGTGACGTTCTGGCCGAGCCGTCGGTGTTGTGTGTCCTTTCTCGAAGACAGCAAATACTTCGTTTTTCTCTCATTTACCGCTAAACCCATTTTTGCCGCTTCTGTCTCAATCCTCACAAAGGCGCCATTGACATCACGCTGTGTTCTTCCCATTATATCAATATCGTCAGCGTACGCGAGAAGTTGAACAGATTTTTGGAAGATAGTGCCTCTGGTGTTGACGGTGGAGTTTTGTACTATCGCACGACAGCGCATCGCCTTGTGTGAATCCTTTTTTTGACGTCGAAAGATTCCGTAAGCTCATTGCCAATCTTTATGGAGCAGGGTGAGTTCTCCATCGTCATTTTACACAAGCGAATGAGTTTGACAGGGATGCCAAAACTAGACATAGCTTTATACAGTTCGTCTCTGTAGATGCTGTCATACGTGGCCTTAAAATCGATGAATAGGTGGTGGGTATCGATTTGGAGTTTATAGGTTTTTTCGAGGATCTGCCGCAACGTGTGGCCTGAAGCCACATTGATAAGGACCAATCAGATTGTTGACGAAAGGCTCCAAACGTTCACATATTACGGCCGAGAGGATCTTGTAGGCGATGTTAAGTAGACTGATTCCTCTGTAATTGGCGCAGCTTAGAGGATCTCCCTTTTTCAGGTTCATCTAAAATATCTAAAATAGAGCCTGAAAGAGGAAAGTCTTGAAAAAAAATATTGAATAAAAATGGCCCCAGTATCGATCCCTGAGGAACACCCGTATTCACAGGAAAAAACTCCGTATGCTCGGATTTTATAAATATTGAGATATATGTATTTTAATAATCCAATTCGGGAAGTTCAAATGTATAAGTTTATATATGCAAGACCATAATGCCAAAGTGAATCAAACGCTTTTTGAAGATCAATATTTATTTTTTTTTTAATTGTTTATTTATTCACTTAAAACTATTACAATTCTTCATTATAGCCCAAATAAACTTAAAAACTAATTTTATTTTATATTGTTTTTTTTTTTGAGTAAATGACCTTGACGGTTCTCATTACTTAGACTTTTATATATATTTTTTTAACAAGTAAATTACCTACTATTTTTTTTCCTTAATGTTAATTTATATATTTTTTTTTTCTTTGTTTATAGAAAAATGTGAAAAAACCTATAGGACAGCCGTAATATATATATTTTTTGTATTAATTAAAACTAAAACATACAAACTAATTAAACCTAAACTAATCTAGGACCAGGCCCCGTCATGTGATCGCTGTTCCGCCGATAAGCCGATAAAGTAGACTAATGTCCACTTTTTTAAGCCATCGTCAAATCATGGATCACATGTCGGGGCCTAGTTTTACTTAACCGGAGTGCTGGCTTCAGCCCAGTCAAGCCACCAATATTTTTCCCGATTTAGCCGGTTACGGTTGTTTTTATCTCTTTCAGGTATGCTAATGCAGTATCTCAAATTTGAATTTGAATTAGAAAATCTTATTGAGCAAATAAAAATGGCCGCCGCGCGCCAGTAAAAAAAATTGTTTTGCTAATTTATTTTCTGTCACTTCTTTTTTTTCGCAGTGTTGAACCGGGGACGCCGCGCCTAGTATTCAGCCAATGTTCAAAGTGAATCATCTGATTTTTAACTTCCCATAGGGAGTTATTGTAATCGGTCCGATTTGTCAAATTGAAATTTTTGACATTTCTCGACGTTTCAAGGTCACTAGGGCCTATATCAATCATTTTTGGAGAGATGTCTGTGTGTGCGTGTGTACGTACGTTCGTACGTCCGTACGTCCGTACGTTCTGGTACCTTTTTTCGTCGTCGATATCTCAAGAACGAGTAGAGATATCGACTTGAAATAAATTTTATTCGACACATTATGACGTCATACAAATTTGATATGAATTTGGAAAAAAATTTTATAACTCGAATATCCTTAGATGGAAAAACGATATTAACTTTAAAATAATTTTATTTTATTAAAAATGTTGTTTTTGACTACTGGTGAAAATTTAAAAAAAATTCAATGGACAGTTTTTTTTACAAAAAATTAAAAACTACAAAAAATTCTACCAAAAATTGGTGTAAATTGTCTTTCGACTCAAATTTCTCAAAAACGGGTTACGATATTGACTTCTTGTTTGTTTTATTTTCTACATAACATAATTGTTAGCAACTGAAAAAATTTTGACAAATATTGAATGGGCAGTTTTTTAACAAAAAATCAAAAACTGTTAAAAATTCTAAAGAAAAGTAGTTACAATTGTATTTCAGCTCGAATATCCTGACAACGAACAACGATTGTGCCTTCTAAAATATTTATTTTATACATAGTACAATATTTTATGAAAGGTTAAATTTTGAAAGTATCTAAAATAATTAAAGAAGTGGTAAAATTGGTTTTTCGACTCGAATATCTTGAGAACGAGCAATGATATTGACTTTGCCATTAGGTATTTAATTAATATAAAATTTAATTAATAATAATTAATAAAACTAAATATAAAGTTTTCAAGATCACAAATGGGAAGTTATCAGTGTGGGTCACACCCAGCCTCATTTTTCTTCATGAAATCAATTTGATTGCCGTAAGGAAATATTTTGAAAAACTGTGTGTATGAACTCAATGCTCTCACGGAACCGCAAATTGAAACAAAAAATCACAATTACTTTACGACTAATAATCGGGAAGCTATCTATCTCTACCCCTTTTCGTTTGGCTTATAATTTTCACCAGCTTAACACTCATCTAATTTTTCATAAAGGTCAATTAAACCATAAAGAAGCTCCTTTCATCCTTAGCAATCACCAATTAATTACCAAATCCCTGTTTTCTCATACCATTCCTAAGACCTTTCAGTTTCAATTTGAAACTTTCAACAAAAAATCAAAAAATCATTCTTTTGGTTGAATGAACTAATTCATTTTCCTATTGACTTAAAATGTTTCCTTATCCGCCTCCATCTAATCCTTTAAACCATATCATAAAATTGTATCGGTAAATTTATTTTGACAAAACTGAAAACACTCAGCCAGTCAGCACGAACAACTTTCATTAGTCAAATTGATAGCTGCTATGTTGTATATATACATAGATAGCTTAGCTAGCTGATGACGGTAAAACCGAAACGAAAGGCAGAAAATTTAAAACGATTACCAAATGACATGCTGTTGAGTTTTGCGACGGACCGGACGGCCTCGCCAGATATCGTTATTAATTCTTTACAAAATTGCCACAAAACTTTTACACAAATGAGCCACGATATTTTTTTTTTGTTTTTTAAATAAATTTTCTGAATTCTTGACATTTCCATACCTGTCATTATTTTTTATTATTTGTATTTTTGTGGCAATAAAATTTTTATAATCAACTTCCACACAGACTTTCAACTTTTTTTTTTTTATTTGGTCATTGGCCAGAACTTCCATCGCATTTCAACTTGAAGTTGCATGCAATTGCGGGCATAATTTCATTTATTTTATTATTACTCATCTAGACTCCAGAACTTGAGGAGGTGAGTTTTCAACGACGAGAATGGCGAGAATGTTATACTAAACATTTCGTGGACTGTCAGTCAGTCACTTGATGGTATAAATTTGGATGGAACACGAATGGTTATTTCTTTCCAATTACATGAAGAGTTCAAAACATACGTAGGTAGAGTACAGGATGATGATGAAGCCTTTCATTTTTTTTGGGATAAGTTTATCCTCTCTCTTTTACTTATATTGAAGAAAGGGAAGAAGGTGGTGAATTTTATTGAAATTGATTACAAGTTTTTTTTTTCTTTCACTCTGCACAAAAACAGACGCGTGCCAAGAAGTCACAATCTTATGGCATTTCAACGCCAAGTCACGCAAAATTATTTTAGACCATAATAATATAACCTTCGTGACGTGGCTTTTTGTTTTGGTGTTAGATTACAATTTGTGGTAATAAATTAGCACACTGATGGAGTTAGAAGATAATTATGTTTGGAATGTTAAATTATATTAAGATTGATATTTGTTTTTTTTTTGTTTTTTAATGATAAATTCACAATAATGAAATTTGTACTAGAAAACCCTGGCAGAACGTTCTGCGGCTATTTCAAACTCAATCTATAAATATATAAATAGTAAATGGAATTTTTTTCAGTTAATCCAGGGTTTACCCAACATATTTAGTGAGTCAACTGGGGTTTAGATTTGAATATACTCCAAAAGTTTGGGCATTGTACGGTTACGTAGTGCCCATTGAAAAATAATGTATGTATGTATAATGTTGAAATTTAAACATTTTTTTCGATGAAAATTTTTGCTCACAATTTTTTTTTTTTAATAAAATTGTCAAAAAGATTTCTGATTGTAAATCGTCAAAAAAATGTTAGGAACAACAGAGTCTAAATCTTTGTGCACAGCGAGTTAGAAAAATCGGTTAGAAAAATATCTAAATTTGTCAAAAAAAATTGTTCGTGTTCTGAAAAAATGCCCAGTAAAAAAAGTTCCGTTTGCCGATTTAATTGGCTAATCAAATCATTTCATCAAACGGTCAGTTTTATAATACGTAAATAAAATTTATTGCTGTTAAGAATAAAAACAATTGACAAACAAAAATGTGTACAAAAATAAATTCTCCTGCGGACAAAAAAAATTAACAAATTGTCAGAAAAAATTTAAACTTCGAAAAAAAATTCTCAAATTTATTTACCAAACAAAAAAAAAATGTAAAAAAATTACATTGAAAAAAAACTGTTTTGAGGACATACAAAATTCTGAAAAAAAAGCTGCAACAATTCTCTAATTTTCAAACCATAAATAGACTTATTATTAATAAATTAAGACGCAAAAAAAATCAACACAAAAAAAATAATCACCAGTGCCGCAATAAAAAACAACAACAAATAATACCAAACAAAAACGTACCCACAGAGCGCAGTGAGTATTTCTTCCTTTTCTTCCCCAGCCTGCAGTTGTTTGGCTTAGCAAGTGCATCAAATTTATTGAACAATTGATGTACTTGCTGAGCGAATAAAAACAGATGCATAGGGAAACACTGTTTGACTGTTAGGGTTCGGATCAATTCACATCACTACTAAGGCATAACACTAGTAGTGTTGTGTATTGAAAAGAACTTTATAATCATTTTAAGTTTTTCTCTTAGATTTCGTCTGTTTTAGTCTTATTTATTTATTTTTTTTTTATCACAATGATTGGAAATTTCAGAGTTGACTATTGTAATATTCGTGGGCTTAGAGCAAATTTCCTCGCTTTGTACGCCCATTCTTTTATAAACAGGCCAGCTGTTTTGGCACTAAGCGAAACCCAAGTAGGTGAAACTACTGATTCTGCTGAATTTCAAATTCATGGGTATAATTTAGTGCCATTATTCCTTTCTCACCATGGTCTCGCCGTCTACGTAAGAAATGATGTTGCTTACCAATTTCAACCACAATATGGTCCTAGTACCAACCCTTTGTTTAACTTCTTTTGGTTTAAATTCTCGGTAAACAGGCACATCATACATTATTGTTTCCTCTATCGAAATTCTACTTCGTCGTCGATTTCAACGCTCGTCTACAATAACACATCTGCTGTCAGCTCACTAGATGAAGCCAATTTGCTTGCAGCACAGTTTGCTTTTAATTCGACGCTGCCAGATAGTGTTATAACTCCTCCTGTGCTTGAGAGCGTAAACGATTCTATGGGACAAATCTTCTTTCATACTCAATCTGTGGCGAGAGTCCTACAAGATATCAACATTCATAAATCTACTGGTCCGGATGGTATCCCCGCTATTATTCTGAAGAGGTGTTCTTCCACGCTGGCAAAACCCTTGCGTAAGCTTTTCCATCTATCCTATTCTTCTGGGCTTGTTCCGAGCAGTTGGAAAACAGCATTTTTCCAGCCTATCCCAAAAAAGGCGAATCTTCTTCACCCTCTACTTACCGACCAAATGCACTTATACGTCCCTTCTTTCCAAGGTCATGGAAACGCTGATAAACTATCAGCTCAAGAAATATCTCGAAGATCGAAGGCTTTTTAATCACCGGCAATACGACTTTCGCAGCAATGGGGACTTGATGGTTTATCTCACCGAACAATGGCACAAATCCTTACATCGTTTTTGAGAAAGTAAGATTATTGCACTTGATATTTCCAAAGCATTTAATAAAGTTTGGCATCCAGCTTTTTAATTGAAACTTATTCTCATAAAAAAAAATTAAAAAATTAAAATTTAATTTATTTTTAATTTTAATTGTTGCTTTCCATTGGATATTTGCTATGTTCCACTTTTCCACATTCAATTAATTCGAATCGTATATGAAATAAAATGCACGAACTTTCTCATAATAATACTAAAACTAATATGTTAAATTACTTAAACAGAAATAGAGAGAAATACAAAAACAGGAACAGACTCAAAAAAGTCAAAAAAGAAACTCAAAACTGAGGAGTCATCTGATGTATCACAAAAAATACATTTTTTAATTTTATTTTTCAAAAACCCTTGACCCTTACTTACTATAAGTTGTAAGAATTTAATAATCTAAGCTCATGAGCAAAATTAAAAAAACATGTTTTCAAAATATTAAATAAATTTTATTTTATCCAAGAATCATTTTTTTTTTTTAATATGGTATGCTAGATTAACATAGGAAATCTATTTTGTACAAATTTTTATCGCTATCCCTCCTATCGTTTATGAGAAAATCTAGAACCAGAAATAACAACAATTATATTAAAAAAATATATAAAACACCAGTTTTGTTCCGAATTTCAAAAATATGTATTGAGCTGATTTTGAAAAATTTAATTTTCAAAAATGTATTTTTCAAAAGTCAAACATTTTTTTTTTCTAAAGCTCAATACAGAAAATTTCAGTATAACGAATACTTTTTATAAATTTTAGATACTTTTGCATAGATTAAATTAAAATTTATTGATTTCTTTTCCAAAGTCAAAAAATCGTCGGAGCCGTTTTCGAGAAAAAACTGATTTGTATGTCTTTTACCATGAACTTAGTACCAAGTTATAAGAACATTTACCTATCCGTTTATTTTGTAGCTAAACGGACAGACAGACAAATATTTTCAACTTTCTTACCATAATATCAAGTTTGATCAAAATCTCGAGTTCAAATTTTGCCACGTACGAACGTTTGAACGTCATAATTTATTTTAAGGCTCCTTTAACCAATACGCACCATTCGTTGGCCATGACGACAAAAGATAGCAAAGTGTTTATATTATCGTTTTGCTGTCATCGACGAATTTTTTGCAATTATTTGTTGTTTGGTATTTCCTTTAACCAGTGTCGTTAGCTATTAATTTAATAAAAATAAAACATAATAAGTATAATGACTTAAATAAGTATAAATGATAAGTAATTATTAAAATATAATATAAATATCTGTGGTTATTTTACTAAGTAACTAGCACTCAAAAAATATGTTGGGATATGTTTATCAATCAAAATTTGAGTAAAGGTTTTTAGTTAAAATTAATTATTTTTTATCATAAATAAAAATTTATTTAAGTAAATTATTTATAACCACCTACAAATATCAATGGTGTTTGTGTAACAAGAATTATGGTCTACAAACAAAAAATAATGTGTGTTTGCATTAAATTTAATGTATTCTGATTGATATCAAAGTAAAATAGGACACCAGCCAGGTGAGTATAATAATTATTAAATGTGGACTTCTGTATGCATATAATTATGAAAAAAATGTTGTTTTTTTAAATAACCAGAAAAACACTTTTTCATTTAATTACTAAATACATGTCACTGTGTTTTCAGCTGTAGTGACTTTATTTTTTGATGATGTTGAAAATATTTTTAATTCTCCTGGAATTAGTGACTATAAAGGGTGTCCCAACAAGAACTCAAGATTTAAATTTGGCGCCATTAGAAGTGTCATTGTTTGACATTTGAACAATTATTATTGTTTGTTTGTAGAAGGTATAAGGTTAATAAAAATGGAGCGCTATACACGAATGAACAACGCATTCTCATTGTGAAATTGTTTTAACAAAGTGGTGAAAGTTTTGCGGCTACAGTTCGCAAATTGCGATCAATTTGGGGTTACAATAATGCTCCAAAAGAGTCAACTGTAAATCGATTAATGGAAAAATTTGCTGAAATTGGGTTTGTCACTGATGTAAAGACAACAACGCGCCTTCGACCAGGTCGATCGACCGAAAATATCGCAGCAGTACGTGATGATGTCACTCAAACTCCATCCACCTCAATTCGACACCGAGCTCAGCAAATTGGTGTTTCCAAATCCACTATGCCAATTTTTTCGTGTCTAGAATTGAAGAAATGAATGTGGAGGGGATGTGGTTTCAACAAGACGGCTCCACAGCTCATACAGCCAGAGAAACAATTCAATTGCTGCATCAGTCATTTCCTGGTCGTTATTTCGCGTTTTGGAGACCAGAATTGGCCGCCTGGATCGTGCGATTTAACACCATTGGACTTTTTTCTTTGGGGTTTTTTGAAGTTGATGCGAATAAGCCGACGACGACTCAAGCCTTAAAAGAGGAACTTGGAAGCTGCATTAATGAAATACCGCAGTATTTATGCAAAACGGTCATTGAACATTTCATTAAAAGATCGTGTATGTGCCAGCAAAGCCGCGGCGGCCATCTGCCCGATGTGTTGTTCCATACATAACCTCATCCTGTCTACTTTACGATATAATAAATAATTCGCGATTTTTTTTTAAATATCTGCGTTTTATTTAAAATTTAAATCTTGCGTTCTTGTTGGGACACCCTTTATAATATTATGTACATAGGTATTGTCATCTCGTTAATAAGTACATACATACATTATTTGATTTACATTCTATTTTCAATTAAAGATGAAATCATTTGATACTTTAGTCATTTATAAGAATAAGCAGAATTACGCAATTGATCGTTCTAAGGGCTGTCCAAGAGTCCGAAATTGGCTTGGGTCTGCTTTCGCGAAATGAATTGGGACCAAAACGATACTAATTCCCAGGCGTTCGAGACATGGCCTTACGGAAGGTTATAGTGGTTTTTCCAGTGAAAAAAAAAATAATTCGAAAATTGTGTTTTATAGAGCTAAATTTGAATATTTCAACGTATAATTAGACGAAAAAGATAGAACCGAGAAGAAATGGAGGCAATACTGAAATGAAATCGAGACAAAATTTAGTTTTGCAAACTTGTGTCTTTCTCGTCTTGTTGCCAGAGAAATTGATAATCCAAAGTGGGGTTCCGTACTATTTCAAAAATATTGTTCCTGTTGGTAGTTTGTGATATACTGTTTGGAGCTTTCTGCAATGACAACGCAAACAACAATTGGACGCTACAGATGACGTGTGCATCTCCATTAAATGACACCAATGGTGGTAAGGGAAGCAGGAATCGTTGAGCATCTGCCTTGCATAATTATCTCTTCAAGTAGATATTTCTGGATAGCTAGAAAAGGAGATGCGCCATTTTTCTATGGAGCCTGGGCCCAGTGCGTTCACTAATGAAAGTGGTTTCAAATGAAAGGTGAAATCTAGCATACTATGTGGGTGCAATATTTCCAAAATTGTCAATGGGGTTTTCGAGATATTGGTTAACTCAGAAAAAGAATTTCACTCCTTTTTTTCCAATAATTGCTTATACCGCGCGATACAAGGCACGTAGGAAAATGATATTGGTATCAAATGAAAGATATTCTTTTTAATGAATTCAAAACTATTTTCCTACCAACAACATTTTTTCAAATATTTAGTATAAACTTCTTAAAAATTATGTTTTTTTTACTTACCTTTTGAACACAGATATCTTAAAAAAATCAGTAATGACATCTATTTTTTTTGCATTATTTTAAAGCTCTATATCTCACCTTTAATTTAATACATAATTTAGTACTCATTCTCAAAAAAATACTTACTTTTTAACAAACTTACTCTAAAAAACACCATAACATGCTATCGGCTGCTACGAACTTGCTTCAAAAGCCGACCTAGAAGTACTTGGTGAAGAACGGTCGAAGATGAATTGGCTCTTCTGTGAAAGATTTGAAGAGATCTGAACTAGATCTAAAGGAACCGTATACTTCAGCGCATAGCAGAAGTACAGCAAAAATGATCGGTTTAGTCATCATCATCGGCTCAACAACCGAGATCAGATCCTGGCCCCTCTCAACAAGTCTCACTACTTACTCCGGCCTAGAGCTGATGCCATCCAGTTCCGCACCCCAAGGCTGAGGGCGTCCTGGTGTACGCCTGCGCAAGCATAATCTACCATGCTGTTGTCCACCATAAAATGTACCACAAAGGACCTTCCAAGCCGATTTCTCTTCGATCATGAGAGCTAGGTGCCCTGCACTGGAGTCTACCGTGCTCAGTTTTTGTCAATATATCTGCTTCAAGGTAGATTGCGTACAATTCATGATTGTACTGTCTCCGGAATCGTCCTTCCTCACATATAGGGTCAACAATTCTCCTTAAAACTTCTCGGAGTGTCTTGCTAAGCACCCAAGTCTCGCCAGGACCATGGTCCTGTACAGCTGCGGTTTGAAGGCTGTAGTAGGCCCTGTTGGATTTGAGCATATGCTCGGCTATTTTTTCTTCTATATTCTTCAAATTCGTGTTCCGCTAACTTGATTGTTCAACCAACTGTTCCATTTAATGCCCATCCTCATTCTTCAATTATTAAATCTTAAAATTCAATTTAAATCGTTAAATCATTTTGCTTCTTTAATTTTTACGCAAAAGGAAAATTTAATATTTATGTACCTAAAAATGAGATCTTTCACAAAAATTTAATTTCAACATTCCCAGGACCCAGAGTGGGCTTATCAAATTTCCCACCATAAAATAAAAATAAAAAAAAATTAATGTGATTTAACAGAGTTGAAACATGCAGAACATCCGTTTCCTGTTTACCTACTTTCACACTTAGATAATATATACTTTCTCATCCTCGCGAATTTTTCTACTGCCGGAATTCTCTTAATCCACTCTTACAACATTAGCACAACTGTGTTATTCTGCTTTGGAATTAAAACCAAGAGTTACAAACAAAACTCCTATCTTGCTATGTGATGGCGCCCAACAAAAGCTTCTACCAGAACCATAACCAAACCTAGAGCCTTCGCTACACCACACGTACCGTATAATAGAATGAAAAATGATATTTGCATGAAAATGTTTCAAGTGTTCCAAAATCGTTCTGTCTGTCGGTTTGTTGTGTGTGAGTGAGGGGTGGAGGCGGACGGGTGGGCGTATGTCAGAAGGAATATTCTAGGACTCGCTATCGCATCACCCGCCATGCCATATTGAAGTTGTTTTGGATTCATTCATTCACGTGCCATGATGTGGCAGTTCAGCCACGAACATTCGCGGTTTTGGTTGCGGGCGAACACGTCTGTTACACGCCTACAAAATATAAAACAATGACTACATTCTAGCGAACACTGGCGCCCTCAAGTGTCGGAGTTGGTAGAAAATTTTATTGTTTTTTTTTTTTTTTTCGTTTTTGTTTGGCGAGAGTGATTGCTGATGGATGTGGCGGTGACGACAACGTTAAAAGGCATGAAGTGAGGTGGAGGTGGAGCTGTGAGGCTGGGCGAGGATATGAAAGCGGAGGTGGAGTTGGTAATGGTGTAGTTACTCCTGTTTGCTTGACGTGTTTCATTAATTATTGTCTCACATAAATAACCACCATTAGGGGAACACTGAGTAGTATCAGCTGGACGAGCAAAGGACGATGACGACGACGACAGCAACAGCAGCAGAACAAACCTTATATTTCCAACAACAACAACAAAACTGAACTAACAGCAAACGGTGAGAGAAGATATAAAACTGTTAAGGTGGGTGGTCCTGGCAAAACAGGATGTGACTGTTGATGTGTTGAGTGTGGAGGTGGAGGCATTTGATGAAGAGGCCCAGCTCTTGTTGTATGTGCAATTACTTTACGCCATTTTCGACAAATGAAATATTGAAAGATTAATTGTTGTTGATTGTGTGGATCCAGAAATACACATACAGCACACACAATATAATATAGAAGATTGGTGAAGCTCCAATCAAACCAAACTGTATATATATGGAACATCTTAATGGGCTGTGATGGGTGGTATAGAGAATAACTATCATGCGGTGAACTACCCAACGAGCAGAGTAGATTTATATATGAAAGTACTTGCAATTGAGAGCTCTTTGGCCAACATTTTGTGGTTAGTATATGGCTTTTGGGCGAAAGTAACCCATTTCTGTTGAAATTGACTTTGCTAAAATAATTGATGGTATCAAATAATATCGAAAAGTAAAAGTTACAAAATAATTTTATTTTTTTTTTTAAATGAATTCACCCGAATTTATGAGTAAACTGAAATGGGAGGGGAAAAAGGGGTAAGTGTTTCATGAAAATTTGGAAGGGATAACCTTCGAAACTATTTTGAAATATGAATTAATTTTTAAAAGTTATTAAATATGGCTATGAAGAATAACATATTCCTCGGAATTTGTACCCACCTTGGAAATTTGAAACACTTTCGCACCGGAAATTTCCCATTGAAAATTTGAAACACTGGGCTCTTAAAAGCTTCAAGCCATATCGTCATTCCTTTTTAAAACCACCTTTGAACGTTTAGTGGACTGCTTTGGACAAAGCCATAAATCGTGGATCACTCCGCACAACTCCCTCCGCTGCCCTTGAAGTGTTACTCCATCTGACACCCTTAGATATACATATTATGTAAACATACAGCTGCGAGCACTGCGATCCGTCTCAAAGCTTCCTCACAGTGGGCCAATAATGAAATTGGCCACTCGGTCATTCCGAACTTCAACTTACTGGGAATAATTCCCAGGTACATCGACTACTCCATTCCGTGACTTCAGTTTGGCAAGAACTTTCAGGTTTCAATACCCTCTAGATCAGTCTGGAAGGATTTGTCATTCCTTCAAGATGATTGCGTTCACTTTTATACCGATGGATCAAAAACTGAGGACGGGGTGGGGTGTGAGGTGTACTCTGACAAGCTTAAATTAAGCCTATCCTTCCGTCTTCCCAATCATTGTAAAGTGATCCAGGCGGAAAATCTAGCGATCAAAGAAGTTCTGTCTTGGCTTAAAGAAAACGTGATATCAACCACTGATATCCGCACTGATATCCGCATCCCCTAATTCTGTCTTCAGTAACTCACTGACAGCCCTCAACTGCCGATCATCTCTCGCGGAGATGGTGCTGCTGCACCATCAACATTCACCTATGTTGGGTTCCGGGCCACAGGAATATTAATGGCAATTGCAAGGCTGATGAACTCGCTAGAAATGGAATCATCCTACCATTCGCACCATGTATGGCAAATATTGGTATACCTCACGCTACATGGAAACTCATGCTGGTGCAATATGCCATTAGGTTAACAAACCTTAGGTGGAACACCATCACCACTTGTGTGGCGACAAAGCAGATCTGGCCATTGGTAAATCCGAGTTGATCTAAATGCTTGTTGTCCCTGAGTAGATTGCATATCGGATCTGTAATTGGTGTCATTACAGGACACTGTCTAATTGGGAAGCAAGCAGCAATGCTGGGTGTTTTCTCCAATGACTTTTGCAGAAGCTGCATGGATGAGGAGGAGGAAGAAACAACTACTCATCTTCTCTGTACATGCACTGCTCTATCCCAAAGCCGTAGGGTTCATTTGGGAGAATACTTTTTCAACGACCCTTGCTAACAAAAAGGTTTTTATAAAGTGAAAGATTTTAATATCTTTCAATTTATGTATAATATAGGCAAAGGCGTAAGGCTTTTTTTATGAAAGTATTGTTCTTTTTGATGGTTTGAATTTTACTACAACAACTTGAATGTGCTACCACGAGGGCTAAAGTGACTTACATTTCCCGAGATTAAAGATCGGATGTTTATTTCATAATGAAAAACAACATCGGCCAAATGGCCGTCAAGGCCAGGTTATACACAGCAATATTATTTTCATGAAATTTTCCATCACCAAATCGCAAAGTGGTTGCTGGATGCCCCCAAGTCCATCTTTGAGGTCTTGAATCGACGCTGGGCAGTTGCCGTAGACTTTATCTTTCACGTGGCCCTGAAGGAAGAATTCGCAAGGTGCGCAAGTCTCAAGATCTCGGTGGCCAATTGTGATCACCTCTTCGAGAGATAACACGGTCTGGAAACTTTTCCCGTAAATGATCGATGGTTTCGTTGCTCTCGTGGAACTTAGCGCCACGTTTCATGCATTTCAAGGACCCAATCAGCAAAAACACGACGTTGTTGATGATCGGCCGGATTGTGTTCTTGTGTTAACTGAACTTTATAAGCCTTGAGACCTTTATGCAAAATACGGTGTAATGAAGTTTGTGGAATGCATCATCATCATCATCATCATCGGCTCGACAACCGGGGTCCGGTCCTGGCCTCCTTCAACAAGTCTCTCCAGCTATCCCGGTCTTGAGCCGACGCCATCCAGTTGCGCACCCCAAGGCTTCGGGCGTCCTGGTCTACGCCATCTCTCCAGCGCAAGCATGGTCTACCACGCTGCCGTCTACCATAGAATGTACCACAAAGGACTTTCCGAGCAGGTTCCTCTTCACTCATGCGAGCTAGGTGCCCTGCCCACCGGAGTCTACCGAGCTTAATTTTTGTCACTATGTCTGCTTCAAGGTAGATTGCGTACAATTCATGATTGTACCGTCTCCGGAATCGCCCTTCCTCACATATGGGGCCAACAATTCTCCTTAAGACTTTTCTCTCGAACGCGGCTAAGAGGTCGGAGTGTCTTTTGCTAAGCACCCAAGTCTCGGATCCATACGTGAGTACTGGCAGGACCATGGTCCTGTACAGCAGCAGTTTTGAAGTTATGGTGAGATTTCTGGATTTGAAGAGCTTTGACAGACTATAGTAGGCTTTGTTGGAATTGAGCAGCCGCCCGCGTATTTCTTCTTCTATATTATTATCGGCTGCTACTATTGACCCAAGGTATTTAAAGGATTGCACCACTTCAAATTCGTGCTCCGCTACCTTGATTGTTTGACCAACTGTTCTTCTCGCATTCGACGCCACCATGTACTTTGTTTTACCTTCACTAATGTGCAGCCCCAGATTTTGTGCCGCCTGCTCGATCTGGATGAAGGAATCGTGTACAGCTTGTTCGGTTCTTCCGATGATGTCAATGTCGTCTGCGTAAGCCAGTATCTGGCTGGACCTGTTGACGATGGTCCCTCTTGTTGCCGTGCCAGAGTCACGGATTGCTTTCTCCAACGCCAGGTTGAAGAGGAGGCAGGCCAAACCATCCCCTTGTCGGAGTCCATTAAAGATGTTGATTGGTCTGGATAGGAATGCCCAATTCCAAAAAACAACGAGAAATGGACAAACCCGGGTTTTCTTCAACATTCTGGGTTACATCTTCATTCAATGCGTCGTGGAAGCGTGTATCGTTCCATTTTTACTTGCGACTATAGGTACTATGGGACAAGTTTTGGATTCGCGAAAAATGTTCGTCGCGCAATTCTGTCTATTTGTCTGTACCTTAACCTACAGCCTAAACTACTGAAGCGATTTTCTTCAAACTTTGAACATAAGGTTTTGGGGAGATTGCCCAACTGTCATAGTACAAAACTTTTTTATCTCGAAAACGGCTCTAACGATTTTGATTAAATTTTTTTAATCGGGTTTGTCAAGTAATCTTAATATTTTAGTCAAAAAAGATTTTCAAAAAAACCGTTATTAACTGTACTTGCCATAGAACCGGATTTTTGGTTTTCGGCTTTCTGGTAAACTATTGTTCTTTTCTTAATGAAAATTTTTCTAAAGGAGGTCCTATAAAATCTTAATAATATTGCATATCAAAATTTTCAAAAAAATATTTTTTGCATTTGAAAAAAAAATCAAATGTTTTTGAAAACTCAATATTTTGAAAAGTAGTAAATATTTTTTTCTTAAGTTGGTTGTAAGTGTATACCAACATTTTTTATAAAAATATTAAAAAGATATATATGTATTTTTTCAAAAAAAAAAACCGATCTAACGATTTTTGAATTTTTTTTTCAAAAATTTTTACTTTTATGTTACATAAGATGGCATCTTCGGTTTTAAGATTAAACTTCTTTTTTGGGTAATTTTATCAATTCAAATAATGAATTTCAGGGTTTTTTCATATTTTAACTTGTGACTATAATCGATAGTAGGTAGTCGGGTATATTGTATTTTTGACTTTAAAACCAAGATTTTATCGCACATGGGAGCAAGTACGTGCGACCCAGTCGTGCATTTTATTATTAATGGCGTAGTTTCTACTTGTGAAATGTAAAAAAAACATCTTCAAAAGCGCATTCCACGATTCAAACTGCGTCTAAAAAAGTTTGTTTTTCAATGTAAAATCTGGGAAAAAAGGTCTTATATATTGTCAATAGTTTTGCATACAACTGCGTTCTTGAAAAGATTAAATTTGCTTCAGTATCTATTCAGGATCAGCTATTGCTTATTTGTAAATGAACCAAACATTTGACTTTGGGATTGTTGAAATTTTTTTAAATTCTGATAAGGTAATACAATTAAATAAAAATGATATTAAAATCAGATTGTTTTTCTCACCAATTACGAAAATATTAGAAATAAGATTATTCAATTTTTGTACAGATGAATCTATATTTGACAATATTTTAAATTTTTTTTAAATCCGATATTTTTACGATATGTTAACAGATTTCAAAAACTCAAATTTACCTGTTTAATTTCTCTTATGTAATGTTTGTTAATAAGACTCATTGAAATATCACTTTGGAAATACCGCCCAAATTTTAAAATAAAAACAAATAATTCAAAAAATTGAGAAACAACCAACAAAATTTCCCTCTTCCTTTTGCGTTCTGCCTAACGCCCTATCAAAACTTTAAAAGTCAAGTAAGTATTTTCATAAGTGTATGTGAAAGGAAAACTGCTATATAGTGTATTTCTATAAGGGTGATTCAAATTATAAAAAGTGGCTACGAAATTGTTGATACCATGAAAAATTGTTTGCTTGGGAATTTTAACGTTTAGTGGTCGCTAATCGCCATTTTGTTTTTTCCATACAAATTGTATGAAGAAAAGTTAGAGAAACGTTTGAAAATTTCTAATTTTCTAACTTTTTGTTTTTAAATAATTCCGAGAACATATTTGAAAAGGAAATTTGATGTTCTAAAAAAATGATGATAATCATTATGAAAAGTTTACCGCTTAGAAGATATTCAGTGGAAAAGTACAACTTTATTTCTTATCCATATAAATTTCATAGAACTTAAAATGGAGACAGCCATCAAAATGTCTATCTTTGTCCTTTTTTTTAATAAATTAATTTTATTTAATATTCTTAACCTAACTAGAACTAGACAATGAATCTTAAACTAGTGTACTTAACTAAGACTTAAATATAACTTAAATTGGGGCGCTCTAAGTAATTCATGATAAACTTAAAACTAATGCCTTTCGGCCTATGAACTATTTATTTAATTTTATTTTAATTAATCATTTATTTTTAAATTGAAAAATATTAAAAAAAAAAACTAACTCTATTGTTTTATCTTACATACTACTTAAAATTAAGTCCTTAAAATAAAACTTATTACTATTTAAAACTAACCTAATCTACCTAAAAAACTACTTACAAACTAGAACACCCACAGCGGCAAAAAATTAAATGATGATCTAATGTCTTTTTTTTTTAATTTTTTATTTATTAATTTTTATTTTATATACATAATTATATATATATATTTTTTTTTATTGTATTTTTTTTTGTGCCACCACCTAATCTACTTAAAATTAAACCCTAAACCCTTAAACATAAAACAAGTATATTAAGCCGGCCAAGGTTCAAAAACAACCCAACCCAACTACCCATTTTCAAATGCAGCTTGAAGCCACCAAAACTGGTTCTCCTGCTTCATCCTATCTCTTTGGTCCCGTTCGGACACAGCCTTACTGAACCGAAGGAGCTCGGCTCCGTCTTGTGCGAGGACGTCTCGACTGTAAAGGAGCCGCCGGTCCACGGTACTTCGTCTGACCTGGTAGATTAACGGAATTGCCAACCTATCTTGAATCAGAGGAAGGCCTCTGGAGGAATAAACCCACTCAAGCGTGCACTTTCAAAATATTGTTCGTTTGGATAGAAGCCTCCAAAGATCAAATTATTTGTCGAGGTCATAGCTCTGGCAATGTGACCCCGAACAAGCTTTATCACGAAATTACCAATTCTGTTGACCCGGGCCCTGTTGTATAGGAATTCGTTCGAGTAATATTTAATGTAATCGGATTCGGGTGTTCGATTCAAACCGAGACAGCGCCGAAGACACTGCACTCAAAAAAAGAAAATTCAATGGTACCAGTTTTGATTTAATAGTACGCAAAACAATAGTTTTTTCCTATAAAAACAATGATTTTGGGGTTCTTTCGTCCTATTGATTCCTAACTTTTTCAAAAGCATTGATCCAATAGGATAAACTATTGATTTTATGTGTTTTTTCATATTGAACCTATAGTTCTTACCCCATTGGCTCAATAATGTAATACTATTATTTATTAATAATGTGCGTCATTTTAAATCAATTCTGTACATACTATTATTCTTATGGTATTATACTTTGAATTATTTACATTAATAGTATTGGTACTATTGTCACACAATTCAATGGGATATCTTATTGATGTTATGGTTTTTTCTTCTTTAAACTTATAGGTCTCATCCCATTGTTTTTATAATGCAATACTATTATTTAAAAATAAGTTACATCCTATTAAATCAATTCTGTTATACTATTATTTTTATGGTACTATACTTTTAATTATAGGCATTAATAGTATTGGTACTATAGTTACACAATTCAATAGGATATACTATTGATGTAATGGTTTTTTTCCACATTAAAGTTATAGGGGTTATCCCATTGTTTTTATAGTACAATACTTTTATTTAAAAATAAGTTACGTCCCATTAAATCAATTCTGTTATACTATTATTTTTATGGTACGATACTTTTAATTATTTACATTAATAGTATTGGTACTATAGTTACACAATTCAATAGGATATACTATTGATGTAATGGTTTTTTTCCACATTAAAGTTATAGGGGTTATCCCATTATTTTTATAGTACAATACTTTTATTTAAAAATAAGTTACGTCCCATTAAATCAATTCTGTTATACTATTATTTTTATGGTACGATACTTTTAATTATTTACATTAATAGTATTGGCATTATTATTATGATAGTATGGTCTTATAAATGTTAATGGTATAACATGAAGCAATTATAATTCTTTTATATGTAAATTCATAAGTTTTAAAAGGTTCACTATTCTTTAAAATTCGAAAAAAAATTAATTATTTGCTTTTTAATGAAGTGAAACCCAATAAAATTTTATTTTTTTTTTTCATTAAAAAAGCAATGTATGTACATACATATGTACAGTTAAATTATTCTCGACGCTAGAAATACCAAATTTTTGTCTATTTTTCTTGCAAGTGTAAAGAAGTAAATTAATTTATAAATGATAGAAATTGCGTCAGAGAAAGATTGTCGAAGCAAATTCGGCGCGATTACTCTTGGAACTTTCATCTTTCCTTTTTTTTCTCAAATTATAAAATTTGTGTTGCAGTTAACTTTAAAGGTAGAACCTCACTTGGCGGAATTGCACCTTAACGACACCGCGCGCGGTTTCGCACGAAAATGAATGTAACTTCATGTCGCCACACAGTAGCTCATACAATTTCATACAAATAATTCGTAAGTTTAGTTCCACTGAGTGCGGTCTTACCTTAAAAGCTCAAGAACTTTTTATAGCCATTAATTTTTTTTAAGATTACAACTTTTGTTTCCTAACGCTTAATGATTGCTCAGATGTTGAATAAAAGATGTTGATGGTGAAAATTTCAATATTTTCATATTTTAGGTCAACAAGTTTAAACAATAAAAAAAATAAAATAAGTACTTGAATATCAAAAAAAAAAGGGATCAATCAAGTGCATTCTCTTTATCCGGCTTCAAAGTCAAATTTAATCCAATCTGTCCCGCTCTACTTTTCTTGATATTTGCAGATGAAGATGAATGTAAATCCACCATTAAGCTCTCAGAATTCCAACACTGTTCGTATTTTGCGTGTAAATGTCGAGAGTTTACTTGGTGAAACTGATGTGATTTTCAGAGGAAACAAATCAATCAATAGAGGAATATGGTCGTGATTCCTCTATTGATTGATTTGTTTCCACTGAAAATCACAGTTTCACCAAGTAAACTCTCGACATTTACACGCAAAATACGAACAGTGTTGGAATTCTGCGAGCTTAATGGTGGATTTACATTCATCTTCATCTGCAAATATCAAGAAAAGTAGAGCGGGACAGATTCATGCCAAAAATACGAATGTGTGATAGAGTCCCATAACATCGGATCGTGAATAGCAACCCCTAATATACCAAATCATCCAAAAACATAAAAGCTCAATTAAGAAATTTAAAAAGTCAACAAATCCAAAACTAAATTCGACGAAAAGAAAAACAAAAAGAACAGCCACTGTGCTATGGTTAAAGTTGACAATTAAAATCGTTTTTATTTTAGGTAAATTCAATATAGTGAAATTAATTTATAGTAATTAGAAGAAAAAATATTGTTGGTGAAAAAAGTAACAATGGCTACACTCTTTTTAAAAATCAAAAAAACTTTATGCATTCAAATCAAAAGCACTATTAATTCAATAGTATTACAGCATTGTTAGTGCTAGTTAATGGTGTTCCACTATTGAATCAATGGTTAAAAACCATTATGTGTTGAAAATTAATATTGTGATACCATAGTTTCATCCAAATTCAATAATACTACCCTATTAAAAATATAAGAACTATGTTTTACCAAGCACAAAAAGTTGCCATTTAAATAACATTTTTCCGAAATTTTTTTTTTTGAATTTATAGGTAGTATTAGCAAATCTGTTTGTCCAGAGTTTTTATATAGTTTTTCAACTATTAACACCTACTACCCAATTTACTTCAACTGCTTAGTGGTTAGTGCTTAATACATTTTTGGTTCACTACTTTTTTTGTTATTTTCTTCTCTAAAATAAATCATTAGATGCATAACCTCATTGTGCTGAAATTAAATAGGTGTCTTATTTATATTAATAGCCTCGGCTTTTTATCTACGGATCTGGATCACAATCATCCCATGAAAATAAAATCATACGGATTTTAAGTTATTGTATTACGTGTTAAAAGATGATCCCGATCCTGTTCCGTAAAAACTAAAACTCTGCATTGTAATTTTTGGGAAATTATGGCGTGGACCAAATTATTTAATTTTTTATATTTATTAATAACTATGCTTTCTTATAAAAACTAAAACTCTGCATTGTAATTTTTGGGAAATTATGGCGTGGACCAAATTATTTAATTTTTTATATTTATTAATAACTATGCTTTCTTATTTCATTATAATTTATTTTTGATTTAATTTAAAAAACATGGACTTTTTCTCATAAAATTAAAAAAAAATTAAATGGCAACACTCTTCCTCAGCACTAAGAAAATCGTATGTATTCAAAAATCTATAGCACAGCGACAGCACTATTAAATCAATAGTTTTACAGTATTGTTAGTGTTGGTTAATGTTCAATGGAATGTTGCGATATACATATGCATATATGTATAGAAATGTGTGCAAATATGAAATAATTCGTGGCGACTGGTGAACTGCATATAATATGTGCATGTTCCAGCTTGTAGTTGTAGGCTCTCGATTCGTTGTGTGAGCAAAGATACTGGATTATAACGTTTCGCGATCTTATTGTTTTTGTAATTTCATTTCGTGTTCAGGAAGAGATGTGAATTGCAACAACAATAATTTAATGCGGTGAGTTTTCTGCATATGTGTGCGTGTTTTAGTTTGTAGGCTCTCGGTTGTGTGGAGTCCGTTATAATTTTGGTATTTGCTCAGTATTAATTGTGTCGTCTTGTAAAGAAGTCTAGTTGAGTCTTGAGTGATATTCGTTCTATTAAAATAAATCTAAAATCTATTGTCTTTTCGAGAAGTGGTTGCTGTAAAATTTTACTGAAATAAAAATAATTAAATTGGCTGAATAATATTGGTAAGTATCATATATTAGAAAGTTTAATATAATTAACCTGAACTAATGCTCACCTTAACCAACGCGAAACATTTACAATGTTGAAGATCGATGGAACTTGGAATTCAACATGGCGACCGTCTCGCCATATGCCGCGTTAATTTTTATTCGTTATGTGAATTTTTTTTGAGATCTAGAAGATTCATTTGCGTTCTATAAATTTGCCTTGGTTTGGGTGAACATTAACATTTAAAAATAAATGCTATTTAGAATCTCGTTTGGTACATAAATTATATTTGCATTATAGTAAGAATGAGCAATTAACTTCATTTTGTGTTACACAAAAAAAAAAAAAAAATTACATCGGTTTGCACAATGCGCGTTGAAGAAAAAAAATTAAAAAAAATTATTTTATTAGTTTCTTTCGAAGCTTTTAAAAATTTACTACAGTCAAAATTGCTGCAAAATTAAGAATTTATAGAATATGTAGAAAAAAATTCTCCTATTCCTTTTATGGAACATCAGCGCCTGTTTACTGAAAGGCGCAATATTCTAAAAATTCTTAATTATGTAGCAATTTTGACTAGGAAATTTTTAAAGCTTGAAAGCCTATGTATATACCTACCTACTTATAAAATAATTTTTATTTCTTCAACGCGCATTGAGCGTTATCATGTCAAGCAGCCCCGTAGACACTGCACTTGTGTCTGCACCGGTGTCGGTGTAAAGAAACATGTACGATTTGCTGTGGAGTTGGGGGCGGAATGCCACAAACACCGGACACCAGTGCAGACACATCACACAAGTGTAGTGTCTGTGGTCCGCTTTAAAATTTTGGCTTTTAACCGAATTATTGTGAGTAAAATGTTGAATTGTAGATTTCTGTTTTCGTTTTGTCTTGTTTTAAGGTTTTTAAATAATAATCGAGAAAAAGAAAACGAAAATTTTCAATATGGAAGAAGGCAATTCATTTTCCTTACAGAATTACACTGAAGAAGACTTGATTGAAGAATTATTTGAGGGTGAGGGTCAAGGTGGTGAGGCCGACACTGACGCTGTCGTTGTAAAAGTTTCTGATTTTTCAAATATTAAAGTACTATTAAAAGAAGAATTAGAACTAAGAAGCTTGGTCTGCGAGAATTTTGGTCTTGACGATGATGTATTTCAACGTCTTTTGGGTAAAACTGACAAAATTTATTTTCGATAGTTTTTAATTACTTTTTTTTAAACAAAGCCTGCGGTGTTGATACAAAAACTATAAAACTGCTGACAGAAAAAGATATTGAAGATATTTTTCCAGTTTCACAGATTGGCAAGCGAGCTCATTTTCGAAACCAATTAAATAAATGGATGCAAAATGTAAATTTTTCATTTCTCATTAATTTCTTAAATAACAATAAATATTTTACGTTATTTAGTGTAGTACAGCTTCTTTTGTTGATACGTTAAGTGCAAGCAATTTTGTGTCCCAAACTCGATCATTTTCAATTGACAGTCCATCATCGTCAACCGCAACTAGTGTCACAGGAAAACACGAAAACGCACAATTGTGTGACCTTCTTGATCAATCTGAAAGGGGAAAAGCTTTAAAAAAATATTATGACGAAAATTCAACTCTAACAGATAGTCATAGAGAAATTTTGACATCTATAATTGTGGACAGTTATATGGCTAAAAATACCCAAATGAGGATGGGAGATATCACCAATAGCACAAATGCTATAGTAGCAACTTTTCCTTCGGAATGCAAAGTATGTTGAAAATTATTTAATTAATATATCAATGAAAGTGGAATAAGTCCATTAAAAAAATTATTTTAAATATACAATTAATTACATCTAAATCTCTTCTCTTTGAAAAAAATGGACCACAACCCTTCATTATAAAAGGAAATTAGGTCTTTATTAACTTGACTTTTTAAGTAAGAATGTTCTTATCCTACTTTCATTCCCGCACATTTTATATACATATGGTCTTATTTATAAAAGTTGTCAAACTTTGGACAGCTATCTAACTAATGTGTTCAAAAACCTTGTTTATTGTTGTCTTTTAGCTGCCTAACTAAGACACAAGAGTATATTGTCTTAACCATTAATAATGTGATATTTATTTTTATTAAATAAAGCAGATTTCCACCAATTTGAAAATAGTTAGGCAGAGTTTAAACAGACAAATTTTTTATAAATACTATGAGTGGTATTTATATACATACAGCTGCGATAAAAAAAATAGCACAAAAATAGCACAAAATAGCACAATAGTACGAGAACCAAATTTCATTTAAAAATAAAGTTTATGTCAATATTTTCAGAGAAATTTTAGATATGCAAAAAGACTAAATTTAATCAAAAGAACACATTTAAAAAAGAATTGCAACTTTTATTGATCAATTTTTTAAAAAAAACTTAAATTTTCTCCAAAAACTCTTAATAATAGGCGGTAAAAAAAATAGCACCATTGCTTTATCATACAACTTAAAACTAAAACATCGTAAGAATACAATCTGTTTTTATCATTTTATTTACCATAAAAGCGGCATCTCTTCCTCTGCATAAGAGAGCATAACGTTTTCGACTATATTAAAGTAAACGTGTTGATCCATGATGGGTTTAATTAAATATATGGGCCCAACTCCATGGTAGGAAAAACAAGCCCACACCATTATGCTCAAACCTCCGTGCTTAACAACTTATTTCGTTAAAAAAACGGTTACCATTTTAGTGCCAGAGATACACAATACATGTTGATGGCAGTTCAAGCAATAACAATTAACAGTATAGTTGCTTTACATTTTTCTATTCACTCAATTGCTGAAGTAAAAATGAAACTTGTACCACTTGTAGTGCTATTATTTTTACCGGCACTGTACATACAATTTCTTTTGTTTCATACTATGTTCCCACAAAAGTCAAATCTGAGATTTCAGTAAAAAGAACTTGAGATTTGTATTCACACTGTCAAAACTAACAATAAGTTGGTCAACTTAAATCACAAATAATAACTTTTTTGGAGTTCATCTCTACACTCGGAAAAAAATACAAAGATTTTGTTTTGATTAAGTCAAATCTTGCATTTTTAAATCTCAAAATTTTATGGTAAAATTTTTAAATTTGGATTTAAGACTCCGAATTGGAGGTTTTCTTTTGGCGGAAACATAGTTTACTCATTTATATATTTTTACATTCATTTTGTAAGTGCTTAACTAATAAATTATTTATATGCATATTTAGTTGTTTTATACTCCTTTTATTAATTGAAAAGTTTTTATTTTTGATCACAGGAATACTACGTTAAAAAAAGAGGTCGGGGTCTGAACCCGATTGGAAAGTTGCACGACAAGGCCGTTAACGGACGTTATAAATTAAGAAGATTAGATAAGTTGTTTACGGAGGGCAAAGAAGGTAAAGTTAAACATTTTAAAATTTAAACAAAAATTAGTAAGAAGGGATTTATTATTATTAACACCTTAACTGTCCCATGTATCATATTTGATACACGAATTTAATTTTTTTTAGTGCCGCCTAAGTCCATGTATCATATTTGATACATTCTGGAATTCAGCTTCACTGTCCCCATATACAAACAACATACAAACACCCATAAGTCCATTATTTGTTCTTTAAAAAAAATACACTAACAATAAGTCCCATGTATCATATTTGATACATAACATAATTTTTTTCTAGTGCCGCATAAGTCCATGTATCATTTTTGATAGGTACATAAAAGAGTGTATTTAAAAAACAGTTTTTTTGTATGAAAAATTGTCGAAAAAAATTATTTGCATATATACATTTAGGTAACGTCTGATACTTAACAAAACTTCAAAAAAAATTGGAAAAATATTTAAGTAAAAAAACTTTTTCCAAAATTAAATCCTTCCTTTTTTATTAAATTTTTTTTATTTTATTTTAATAAGTAAAGTAAATGTAATATATGTAAATTAAGTAGTCCACGTACCACGTATAGCTATCGACCGTACAGATTTTATATATCCTTATACCATATTCATGGACAAAGAAGGCACGACAAAAATATAATTTTTGTATCAAGTATGATACATGGGACTTATTGAGTATAATTTTATGTATCAAATATGGTACATGGGACTTTCAGATATCATATGAAGCTAGTGTCCATGTATCAAAATTGACCAAAAAACAAAATTCCCTTTTTTTGAGAGCAGTGACCAATAATGTACGTAAACAATGGTTTATATTTTGAATCTTACTAAATAATAATGTTTTTTTCTGAAAAAAGTACCGGGCTTATGGGAACTTTTATATCACTTTGTATGGGGACAGTGAAGTGGAATTTTGCTCATGTATCAAAAATGATACATGAACGTAGAAAAAGAAAATTGTTTGTATCAAATATGATACATGGGACTTATCGTTCATGTCTTGAAGAAAAAATGGACGTATAGGTGGTTTTAAATTATTTTGTATGGGGACAGTTAAGGTGTTAATATAGATATAAACATTTGCAGTTTCCGAAAGAATTTGAATTGATTTGCGTTTTTCTCGGAAAATAATTTTTTTTTATAGAGAATGTGTTAAAAATTTTAAATAGTCTTGTTACCAAACAAAAATTTGAAAACGGTGTGTTCCATTTCTATTTAAATTTGAATCATGTATAGTTTCTCAACATAATCTAAAATATTTTTTACAAAAAATATTCGTATCATTATTAAAGAGCTTCTGAAAAACTTTATTTATTTTAAAATTTTGAAAAAAAAAAATTAATTTTAATCAAATTTTTTCGTTACAAAGTAGTACCTATTTTTGCTTAAATAAAAACTGATAAAAGCATTAAATATTAATGTTTTGTTATAAATAGCTGTTTCCGCTGAAAAACCAAACGAACCTGATTTATTAACAGAAGAAGATGAAAATACTATTGTTTGGCTTTGCCATAATACAGATCCTTGGTCTGAGGTGGAAAAAAAGTGGGCATCTGTAATAACAATACGCCGAGCGGAAATTTTAACGGAAAGTAGCAGCAATATCTTAAAAAGGTGGCCGCTTTTTAAACACAGTCTTGGACATTTGCTGGTAAGTTAACAAAATTTATATATTCTATTTAAACAAAAACTTTTCAAGAGCGTCTTTTCTTAGGTTGAGATAGACTACCAATTGTTGTTTCCAGAAAATCCATCAAGTCTGTTGACCAGATGGGATGCATTTTTAAAGAAAATTATACCTTACTTCAAAGAATCTATAAAAGATAAAAGATCTCGGAATTTAATCAATAAATTTGATATTGCAGATGACAGTAAGTGCTTTCACTGTTACTAAATAAAAAAAATACTTTTGAAGACACACTAATTGATTTTCAATAAACTTTTAAAATTTGTTTATAACTACAATGATCTACAAAAGTATTTATAAAAAAGTTATTACTTACATATCTTTACTTTGTAAGTTATCTTTAATTCGCTAAAATTTTATTATTTTTGGGTTTATTAGTAAATGCTTAGGAATGTCAAACTGATTTTTGTGCGAATTTTGATAGAAGTTAGGAAAAATTTTAGTTTAAAATATTCTAAGAGTGATTTTATTCACTATTGCTCAACTTGCTGAAAAATCCAGAGTTGGTCAACTTTAGAGTTGATTTCAAATCCGATGTTGAAGGGAAAGTTGAAAAATGCTTTTATTCACTACATTAACTCTTAACTCCAAAGCCGAAATTCTAAAGTTGACCAACTTCCAGTTTCCAAAAAATCCTTGGGATATTTGTGACAGATATGTCCGTTGTGCGTGTAGGTTGCGTTGAGAAAAAAATCGTATGGGAGGGGGGTCTATTCCCCCCCGTTTAGCCGGGAGGGGCAATTTTCAAAAAAATTTACTTAAAATGAAAAAAAAACTATTTTAAATCAACGGCTTCATTCAAAATGCTGTGCGATACCTTTTTGAAAAACTAACAACTTTTTCTTTCATTCTGTTTTTAAATAAATCTATTTTAAGAAATAGTTTTTGAAATATTAATTTGAAAAAATAATAATATTTATTTATTTATAAGTATTTCCAATAAAAAATATAGTAAAAATAAAAGGTATTTTTAAAGCAAATTATCATTTTCTTGCTTTAAAAGGTTCAGCGATAATTTATTTTTTTGTAGTTACCTTTAGAATTCTTTTAATTTTTTGAGAACGACATACATTTTTTGCATTCGGTTTATTGATTTTTAATTAAAATTAATAAAAGCATTTAATTTTGAAATTAAAATTAGCACATAATTACGTAAAATTTTGAAAAAAATTAATTTGAATATTTTTTTTTCAATTTTAATTTTATATTTATTATAATTTATTTTTTCAAATTAATATTTCAAAAAATATTTCTTAAAATAGATTTATTTAAAAACAGAATGAAAGCAAAAGTTGTTAGTTTTTCAAAAAGGTATCGCACAGCATTTTGAATGAAGCCGTTGATTTTAAATAATTTTTTGTTCATTTTAAGTCAATTTTTTCGAAAATTGCCCCTCCCGGCTAAACGGGGGAGAATAGACCCCCCCTCCCATACGATTTTTTTCTCAACGCAACCTACACGCCCTAGCATTTTGTCGCATTGCTCATGACTCACCCTGTATATAATATCTATGTACCTTAACTTTTGAACCTGTTTACGAGAGTAGATCAATTTATTTATTTTCCGAAACATCCTAATATACATACATATTTTTTTTGTAGATTCTCGAGACTGTATCACATTTTTGCTGCTGCACGCTCTTCTGAAATCATCAATGGTCACATCAAAAGACAAAAAGTGGAAACCCAGCATATCAGATTCCCAGAACTCAACACTTCTTCATTGCCCTATCGTAAGTGTATATGCCGAAAAGGTCCAAGAACTTAAAAATAATTTTTTAAAAAAACAAATTACCCTTCAACCTATCTTAATAGTTGTCGGGCCAAGTCTTTCTGAGCTTAACTCATTCTATACATTTTATGATGGAATTTTTTACAAATTTCAAAGTTTCATAAAATGTTTGGATTCTACATATAAATTGTACAATGTCATGAATTTTCAATACCCAATCGAAGGAAAAAATATATACATATTCCTTGAAAATTATTTCTACGCTAATGATAAAACATCATTTAAAAATACAAGCACAACGGCTTTGCTTAATATTTTAAAAGAAAAAAATCAAATTTAAAGTAAAAGTAATTCAACGTTATTTTCTATTTCATTATTATTGTTATTCAGGAATTTGCTTACATATATAATATACATATATGTATGTAAATATTATAAAGTCTTTATATTTTATTTAATTTTTAAGCTTTTTTATAATGTATAAATGTTATTCATGTCATTTATGTTTCGACTTTCCGAAAAACTTAATAAGTCATATAAAATCAATCCATATAATCGAAAATGACAATGTTATGTGTAGACAAGGAAATTGTTCTCAAACATTTGCAAGTTTGTATTCTTTTAAAAGACATTTAGAAAGGGTGCATAAAGCTTTAAAAAAATATTAATAAAGAAAAATCTAAAAACACCCAATGCGAAAATAAGAAATTTGTAAATTCAGTTTTGGAAAATACCGAAATATATTCTCAGGATGTCACTTCATGTAGAGAAATATCAATAAATAATTCAAATGTATGTTCTTTAAGAAATGGCCTTAATTTTACATTGGAACTTCATAACAATAACAATTTTAACCGGAAAAATGTAGCATTTGTAATAAATGCAATAGAAACTGAAATAACAAATCCAATAGCAGACATAATTCAATCAAAAATACTGCCATTAATTGAAAACACTGACAAAAGAACTGAAGCCTTTAATTTGATGCAACAGTTAATATTTCCCTTTAAAAAAATAAATACAGAGTACAAATTTATTCAAGAATTACAACAAGAAAAACTTTTTGAATATCCCGTGCAGTACATAATCAATGATGAAGTATTCGAAATAATTAAAAATTATTCTCCAGTATTAGACTCAAACAAATCCATGGGAGTAATTATGCCCTTAATGTTTCAATTCAAAAAGTTTTTCGAAATTGAAAACATCTTAGATCAAACATTAGAAAACTCGAATTCTATAGAAAACAATGAAATTAGTGAACTTCACAATTTGATTAACGGTAGCGTTTGGAAAAACAAAGTAAGGTCATTCAAAGGAAAACTAGTTATACCTTACAATTTGTACTTTGATGATTTTTCTGTTGATAATCCCTTAGGTTCGCACGCTAAAGAGCAATCAGTATGTGGTGTTTACTACAATTTTCCAACTGTCCCTAGACACCACCTTTCCAAATTATCCAACATTTTTGTGGCAGGATTTTTTAAGACAAAAGACAGATCATCTTTTGGAAATGCTTATGTATTAAGACCGTTCATTGATGAAATAAAAAAATTAGAAACAATGGGTTTGGAAATAATTACAAATAAGCAAACAGTTCGGGTTTATTTCGTTCTTGCTTTTGTTCTAGGTGACAATTTAGGACTCAATACTTTTTTGGGATTCACGACAAGTTTTAACTCCAATTTTTATTGTCGATTTTGTAAGAGAAAAAAATGTGAAATGCAATTGGATACTGTCGAACACATCAAATCAATTCGTAATGCGTTAAATTACGATGCCGACCTGGCAATAGATGACGAAACAGTAACAGGTATCAAGGAAACTTGTATTTTCAATGAAATTCCATCATTCCATGTCATAGATAACTACAGTTGCGATATAATGCACGACATATACGAGGGTGTATGTAGGTATGATCTCTCGAAAATTTTGTTATTTTTTATTGAATCCTCAAAACTGATGACATTAGAGACTTTGAATTTTCGAAAACAAATGTTCGACTATGGAGAGACTGAGGTAGGAAATATCTCACCACCATTAACAATTGCAAATTTAAAGTCGTCATCTTTGAAAATGACAGCCAGCGAGACAATTACATTCGTTAGTTATGTGACCCTCATGATCGGAGATTTGGTTAATGAAGGTAATGAAATTTGGAATCTCCTCATAATTCTTGTCAAAATAATAGACTTAGTCATGCTTCCCAATTTTAATGAACATACTATAAAATCACTCGAACTCCTGATTTCGAAACATAACTCCCTTTACGTGAAACTTTTTAAGGACACTTTAAAACCGAAATTTCATTTTTTAGTTCACTACCCTAGTGCTATTAGGAAGTGTGGTCCACTGAAAAATCTATGGTGTATGAGATTTGAGGCACTTCATAAAGTTTATAAAAATGCTGCAAGAGCTACTAATTCTCGGGCAAATATTCCGTACACACTCTCAATTCAAGCCGGTTTAAAGTTCGCACATAATGTTTCAAAAGAAGCGTTTTTCAAAAACGATTTGAGTTTTGTTGAAAAAGATATTTTTGTGGTCGATCTAAGCAAATATTCAAAAAGTGTTGACCTAAACAATATAATAAACCATAAAAATCCAACCTGCTTAAAAAAAATAAATTTTAGAGGTAAACTCTACAAAAAAACTTTCTTTCTGACAGTTTCGTCTTCAGTAAACAACATTTCACTATTTGAAATTGAAGAAATATTACTAATTGGCAAAGATGACGTGCTTTGTAGTCAGTGGAAAATTGAAAATTTTAGTGAGCACCTTCAATCTTACATTGTTAGTAACAAAGAACAAAATTTAATTTTAAAAAGCATTTTTGATTTTGAAGGACCTCCAATTCACCTGCATTTGCTTAGCAATGGCAAAAAAGCTTTTCGGGTGAAACAATTTTAAATACTTTTATAGAAATTACTTTACTATACGTATACAAAAATGTTAATACTGGCGTTAAATTAAAAATTTTGATTAAATATTTTTTTTCTCGTTTCTCTTATATGTTTGTTAGTGACATCCATATGTATATATGAGCAAAAAACACTAAAGTTACAAGGTTTTATATCAAATAAATTTTTTAATAAAAACAGATATAATGGTTAAAAAAAGCATACATAAAGAATAATTAATAAAAAATAAATAAAAAAGCTTAAATATATTATAGGTACATTTAATATTATTGTAAATCAATATTTACTATTGTAATAATGCATTCAAAATGAATAATGTGTCTTTTTTATTATTGTTAATGCAAAGCAAAATAAAGAGCAGATTTTGTATAAATTTATAATATCTATTTATAAATATCTATGTGTTCCTGTATATATTATATGTATACATACATACTTACAAGAAAACATAAAACCTAAATAAAATTTAAACCTTAAAATTTAAAATAATTCTTTCATTGATCGAAAATTTATTGGGAAGTTGGTACTTATCTTTCAGAAAACATCCATGGAACTTTTTTTTAAATATAAAGCGTAAGTAATATTTGCAAATATTTATATTAATTTTCTTTTTTAATTATGGTTCTCTCTTTAAATATTTAGTCCTATTAAAACAATAGTTTGGATACTTTTATTTCAATAGGACCGTCTTATTAATCCAATGAGACATCATTTTATTCACAATAAAAAAATACTATGAATTTAATTCTTTTAGCCTATTAAAACAATAGTTTGGATACTATTATTTCAATAGGATCGTCTTATTAATCCAATGGGACATCCTTTTATTCACAATAAAAAAATACTATAAATTTAATTCTTTCATCCTATTAAAACAATAGTTTGGATACTATTATTTCAATAGGACCGTCTTATTAATCCAATGGGACATCCTTTTATTCACAATACAAAAATACTATAAATTTAAGTCTTTCATCCTATTAAAACAATAGTTTGGATACTATTATTTCAATAGGACCGTCTTATTAATCCAATGGGACATCCTTTTATTCACAATACAAAAATACTATAAATTTAATTCTTTCATCCTATTAAAACAATAGTTTGGATACTATTATTTCAATAGGACCGTCTTATTAATCCAATGTGACATCCTTTTATTCACAATACAAAAATACCATAAATTTAATTCTTTCATCCTATTAAAACAATAGTTTGGATACTATTATTTCAATAGGACCGTCTTATTAATCCAATGGGACATCCTTTTATTCACAATAAAAAAATACTATAAAATTAATTCTTTTATCCTATTAAATCAATAGTTTGGATACTATTATTTCAATAGGATCGTCTTATTAATCCAATGGGACATCCTTTTATTCACAATAAAAAAATACTATAAATTTAATTGTTTCATCTTATAAAAACAATGGTATAAAAGTTTTATTTTAATACTTCCACACTATTAAATCAATTCTGACACAGAATTATTTCAAAGGGTCGATACCATAAACGTTCAATGGTAGGGCCTTTTTAAATTAATAGGACATACTATTATTTTTCTATAGTACACATTATTGAATTAAAACGGTAAAACTATAACATCAATGGGACCAGTACACCATTGATTTAATAGGGACTACCTATTGTTAATAATGGGATAAATCACATTGACCAATTTTAATAGTAAAAAACTATTGAAAACAGCTATTTTCCTATTGATTTTATAGTATTTTTTTTTGAGTGTATTTGCGCAAAGTTTTCAGTCTACCCAGCTCTAGATTACCACGCATACTTTCAACTGCAGTTTTTCGCAAAAATATTTATTGGGCCCAGGAATAGTCAGGCCTTTTCCGTGAGACTGGCATCGTGTTAACTATGAAGCAAACAATTTTGAATGGAAAGATTCTCACAACATGCTTTTAATTAAGCTAAAGGAACAACAGTGGAAAGCGTCTACCGAACGCGCTTTACGATCGCAATTTCATGACGAATACTGCAATCTATCCTTCACAGAGGTACCCAACTATTTTAATGACTCAAATTCACGAGAAATGATAAGTCTGATATTAAGAACACGGTGGGGAGTGTGGACTACTTAATTTGAATGCTAGGGCATTTCAGCAAGACACAGTTGGCTTATGCACGATGTGCAATCTTGATGCAACCGAGAACACCTACCACTTCGTTAGTATTTGTCCTATTTTCAAATCATACCGGCGAGTATTTCTAGGAGCTGAAACAGTTGATCGCACCGAGTTTTTTCAAATATTGAATGGCAAATGTTATTTAAATCTATATAAATTCTTAAAATATGCTCTTAATTATCGAAACTTAATTTTAAATGAATATAACTAAAGTAAATTCAAGCTAAGTCGAAATTTAAATAGTAAAACTACTACCTGACAGACAACTTTAACAAGTTATTGTCCTAAATAATTTTGAAAACCAGCATAGTATTGTTTTTATACCTACTTTTAAAAAAAAAATAAAATTCATTTATCTATCTATCAGATACACTGACACCGGTGCCACCGCCTCCATTGTGCGAAGAGACTTGGCTACACAACACCAATAGCTACCGTCTGAAAACTGCCACAGGAGAGGCAGCAAAAGTGTAGGGTGAGGTTCGTCTTATGATCCGTTTGGCAGAACAAGAGTTTTCACACCTATTCCTGGTAGCGGATATTATGTGACGAGTGCATCGTTGGAATCGACTTCATGAAGGAGCATGGAATAATTTTGGATATCGGTAAACATCATGGCAGGGAAGACTCTGGTGGTACTGAACATCAAACCGTACGAAATTAAACTCAAGAAGGGAGAAGTAGTTGGGCAATGTGAACCTGTATCCTCGATTACTAAGATCACCGAAGCGGAAACAAAGAAGCCCCTGAGCTTTGACAGATTAAAAGACCAAATTCTGAAGTTATCAAGTCTGAGTCAACATCAGCTTAATGTTGCTGGAGATCTTCTTCATGAGTATGCTGATATATTCTTTTCACCCAACGGACAGTATGGTCGAACACAACTAGTACGGCATCGAATTGATACAGGAGATGCAAGACTAATTCGTCTACCAGCAAGACGTCTCCCTCTAGCAAAACAAACTGAAGTTGAAGAAATGATATCGGAAATGAAGAAAGATGGGGTAATCGAAAATTCCAAAAGCCCTTGGGCATTACCAGTCGTTCTTGTCAAAAAGAAGGATGGAAGCACTCGATTTTGTGTAGATTACCAAAGATAGCTACCCTCTACCCAGAATCAGCGACACCTTAGACGCGATGGAAGGAGCCCAATGGTTTTCAACTTTGGATTTGAAGAGCTGTTATTGGCTATTTAACAAAGAAAAAGTGAAATAAACAAATTCACTTGACTTTTAGAACGACACCTTATTGTTTCACACAAAACAAATTGAAAGTCAATTTATTTATTTATTTATTTATTTAATAATAATAACTTACACAGCAAGATACAATATCTCATTAAAAAGTGCAAGCTTCAATGAATATTAAATTATTAACAGTTTTATGTTATAAGTGTTACAAACAGATTTTACATTTTCAAAAATATTAATGAATATTATTAAGTCATTAGAAATTGAAAAATTATAACAGATTAAAAAGTTTTTATTAATATTTTAAATTGAAATTATAGAAAAAGCAATAAAAAGAATATTAGAAGTATGCTTAAACAACCAATCATCATCATCATCGAGAGTGTTCCATAAGGAACAGTTTGAGCCTTGCTTTGAACAGTGTTCTGCAGCTCAACAACCTTATTGGGAGGGGTAGGGAATTCCACAGCCGAATCGCATAGAAGAAAAATTGTCGCTTGGAAACCAAAAATTTATATCGAATGGGTATGAGATCAAGAGTTCTAATTGAACGAGTTAAACAGACCCTATCATATACATAGGTAGGATGGTTGGCGCGTTTGGAGTAAATTATGAAGTAGAGTCAATGTTCTCATTTTAAAAAGGTCTTCAAGACTTATACCATAAATAGATTTGGAAAAAGAAGATATATGTTCTTATCTTTTAAGTCCAAAAATATATCTTGCAATGCTGTTGTACGCCACATTAAGTTTGCGTTTATGCTTATAGTCACAATTGCAGAAAATTTCACATCCAAAAAGCATAATAGGAATAAGGAGAGTTTTAGCTAGAATTATCCTAGTATTTAATGGTGTAACTTTTTGAGTAGCCCATAGCATGCGAAGACCTCCATAAATCCTTCCAAGTGTCAACCTGATGTGGTTATTCCAAGTCAGCGTTTTATTAAATGTTATACCTAAATTTTATTGCGGAATCAACAAATTGAATAGATTTATTGTTGAGAACTATTTTTGGGAAATATGAGGTATCCACCAATTTTCTGGCAATAACCAAACACTTTGACTTAGATGGATTTAAGGAGAGACCATTTACACGGGACCAGCATGAAATCCTCTCCAGATCTTCATTCACCTGATGTGCAGCATTTTCCACAAGACCTAGCGGAAAACTCTTCCGAACCTGCACGTCATCAGCATACATATCCACAGAAGAACTCTGTAAACACTTGGGTAGGTCATTTATATACATTGTGAAGAATAACGGGCCCAGTATAGAGCCCTGTGGAACACCTAAACGAAGTGGAAGAAAATCTGAAATGGAGTTCCTCCAAGTAACTGCCTGAAATCGACCATGCAAATAAGAGGCTACAAGCTTAGTGGAAGACGTAGAAAAATTATATTGCTTCAGAAGCTTACTACAAAGGACATTGTGATTTACCGTATCAAACGCTTTGGAAAAATCAAGAAAAATAAGGAATGTTATATTATCATTGTCTACCGCTTGCCTGATTTCTTCTATAACGTTTAATAGTGCTGTGGTGCAACTATATTTTAGACGAAAACCAGATTGATTATTGCAAATCAAGTTATTATCTTGAAGAAATTTAAGGATTTGATAGCTCATCAACCTTTCAAGAACCTTGGAGAGAAAAGAAAGTATGGCAATTGGTCTAAATTCACCTTGGCTTTTTGGAATTAGTATAATTTTTGTTCGTTTCCAAGAGGAAGGAAAAACTCCGGTCGTGAAAATGGTATTAAATAAGTGAGTTAAAAATCTTATAATATGAGGAAGAATAATTTTTACAAATTTTGGGGCTTATCTCATCAAACGATGCTGAATTAGATTTTATAGATAAGATGCTTTCAAGAACATCGGTATCATCAACAGCTGTAAAGTAAAAACTAGGGGATAAGTTATCAGGAAGATTCTTGGCCGAATCTGCACTAAAAACTGTCTGAGAGTCTTCACTATTGTCAAAAGTATTAAGTTCACCATTATCATTTGGAGAACAAACAGATGCAAAAATGTTATTTAACTCATTACAATCGAAATTATTGTTTTGTGGGTTTATTTGTTTACCAACTCCAATTTCCCTTAGATTTTTCCACAATTTTTGTTTCGCTTGCGAAGGATCAAGTCTAGGAGCGTAATACTGTCTTTTTGCTTCACGTATTTTACATGTAACTTTATTTCTCAGTATACGATATTTATTATAAAGTTCATCTAGTCGGAAATCTTTTCCAGCTTCTGTATGCTTGATCACGCTGTTTTATTAGGTTTGTAACACTATAAGTAAACCATGCACATTTGAAATCTTCCCTTTTAATAGATTTAGTTATGAGTGGAACATGAGCTTCAAATAGATTTTTAATGTTATCTTCCAAGAAAACAACTTGATCATCAACATGAAGCATACCGTAAATTCTAAACCACTCTATTGCAAGAACGTCATCTTTTAGTTGATCTATGTTAATATTCTTAAAATCACGAAACGTATAAAATTTTTCAGCTATAACAGGTTCACACTGATATGTTAACTGAATCATATCATGACAGGAAAAACAAGGGACTGAAAGTTGATTGAAGTGAAGGACCTTATATGGATGACTTATAAAGAATACGTCAAGAAGTGTACTACTATTCTTGGTAAAATGGGTAGGAATTAAAGTATTTACAGGTGACAGATTAAGAACATTCAAACTATTAGTTAAAGAAGAATCTTCAAGAATATTACTATTAAAATCACCACATAATATTATATATATATATATATATAATATATATATGAGTTTTTGAATAACCATTTAAAGCAGCCACTTCTACTATATAATCATATTCTTTTTTATAGTTTGCTAAAGAAAGTGGGAGATTAACGAGACGATGCACCATAGAATGAAACGAAGCATGTTTGTGTTGAATGGGACAATAAGAATCACTATTTTTTACTCGTTTTGTACTGGTGGGTTTGTGGTACACTGCGATATCTTGATGATAATGTTGGCAGGCGATTTCAGGCAGACGTTTCCAGTAATTCCCCGTGGAACGCCTGCAGATGAATTGAATGCTTGCCTGAAGGCATTACCTTTATGGAATAACGTAAAAACATTATCGCTAACCACAAACATGAGAGTTGAACTTCAAAATGATCAAAGTGCTGCACAATTTTCCAAACAATTGTTAGCTATTGGAAATGGAAAAGTCCCAGTTGAAACGACAACTGGATTAATTATTCTTACCAACGACTTTTACCGATTTGTAGACTCTCAATTAGCTCTTATTGAAAATGTTTTCCCAAACATTAGTGAGAATTATCAGAATTATGCTTAGTTAAGTCAACGAGCAATTCTCGCCGCAAAGAATAATGATGTACACGAACTGAATTTCACTATTCAATCAAAAATCGATGGCGATTTGGTACAAATCCGTTGATTCCATAACAAATCCCGATGATGTAGTAAATTATCCAACGGAGTTTTTGAACTCTCTGGAGTTACCAGGATTTCCACCAAATAACTTGCAACTCAAAGTTAGTTCAGTTATTATGATATTGCGTAATTTGAATCCACCGCGACTTTGCAACGGTACTCGACTTGTGGTGAAAAGACTTATGCCGGATTTGATTGAGGGAACCATAATTAACGGAAAGTACGCAGGTGAAAATGTATGTATTCCTCAAATACCACTGATTCCGACTGATCTTCCGTTTGACTTCAAACGATTGCAATTTCCGGTTCGCCTTGCGTTCGCAATGACAATTAACAAGTCGCAAGGCCACTCGCTTATTGTTTGCGGGATAAATTTAGAAAATCGTTGTTTTTCACATGGGCAGCTATACATTGCGTGTTCACGAGTTGGGAAACCGTCCGCTTTGTTTGTGTTAACGTCAGACCAAAAAACAAAAACTGTGGTTTACCAAAGAGCACTTCAATGAAACGGATAATTTGATGACACGTATAACGTTTCGATTCAGTATTTACTTTGGATTCACTTTCATTTTTTACTTAGAGAAGTTCAACTAAAATACACTTCATTTTTGTAATCGAAATGAATTCATTACTGTTGTGAAATGAAATAAAACTTTTCCTTTTCAAATATAAAACAAAAAATAATTTTTCTTCATCTCTTAATCCCGAAACGAAGTTCGCCGGGTTTTGCTAGTTATTTATAAACAGCCAGTATGCGGTGAAAGCAAAATTACTTTTGCGAAAACAAAATGCCTTCTGCATCTAAAGTATATTGAATTTGCAATCTCCTGCTTTAAAATGCGGTCACTTTTGTAATCCACCAGTTCAAGCTTTCGAGTTCGTTCAGTGTTCGGCCGGTTTGGTGGTATAGGAAGAGCAACCTGTACAAACTCCTGCCACAAGATGTCTAAGTGCTTTACCACTGTGTTCGATTACTTGAAGCTGATTACAAAAAAATTGAACAAGCGATTTCGGCCACTTTTCTGAAACTTCCTGTCCATAATTGTGTTCAGAGCTGACAACAAACTTACCTATCGCCAGACCCTTTTTGTGGTGCAATCAAGTAAGAACAACCAAACAATGCATATCGATATCTACTAAGCGTTCTCTTTAATATTTTAGATCTATATTTCCATTCGATTACTCGAGATGTAGGCACTACCAACGCCATAGAATTGGGAATTAAAATGCCTACAGATTGTAAATTTCTTGCGATGCACATCTATTCCATAAGACCCGACTACTTCATGGAATCAATAGGTTCTTACTTTTCTGGAGATGTCGATCAACGTTCGAAGAGAACTATCCACGATCGTCATCGTTAACCATTCTTGAAAAGAAATCGCTGTCGGTTTTTGATGTTGTTTGATGACGTTCCTGACATGATTCATTTCGGTATATCTTTTCAAATTTGTATGTACCTATCATGGATGGCAACTCAACTGATGCAAGTTGTCGCCATGGCAGTTCAATATCAATAATTTAGTTGGCTCTCGGTGAGAACTTAAACAAACACAATGGTTTTTATTGTGGAAAACATCAACTTGCAGTTGAGCTGCCATCCATGTCAGATTTATAAAACTGGCTAATTTGGATTTTATCTTTTTTGTCGATGGTAATTATCTTTATGAATTCCTTAATATAAAAAGCTTTAAAATGGTATTTAGGAAATTCATAAAAGCAAGGTCACGGACTCCGTGAGGTTGAGGGTGGAAATTTTTGTATGTATGTTTTGGCGTTTTTGTTTTTCTTAGACGGAAACCAGGGGGATTTTTGAGGTTCTTGATTTGTGTAGAGGGTAGGTAAAATAAACTAATGCTGTTTCAGTGGCATTACAGAATTCGCGTTCCTTTTTGATTCGATTTTTTTAAGCAAATTTTAGTACGGGTTACGGGGTTTTTGGATTGAACGTCTTGTGTGCCGATTTGAATTCTTTCTGGCTTTGTTTTCGGTGTAGGTAGATACATAAGTTGTTTTGAAGCGAGATACCAGCCTCCGAATCTATCGACGCAGGTCTTTCGCATGGTAAATACCAATCCTCTTTCCTTGTAAGTTTTCTATTTCGTATAGATTATTATTTCGACTTACCACTCTACATTTCACAAATTTATTGTCAGTTTCGCATTAAAATTCTTTGAGGCATTGCTCAACACAAAATTTCTTCGGAAAATTTCCTCTCCAGGCTTAAAAATACGTATAGCTGATCTAACATTGTAAGACTTTTCGTTGCGTTTATACGCCTCATACAATTTATCTTTGATTTTTCCTCGCATCAGTTGCCGTGCATTCAGAGAGGGTATTACCTCAATCTCTCCGTGCGTCGCTTAAAGTTTTAAGTTGCTTGAGGATGGGGTATGCTTCTGCATGGGTGATCATGTGGTGGCCAAAAAGGGCAAAGAATGGAGACACGCCTGTCGACTGATGTACTGAAGTACATAACGTCTGTTGGATTTGTGGCAGAAGCATGTCCCATTCTCTTTGATCGTCTTTTAGGTATGAACGTATAGCTGACAGTATTGAACGGTTTACCCTCTCCGAAGCGTTAGCCTGTGGGGAGTATAATGCATTTTTAATGTGTTTAGATCCGTATTTGGAAAGAAAGTTTTTGAATTCCTGCGTAATGAATTGCTTTCCGTTGTCGCTGTGGACAAGCTCTGGCACTCCAAATTTAAGAAAAATTTCCTTTTCGAGGAAGTCAATAACGAGTTTCTAAGTGGCCTTATGCATGGGTTTTAAAAATACGAATTTCGACATGTAATCTATGACGACGAATAGGAATAAGTTTCCCCTTTTGCTTCGCCCATAGGGTCCCATGAAATCAATATAGATTTTCTGGAAGGGAAGTTCAATGTTTTGCTGATAACCCATAGGAGGTCTCATGATGAAGTTAGGAGGTTTGTTTTCTTTGCACGTAGCGCATTGGATGACAACATCACGCACTTGCTGAGCCATTTTAGGCCAAAAATAAGTTTCTTTTATTCGCTCAAGAGTTTTTTGAATGCCGCCATGGGCTCAATTTGGTGGTTCATGATTTTGGATTATGATTTGGTGTGTTAAGCCAGAAGGTAGCCATACTTTCCAAAGGTTGTCGTTTAAAATGTTGTTTTGGCTAGGGTAGGGATGATTTTTTTTATATCACACCATTTTCAATTCTCAAGTCAGGGAGGTTTTTATCATTTTTGCTGACGGTATTGATAAGATCTAAGTATTCTTTGGATTTAAAATCTATGGATTCAGTAATTAAAGATAAGGTTAGCTGATCCATGTGGGCTCGCGATAATGCATCCGGCACCAGATTTTGTGTGCCTTTTACATGTTTTATATGAAACGTATAAGCTTGGAGTTTCAGCGACCAACGTGCCAGGCGGCCACTGAGGTCTGTTAAGTTCATAAGCCATTTGAGGCTGGCGTGGTCGGTAATTACCGTAAAGGTACTACCTTCCACGTAGGGTCTGAACTTATGAATGGCTCGGAGTGCAGCGAGGCATTCTTGCTCTCCAACGCTATATTTTTGTTGGCAGGCGTTCAATTTTTCAGAAAAATAAGAAATCGGTTTTTCATTTTGGTCGTCGTCAAGCTGAAACAAAACAGCTCTAATTCCTTTTGACGAGGCGTCGCACTGAATCGTGAATGGTTTTGAAAAGTCAGGTGTATTTAAAAGTGGAGCAGAAGTTAACGCATCTTTCAAAGCCTCGAAAGACTCTTTAGCTTCTGGAGAAATTGGAATTTTTTTTCCCTTTTTAAGGTAATCAGATAGCGGAGCGGTTAAGGCAGAAAAGTTCCGGATGAAACGACGATACCACCCGCAGACATCAAGAAATCTCCTCTCCTGTTTCTGAGAAGTTGGTAGCGGAAAATCTTTAATGGCTGAAATCTTTTCGGGATCAGCTTTTACATGTCCTTGGCCGATAATATATCCCAGGTATTTTAATTGTTTAAAACAAAAGAAAGGTTTTTCTATTTTGATGGTTAAGTTTGCCGATTTCAAATTTTCCGCCACCAACGCCAGAACTTTCAGGTGGGATTCGAAATCAGGGGAGATAATCAGGAGATCGTCAAGATAGACAAACACGAATTTCCTAAGCGCCGAGGGGATCACCTTATCCATTAACCGACACAACCTTTGGGGTTGCATTACACAACCCGAAGGGCATGACGGTGAATTGAAAAAGTGGTCGTCCTGGCACAGTAAATGCGGTCTTCTCTCTTGACTTCTCCTCCACAGGGATCTGCCAGAATGCATCTTTGAGATCAACACTACTCATGTAGTGTGTATCTCCAAGTTGGCTGAGCAGACTCTCCAAGAGGTTGCGGGTACGCATCTCCCTTTGTTAGAGAGTTCACCATGCGGTAGTCCAAGCATACTCGATCCTTACCAGGTTTTCTGATAAGAACTATGGGTGAACTCCAAGCACTGTGACTCTCTTCAACTACTCCCAAAGAGAGCATACGATCCAGCTCCCTATTGATTATCTCCAGATTCACTGGTGACATGGGGTAATGTCGCTGCTTCACCGGCTTAGCGTCTCCTGTATCGATCAGATGCTCTTCAAGGGAGGTTTTACCCAACCCGGGCTTTGCAAATGAAGGAAATAGGGAGATCACTGACCGTAAACGATGGTGTTGCTCCGACGCACGTGAGTTTATGGGAGGTTTAGGCTTAGACATGTTTTCGTTAACAGGTTCGTCGCTACCGGGTGGATAGAATAGTTCAGATATTACAGAAGGTAAATTTGGGGTTTCATTAAGTTTTAAATTTTCATTTTTAGATTCGCAATTTTCGTTAACGGCTGATAAACCGAAGACTTTGCTAATAATATGAGGGGCAATTTGAAATTTTGACCAGAAGTCTATACCGAGGTATAGCGGTTGCGACAAATCAGGGACTAAATAAAGATCAAGAAGTTTCAACACATTATCGTATTCTATTGGAACTAAAACGCGACCTACAATTTCCTGTCCTTAGCCATCAGCTGTGTTTACTTGGGCTTTGAGAGCTATTATAGGGATATCCAGGGATTTAATTAATTCCATGCATCCCTTGCCTAGACAAGAAATCGAAGTGCCACTGTCTAATAGTCCAGCAATTCCTCGTCCTTCAAGAAAAATTTTGGCATATGGCCTGTAGTCTTGTAAAGCATTACCGAGAGTAGTTTCTTCTAATAATGAACGAAAAGCTTTCTCTTAGTACTCCTTTGTCGAGCTTTTAATAATTTGGTAGGAACGTCAGGGTGGGTTACTTCTTCGATGTTAAATATACGGTTTCGAATAATATTGTAATTTTGAAGCCTTTTTTCAAGCGACATTTTATACAAAGGTTTTTGTACAATTATTTTAATGTCTTCATTTTGTGTAATATTGGGGTCAAAATTTAAATGGGTTTCAGACTTTAACAGAATCACTTTTGTTTCTGTGGTTCTATCTGATGAAATGGAAGTAGGTATTTTATGTAAATCAGGGTTATTTTGTTTCAGGTCAGGTATCGGAGGTAAGTTAAGTTGGGTTTTGGGTTGACAAACTTCGTACGTTGTGGTGTTTGTCTCCGCATCTTTTTTTATTGCACTGGGTTTGTCTGAGTCGAACGCGACTCCCCAGGCGATATCGCGCTCGTTTTTGAGTTTCCCTTAAGAGGGTTGCAGATAGGACAATCACGCACTGTAACATTTTCATAGCCACAGCGATAACAATAAGTAGGTTTGTTTACCTTAGAAGGACAATTAGGTGAAAGATGTCCTAGTTCTTTGCATGTATTACACTTTAAGTTGGCAAACGTGTTTTTATCATTGCTAGAGGTTCCTTGAGGACGGTTATAAGCAAAAGCTGAAACGATTTCACTTTCGGTTTCATAAAAATGTTCGTCAAATGAAAACCCCGCAGGCCAATGCATTTCGTGAACGTTTCTAATATAGTTCGTTTTGGGTTGAGATGCGTAGCGTGCTTGAAGCATTTTTTCTGTCCGCCTACATTCGTCTCTAAAGTGTTCTAAAGTATAAATACTCATCGGGTAGATAAATGCCATCAGGCGAGCATTAAGGTTATCACGCAGAATCGGAATTAGGTCAGCGTCGACCATGGCCACACGAAGCTGTCTTTTAAGATGGATAATACTTGTGAAGAACTCGTCAAATGGTTCTTGCGGGAGCTGTTTTCGATCCATTATTGCTTTTAAAATATCAAGATCGCTTTCATAGTGTTGGAAATGTTTTAACATGGCGTTTTTCAGGGTCAGCCATTCTACTCTACGATTATTACCCACGTATTCGTAATACCAGTCAGAGGCATTTCCGGTCATGAGTTGATGAAAATTACGGAGGACCTCGTCCCATTTGCAGTTATATTTTTCTTGGAGTATTTCGATACGAGAAATAAATTCTCGAATGGGCATACCTTTGGAGTGTCATCGAAGCGTATATTCCATAGCGTCTCGAAGCGCCGGGTGTAACCTCTATCGTAAAAAGGATTATACTCTTGGCGAGTATACATTGGGTAGTTTCGCATATCGTAAACGGGTCAGAGTTGTATCGAGAAAAATCTCGAGGTCTGTTTGGGTCTGGTGGATTATAATTCATATGATCCTGAACTGGATACATTGGAATATTTGGGGGTTTAAATTGCGAAAAGCGGACGCGGGGATTTTCACGGTAGTTTGACTCTCCTTGGTCGTATTCGCTTTGGTTTCGATTTTGAAACTTAGGGTTATGTGAAGGAAAAGATTCACGATGATTTCTTCCATAGTTATCTTGTATGTATTTTATGTTAGACGGAAGAAGAAGTCTGTTTAAATCGTTTGGGAGTTCATGAAAACGAGAACTGGTTGATAAGTTACTGGAATTATATGAAATATTGGGGTTTTGAGTTGGTTGGTTGACTTGAGTAGGTTCTAGCTCTCTGTCAACTTCCAAACGAGAATCTCTTGACGGTAATACCGATTTCAGGGATTGTTTAACGTTTTTTTTTAATTAACTCAGGTAAACTTTTCAATAGAGACTTATGGAGATCTTTTAAGCCTGCATCCACTAAACTTTTTAAATGGTTGTGTACTGGACTCGAAGAGCCGTACTGGGTTTGCGAGAGTTCACTATAGCGTGACGATGATTTCCATTAAATGCATATCCAACATTGTTAGGATTTATGTTTGAAGCAAAAGCATTATTGTTTATGATATCCAAAAACCTTTCTCCATCAAAATGGGTCGGTGTTCGGATGTCTCTATTAGGATTTGAAGTTGGGTTATTATTTAGAATACCCATATTCAAAGATGGTATGCCATTCGTGGAGTTATTTGCATATATTGACATAATCGGGCTAGAGGATGTCGTGGTAGTGGTAGTGGATGTAGCCATAGTTACCGTGATGGACGTAACTGCTGGAAATATAGCACTGTTGGGTACATATGGAGGGGTTGTTACAACGTTATCTGCATTGTTGTGCTCACGTATTGGGTAAACGTTCACGTTGTGAAATAAGTCGAAGTTAGGTGAGTGAATCACGTTACTTCCAGATGGATTTATGTTTGGAATAGGAGAATGCCTAACAGGGTTACTATTTGCTTGAGTCGTGGTCAAAGAATAGTTATCACTTCTTCCACGGCTCCGAGTAATCATCACGTTACTCCGATTGGCATCGAAGGCTAATTGTCTACTTGATTTGGGATAAGCTCCCGTATTAGACTTCAGTTCTGACTCATATTGGCAGTAGGAAAGACAAATCTGCGACTGGTTTTCGAGAAAAAAAATAATGTTCGACTTTTTCTCTTTGTTTATAAAGCAAAAATGTTTTCCGAATTTGTAATAATGTTTTTTTTTTTTTCTAATACTTGAAATAATTAAAAAGAACAATAGTATTATGGTTTTCTTATTATTTTCAAGGTAATCGCTGTTGTCTGATTTTTTTATTATGAGGATTTCCAAAAAAAAATATTAAAAAAAAATTGTAAGGCAAAAAAAAATTAAGTTTTCTTTTTGATTCGAGGGAACAAAAATAATAAATCAAAAATGTTTTCTAATCTTTGCAAGGATGTATTTTCATAAATGTTCGGGTGATTTCCAGAAAGTCAATTAAAGGTAGAAGGGTAAATAAGGCGTTGACACATAACATATAGGTATAAAAATGTATGAAGGAAAAGACGAACGTCTTAGTAGCTTCCCACAGTAATATATACTGTTTCCGCCCAAAGTTATCGACTCATAAATCCAAAATCTCTAATGCAACAGCTTCCACAGGAACGTAGAACGGACTCTTATAAGATTTTTAAGGATTGTCGGTACTGATGAACTTGGCGTGAGAAATTAAAATTGGATTTTCTTTTTTTTGAAAAATAAAACAAGATTATGTAACCTTGCAAGCGAATACCAGTGCGCGTGCAATTGCAACTTTTTGAAAGGATAGATGTTCAAGGGTGTTTACAGTTGTGCTTCGACTCAAGCTTATTTCGGAAACGAAGAAAATATTGTTTCCCCCCCCGAAATGATAATAAAAAACTAAAACTTTCTTATATAAACTCAAATATATAAAAATAAGGAGACTATGCAGGTACCTATGTATTGGTTATTTGAATTAAGCTTAAGTTAATAACTACTTGAAAACACTTCGTTATGAAAAAAGATACTATTTAGGTACCCATGCATAAAATAAATATATTTTTTGAGTTAGGATTTTAAAGGTGAAATTTATAAGGTGAAAAATATAATGAAACTTGAGGATAGTTCGGTCTCTTTTTACGAAATTTGAATTTTGACGTAACTGCCTGATGTTTTTGTTAGGACATGGGAGTTATAATATTTTTTTTGATTCATAGTACAAATCTTTTATGAATTGTTCTGCCAATATCATCATAAGTAGGTATTTACATATGTAGATTATTTATGAAATCAGCACTTTTGTGGAAAATTAAAACGCTTTGCTTCTAAACTCTGTGTTAGTGTTGGAGATTCAGTAATTGTAGAAAAAGAAATTGAAAAAAGTTAGTATAATAACAATTATTATAAGCAAGGATGGGATTTTGTGGACCTAATAATTTAAAAAGAAGGCAAAATAAAGCACCCAAATAGTCAAAAAAAAAGCATTTTCCAAAAAAGAAAGAAGAAACATAAATATTCAACTTAATTTTAGTGGTTCTGAATAGGTATAGTAGTTTCTTTCGACGTTGCACACGCGCACATCGGCACCCAGTTTATGATTGTCCGTTGAGGAACATGTAAGGATATATAAGATAGGTAGGTACCCAATATTTTTTCTTTTTTTCTTCATTTCTAAGCTTCATAAGTGCACACAAAAAAGCTCACTAAAATTTTTTTGTTGACCTATTTTTTGAATGTGATGTATGCATATGCAATATATGCATGCATGTATATTGTATATTGGATATTGCACATTAAGTACTTAAATAAGCTTTTTGTTTGTAAATTTGAGTCCTTTGTACATATGTATAATTTAGAAAGAGGCTTAAATGATGGGAAAAAGCAAAAAGGCAATAACGGAAGAAAGGCAAATTTTCGTACCCACCGGAGGATTCCGCATGCTGGCAGTCAAGCGGCTAGAGCTCAGTCAATGGGGGGGATTCTTTTCGCCGTCCAAATGTCTACATATATAAATTTTCATGCCGGAGGAACTTAGGGGGGTTGAAAAAAGAAGGGAAAAGTTTGATACGAGTTTCAAAAAAAAGAACTCCATTAAAAACGATGATCTGTGGAAAGCGTACTTAGGTAATGGAATTTAAAAATCAGCAAAGCTGAAAAACTTATGTAAGAGGTCAGGATAAAGGTACACAAACACAAAATGAAAGTCTGGGTCTGCTGTTATTGGCCCAGGGCAATACCCTTACCCACCCAACCGCTGACTTCTAGTCAGGGCTCCATGGCCGTCAAAGGCCGAAAATTTGTTGACGGCCCCTAATATTGTATATACACCTGCTTGAATTTACCTCACCCTTTTATTTCTCTTCATCGCCCAGGAAAAGTTTATTTAGACCATCATCATTTTAAAGAAAGAAAAACATAAGTTGTAAATTTTCATTCATTTTTTTTTTTCAAAAACAGGGTTTATTAACATATGATATTTTAAAATAATAGAACATTATTTATTAAAAGAAGCATTTATATTTAAAGGCGAGCGCAAGATTAAATTTCAAGTTCATTTTATTCTTTTTTTTATTATAAAGAGTTATATGTTTTTTTTTGTATATATATATATATTGGCAAGTATTTTTTTGTTTGTTTAAATATATATATATAAATCTAGTTTGAATATATCAGCAGGTAATATGTATAAAAGATTATTTGTTTAATTTTACTTACAGTTCAACTTATTTTTTTTTTTTTCAGGCCGATGTTCCGTGCGCAAGAAGATCCAGCTGTGAAATGGGAAATGGTTTTTACATAATGTTCTGCTGATAACCTCAAATTGTATTTTCTCTTCTCTTCTCTTCTCTTTTTTTTTTGTAATTTTCTTAATTTTCAGGTAATGGTAAGTAAAGGTATGTATGTAGGTATAATTTAATTCTCTTTTTTTTTAGGTAAGTATTTTCTTTTAGGATTTTTTTTTTATATGGGACGTAACATAAGGATTTCCCCCTTTTTTTCACTCTCCACCTTAACTCGATCTTCTCGTCACTTAATCGCGAATAAATTTTATACGCGAAGCCCGATTAATTAATCGTATTTATACTTGTACACTAAAAAAAAATTATTTGGGGTTATATTACACGCGATCTTTAATTCAAAATAATCTGCGTCTGCGCTGTCGATGTCCTGAGACTATCGTGGCTATAAAATTGTTGCGGCGTGCTGCTACGCACAGTTTTTTTTTTTGGGCGAGACTCCTGGGGCGTGTAACGCAGAGCAACCAAATAGGCTCGACTGGTTTGCTGGTCGTATCTATTAAACTCAGTTTTTTTTTCTAATTAGGATAAGTTTGATTAAGGTTTACAAATGTGTTCATACCTGCTTAATGTGTTCTTTAACTTTTGAAGAATGGTTGAGGAACTTATTACTTCAAGAAGTAATAAATTAAAAAAAATGAACTTCTAGTTGGATAAAATCCTATTACAGTAAATAAAATCCTTGGCAGACAAAAAGAACTTTCTGGGCCGGTGTCGATTGTAGAAAAGAATGTGCTTCTTTTTCTTTCTTTTCGGGTTGGTGTGCTGAGTTTCGTTCAGTGAACGAAGGATAGAAAGAAAAAATGGCGCGGCTTCGTTCAGTGAACGAAGGAAGCGATAGATAGATAGATAGATAGTGATGCATATGCAATATATGCATGCATGTATATTGTATATTGGATATTGCACATTAAGTACTTAAATAAGCTTTTTGTTTGTAAATTTGAGTCCTTTGTACATATGTATAATTTAGAAAGAGGCTTAAATGATGGGAAAAAGCAAAAAGGCAATAACGGAAGAAAGGCAAATTTTCGTACCCACCGGAGGATTCCGCATGCTGGCAGTCAAGCGGCCTTTTATTTCTCTTCATCGCCCAGGAAAAGTTTATTTAGACCATCATCATTTTAAAGAAAGAAAAACATAAGTTGTAAATTTTCATTCATTTTTTTTTTTTCAAAAACAGGGTTTATTAACATATGATATTTTAAAATAATAGAACATTATTTATTAAAAGAAGCATTTATATTTAAAGGCGAGCGCAAGATTAAATTTCAAGTTCATTTTATTCTTTTTTTTATTATAAAGAGTTATATGTTTTTTTTTGTATATTTATATATATATTGGTAAGTATTTTTTTGTTTGTTTAAATATATATATATAAATCTAGTTTGAATATATCAGCAGGTAATATGTATAAAAGATTATTTGTTTAATTTTACTTACAGTTCAACTTATTTTTTTTTTTTCAGGCCGATGTTCCGTGCGCAAGAAGATCCAGCTGTGAAATGGGAAATGGTTTTTACATAATGTTCTGCTGATAACCTCAAATTGTATTTTCTCTTCTCTTCTCTTCTCTTTTTTTTGTAATTTTCTTAATTTTCAGGTAATGGTAAGTAAAGGTATGTATGTAGGTATAATTTAATTCTCTTTTTTTTTAGGTAGATATTTTCTTTTAGGATTTTTTTTTTTATATGGGACGTAACATAAGGATTTCCCCCTTTTTTTCACTCTCCACCTTAACTCGATCTTCTCGTCACTTAATCGCGAATAAATTTTATACGCGAAGCGCGATTAATTAATCGTATTTATACTTGTACACTAAAAAAAAATTATTTGGGGTTATATTACACGCGATCTTTAATTCAAAATAATATAATCTGCGTCTGCGCTGTCGATGTCCTGAGACTATCGTGGCTATAAAATTGTTGCGGCGTGCTGCTACGCACAGGTTTTTTTTTTGGGCGAGACTCCTGGGGCGTGTAACGCAGAGCAACCAGGTAGGCTCGACGTCCTAACAGTGTCGTAGCCAAAAACTTTGTTGCGGCTGGCTGCTACGCACAGTTTTTTTTTTTTGGGCGAGACTCCTGGGGCGTGTAACGCAAGGCAACCAAATAGGCTCGACTGGTTTGCTGGTCGTATCTATTAAACTCAGTTTTTTTTCTAATTAGGATAAGTTTGATTAAGGTTTACAAATGTGTTCATACCTGCTTAATGTGTTCTTTAACTTTTGAAGAATGGTTGAGGAACTTATTACTTCAAGAAGTAATAAATTAAAAAAAATGAACTTCTAGTTGGATAAAATCCTATTACAGTAAATAAAATCCTTGGCAGACAAAAAGAACTTTCTGGGCCGGTGTCGATTGTAGAAAAGAATGTGCTTCTTTTTCTTTCTTTTCGGGTTGGTGTGCTGAGTTTCGTTCAGTGAACGAAGGATAGAAAGAAAAAATGGCGCGGCTTCGTTCAGTGAACGAAGGAAGCGATAGATAGATAGATAGTGATGCCAAATTTGCAAATCAGATGGAGTTCCACTAGGGTGTGCCCACAATTTATACGGAGGTGGTCCGCTACAACATTGATTATTTAACACAAGTGAATTTGTTTATTTCACTTTTTCTTTGTTAAATTATATGTTTCCACGTTTGTTCGCGTAAATATGTCTTTTATGACTAAAACTATTGTTATTGGCTAGTCGAAAATCTCCCAGAAGATCGGGAAAAGACGGCGTTCTCCACAGGAAACGGTCTGTGGCAGTTTAATGTGATGCCATTCGGACTATGCAACGCTCCAGCAACTTTTGAGCGTTTGATGGAGTGCATTCTACATGGACTAACTTGGAAATCTTGCCTGGTCTACCTGGACGATGTCATCGAGTACAGAAAAACATTTGACGAACATGTGAAAACCTTAAAGCCGTATTCCAGAGAAGCACACCTAAAGTTAAATCCTAAGAAATGTGCGCTTTTTAAGACCGAAGTTAAATATTTGGGACATATCATCTCATCCCAAGGAGTAAAAACTGATCCTGAGAAAGTTGACACTGTAAAGAATTGGCCAACGCCTCAGGACAAACATCAACTCCGGAGCTTTCTTGGTCTGGCCACATATTATCGGCGTTTCGTGAAGGATTTTGCTAGGATAGCCAAAAGCTTGCATCACCTTACTGAAAAGGGAAAGCCGTTCAAATAGTCAGGTGAATGCGAGAAAAGCTTTCAAGAGTTGAAACTGCGTTTATGTAATACACCTGTACTGGCCAATCCAACTCCAGGAAAACCTTTCATCATCGAACCAGAAGGTCAAGTAGCAAGATAGATCGAGAGGTTGCAGACGTATGACTATGAGATTCAACATCGACGAGGAAAGCTGCATTCAAATGCTGACGCGCTATCCAGGCGACCGTGTAAACAAGAGCTGATCCCATTTACTGCTGGAACAACGAAGAACTCAGAACGGCCCAACAAGAAGATCCGGATATTGAATCCATTCTTGCCTGGAAAGAACACCAAGAGAAACCAGAATGGTGTGATATCTCCAACCGAAGTCCGGCTCTCAAAGCATATTGGGTACAATGGGAGTCGCTTTATGTGCAAGAAGGGGTATTAAGGCGTAAGTGGGAATCCGCAGGCGGTTTATCTTATGTGATGCAGCTAGTCGTACCCCGGTCAAAGGTTAACGACGTACTTCAAGAAATGCATGATGGAACTTCTGGAGGTCATTTAGGAGTGAATAAGATGCTGGAAAAGGTACGACAACGATTCTACTAGCTACACGCCCGAGATGACGTCGAAAGATGGTGCCGAAAATGTGATACTTGTGCTGCTAGCAAGGGACCAGGTAGAAAAATTCAAACTAAAATGCAGCAGTATAATGTGGGCACACCTTTTGAGAGAATCGCAATAGATGTCGCGGGTCCTTTTCCTCAAACTAACAACGGAAACCGATACATTCTTGTAGTCATGGACTATTTCAGCAAGTGGCCTGAAGCATTTGCCATCCCAAACCAAGAAACCAAAACAGTTGTGGATCAAATTGTCTTCAATTGGGTGAGCAGGTTCGGTGTTCCCATGGAGCTTCATTCTGACCAAGGAAGGAACTTCAAATCTAAAGTCTTTCAGGAAGTTTGCTCGCTCCTTGGCATTAAAAAGACAAGAACAACACTGCTCCATCCACAATCTGATGGGATGGTCGAACGATTCAACAGAACCCTTAAAGAACATCTGTCTAAGGTTGTCGGAGACTACCAACGAGACTGGGACCGACATATCCCATTGTTCCTTATGGCATATCGAAGTGCAACCCATAGCTCGACAGGAAAAACACCATCGGAAATCCTGTTCGGATCAACTATACGGCTGCCGAGTGAAGTAAAATTTGGTTGTCATCCAAATGAGTCACAGGGAACAGAGGAATATGTGGATGACCTCATGGAAAGGCTTATTGACATTCATCAACGAACAAGAACAAATATAAAATTGTCTAGTGATCGGATGAAAACAAGATACGACGCAAGAGCGACAGCAACGGGATTTCAAGAAGGCGATCTTGTGTGGTTTTACAATCCTCAAAGACAAAAGGGACACTCACCAAAACTCCAACAAAACAGGGAGGGCCCATATAATGTGATGAAAAGAATCAATGATGTGGTTTAGGGTTTACAAAGAGGCGTTAGAGGCAAACTAAAAGTAGTTCACGGTGACCGTTTACATCGATAAAACGGTGAAAGAGGTGATGAAATTGCTCGGGACGATCAATTTTAAGAGGGGGACAATACAAAGAATTACTTTTGAATTCTAATGTAACGACTTTTAAATTTGAACCTTTGTATATGAAAACTATAGTTCTATCATGGCGAGTTTTTTTTAGGGTTGCCCTGACCCTTGTGCTGGTGCTGGAAAATGTGAGGTGTAAAATTCGATTTTGGGAGTCTTTAAGCCTCGGAAATTGGTGGTAGGGGCAAGAGGAGACTATTTTTGGATTATTGCATCCAAAAAATATCAATAAATATCATTTAAAACCTCCATAAGCTCTCCGCAAAAAAAAAGAGTAAGGGTTGCGCAGAATCACTAGATGTCGCCCCATTCGACTTCCACCATGATAGTACTATAGTTTATATATACAAAGGTTTTCATATACAAAGAATTATTCGTACGTCCGTACGTCCGTACGTTCTGGTACCATTTTTCGTCGTCGATATCTCAAGAACGAGTAGAGATATCGACTTGAAATAAATTTTGTTTTACAGATAATAACTTCGAAAGAAGCTGAAAGGGCGTTTATTAATATTCAATTAGTTGTTTTTTTACTATAGCAGTTTAAAAAAAAAGTGAAAATTTTGGTTGGGCTTAAATATCTCACGAACAAATAATGCTATTGACTTGAAATAAATTTTATTCGACGCATTATGACGTCATACAAATTTGATATGAATTTGGAAAAAAATCAATATACCGTTATTTTTCAAAATCAAAAAAATTAAAAAAAGAAATTTATAACTCGAATATCCTTGGATGGAAAAACGATATTAACTTTAAAATAATTTTATTTTATTTTACGAAAAATGTTGTTTTTGACTACTGGTGAAAATTTCAAAAAAATTCAATGGAGAGTTTTTTTTACAAAAAATTAAAAACTACAAAAAATTCTACCAAAAATTGGTATAAATTGTCCTTAGACTCAAATTTCTCAAACACGGGTAACGATATTATGACTTCTTGTTTGTTTTATTTTCTACATAACATAATTGTTAGCAACTGATAAAATTTTGACAAATTTTGAATGGCAAGTTTTTTGACAAAAAATCAAAAACTGTTAAAAATTCTAAAGAAAAGTAGTTACAATTGTATTTCAGCTCGAATATCCTTAGAACGAACAACGATTGTGCCTTCTAAAATATTTAATTTATACATAATACAATTTTTAATGAAAGGTTAAATTTTGACAAATATTTAATTGACGGTTTTTGACAAAAAATATAAAAAAAAAATAAACTAAAAAGTGATAAAATTGGTTTTTCGACTCGAATATCTTGAGAACGAGCAATGATATTGACTTTGCCATTAGGTATTTAATTTTATACATAATAAAAATTTTTACAGCAGGTATATATTTGACATATACTTAACTGACATTTTAAACAAAAATTTAAACAGAACTAACAACAACATTCAACATTCGTTAAAAAAACGCGTGGAAGTTTACCTCCTGGGTCAAGTGGAAACAACTTATACATCAACAATCTCTGTGCATTTCGTAAATCTCTTTAAAAAATTAAAATGCTTTTCAATCTTAAAAAAATGATTGTTTGAATTTAACAGCTAAAGTTTGTTTCGCAGAAAATTTGGTTATTTGAAAAAAAAAACTAAATATAAAGTTTTCAAGATCACAAATGGGAAGTTATCAGTGTGGGTCGCACCCAGCCTCTTTTTTTAAATGTAATAAAAAGAAGTTAAGAAATAAAGTGACAAGTTTTTATTGCGAACCCTTAGCAGAATATTACAATATTGTAAAAGATGGAGTAAAGGTCACTTTAAGAAAGCAAATTTTATCCTCTACAAAAAAAGTCTTGGGTCATCTTTTTGATAAGAGTGATAGTAAAGAAGACAATATGTTAACTTCAAAAAAAGGTAATTTTATGTTAATTTTTTTTTTATTGTATAAGGCTCTTTTTTCGAGAGGCTGTAACTTTGAAACGGTTGGTTTACCGATAAAATATGTCAAGACCTCTTTTGTATAACGTAACCATAAGAAAAAGTTATGCTCGCATGATTTGGAAACATGGTATTCTAGAGATAAAAAATAATATGTAAGAACAAGTGTTTTTGGCCATACAAATCGTGTGGAAAAAAGAAAAGTGCGATGAGGGAGGTCTAAACGTAATATTATGACCTAAAATTTGTACAGCCGTGCTCTTTTAATGAAACAAGTCTTTTGAGCCTGTTTTGAAGGACCTTACTTTTGAAACACTCTAATTATACATATACCTCTTGCCCGCCGACGTGGAATAAAAACAATGTAAAAAGTATAGCAAAGAAACCGATAACTGTTTTACTCATTTTACTTTTTTATTTTTCATTTTCCTTTTTTATTTTTCATTTTCCTTTGGGTTTTATATTTCTCCAATCCAGAATATATATGCGCTCTGTACTCCTTTTATTGCTTATGGTAATCACCGATGTTTGGAGGATTCTCCATGACTATGGTCAATGATATTGTTATGATTTATATACTTATGTAGGTATAAAAAGATTTAGCTGCAAGAAAATGCACTAAAAACTAAAATTGTTTGGTAAAGACTAAAATTCACAAATCTAAAATCCCCAGACTTTTAAAAATTCACAAAATTGAAATCTCGATCCGATCTTCTTTTTATATTAATTCTTTTTACTTGCGACTATAGGTACTATAGGGCAAGTTTTGGATTCGTGCAACATATGTATACGATGATAGAGAACGCGAAAAAAGTGGGTCTCGCAGTTCTGTCTGTCTGTCTGTCTGTACCTTGACATACAGCCTGAACTACTAAAGCGATTTTCTTCAAAATTTAGACATAAGGTTTTGTGGAGATTGCCTAGAGGGGAATTTGTTTTAGCTCAAAAAATAACGTTACCTGTCATAGTGCCATATGGACACAACATTTTTATCTCGAAAATGGCTCTAACGATTTTGATGAAATTTTTTAAATCGGTTTTGTCAAGTAACTTAAATATAATTTAGTCAAAAAATTTTCGTTTTCGGCTTTCTTGTAAACTGTTGGACGGATTTTGATGAAATTTTTTTCTGAAGGAGGTCCTCTTATTAATATTGCATATTAAAATTAAAAAAAAAATCATTTTTTTTGAAAACTCAATATTTTCAAAACCAATAAATATTTTTTTTTTAAATTTGGTTTTAAGTGTATTTTTTCAAATATTAAGTATGTGAATACCAACTTTTTTCTTATAAAAATACTTAAAAATTTATATACATAAAAAATTATTTTTTGAAAAAACAGCTCTTACGATTTTTGAAATTGTTTTTTTCAAAAATTTGTATTTTTATGATACCTACATAAGATGGCATCTTCAGTTTTAAGATTAAACTTCTCTTTTTGGCTTATTTTATCAATTCATATAATGAATTTCAAGCTTATTCATATTTTTACTTGTGACTATAATATATACAATGATTCTTTTGAAATAAATTTGACGTTATACTCAGACCTTAAAACCAATATGTTATCGCACATAGGCGCAAGTACGTGCGACCCAGTCATGCATTTTATTTTTGTATGTAGTACTTAAAGATTTCCAATAGTCCAGGATGCGACCTAAGAATACCTATGTTATTGAGTCAATGAAAATTTGACCCACTACTTTATAGTAAATGACGAGCCATTTACATATACAAAACTGATGGTAGGATAGACTTTTTCTGGACCGTTTGGAAAGAAAAGCGTTTTTTGATGTTAGGTTAGGTTATAGGATCAATGCATAATTTCAAAAGCAATCGCTATGGTTTTTGTAGCTGAATTGAATTGTAGAAAAATTGAACACAATTGAAATTGAATATCTGGCAACCCTAAAAACATATCAGTTCAATTTAAACGTAGTTTTAAAGGATAGTATTTCTACTAAAAAAAATGTGAAATGATGTCCCTACCATTAGTACTGACAGAGAAATTGAAATTAACATGAGCCAGGGTTCACCAAAGTTAGCCTTTTTTTAAGTATAATTGAATTAGTAAATTATTCAAATATTTTTCAATATTTTTTAGGAAAAAACTTTTCGTAGAATTGATGTTTAAAAATATTTAAAGTTGAAAAACAGATAAATTATACCTATTTAATGACTTTTTTTTAGTTAAAAGTAGTCTGACAAGTGATTTAGCTGCGATAAAACTTATCCCGACCATATAAATTTATAAAGAAGATAGTCTAAGCTTTCATTTGGTACCATTTTTTTTATAGTATTAACATCAAAAAAACTGATTTTACAATTTAAAAGAAATAATGAAATATAATGATTTTTTTTATTAAAAATGGTCGGACTGGGGATTTGGTCCAAGTAAAGTTTGTCCGAGCACTGGATTCGTAATGTAGACTATTTTACCTTTCATTTGATACCTTATTTGTCTATTGACTCGATTTCATAGGTTGACATCAAAAATATCGGTTTTCAATATGGTCGGCCTTTGTATATGAAAACTATAGTACTCTCATGGCGAGTTGGTGTAAAATTCGATTTGGTGAGTCTTTGAGCGTCGAAAATTGGTGGTAGGAGCAAGAGGAGACCATGAGAGTACTATAGTTTTCATATACAAAGAGTTTTCCTTTGTATATGAAAACTATAGTACTCTCATGGTGGAAGTCGAATGGGGCGACATCTAATGTATGCCGGCAACCCTTACTCTTTTTTTTTGCGGAGAGCTTATGGAGGTTTTAAATGATATTTATTGATATTTTTTGGATGCAATTATCCAAAAAATAGTCTCCTCTTGCTCCTACCACCAATTTTCGACGCTTAAAGACTCACCAAATCGAATTTTACACCTCACATTTTGCAGCGCCACCACCAGGATCCGGGCAACCCTAAAAAAAACTCGCCATGAGAGTACTATAGTTTTCATATACAAAGGATAATTGCATCCAAAAAATATCAATAAATATCATTTAAAACCTCCATAAGCTCTCCGCAAAAAAAAAAGAGTAAGGGTTGCCGGCATACACTAGATGTCGCCCCATTCGACTTCCACCATGAGAGTACTATAGTTTTCATATACAAAGGGTGAATATATTTGAGCGGATGAGCGGAAGAATGGAGCGGTGGCAATCAGCTGTGACAGTGAGAAATCTGCAAAGAAAATTGGCGAGGAAATAAAAAGTAAAATGAGTGAAATATATGAAGTGCATATGCCCATAATGCGAAATCCAACAGTTTTAATAAGCGGTTTGAGTGAAAATTCAAAAGAAAATAAGGGTATTCATGCAACGAGATAATTTTCCGCTTTGCAGAAAGATATAATGTTCTGCTTTACGTTTGCATGAGCACCCCATAAAAATTCTTGCATAAATGTGAGAAATAATCAGCTGTCACAACTAAACGTCACAAATTACTTCTCGAAACTTTTGAGGTTTATTTCTTCGCTTTCTGCATCAATTCTGTGAGATAAATTTATCTGGTTTGCAAAATATTTTTCCCATACAAATTTTGACAGCTCGTTTCTGCGGAGATAAAATTATCTGGTTTCCGAGGTTTATCCGAGTTTTCCACCGTTGCATGAATACCCCTAATATAATTAATTATTGAAGCAATTAAGAATCAAAATAATTTTGAATTTAAAAATATAAAAATTATTAAAGTGTATCAATCATTTAAAAATAAATCAGTCTACAATGCGCTTTTAGAAGTTGATGGTGAAGCATTCAAAATAATGATGGAAGAAAAATTTATTTACATTCAATATGATAGATGTGTTATTTATGAAAAAGTAAACGTAAGAAGATGCTTTAAATGCTTAGGATTTAATCACAAAATTAAAAATTGCACTAGTGAACAAATTTGCTATAAATGTGGAGAAACAATCCACATCTTCCTGGTGTTGTTTTTTACATAAAAGATGGTTGGAGCTATGAAGTGCTGCAAAATATGGTAATTGGAAAGCAAATGTGGTGGTTATTGATTAAAGTATCACAAAAAAATCTAGTGTTTGTACTTGGTGGTTTATACCGATCTCCTAGTTATAGTGAAACAATTTTTTTTAAATCATTTTGAAAACTGGGTTGAAAACTTCGACTATGTATATCACTCAAATGTAATAATAATGGGAGACGTAAACATTGACTGGTTTAAAGACAGTTCATACAAAAAATAATTAAGTATTTTATTTAAAGACAATCCACTTCATCAGATGGTTGAAATTGAAGATCGTTAATCGATTATGTAATAATTGTAGGTGATAACATAAACACAAAAGCAAACACGGTGAGTGAATTAAAAATTAGTGACCATGAAAGCATTGTAGTACAAATCAAAGTTCTTTCAAATATTACTGCAGAAGCTAAAACATTAACATTTTTGATATACAATAGTGAACAATTTCTAAGTGAATTAGAAACTAAAACTTTATGTTTTGAACAAATGATCCAGAAGTTAATTCGCTTGTTGAAAAATTTAGTGAAAATTTCATTAGTGTAATTCAATCATTTATGAAGACTGTAAACATTGAGCGAAATCAAAACGAATGGTTTAATGAAAACTTAAGAACATTTAAAAACGATAAAATATTAAGCTATCAGATTGCAAAATTGTCTGGTAATCAAAATTATTGGAATTCATATAAAATTAAAAGAAATCGTTTTAAAGCTGCTTTGGAGACTGCAAAAAATAACTTCGTGAGAAGAAAAATTGATAATTCGAGCGATCAACAAACAATGTGGAGAAATATTAAACAGTTAATACTTAGGGAAAATCCCAAAGAAATAAAAGAACTTTATCACGATAATACAAAGTATAGAAATAATGTAGATATAGCTAACATTTTAAATATGTAAAAAGTATAATTGAAATTAGAAACGAGATACAAAATATTGAATAATAGTTAATCAAATAGATGACTACTATTATCTTAATTTTGAATTTAAACAAATAAATGCATTAGAATTAAAAGAAATAATGAAATTGATAAACAACAAAAAAGATACAGATATGTGCTAATATAAGAATGTATATAGATACTTTTGAAGTCTGTGGTAATTTATTGACAAAAGTAATAAATAATTTATTTCGAGAAGGAATCTTTCCAGACGTCTGGAAAGAGTCAACTATTGTTCCAATTCCTAAAGTTAAAAACACTAAGAACGCAGAAGAGTTTAGACCTGTCAATATGCTGCCACTAGAAAGTAAAATCATTGAAAAAGTAGTCTACACTCAGTTACAAAAATATTTAAGTTCTTTATTTCTTATATCCCATTATCAATCAGGATTCAGGAAAAATCATAATTATGAATCACTCCTCAATTTGATAATAACTAAATGGAAAATAGAAATACATGACAAAAAGTAGTTGTTGCAGTTTTTTTTGGATTTGAAAAGAGCTTTCGAAACTGTCGATAGAAATATTCTTTTAATGAAGTTAGAGAAGTATGGCTTAAGAGCAAAAGAACTTGATTGGTTTCAATCATATTTATACCAAAGAAAGCAAAAAACTAAAATCAATCATATTTCCTTGTCACTCGACCAACCGATCTACAAAGAGTATTGCGACCCATTAATGTGTCTTCTTGGTGAAACCTTACACCTACTGCAATTAATTAATGTTGAAATAAATAATGATTTAGTGTTTCATTTAGTTTTAGTCTTATCATTGAACAAATCTATTTTACTTATAACATTATCAGTATGTATAACAATTAGAAAGCTCATTATAAAAAGCTCAATATAAATGTCAATTAGACTTATGTCACCTTTTCTTTTTCTACTGTGTCATCAAAGTACTTGGACGTCTTTTCATTTAGAGTGGTAAAATAATCTGTGCACTTTTTAATAATCCTAACCTTTTTTCATCAGGTTATGGGCCCAGTGTAACGATTAAATAATTGTAAAGACGTCTTCGTAAATATTTATTGAGATTTTGGTTTTTTGGTTTGAGACTTTTGGGTAGACGTGGTAGACGTCTACGAAATAAAAGTGCAATGGGTAAACCCAAAAAATTGGAAGGTCGTAAGAACTTTGATGAATGGAATGTAGAGGCAAAAGCGTATCTTGCAACAAAGGGCCACTGGAAATGCTTCCATGGCACAGAAACAGATCCAGATAAAAATTTTCTGGCAATTCAGATGCTGAACTTGCTGTCGTCGTCTGCTCTTTATACGTACACGGAAAAGTGTACAACCGCAAAACAAGCATGGGATTCGATTTGTTCTGCATTCGAGGATACAGGCATTGGTCGTAGGGTAGATTTGCTAAAGCAGTTGGTAGGGCTGCAGCAAATAGACTGTCCTTCTATGGAGGATTATGTCCACAAAATGGTACTAATGGCTACAAAGGTAAAAAAGGCTGGGTTGGAGATTGGTGATGACGTGGTGGCAGCGCTTATGTTGGCAGGCTTGCCAGACGAATTTCGTCCTATGGTTATGGCAATTGAGAACTCTACACCAAAGCTGTCAACTGACTTTGTTCAAAATCGACTTCTTCAAGAAGTTACATACAACAATACATCAGACAGTGTAGAGACTGCATTGTATGCTAAGAAACGCTACAATCAAAAAACAAAAAAAAGGGTTTCTCACAAGTCTGTAACATGCTACGTGTGTGACAAGGTAGGCCATTTTGAGAATAAGTGTCCAAACAGAAAGAACAAAAACGAGCGGTTGCTCATATGTTCTTTCATGGCTCAATCAAACTCGTCACAAGATTGGTACATCGATTCTGGGGCATCCGCGCACATGACAATGAGTGACGTCAATTTGATAGATGTGCGTGAACCTATGCGAAATAAAATTCTCGTAGGTAATAACTCTCATCTCGCAGTGGAGCATGCTGGGGATATAAGAATGTCAATAGGAACAAGTTCATATCAAAATCACGATGTCACAGTTAAAGATGTATTGCATGTTCCAAATATCTGTGCAAATCTTATGTCTGTGAGTCAAATGGCCAAACATGGCAACACTATGGTCTTCGATAAGGAAAGTTGGGCCATACTTGTGATGCAAACCTAAAGAAGATTCGGGCGGCAGTGATTGGTGTGGACTTTGTGGAGGGAAGTGACGGAAATAAGTGCCAGATTTGTGTCAAAGGGAAGCAGACACGTTCATCTTTTGAAGATAGTGACAACCGAGCAACGAGTGTACTAGAGCTAGTGCACAGCGATGTTGCATTCATGCCCACGCGCTCTTTTGGAGGAGCAAAATACTTCGTCACATTCATTGATGATTACAGCCGCAAGGTGTTCTTGTACCCAATGAAACACAAAAATGAGGTTTTTAACATTTTCAAGAACTTCACGAGTTTGGTAGAAAACCAACAAGGGTGCAAAATAAAAACACTTCGCACTGACAATGGCACCGAATATTGTAATAAGCAATTCGATACATTCATGGCCAAAAATGGTATCCTTCATCAGCGAACAGTTCCACATACACCGGAGCAGAATGGCTGAGCGTATGAATCGAACGATACTGGAGAAAGTTCGGTGTATGCTTTTCGATAGCGATCTGAGTGAAAGTTTTTGGGGCGAAGCGGCTTATTTGATCAACCGTATTCCATGTCGAGGTATGACAGACGAAACACCAGAGGAGAGGTGGACGAAGCGAAAGCCTGACTTGTCAATGCTAAGGGTATTTGGGTGTAAGGCCATGGCTCATGTACCAAAAGTGCAGCGCAGCAAATTGGCACCGAAAGCAGTCGAGTGCATTTTTGTTGGATACAGCGAGCAAAGCAAAGCTTATCGGCTGTATGACAAAAAGACGAGAAAAGTAATCGTGAGCAGAGATGTTACTTTCATAGAATCGAGTGGAAAACAGCTAACACAATCAAAACTCAATTCTAATGGTTCTGTTTCTCTTCCAAAGGCACCTACTGAAGAAGAAGCTCATGTGGGCGATGTTTATGAAAGCGATTTAAGTGGGGAGAGTGAATCGGATGGCGAATTGAACGAGGCAAGTGATGATGATTTGAGTGAGGCTGGTGATGACAACACAGGTGCGGTTGGTGTAGTAAATCGAAATTCGTCAAATATTTGCATAAACAATGCAGAAGCTAATGATTCAGTCATCATTAAGGACCAACAAGATGATACAATTGTAGAAATCAGCGATACCGTGGAAGAAAATGAATCTACAAATAACGAATTCAGTGAAGCTGGTGGGAGTGAGAATTCGTCATATACTTCTGTTGCCGAGACTGATTTTGACGTTGCTGCCAGTGAGATGTATGCTGTTCCATCATGTCCTGTGACAACCGACCAGACCGAAAGCCCGAGACATACTACAAGAGCTCGTGATGCTCTTATTTTATATGCGATGCTTGCAGCGGCTACGGAAGATGTTTGTGAGCCAAAGTCTTATGAGGAGGCTAGGCAATGCGGCGAGAAAGGGGAGTGGGAGGTTGCGATGAAGTCTGAGTATGGGGCTTTGGTGGCAAATAACACTTGGGAGTTGTGTGAGCTTCCTGCAGGACGAAAAGCAATTGATAGTAAGTGGGTCTTTAAAGTCAAGCGGGATGCAACTGGTTGTATCGAGGGGTACAAAGCTCGGCTCGTAATCAAAGGCTACAGTCAAATCAAAGGCATAGATTATGATGAGACATATTCGCCCGTTGCTCGTTACTGCTCAATTCGTTTTCTGTTGGCGATGGCAGCCAAGTACAAAATGATCATTCATCAGATGGACGCAGTGACTGCCTTTCTTCAAAGCGATTTGGGAGAGGAGATTTATATGCGGCAACCAGAAGGGTTTAGTGATAAAACGGCGAAGGTATGTCGTCTGAAGCGAGCGTTGTATGGTTTGAAGCAGTCGAGTAGTGTGTGGAACGACAAATTAAATGAAGTGCTCGTTCGGGTACTCAAATTCAAGCGATCGTTAATAGACCAGTGCATCTATTATAAACACTCATATCAAAATACCATTATACTGGCTGCGTGAGTGGATGATATCATGATATTTTCCAGCAACGCAACGATGTGTACCAAGTTAAAAAATGAATTGTCAACTCATTTTAAAATGAAAGACCTATGGAGGCGAAATCGTTGCTTGGCATGAATATAACTCGATATGCGGATGGTTCTCTTTCGATTGATCAGCGTCACTACATATCAACATTCCTTAAGCGTTTTAATATGGAGGAATGTAATCCTGTCAACACACCATTGGACCCCAACCAAAAATTGTCGGAAGAGTTGTGTCCGAAAACCGATGCTGAGAAGAGAGAAATGGCAAACGTTCCTTATCAAGAGGCGATAGGGTGCATTTTGTATGCTGCACAGATTAGTCGGCCAGATGTTTGCTTCGCTGTTAGTGCACTTAGTAAGTACAATAATAATTATGGTCGTGCACACTGGGCGGCGGTGAAGAGGTTGCTACGGTATCTAAAGGGTACAATTGACCTCAAATTATTGTTTGATCCAAAGCAAAATGATGAAGTGGTAGGTTACTGCGACGCGGATTGGGCTAGTGACTTGGACAAAAGACGTTCAACAACTGGCTATGTATTTTTGTCACAAGGCGCTGCAATTTCTTGGACTTGTCGTCGTCAACCAACAATAGCTTTGTCTTCTACTGAGGCAGAGTTTATGTCAATGGTCGCAGCTATACAAGAGGCGCTTTGGTTAAAGCGTTTTGAAACCGAAATTTTTTTGGAGGCATCAAAGACTATTCTTTTGTATTGCAAAAACCAAGGCGCAATCAGTTTGGCGAAGAATAAAAATTATCATGCGCGAACCAAACATATTGATGTGCGCAAATACTTCATACGAGAACACTTGTGCCAAGACGTCGAAGGTGAAATTAAACTAAATTTACAATACAAATCGACAAATGAAATGGTCGCAGATATATTGACGAAGGCTGTTAATAGCACAAAGCTAAACAAATTTCTTCCAAACTTTGGACTGAATTCTAAAATATAATTTTTGGCATATTTGTTTTTTTTTCTTTTTATTTCTTTAGTTTTTCTAATATATAAATTGAATTCTTAATTATTTTTTTTTTTAAACACTAGTGAGGCTGTTGAAATAAATAATGATTTCGTGTTTCATCTAGTTTTAGTCTTATCATTGAACAAATCTATTTTACGTATAACATTATCAGTATGTATAACAATTAGAAAGCTCATTATAAAAAGCTCAATATAAATGTCAATTAGACTTATGTCAAAACAAACCTTTTCTTTTTCTACTGTGTCATCAAAGTACTTGGACGTCTTTTCATTTAGAGTGGAAAAATAATTTGTGCACTTTTTAATAATCCTAACCTTTTTTCATCATTTAATTGTCGCCTGTTCTGTATCTGGACTATAGCCTTGACTATAGCTAAGTATACAAAACACATGGGTCAGTACAAAAGGTTGTAAGAATAACATGCATTGTTTTTGGGTATACAACACGTCATACCACAATACAATAATAACATTGATGCCTGTGGTGTATCCGGTACTGCTATAACCTTAGCTATGGATAGGATATGTGTACCCAATGGATATGCTACATATTGGGCCAAAGAGTAAATGACCGTATGATCCATTGACCTGTATTGGGCAATAATGCAACTATTGATTTTGGTGTCGATGACAATAAATATTGAAAATTATGACGAGAGTGAATGGGGTTGTATAAGAAATACGATCTCGTATGACTTATGCTGAAACATCATTCTCAAGTGGTTGAATAGTGAGGATGGAAATTATGTCAAAACTTAGTATAAATAGGCGTAGGATGATCAGGATAGAATCAGAGATTCACAGCCAGTCAGTCAACACGGACGAACGTCAGCGGACAAAAAAAAAATAAAAACAAATATACCCAGAACAACACAGGTAGAAGGACAAGTTCTACCTGCACACCAACCCAAGGATTAAGGGTGGGTGTACCTCAGAAGCAAACTCAGAGCTCATGTAAATACATTTGAATGTATTAGTAGAAGAATGATTCTCTTCTATAAGCTAACTTCTCTCTTGTGCAATACTTTTCTCAGAGCCAGATAATGCCAGCCACAGGGACATATATGGGTATGGTATGCATCAGCAGCAGAGACGCACACAGGCATACATACATATTACATATTTATTGCCAGAACCTGTTGTGCTGAGACATGAGAGATGAGTCTGACCTTTGTATATGAAAACTATAGTACTCTCATGGTGGAAGTCGAATGGGGCGACATCTAATGTATGCCGGCAACCCTTACTCTTTTTTTTTTGCGGAGAGCTTATGAAGGTTTTAAATGATATTTTTTGATATTTTTTGAATGCAATTATACAAAAAATAGTCTCCTCTTGCTCCTACCACCAATTTTCGACGCTTAAAGACTCACCAAATCGAATTTTACACCTCACATTTTGCAGCGCCACCACCAGGATCCGGGCAACCCTAAAAAAAACTCGCCATGAGAGTACTATAGTTTTCATATACAAAGGTCTGACCGACACGCGACGCGACGGCCGGTGGCGATGACATAGGCACGGCGCGAATGATGTTTTTTTAAGTTTTTTTTTTGCTATAGGTAGGTAGTTGTTTTGTTTTTTGGATGTTACGAGTATGTCATGCTATGAGAAATGAGAATAGTAATCTTAATATATAAAAATCCAGTGTCATATGTATGTTCCCAGTGAACTCTTCACCAAGTCAACCGATTTCGATGAAAGTTGGCACTTTATGTGTAATTTGGTCTAACTTGAGATATAGGATAGTTTATATTTCGATTAATGGTCTTAATAATTTATGATTAACAATAAACTGATTGTCAATGTTGATGTTTGTTATTAATCGTAAGTTTCATAAGTCTCAAACAGATGGCGCCTTAAATCAGATTTTTTACAGAAAACTGTCGGACCATCTATTGTGAACTTTTCATAGATGGCGCCACGTTGGAATTCGAAATTTCTTTTTCAACAACATTTTTCAACAACACGTGGTGCAATGCTTTGTATAGTTTTTTTTTGCAAGATTTCAGGAAAACTATTTATATTGAAATTTGTATTTTATTATTTTCATTGTATCTAATGATAATGGGGTTCTCACTTACAGACAATCTACCTAACAACCTAACCAGCTCCAATAATAAGTTACAAAAATCAATTTAATTGTCAATACTGAAATTGAAAAACTTTACACCAAAATTGAAAACAAAAAAATCCACCCCCAAATGCCACCAAAAAATGAAAAGTCCAATTATAACAAAACCTAAAGCTATAGAATTATATACATATGTACATATATTCTACCTTGCACAGTGAAAATAAAGCAACAAAACTACAAAATGAGAAAAATCAAAGAAAAACATACAGAATAAAGTAGATACCTACCTCTGCCTGCTAGACATACGTTTTTTGCTCGCCAGTATGGAAAAAGCAAAACAGAAAAACCGATGGTTTTTTTTTCTTATTTTCTTATTCTTTTTGACATTTTGTTTTAATTTTACATTCCCCCAGCCAAAAAAAGTAGTATTCTCTTCTCGCTCCTACTCCCAATTGCCGTCGTTCGAAAAATTCCCCTACAAAAAGTCTACACCTAAAAAAAGAGCTGACAGCAGCGCCACCACCAGGACCTTTGCAACCCTAAAAAAAACTCGCCATGTAGTACTATAGTTTTTATATACAAAGTGCAATGTGATATTTTGATCGATCTATAACGTAACATCGCTTTTTCTGGATTATTTCTCATTTAATATTTCTCATTTAATTTCATGTGCTCTATATAATTCTGAATATTCCTTTTCAACTACTAAATTGCAGTTTCATAATACAACAAAATATATGAACAAAAAAATTAAAATACAACAAAATTTATTCTTTTTTAAAAATTGTAAGCATAGGTTAGTTTTCCCTGATTAAAAATATTGAGTGATACAAATTGAAAAAAATCGCTCTATGTAAATTGTATATCTTTATAAACATAGAAAGAAATTGAAATTATTGAAAAAAATTCAAATTACATAAAAGTGAATTTTTTTCAATCAATATTTATAAACAGGGTTATCTTGACTGCAGAATTTTGTAATTTTTTTTTATTTTGATTGAATTTTAACTAACTTAATCACTATTCTCAGTAAAATGCCACCAAAGAAATCTGACCTCCACGTCCACAATGCCCGTAGCAAAAAAGCTCGACATCGACGTCTAGAAAGAGCCCACGAATCAGTTGAGCAAAGAACAGAAAGAAATGCAGCTTGAAGAATCCATATAGCAGACAATGACAAACAATGTCTATTTGTGGCTTAGACTTAGATACTCCATGTTTCTCTCATGGGCAATTATATGTGGCCTCTTCACGTGTAGGGAGACCATCGAGTTTATTTGTGTTGACAAATGACAGGTTGACCAAAAATATTGTTCATCGATTGGCACTTCAGTAAACTTTAACTGTGATTTAATTTTGTGATTTAATTTAATTTATGTTAATCATAGTATTTATTAATAAAATAAAATTAAAGATGTTATGTAAATTAGTGTTCAATTTTGTCTATTAAGTCCTTCCTTAATTACTCAGCCACAGCAACGCGTGACCGGGTCTGCTAGTATACATAATATGAATAAGCGACAAAAAACGATATACATAATGCTAGAGAGGGGTTTTCGGTTTGGTGGCGGTGGATATTTTTATTTGTTGTAGATATCTACCTACATATTTTTTTGTTCGTTATGATATGATCTTCTAATTGCAAAAAAATATTCATTATTAGTTAGGTATTATGTAAAATGTAAGTTTTCTTCTGAGAATTTTTTGCAAGAACATTTCACGTACCGGCTCATTCATAGAGTTGTATTGCAGGTTGGAATATAATTAGGAAAATTGTACGGAATTAAAAATTTTGAAAGTGAGTAGCAACCTAGGCAGGTAAGACATGATTTTTTGAAATTCATTCAAATTATAGGTAGGTAAAGTAAAAGTAGGTAGAGTAAAAAAAGTATAAGTTTTTGTATGGGTCGAGAAACTACCTAGGTATGTATGTTCTATACGGGAAGGGCTATACCTATAGTTGATATTTTTTTTTTAAATAAGGTAGGTACAGTACACATCATAAAATGCTGAAGATCAAGATCATTTTTTTTTTAATTTTGGAGTGATTTTTGAAAGGTTTCAACTATGTATTTAAAAATATGGTCAAATTAAAACAAAATAAAAATAATTTCAAACGTCTTCTTTTAAAATATTGAAAAAAAAACAACATTGCCGGCACAGGTATGGAAAATAACGGGATATAATTTTGTTATTGTTCAAATGTGTTTTTTTCTTTTATCATTGATATCCCAAAATCTAATGATTCATTACACTCTTATCTACAGTATGGCAACTGCCTTACTCATCATTCTTATCTATATCCTCAAATATAAAATTGAACTGAAACCAATTCCGTTAGAAACAGAAGCAGAAACAAAAACAGAAACAATCAGAAATGACGAAATACAAATAGACTTACAGACCCATGACAATTTTCCTAGTAAAACCTCCTCTAAAGAAAATGTAGTGGAAACACAATTTAATTCAAACCCTGAACTTCCACCAAAATTTGTTCTATGTCCAATTAAACCCAATTAAAAACAAAGAAATACATATATATTTCATTAAAAAAAAAAATTGTATATCCATGTACTTAAACATAATAAAATTATATTCTCAAAATAAAAAAAACAAATACAAATTATAATTTAGCTACCTTTAAAAACAAAAACTTATGTAAGTAAGCCTTCAAAAACAACTATATATGAACATTATTATGTTACAGTAAAAAGAAAAAAAAAATTTCTATATATTTAAAACATGCTCAAAATTATTTCTAAAAACTTAAAATGCAATTCTTTTAATATAGCTACCTAAAAAAAAAAAAAAAAAAAAAAAAAAAAAAACTTATGTAAGTAAACCTTGATAAATACACATTTAGAAAAGAAAAATTTTTGTAACCTTTTCATCATACTTGCAGCTTTTCAGAAAATTAACCTCTTTTAGGTATAATTTTCTTTTTTCAAGGGGAACGTTATGTAGTGACCCACTACATGCGACCCATATAGCTCATTTATATACAACAATTTCCATTTCCAAGGCACCACACACGATCTTGCATAGAATCATATTTCCTTGTCACTCGACCAACCGATCTACAAAGAGTATTGCGACCCATTAATGTGTCTTCTTAGTGAAACCTTACACCCACTGCAATTAATTAATTGTCGCCTGTTCTGTATCTGGACTATAGCCTTGACTATAGCTAAGTATACAAAACACATGGGTCAGTACAAAAGGTTGTAAGAATAACATGCATTGTTTTTGGGTATACAACTCGTCATACCACAATACAATTATAACATTGATGCCTGTGGTGTATCCGGTACTGCATAGCCTTAGCTATGGATATGTGTACCCAATATTGGGCCAAAGAGTAAATGACCGTATGATCCATTGACCTGTATTGGGCAATAATGCAACAATTGCACTGAAAAAAAAATCGTTTATAATATCAATAAACACCGTTTATTGACTGTTTTTTTATTGACCCAATTAAATTTTTATTGATATTACGAATAATTTTGATTTTAAAAATTTTCAATCCATAAACAGTTTATTGGATCAAGAAAACTGCGTTTATTGAAAATTAAAATTCAAAAATCAATAAACTCTTGCTTGTATTAGTAAACCTTTTGTTGCAACCAAAAAACTTATACATTCTGCCAAGCAATCTTTTTATAAAACGGCTTTGATAAATGCATTTATTGACTCAGTAAACAGTTTATCAAACGTCAATAAACTTTTTAATTGATGCTAACAACTTGTTTTACTGTCACAATAACGATAGACATTGCGACAATAAAACATTTATTGGCACAAGAGTTTTTACATTTTTTCTTTTGATAAAAGCGTTTATTGGCGCAATAAACAGTTCATTGAAAATCAATAAACTTTTAAATTAATGTTAGCAACTTGATTTATTGTCATAATAAAATTATACATTGTGAATATGAACCGTTTATTGGCACAAGAATTTTAAAATGTTTGCTTTTGATAAATGCGTTTATTGGCTCAGTAAACTGTTTATTAAAAATCAATAAACTGTTTAATTAATGTTAACAACATGTCTATTTGTCACGATAAACTCATGCATTGTGCCAATGAACCGTTTATTGGCACAAGAACTTTTACATTTTTTGCTTTTGATAAATGCGTTTATTGGCTCAATAAACTGTTTATTAAAAATCAATAAACTTTTTCATTAATGTTAAAAACTTTCTGATTGTCACAATAAACTTATACATTGTACCAATATACTGTTTATTGACACAAGAACTTTTAAATGTTCGCCAAATGTTTTTTCTCTGTGCCATTCCGTTATTTGTTGAAAAGGATCTAGTTTGCGCGGTAATCATGAGTCATTTTATGAATGTTTGCCATAGTGTGAGTTTCTTGTTCGCTTCGTGGTGCCTGATTCAAATTAAATAAAAAGTAACAAATTAAAAAAAAAAATAACAATATTTTATGTTATTATTGAACATTTAAAAAAATTAAAATAACTTCGCATTTCCGAGACAAAGTGCAAAAAAAAAATACGTTCCCTGTGGTTTAACTTACATATACATGTGTTGGGTTTTGCAGCGTGCTTCAGGAACACCTTACAGTCAGGTAAGTAAAAAAAATATGTTTGTAGTAGTAAACTTTTTATTGTAGCACTAAACTATTAGATGTATTATATACTCCAAAAAACTATTTTTGGTAAGAAACCAAAATTATTTCACCTATGCAATTCCAAATTAAGAGTTCACCATTGTTTATTTTTACTTTGTTGGGGCAATAAATAGTTTATTGACCGAATGCAATATTAACTGTTCATTGTTTTACTCAAGTGAGAACCATTTATGTTCCGAACAAACTGTTTATTATCCCAATAAACCATTTATTGCCGCAACAAACTATTTATAGTCCAAATAATATATTTATTTACCCAAAAAACTATTTATTGCCTCAATTAAGTTTTTAATAGGGTAACAACAATTTTTTTCCTACGTCATTCTCTAGAGAGAATTGTTTTGCTCACAATTCAGTGTTTTGCAGTCATCGAAAGCTAAGTTTTGAACTAATAAGTCGTGTTTGAACCTAAATTAATAAAGTTGTTGTGGTTGTTCACAAAAATTGTTAAGTCCCTTTTGAGTATTTTGTTATCGACCTTGGAAAAGTTTAACAATTTTAAAAATTAAAACATTTTTAAAAATTAAAATAACTAAACAGTCGCATGTCAGACAAAGTGCAAAAAAAATACTTATCTTGTGTTAACATACATATATATGTTGGGTTTTACAGCGTGCAACAATTTGAATACCTTTAGTCAGGTACCTACCTAGTTTTAAAAAAATGTACCTATTTGTTTAATGCAATAAACTATTTACTGTCGCAAAAAAATATTAACTGTTTCAATAAACTGTTATTAGTATACTCGTAGTACCTATAAAATATTTTAGCAAGAAATCGATTTTTTTTTCCTATGCTATTCCGATATAGAGTTTAATTTTCTCATTATTCAATTGTTTATCATCGTACTACTTGGAAAAATTTAATAATTCTAAAATCCTATAAAACACGTATTTGAAAAATAAAAATATACTGTTCTAACAACATTAATATTATCAGTCCCCGAAGAAAACGCTGAACAATGCCTGCGAGCTTTAAATTACGAGGACCAGCTACGTCTCCTGGACTTTCAGAGATCCGAATCTACATCTGAAGTATTCAAGAAATGGCCACTGTATAGGGAACCTTCGGGATATCGTTACGTAAGTTTAAAACTTTAATTGAATCTAATAATCATGTTTTCATTATCTGTTCAAGAATTAGGTAGAAACCTTTTTTTTAGATTTAAATATTTTGAGAATAGATACATTTTGTCATATAAAAATATGAATTTCATGCTTTTGAATTTTCTTCTTGCTCGAAATACGGATTCCAGTTATTTATTTTAAGCGATTGTAACTCGCGAAAAAAACTTGATCGATAAATAACTTGAAGTCAGTAACTCGAGCGAGAAAAACAAGGTGGCGTGTGTATAGTTAATAATAATAAAGGTACCTACTAATAATGATATTAAAATTTTCTTAAGGGTGGACATGGACTTTGGATACCTACACAATAAATCTGCCTCGCTTTTGGATAATTGGAAGCAAATTCAATCTAAAATCTACGAGTTCTTGTGCACAGAGGACCACGTAAATTTGGAATGGAAATGGAATTTTATTGAAGCTTGGTATTTTAAAAATAAAAAAATAATTGTTTCAAAACACACATTTTGCTAAGCGTAGAATAAACAGATATATAAATATTTAAAAATTTGTTTTTATTTTTAATTTCGTATTTTCAGAAAAGTTACTTTGACGTAGAAGAAAAAGTAAGTATAAAGAAGAAAGCAGTTTTGGCCAATTTAATAAATTACATTTTTCATTTATTTAAGAAAAACATTCGCTTGGATCTACTTTCCCAAGAAACAAATTTCGCCATTTCAATAAATCATTGCATTGGCTCAAGAAACAAATTTGCTAGAATCAACGAAGGAGGTTATTGGCCCAAGAAACAAATTTCGTCATTTCAATAAATCATTTCATTGGCTCAACAAACAAGTTTCTTGAATCAATAAATAAGTTAACTTGGCCAAGAAACAAATTTTGCTAAATCAATAAACTAATTCATTGGCTCAATACACAAGTTTGCTTGAATCAATGAAATAATTTTTTGGCCCTAGAAACAAATTTCGCCATTTCAATAAATCTTTTAATTGGCTCAATAAACAAGTTTGCTTGAATCAATAAAGTACTTTATTATTCTAAGAAACATATTTCGCCATTTCAATAAATCATTTCATTGGCTCAACAAACAAGTTTACTTGAATCAGCGAAATAGTTAATTGGCCCAAGAAATAAATTTTGCCATTTCAATAAATCATTTTATTGGCTCAACAAACAAAGTTTCTTTATTCAAGGAATAGTTTATTGGCCCAAGAAACAAAAGTAATTTAAATTGGTAGACAGGATCAATCAACTTTTTCTTCTGTCAATAACCGCTCTATTGAGCCAATAAACCGCTTTTAATTGGCTCAATAAACCTGTTTGTTGGACGAGTTTTGATAAACTTTTTTATTGGCCCAATAAACTTTTTAATTGTATTTACGTACCTTTTTGGTTCAGTGTGATTTTGGTGTCGATGACAATAAATATTGAAATTTATGACGAGAATGCATGGGGTTGTATAAGAAATACGATCTCGTATGACTTATGCTGAAACATCATTCTCAAGTGGTAGTGAGGATGGAAATTATGTCAAAACTTAGTATAAATAGGCGTAGGATGATCAGGATAGAATCAGAGTTTGTACACCATCGAAACTCTAAGGTAATAAAAAATTATTATTATAATATAAAAAAAGAGGCTGGGTGCGACCCACACTGATAACTTACCATTTGTGATCTTGAAAACTAAATATTTAGTTTTTTTTTTCAAATAACCAAATTTTCTGCGAAACAAACTTTAGCTGTTAAATTCAAACTATCATTTTTTAAGATTGAAAAGCATTTTAATTATTTAAAGAGATTTACGAAATGCACATATACATATTATTATAGAGATTGTTGATGTATAAGTTGTTTCCACTTGACCCAGGAGGCAAACTTCCACGCGTTTTTTTAACGAATGTGGAATTTTCTTAGTTCTGTTTAAATTTTTGTTTAAAATGTCAGTTAAGTATATGTCAAATATATACCCGCTGTAAAAAATTTTATTATGTATAAAATTAAATACCTAATGGCAAAGTCAATATCATTGCTCGTTCTCAAGATATTCGAGTCGAAAAACAAATTTTACCACTTTTTAGTTTATTTTTTTTTTTATATTTTTTGTCAAAAACTGTCAATTTGTCAAAATTTAACCGTTCATAAAAAATTGTATTATGTATAAAATAAAATATTTTAGAAGGCACAATCGTTGTTCGTTCTCAGGATATTCGAGCTGAAATACAATTGTAACTACTTTTCTTTAGAATTTTTAGCAGTTTTTGATTTTTTGTTAAAAAACTGCCCATTCAATATCTGTCAAAATTTTATCAGTTGCTAACAATTATGTCATGTAGAAAATAAAACAAACAAGAAGTCAATATCGTTACCCGTTTTTGAGAAATTTGAGTCGAAAGACAATTTATACCAATTTTTGGTAGAATTTTTTGTAGTTTTTAATTTTTTGTAAAAAAACTGTAAATTGAATTTTTTTGAAATTTTCACCAGTAGTCAAAAACAACATTTTTCGTAAAATAAAATTATTTTAAAGTTAATATCGTTTTTCCATCTAAGGATATTCGAGTTATAAAAATTTTTTTTTAGTTTCTTTGATTTTAAAAAATAACGGTATGTTGATTTTTTTCCAAATTCATATCGAATTTGTATAACGTCATAATGTGTCGAATAAAATTTATTTCAAGTCAATATTATTATTTTTTCGTGAGATATTTGAGCCCAACCAAAATTTTCACTTCTTTTTTAAACTGCTGTAGTAAAAAAACAGCTGATTGAATATTAATAAACGCCCTTTCAGCTTCTTTCGAAGTTATTATCTGTAAAACAGAATTTATTTCAAGTCGATATCTGTACTCGTTCTTGAGATATCGACGACGAAAAATGGTACCAGAACGTACGAACGTACGAACGTACGTACACACGCACACACAGACATCTCTCTAAAAATGATTGATATAGGCTCTAGGGACCTTGAAACGTCGAGAAATGTCAAAAATTTCAATTTGACAAATCGGACCGATTACAATAACTCCCTATGGGAAGTTAAAAATTGTCTTTTTCTAACAAATTCTCCCCGGCCAACTCTTCCCTTTTTCCTTAAAGGAAGCACGGTTGCACGCGGGTTATTTCACTATTATTAAATCTCACTTTGAGTATTGTTCTAGTATCTTATTTATGTGCAATAATACTATGATGAATCGATTGCAAAAGCTTCAAAATAAAGGAATGAGTTATTTTGTTATGTAATAGATTGACACACATAGAAGACATGCTTAGACAATTGTCTTGGGTCAGCATTAACCAAAGAATTATATTTAACGTCTTGTTAACTTCCCATAGGGAGTTATTGTTATCGGTCCGATTTGTCAAATTGAAATTTTTGAAATTTCTCGACGTTTCAAGGTCCCTAGAGCCTATATCAATCATTTTTAGAGAGATGTCTGTGTGTGCGTGTGTACGTACGTTCGTACGTTCGTACGTTCGTACGTTCGTACGTTCGTACGTTCGTACGTTCTGGTACCATTTTTCGTCGTCGATATCTCAAGAACGAGTAGAGATATCGACTTGAAATAAATTTTGTTTTATAGATAATAACTTCGAAAGAAGCTGAAAGGGCGTTTATTAATATTCAATTAGTTGTTTTCTTACTACAGCAGTTTAAAAAAGAAGTGAAAATTTTGGTTGGGCTCAAATATCTCACGAACAAATAATGTTATTGATTTGAAATAAATTTTATTCGACGCATTATGACGTCACACAAATTTGATATGAATTTGGAAAAAAATCAAAATACCGTTATTTTTTAAAATCAAAAAAACTAAAAAAAAAATTTTTTAAACTCGAATATCCTCAGATGGAAAAACGATATTAACTTTAAAATAATTTTATTTTACGAAAAATGTTGTTTTTGTCTACTGGTGAAAATTTCAAAAAAATTCAATGGACAGTTTTTTTACAAAAAAATAAAAACTACAAAAAATTCTACCAAAAATTGGTATAAATTGTCTTTCGACTCAAATTTCTCAAAAACGGATAACGATATTGATTTAATTTTTGTTTTATTTTCTACATAATATAATTGTTAGCAACTGATACAATTTTGACAAATATCGAATGGGCAGTTTTTTAACAAAAAATCAAAAACTGTTAAAAATTCTAAAGAAAAGTAGTTACAATTGTATTTCAGCTCGAATATCCTGAGAACGAACAACGATTGTGCCTTCTAAAATATTTCATTTTATGCATAGTACAATTTTTTATGAAAGGTTAAATTTTGACAAATATCTACTTAATTGACAATTTTTGACAAAAAATATAAAAAAAATAAACTAAAAAGTGGTAAAATTGGTTTTTCGACTCGAATATCTTTAGAACGAGCAATGATATTGACTTTGCCATTAGGTATTTAATTTTATACATAATAAAAAATTTTACAGCGGGTATATATTGGACATATACTTAACTGACATTTTAAACAAAAATTTAAACAGACCTAAGAAAATTCCACATTCGTTAAAAAAACGCGTGGAAGTTTACCTCCTGGGTCAAGTGGAAACAACTTTTACATCAACAATCTCTATTATATATGTGCATTTCGTAAATCTCTTTAAATAATTACAATGTTTTCAATCTTAAAAAATGATTGTTTGAATTTAACAGCTAAAGTTTGTTTCGCAGAAAATTTGGTTATTTGAAAAAAAAAAAAACTAAATATAAAGTTTTCAAGATCACAAATGGGAAGTTATCAGTGTGGGTCGCACCCAGCCTCTTTTTTATTTATAAAATGAGGTTTAACCTTTTGCCAAATTATTTAAGTGAAAATTTAACCTATGTAAATGAAGTTCATTCATTCCTGTAAGGAATGCGAATGATTTTAGAATACTAAATTATAGAAATCAAAGAACAAGAAATATGGTAATGCATAAAGGATGGTCTATTTTTAATAGCTTACCAAATGAAATTAAGAATGAAGTTATTATACGAGTATGTACATTTAAAAGAATTACCTCAATATTTGTGAAAAATAGATTTTAAGATATAAATGTATTTTTTAAATAGCTTTTTTAGCTAAATAAAGTTTCAAAAAAAAAAAAGTGACAGTTTTGATTCTGAGAAGAAGAGAATTTCACTTCTGGATTTGAAATCAGAAGCAAAAACAGTACCTATCACTCATACATTTAAAGATTTAAATGTCACAATTGATAAATGTCATATTTTTTTAAATTTACAAATTGTGCGAACTCTGAAGTGATTGCTTGAAATACTAATACAGTCATTAATACAGCAACATTAAAGCCAAAGAAGATTGCTTCTTTATACCAAATGTTAGAAGGAATAGAAGGACATGATTACAAGCATAAAAAAAAAATTAATGAAAAAATTAAAAAAAAAACAATCATTCTATTTTAAACATATGTTGTTACAAACATTCTAAAACAAAATTCGGCACGAGTACGATAACTTGGGCGCCGAAAATTGATAACTGTGTTTTGTAGAGGGGTCCAAAATAAGCATTTTTTACTACGGGAGGGGGGGTCTATCTTGCCTTGTTTGGTCGGGAAGGGCAATTTTATGAAAAGAGTACTAAAAGTGAAAAAAAAATCATTAAAAAATAACGGTAATACTTACAGTTAAGTTTATTACTGCTTTTTGCAGCCAGTATTTTGTACTATAAGCCACTTTTTAAATCAACCAAAAATTATGCACAGTTTTCGAGAAAATGAGTTTCAAACAGAAAATTCGGGAAAAAAAACACACAAAAAAAAGTTTGAAGTATAATTTCTCAAAACTGTTAGATTTAATAAAATTTTTTTTATAGAATTCGGTGCTCTTATTGATTCCTAATCAAAAACTGAAAAGTAGATCATTTTATGACTTCTAGTTTTTGAGAAAATTGAAAAAAACAAAAAACCGTTATCAATTTTCGGCGCCCAAGTTATCGTACTCTCCCCAAAATTCGCTACCTGGTATTTGATGGCTTAATTTTAAGTGACTTGTTTTGAATGGATCAAACGTCATTTTAAAACTAAAAAATGATATGTACGCTTGTTGGAAAAATACAACTGATAGTCCTTATTCATTTTTATAAAAAAATGACTCTAGAAAAATATCCTAACGTAGATAAATTGATATACATATGTATATCATTAAAACCTAACTTATTTTAAATGCGCTTCGCGTTAACCATCGGTCGTCTATTTTGCTTATTTACACATCCATATACTCGACCATGGGATTAGCGGTTGAGCATATGAAATACTGTCATTAATACAGAGAATCTACATAACATTAATTTTTTTTGTTATTTTTGTTTGTTTTAAGAATAAAAAGTTCTAGATAACTATAGAAAATAATATAATAATATGCGCCATATTTCAGAAACTGTTGTGGAACTATTAATTGAATATATTTTTAATGTTTCTGATCTCACCTTCGTGAATTCCTGCTGGTGGCTTGTAGGGAAGACGAAGTCCATCGCATGCAACTACGAAACCCCAAAATAGAAGTAAAATGCATTTCACTAAACTACACATGTTATTTTTACGATTGAATGTGCGAACAAATTATTTTATTTAACACGAAATGAACACTATGTTTTATCTGCACTATGTTAGCACAGGAAAGGTTGCGCGAAGTGAAGTTCGTACAAGCAAATAATGCAATATCGATTGGTTGTAAAATGTTAATTTTTTCTGTAGATTTTCAAGATTAACACATTTCCTGCCGATGTTATCAACCTATTGCAGGCTTTCGAATATCTTAACTAAAATACAAATTCGCTGAAGAATTTATACCCAAAATTTTCAGCCCTAAAATTCGAACAATATAGCGCATAATGAATGTATATACCGGTTTACCGCATAGTGATTAAAGCAAGTCAGATACAATTGTACAAACAGATTCGAGCAATTACATCGTATTGTACCCATATTAGACTTTAGTGTTATTAATAAACGTGTATTCATATAACGATATAATAAAGTTGAATAAATATCAAGATTGTCTATTTATCTATCTTCTACGATATCAACATCCATATTCTAAATTTGTATCCATAATTGTAAAATGAGATGTATATGTAGATACCAAAATGATTCTGATTATTTTTCCGTCAATTGTATGTAGGTCGTCGTTGAAAAAGCAACAAAGGAAAAAGCAAGCAGGTATCTACCGGACTTTTCAAAAGTTAACTAAATAAATATTCAGAATGATAGAAGTAGCGGTGAGCGTACGTTTGGTGAATCACTGAAATAGAAGTAGACTGGCCGCCACATGCATAATAATCTATTCAGCTGTGATTATAGTATATTGGGAATTTAGCTGGCTCTTTACGAATGTTAGGCAAAACGCGATGCAAAAAGTTTTAACAATATGATTTGCTTTATAGCACTTACTCGATCTTCTTTTCACTTCAGAATAAAGGCTAAAATCGTTACTGTCACAACAATCATGCATAGTATTTATGAAATTACATCTCCGAAAAATACAAAAATACCAAGTGCTTTCACAATTGCATTCCGCCTAGAGGGTAACAACGATCACCCCGTATCTTTCGATGCAAAGCTAAGTTAAACATCACCTGTACCTAACTTAACATAATCTTTTAATCGGAAATATATTTATTAATAGTTTGTGTTGTGGACTCAATCAAAAGACAATTTAAACATTTTTAATGCAATTGTTTTATTTTATTTGATTGTCTTAATATTAAAATAATATAATAGATGTTGTTCATTTGGTGGACAATAATCGAATGAGTGAAACCGAGTTAATTCTTATTTCTACATTGCATTGGTACATTAAATATAAAATGTATAAATCATAGAGTTAACAACTAATGTAACAATATTCTCTTTCTTAGATTTGACTTAAATACTGTTAATTTACATACTTTTTTTTGGATACCTATAGAGGTATGAAACAATTTTTTTTTACATCAAATTCATAAATTAAGTAGGTACAAAACTATCTGGTTTTTGTTTAGTTCTTTTAGAGCGCCTTGAGGGTCTTAATGCACCATTTTCATACTCTTCTCTTTTTCGTTTTTTATTTGTTTTCAATTTAGTTTTATTTTGATTTACATTATCATTTTCAATTTTAATTTTGGTGACATTTTTCTTTTTCAATTTTAATTTTAGTTTCATTACAAATACATATTTTCTTTTAAATTTTTTGAACAAGAATAAGCTATAAAAACTAGAGAATCTTAACTGATTTTCATGTACAAACTTAATATAATCGTTAACTTTTATTAAATGCGTAAATTTTCTTAATACTTTTTTGACTTTTGCAGGAATCCATCGAACAACTTTTTGAATTTTTAAGATTTCTTAACATTTTATTAGAATTATTATTAATAGAATTTTTTTTTTATTATAATCCAAACTTAATGAAAATCCAATGTACGAAACACTTCTCTTTGGTTTCAGAAAAGTATCTGACCTTATTTTATTTTTTCATTCCTATTTATACAAAAATATTTACATGTGTTTACAAGACTATTATCTTAAATCTATAGGACAACGTTACCGCTTTGTTCCTATTACGGTCGGTGGTGGGTCATTACAATTTATGACCGTCTATTTTATTATCTATTTTGGTACTTGTAGATATGCGCTATCCCAAGACAGATTGTTTCCGGATGCGTTTGAGTGGACTGTATTTATTTTATTGTCTTGAGATAACACGCATCTGCATACCATCTGTTTAATCCCTGTTCATTTATGAACATCCAATATTAAAGAATATTGCCAATGATGTGGATAATTGTTTAATGTTAGTTTTAAGATTTTAGTTATCATAGTTATGCCTTAAGCATCTTTTATGTCATGTATCATATACAGGGTGAGTCATGCTAGGGCGTGTAGGTTGCGTTGAGACAAGAAAAAAATCGTATGGGAGGGGGGGTCTATTCCCCTCCGTTTAGCCGGGAGGGGCAATTTTCGAAAAAACTGACTTAAAATGGAAAAAAAATTATTTAAAATCAACGGCTTCATTCACAATGCTGTGCGATACGTTTTTGAAAAGCCAATAACTTTTTCTTTCATTCTGTGTTTAAATAAATCTATTCTAAGAAATATTAATTTTCAAAGTCAAAATTTTGAAAAAAAAAATGGAAAAAAAAATTTCAAATTCATTTTTTTCAAAATTTTACGTAATTAAGTGCTAGTTTTAATTTCAAAATTCAATGCTGTTATTAATTTTAAGTCTAAATAAGAAAACCGGATGCAAAAATTTTATGTCGTTCTCAAGAAATTAAAAAAAACCAAAACCACCTTTTTCTAAGAAAAACATTTATTTTTATTGTAACGAAGCAATTTAAGAAGCATTAATCTTAGTTTTTTTAGTTTTTTTTATTCCTTTTATTTTTACTATATTTTTTATTGGAAGTACTTATAAAAAATTCTCGATATGATCTCCATTGTTTAGAAGGCATAGATTATATCTCCTTGAAATGGCTTCACATAAGTTTATGCTTGATAAATTTTCCTGCAATTTGACGTCAGCGACTTCAATTCGTTCCTTCAGTTGTTCCAATGATACTATTTACACTTCGTAAACATAATTCTTCATAAATCCCCATGCATAGAAATCTAGGGGAGTTAAATCTGGTGACCTAGGCGGCCATTCCGTGGGGCCCCTTCTTCCGATCCAACGGTCACTAAAATGATCATCCAGCCAGTTTCTCACCTGTAAGCTGTAGTGTGCTGGAGCACCATCTTGTTGGTAGATTAAAGTATCTGCTATAACCAATGGAACGCTGTCTAATAAATCGGGTAAAAGGTCTCGTAGGAATTGCAGGTATGATTCTCCATTAATAATGGAATTCAAAAACCGGGGCCCGATCACAGTGTGTCCAACAATACCAAGCCAAACATTACAACTAAAGCGGTGTTGTGATTTGTTTTGTTTTTTTTTTTGTGTGGATTGGCGCTACTCCAATAATGTAAATTGTGGAAGTTAGTAACCCCATCCCTAGTAAACTGTGCTTCATCCGTCCAGAATATTCTTCTAAAATAGTTTTGTTCGGTTTCATTTCTAAGTAGTAATGTTCTACAAAATTCGGTTCTCAATAACTTGTCGTTTGAGGTGAGTTCCTGAACAGGCGTAAAGTGGTACGGGTGTAAATTTTCCGCCCGAAGTACTCGACATGCTCTAGATTGGGACACTCCAAGCATAGTGGATATCCTTCTTGTACTGACGGAGGGATTATTTCGGACTAAATCCAGAATTCTTTCATCTAAGATTCTTGACTCATCAGAAACTGGCCTTTCGCTTCTTCGATGCTCCAGCACTCCATGATCTCTTAGACGTCGGTGGATTCTTGGAAACGTGCTATGATGGGGACACCTCCTATCGGGATATCTTTCAGTGTACAGTCTTTCGGCTTCACGACTTCGACCATTAGCTAAACCGTAGCAGAAATGCATGTCCGTTAATTCTTCTCGGGTGTATGAGCTTGACATCGTTACGTGTTAATGAGTTAATATTCAAATTGGAAATAATTACTAAGTAAAACTGCAATGCCTTTTATTTATCTTGCGTTGCAATTTTCTTTTTTTTCATTAAAAAAAATGCGGTTTTATTGTCCCTATTGTCCCCATAACTGGTAGAACCCATGGGCTGCGGGCAGGCCAAGGCAAAAATATTGACAGGTCAGTTTTTAGAAGTTATCAATGAAAATAATATTAATCCAGGGTTATTCCACAATATCTGTTATAAGAATCGACAATAATAAGAAAACTTTTTCCGAAAAAATAAAAAAAAATTATATGAACACGTTCTAAAGGCGAATTGGTCTGCGGCCATTTAGCTGTCACTACTTATTTCTCTTTTTACGTTTTGAGTCTTTTGACAAATTTCAAAAAAGACTTTGAAAAGTTATCGCAATTAAGGGAACGGGCAATCATTTTCATACGTTCTATGCCTGTATGATTTGTATGTAAAATTTTCAAACATGAGTTAACTAAACACTGGTAAAACAATGCGATTCCCTCTATAAATACAACCCTTATCTGTGGAAATCGTATTTTTAATTTTGAAACAAGACTTTGGAATTTGTTTTGGCAACCCACTTATTAACGAATAAACACTATTAAGTGTAGCGTCATGTACTACATGCTCTTTAAGAAAAGAAAATAATTCTTTTCAGACGAGTACAATTAATGCCAACTGCCTCTACGTTTGTACTTTCTTCCACTGGCGAGAGACCATCGGCGGCGTGGCGGGGCGTTCGACATGAGTGAACCGCGTTTATGCCAAACGAAGGTAAGACGGGAAGCAGCTACAGGAGAGTTCCCTTTTTTGGATTAAAAATCTAGCGGAGCTCTTGGTGATCAGTATAAATGACAAATTTTTGACCATATAAATAATAATGGAACTTTTTGACGGCAAACACGATCGCTAAAGGCTCTCTGTGAAGCTGGGAGAAGTGCTTTTCAGACTCAGGCAAAGTACTGGAGGCAAAAATGACTGGCTTTTCGACCCCATTGACCTTTTACAAAAGCACAGCTCCTACACCACACGAATGGGTCGAAAAGTTCAAGAATATTGTTAGTTAAAAGCAATTTTTTGCAATTTTGAAAGGCATTTTGTGCCTCGACACTCCTCGGCACATTCTAACGAAGCAAATTATACACACATTTTGTAGACATCATCATCATCGGCTCGACAACCGGGGTCCGGTCCTGGCCTCCTTCAACAAGTCTCTCCACCTATCCCGGTCTTGAGCCGACGCCATCCATTTGCGCACCCCAAGGCTTCGGGCGTCCTGGTCTACGCCATCTCTCCAGCGCAAGCATGGTCTACCACGCTGCCGTCTACCATAGAATGTACCACAAAGGACTTTCCGAGCAGGTTCCTCTTCACTCATGCGAGCTAGGTGCCCTGCACACCGGAATCTACCGAGCTTAATTTTTGTCACTATGTCTGCTTCAAGGTAGATTGCATACAATTCATGATTGTACCGTCTCCGGAATCGCCCTTCCTCACATATGGGGCCAACAATTCTCCTTAAGACTTTTCTCTCGAACGCGGCTAAGAGGTCGGAGTGTCTTTTGCTAAGCACCCAAGTCTCGGATCCATACGTGAGTACTGGCAGGACCATGGTCCTGTACAGCAGCAGTTTTGAAGTTATGGTGAGATTTCTGGATTTGAAGAGCTTTGACAGACTATAGTAGGCTTTGTTGGAATTGAGCAGCCGCCCGCGTATTTCTTCTTCTATATTATTATCGACTGCTACTATTGACCCAAGGTATTTAAAGGATTGCACCACTTCAAATTCGTGCTCCGCTACCTTGATTGTTTGACCAACTGTTCTTCTCGCATTCGACGCCACCATGTACTTTGTTTTACCTTCACTAATGTGCAGCCCCAGATTTTGTGCCGCCTGCTCGATCTGGATGAAGGAATCGTGTACAGCTTGTTCGGTTCTTCCGATGATGTCAATGTCGTCTGCGTAAGCCAGTATCTGGCTGGACCTGTTGACGATGGTCCCTCTTGTTGCCGTGCCAGAGTCACGGATTGCTTTCTCCAACGCCAGGTTGAAGAGGAGGCAGGCCAAACCATCCCCTTGTCGGAGTCCATTAAAGATGTTGATTGGTCTGGATAGCAACCCGGCTATTTTTACTTGGCTTGTTACGTTGGTCATGGTCAACCTACAAAGTCGTGTCAACTTATTTGGGATGCCGAATTCTCTCATGGCTTTGTAAAGTTCTACCCTGGCTATGCTATCATAGGCGGCCTTAAAGTCTATAAACAGATGGTATGTTGGGATGCTAAATTCTAGACATTTTTCCATCGCCTGCCTAAGGGTAAAGATCTGAACAGTTGTTGATTTGCCTGGAATGAAACCACACTGATATTGGCCGATTATGGTTTTAGCGTATGGGGCTATCCGTTCTTGTAGGATAGAGGAGAGTATCTTATAGGCGGTACTCAACAACGTGATACCTCTATAATTGCTGCACGTTGTGACATCTCCCTTCTTATGTATGGGGCAAATTATACCTTTTCGCCAGTCTTCTGGCATTTCTTCCTGCTCCCATACGTGCACTATAATATCATGAATTGCTTGGCGTAAGGCTGGCCCGCCGTGGTGGAATAGTTCAGCTGGTATGCCATCGGCTCCCGGGGCTTTGTTTTTCTTAAGCCGGGCTATAGCCTTCTCAACCTCTTCAATGGTGGCGGTAACATAGGGTAATCTTCTTGAAGTAGTGGAGCCTCTACTTCTGCAGTGAGCTGACCATTTAGCAATTCATTTAAGTACACTTCCCATCGCTCCAGTATGCTTTGGGGATCGGTGATCAGATTTCCCTCTCCGTCCTTGCAGTAAGTGCAGCGGGGTGTGTACTGCGTCATGTTTCGGGGACGGATTGGTAGAACTTCCGCGCCTGGTGCGGACCTCGCTCTCGGCTTCTTTCTAAATCACAGATGATGTTCTTCTCCCAGGCTGATTTTTTCTGTCTGTGAAGCCGTTTTTCTATTCTTCTGAGCTCTTTATATTCATCTTCGCGTGCCCGCGTTCTATGAGATTGTTGCATTGCTCGGTACGCAACATTCTAACGTTCAGTCGCTAGCTTGCACTCATCATCAAACCAGTCGTTCCGACTTCTACGACTGCTGCCTAAGATGGAATTGGCAGTACTAATGACAGTGTTTTTAAGGCGTGTCCACTTCTCATCTACGCCCAGCATACTGGCTCCAGGACTTACTCTCCCTGGATCGAGTGGTTCTAGGGCGAGTCCTAACGCAAGTCCAAAGGTGTTACTGGTGTTTTCATTGCGTAGTGCAGCCGTGTTGATTCGAACCTGATCGGCGGATGCAATACGTCTTCGCAAGGCAATCCGCCCTCGGAAAACCATACCAACAAGTACGTTCGTACCGTCATCAAGTTCGAATAGTGGCGACGGTCTATCAACACGTGGTCAATTTGGTTACGAGTGGCTCCATCAGGTGATACCCAGGTGGCTTTGTAGATATCTTTACGCGGGTACCTGGTACTCGCAACGACCATGTTTTTCGATGCTGCCAATTCTAGGACTCGAAGTCCATTGTCATTAGTGTTCTCATGCAAACTATGGGTGCCTGCGTAATGCCTGAATACCGGCTCCCGACCTATTTTAGCGTTCAAATCCCCAAGGATGATTTTAACATCATACCTTGGACAGGCATGGAGGGCCCTCTCGACTTGTTCATAGTAAGTCTCATTATCTTCTTCTGAGGACTCCTCCGTAGGTCCGTGAACGTTTATGAGGCTGATGTTCTTGAATTTGCCTCGCACGAGAAGGGTTCATAGCCTTTCGCTTATAGCGTTAAAGCCGATGACGGTAGACTTCATTTTTTCGCTGACCAGGAAGCCTACCCCGAGCACATGGTGTTTTGTATGACAGCTGTAATATAAGTCATATTCTTTCTTCTTTAAAACACCATTCCCTGTCCATCTAATTTCTTGCAGTGCTGTTATGTCAGCTTTATATTTTGACAGGGTATCGGCTAGCTGCTGAGCAGCTCGAGCTCTATAGAGCGATCGTACGTTCCATAAGAAAATTCGTAAATCGTTGTTCCGTTTTCGTTGCAAGGGTTGTCGTCGTGAGATCAGTCCGTTTCCGTTTTGTAGACAAATGAGGTATAAATTTACCATAATAGTTTACTAGACCTAAAAATGACTGCAGCTGAGTTAAATTTTGAGGTGCAGGTGCCTAAGTAGCTTTGACCTTATCATCTTTTGGGATAATACCTCGGACCGAAATATTATGACCCAGATACGCAACATACTCTTCTAAAATGTACATTTATCCATAATTATGCGAATATTATGTTCATTTAATTTTTCTAGAACTTCATCGATATAACAAAATACCTTTTTAAACCCAAGGACACGATCCATTACGGACTTAACTTAACACTTGCGACTTGGGTGGGGCAAGTGCAAAGAAGATGAGAGATCTCTTCTTCCTCTTCGTCCATGCAACTCCTGCAAAAATCATTTGCAGGGGTGTTGTGGACACCTGTATGAAGAAGGGTAGAAAGAAAAGATTAGTTTTGATTTTTTTTTATGCTACAAATATTTACCTGCACATTCCTTTTCATGCGAACCTCAATTCGCGGCTTTGGCTTATGGGATGTCTGCATAAAAATGTATTCTGCTGTCACTATTAAATAAAAATAAAAAGAAGAGATTGGTAATTAATTAGAATATCTAATATATAAAATTCTCATGTCGCGGTGTTTGTGGTTAAACTCTTCCGAAACGGCTTTACCGATTCTCATGAAATTTTGTGTGCATATTGGGTAGGTCTGAGAATCGGACAACATCTATTTTTCATCCCCCTAAATGTTAAGGGTAATCCACCACTAGATAAATCAGTTATCCCCACTAGATGTCTACCTGGGTCACCTCTCATCATCGTAGCAGTGACGTATAAGTATTATTTTAATTTTTCTGTGCAAAATAAATAGTTTTAAATCAAAACGAAAGCGTGTACGAGTTTGTTTCATTATTGTGAAAGGTAAGCCAAATAATAACTAGCTGACCCGGCGAACGTTGTTTTGTCATGTATATTATTTGTAGGAAACATTTTTTTAGTTAAATAAAAAACTAAAACTATCAGTAACGCAGACATGGACATTGACAATCGTTGGGTGGTACCATATTCACCTCTTCTCAGCAAAACATTCAATGCTCATATTAATGTTGATTTATGCAGTTCGGTGAAGAGTATCAAATATATTTGCAAATATTTTAATAAAGGAAGTGATATGGCTGTACATATTTAGAATTGAAAATACTAATGTCAATGCTCCTCCGTTGAATAAAAAAGATGAAATTACGAATTACCAAATTGGCCGATATATCAGTTCTAATGAAGCTGTTTGTCGTATTTTTGGTTTCCAAATTCATGAAAGAGATCCAGCAGTTACCCATTTAGCTGTCCATCTTGAAAACGGCCAGCGCATATATTTCACGGACGATACAGCTCTGCTCTATTCTGAAGTTCCGCGATATTTTACATGGGCTCAATCGAAAAATGGAAGCCCAGCAAGAAAGGGACACCACACCAGTTGATGCGTGTCCCGGTTTATTTAAATCAAATAATTTGGGACGTGTATATACAGTCAATCCAAGGCAGACTGAGTGTTTTTATCTGCGACTGCTGTTGGTTAATGTCACCGGACCCTTGTCATTTCAAGATATACGAAAGGTAGATGGGCAAAAGTATCCAACCTATAAAGATGCATGCCTTGCACTAGGCTTGCTAGAAGATGATAATCAATGGGACAGTATGCTTGCTGAAGCAGCATTATACTGCACAGGAACACAAATTCGTCTACTATTTGCTATAGTATTGACTACATGTCAATGAATCATTGATTGCTATCGAGGATCTTTGCATTGCTATTGCGAATTTACCAATCAGTCATTTCGGTATGAGTTCACTTATAGTAGATAATTAATTTTTTTCATTGAACTAAAAAAATGTTTCCAACAAATAATATACATGGCAAAACCGTCCGCTTTGTTTGTGTTAAAGTCATAACGTTAGACCAAAAAAAAAAACAAAAAATGTGGTTTACCAAAGAGCACTTCAATGAAACGGATAATTTGCGGACACGTATAACTCATTTTCATCTTTTAATCCCCAAACATGTTACAAAAAAACGAAGCCATCTGGTGGCGAAACGGAGTTCGCCGGGTTTGCTAGTAGTCTTATAATAATGAAATCTTTAATAAAATTTAACTACCTACGCACAATTTTGTTAATTTTTTTAATGTCAGCAATGGTTTTTGTCGAGCGTATTATTTATATGCGTCCACGGCCAAGTTGGAAGAATTTGTTTTGACTAAATTTTTTTTGTTTATAGTTTCTTTTATCATCGGTCTCATGTTTAAGAGATGTGTTTGTCCTCTTCTGACACTTCGCGAAACTGAGGGAAACAATAATGGCTGCTCTATATTTTTTTTTGTTGCACGTTTTAACAACTAGATGTCATTTTTGAGTGGACGTACGTTTTCAAACTATGGGTTGGGAACTGGTTTGAATTTTTTTTTATTATTACAATCCGATGATGATGGTGCATACCAATTTGATCGGCAGGTAATATGGTATGATGGATCCGTTGAATTGAGAGGATTCTGGGAGCGGGTGGGATTGTAAATTCCGCCTTGACAATATGAGTGTTCATAGTTGTAGTAACCGCCGCACGCTCTAGACGGCATAATTAAGTTTTGATTCCGATTGCCTATTTCTTAAAAAAAAAAAAGAAAAGGAAAAAATTTAATACCGATTTAAATTGGTAACAACGAACAATTTGAAACTTAAATTCAAATCAAAATATTTATTAAAACTAAGGAAATCGTAAGTTTACTTGACATCACTAAATTAAGTGAATAGTAAAATTTAAAGAAAGAAAAATATCAACATTACCTTGCAGATCGTACAATATAAAAGCGTCTACCTACCAACCTCTGTTAAACTATATAATTAAAAAAGTGATCAAATTGAATTTTGGTGAGTGATTTTATTTATTTAATTTTTTTTGAATAAATTTAAATAAATGAGAGAATAATAAAAAAAAAGAAAGGGAAAATGCAAAAGTGATAAGTAGTACAAATGGTGATAGTGATCAATTGTTTTTTTTTCTTTCTTTGCTATAGAGTTTATGCTGTTTGGCGGTCACTGACTAAATAATCAAGAAGTCGTGATCGCCCTTCTAACTTTTTTTTTGTTACTGGTATTTATAATTCAAGAATCCAAGAAACTTCAAGCAAAGGCCTAAGCTAAAAGAAAAAGAAGTAGAGGAGATGACTTTTTTTTATCTATGTACATAGATTCCGCTTTCATTTTTTTATGTTTGTTTCTTTAATGTTTTGAATGTAATTATCTGAAGATAAGCACACAAAAAAAGAAAAGAAAAAAACAATACTTACTATAAAATATATATTATTAAATATTGCGACTTTAGCATATATATATATATTATATAAATAGTGCAGTGTGTCTACACGTGTATATATATATACAGATACCTACATTGTATACACATATATTCGAACATACTTCTTCCTTATACGTTCTGTTCCCGAGTTCCTGTAAAAATTAATAATTTTTTTTGTTTTTGCTTGGTGCAATATATTTTTTTTTGTAATTTAATGTACATTTTGTCCTTTTTTTACCCGTATTCATGAATTATTTAAATGTCTTGCTGTAAAAATTCATGGGAATTTAAAGTTTTTGCTTGTTTGATTTAATCTACGGATTTGGAGATAAGTTTTCTTCTTATTTTTAATAAATCATTATTTTGTTCAATATCAGATACCTACTCACCTACTTTGAGCTCGATTTAGGCAGGGCAGCTGATAGGGAGCTTGTTTGTGTTCCTTTTTTTTAGGAAGTTAAGAAAATTTCCGATTTATTTTCTTATGGTTGAAAGTAAACTCCTATTTACTTATTTTTTTTGTTTTTGTTGATTTTCATTTTGTATTAAGATTTAAGATTTATTAAATTAATTTTTTTTTTAATACGTTTAGGATTACTACCCTACTCATTTCTTAGTAATATCATTTTTTTTTTATATTATAAAATTGTAAAATTAGTTTGTTAATGATTAAAAAATTTCTCATTTGTAAATTGCACCATAATGGATGAAATTTTGTCTTTTTTTTGTCCAGCATATAGCTTGATGGCGTACTAGATTTTTATATTTTCAGGGGATGTGGACGGCAACAAAACGTTCTGGTGGAAAAATGGACTGAGCGAAAATAAAAGGTGAGCCAAGTAAAGGGGAAATTGAAATCTTAGCCGACAATTTCCAAGGTGGGGTGGGAAAGGCACGCTGACAAGACCGCAGCGCCCTCTAGTGGTAAACGTCCGTCTGCTTTCGAATTTTTATTTCATTTCGAATATAAATTTTATTTTTTTACGGCATGATTTATGTTTATGTGATAGGTGAGATTGAGTTGTCTGGACAACTGATCCCACACTTTTCCGACGAGTTTAAGCTGAGCACAGACTAGCATGCCAGTCCAAGACACTCATCAACTATTTTCTTTGATGAACTTACAGTTCACACCCCCTCAACCTTATTACAAATGGCGCCCAACGTGGCGCTTGTTTTTGTCTTCCTTTTTACCAATTTCAGTATTCCAGAATTGTTGTTGTCATCACCATTGGCAACTCGTATGTCATGAATAAGGAAAGTTATTTAACATACCTTTTCATTTGCGACGAGATAACAAGATGGTGGTGGCGATAACAATTCAACCATGTCTTGTCTTGTCTTGACCCATCCTTGGCACGAGTACGATAACTTGGGCGCCGAAAATTGATAACGGTTTTTTGTAGAGGGGTCCAAAACAAGCATTTTTACTATGGGAGGGGGGGTCTGTCTTGCCCCGTTTGGGCGGGAGGGGCAATTTTATGAAAAGAGTACTAAAAGTGGAAAAAAAATCATTAAAAATAACGGTAATACTTATAGTTAAGTTTAATATTGTTTTTTACAGCCAGTATTTTGTACTATAAGCCACTTTTTGAATCAATCAAAAATTATACACAGTTTTCGAAAAAATGAGTTTCAAACACAAAATTCGGGAAAAAAAAACACAAAAAAAGAAGTTTGAAGTGTAATTTCTCAAAACTATAAGATTTAATATAAATTTTTTTTAAAGAATTCGATGCTCTTATTGATTCTTTATCAAAAACTGAAAACTAGATTATTTTATGTCTTCTAGTTTTCGAGAAAATTGAAAATTACTAATTACTTACTAAATACTGGCTGTAAGTATTACCGTTATTTTTTAATGATTTTTTTTTTACTTTTAGTACACTTTTCATAAAATTGCCCCTCCCGCCCAAACGGGGCAAGATAGACCCCCCCTCCCATAGTATAAAATGCTTGTTTTGGACCCCTCTACAAAAAACCGTTATCAATTTTCGGCGCCCAAGTTATCGTACTCTCCCCCCATCCTTTTATGGAATACATTTTACTTTTCTATCTTCTTTTTTACATTGCACTCATTTGTCCCGTCTATCTTCAAAGAGTTGTGACCTGTTGGTGACAAAGTGTCGCACAGATGCACAATCTTCTTTTTGTTTCTTCTTCTTTCTTTTGTATTCTGCTTATCTAGTATCTTTATGTCTCCTATCTTAGCCTCAGGTTGGATTAGAATTGCGAAAGGTACTAGGTTAGGTTAGGTTAGGTTTAATGGGCTGACAGTTGGTCTTGATACCGTCACACTTAGATCAATGTAGATCCATTGTGGTACCCTGAAGTGTTATAAACTCCTTGAAGTGTTAACCTATGAGTCCTATGGTTCGTCTAACCATTTAGAGGTTTTAACGAAGTTCAGTAAGATTTTGCTTGAGAGTTCTGATAATTCTTCTAATTCATTGAAGAAGTAGTTGCCTAGGGTTTTATTTCTAATCTGACAGAGTGATGGACAATGACAGAGGAAGTGAGCAGTATCCTCATGTTCCTCCTCGTCACCACAACCTCTGCAGATGTCATCGGTAATGAGTCCCAATTTCTTTTTGTGATAACCAAGAAGGTTATGTCCCGTTATTGTGCCTATAAGGTATCTTAACGAGGTTTTGTTAAAGGATAAAATCCTATCGGACCTTTTCTTATCGTGTCTGGGCCATAGTTTCCTGGTGTTAACACAGGTTTCTAGGATATTCCATCTTTCGTTGGATTTTTGCACAATGATTTTGTCGATGTCTTGTGTTAGTACGCATAGTGGGATTCCTATGCTTTGGTCTATAAGGGAGGGGTCAAGAGATGAGCCTTCTCTCGCCAGTTCATCTGCTTTTTCGTTACCTGGCACACCGCTATGGCCAGGAACCCAGCAGAGCCTTACATTGTGCTGCATACCAAGAGCCTTCAGCTCTTCGCGACAGCAAGAAACAAGCTTCGACTTGATTTGAGTGGCAGTGATCGCTTTTATTGCTGCTTGGCTATCAATGAAAAAAGTGATGTCCGCGTGTGATATCGCCATCATGGATATGTGTTTAGCAGCGTTTTTCACTGCCAAGATCTCGGCTTGGAAGACGCTACTATGGTCAGGAAGTCTGAATGAATTGGCTAGATTTAGGTTTTCCGAGAAGAAACCTGCACCCACTCCAGTATTCATTTTGGAGCCATCAGTGAAGATGGTGATTGTCGACTCATTAATGTGTGGCACATTGTTATCCCAATCTATTCTGTTGGGGAAGCTGGTACTAAAAGATTTGTTGAAATCTAGGTAAGGGGTCATATAATCAGTATGGATACTGTTGCCTATGTATTTTGTGAGAATGGAAGCATGGCCTCTTTGACTAGTCTTCCAGATGTTAGTTTGGCTAAGTCGAAGGGCGCTGTTTGTTGCTGTTTCTTCAACAAATAGATCTAAAGGAGGGAGATTGAGGATAATTTCTAAACCTGCAGTGGGGGTAGTCCTCATTGCTCCAGTTGTGCTAATACAAGCCATTCTTTGTAGCTTGGTGAAGGTCTTCAAATTTGTGGATTTCTCTAGAGCTCTCCACCACACCAAACTACCATATGTTAGAATTGGCCTTACGATGGCTGTGTACATCCACATGATAATTTTAGGATTGGGTCCCCAGTTTCTACCGAGAATCCTATTGCATGAGTATAATGCAATCATGGCTTTCTTGTATCTTTCTTGGATATTTGGGCCCCAGTTAAGTTTTTTGTCCAAGATCACACCGAGGTATCTTGCTTTGTTGGAAATCTTAAGTGGGGTATCTTCAATTTTTGGTAATTCAAACTGAGGAATTTTCCTTCTGTTTGTGAAAAATACCAATTCTGTTTTAGAGGGGTTTACTTTTAGACCGCATTTTTTGGTCCAATTACTGACCATGGATAATGCGTTTTCTAATTGTTCACTTATAGTGGTAGGATATTTTCCTGTCGCCAAAAGTGCTAAGTCATCAGCGTAGGCTATCACTATTATACCTTTATCTTTGAGTTTAAGTAGGATCTCGTTCATTACCAAGGTCCAGAGAAGAGGAGAAAGAATTCCCCCTTGCGGGGTACCTCTAGAAGCGTGCATTTTGATCTGTGAGCTACCAAGCTCGCTATGTATCTGTCTATTTTGCAACATATTCATGATCCATTTTATAATGGTATTTTCCACTTTGAGACCACTGAGTGTTCTGTCAATTGCACTGCTATGAACGTTGTTGAAAGCCCCTTCAATGTCTAGGAACGAAGCAAGAGTGTATTCTTTAACATCAAGTGACTTTTCGATCGTTCTAACTACACAGTGTAAAGCCGTTTCAACACTTTTGCCTTTTGTGTATGCATGTTGAAATGGTGATATACACTCCGGTTTTAGATTACTACGGATGTGTATGTCAATCAGTCTTTCCAGTGTTTTGAGCATAAACGAGGTGAGACTAATGGGTCTGAAGTCCTTTGGTTCTGTGTGGCTGGGCTTGCCGGCCTTAGGAATGAAGACAACTTTTACTTCACGCCAAGTCATTGGAACATATCCCCATTTTAGGCTATTTAGATATATGTTCATAAGATGTGGTGTGATAAGTTCATTGCTTTTCTGCAGCATCAAAGGAAAGATGCCGTCTAACCCTGGCGATTTATAAGGAGAGAAAGAGTTTATTGCCCAGTTTACCCTTTCCTCCGTTACAATATCAGTGGGGATTCATTCATTCTCGTTGAACAGTGAGTTATCTGATTCACATTCCTGACTAGATATGCTTCCTGGGAAGTGCGTTTCAACCAGAAGTACTAGACTATCATAACTTGACTCTGTCCAACTGTTATCTGGTTTCTTTAGAGAGCCCACAGTGGTGTTAGTTTTGGCTAGGATTTTTCTTAGCCTAGCTGATTTGTTGGTGCACTCAATATTGTTACAGAAATTTCTCCACGAGTTGCGTTTAGCACGTTGAGTCTCTGTTTTGAATTTTCTTTGACTGGTCTTATAGCAGTCCCAGTCTTTTTCAAGTCTGGTACGTTTAGCGACATTGAAAAGTTTCCTTGTCTCTCTCCTAATGTTCGCTAGTTCTGTTGTCCACCATGGAGGGTTTTTGTTTTTCTTCACTTTCGTTATGATGGGACAGCTCATTTCAAAGGCTTTACGCAGTACCCCAGTTAGGTCTACAGTTGCTTTTTCTAAGCTGTTTGGTCCCTGAATAGCGGTAGTGTTTAAGTGTTTTATGTTATTTCTGATCACCTTATTGAAGATATGCCAGTCAGTGCGTCTACTGTTCCTGAAGGGATTTTGTTGACTGACACCGTTAGGGATCATAAATTCAATTAGACGATGGTCTGAGAAAGAAGGTTCTTCCAAAACTCTCCAGTGATCTATATCACAGGAGTCTGAGTTGGTTGAAAGGGTAATGTCAAGCACTTCTTTTCGATTTTTCGTGACGAAGGTGGGTGTATTACCTCGGTTCGCTATACATAGATTGTTATCAATAATAAATTCAAAAAGGGACTCGCCCCTAGTGTTAGTATCGCTACTTCCCCATTGCACATGATGTGCGTTGGAGTCGCATCCTAAAATAGTGTTATAGTTTTTCTTACTTGCGAATGATACCAGTTGGTTGGTTAAATCCGCTGGTGGTCCTTCAACTCCATCATACGGCATGTATATGGACGCTATTATGAGCGTTGATAGCCCTTCGCGTTCTAGAATCACTGCCGTCTGGTCATCGTTGCTGTAAGTAGTTAGGAGAAAAAGATTAAACTGTTTCTTGGCTACTATGCAAGTTCTAGGATTACTGTTTTGGCTGTCATGGTTTGACTTGTACAGTACATAGTCTTTAGTGTTAAGGCCCTTTATCCTGCCACCTGCTATCCAGGGTTCTTGAATCAGGGCCATGTCATATTGTCTACTCTCCAAGAGGTAGACCAGGTTCGCGCTGGCGGCTTTACTATGTTGAAGATTGATTTGTAAGATTTTCAATTCCATTTAAATAGTAAAAGAAAAGAATTCGTCGCCTTACTAACCTGTTTTCTTTTGTTGAATGTCAATCTGAGTTTGCATCTAGTAATCCCAACGCGCACTCTGAATTCCACTTTCCTCAGTAATGGTATCGATTTGTGTATCAATCTAACCATTACCTCGGTGCCTTCACTCGTCTTCTCACTTTTTACGATTTCCCATTCCTGGCTGAGAAGATCGTGGTTGAGAGATACGATATATCTCTCTAGCCGGTCGATTGGAAGGGTTGGACCTTTAACCAATAGTATACCTATTGGTCTAGATAGGTTTTTAATCTCCTTAACATCGATTAGTCGGAGATCAGCATTTTTCCATGGGGCTGCAGTTTTACTAATGAAAGTCTGGAGCCAATTAAGGGTGGATTCATTCTCACAGTCCATCACCTTGAACCCATGGATGGTCGTCAAGTTTCCAAAGAGAGGCGGAGGCATGTTTTTAACGATGGCCTCATTGACTTCTTCTAGGATTCTAAGCTCCAGAAGTTGCCATTCGTCCTCAGTCAGCTTCCGTGAAGGTTTGCCGAAATCGGCGATGGCAACTTGTTGCCCCTTCACGGTAACCCGGGAGATCTTTATTCTCTTCGTTACCTTATTAGGTGAAGAGTCGTTCGGGGAAGAACATTCGTTCCTCGTCCTTTTAGAGGAACAAGGAGCATCACCGTCAAGAGGTTGTTGTGGAATTGTACCCCTACCCAGTGATGTGTCATGTGTTTCCCGTTCAAGTCCTGTAGTTGTCGTCTGTAAGCGCTGTTTGGATTTGTCCAGCGCTGCCTTCTCCTTTGTTGTTAAAGACTCAGGAGTCCTATTGGCAAAACGTCGGACAATCCTCTCAGCATTTTGTTTTTGTCGTCGTCTTATTTCGTTTTCGTTAAGTGTCTTCGCTTTGCGTTTTTTCGTCCTTTTGTCGATGACTGTTGCAAGGCTGTCGACCGTCGTGTTGATCGTACGGTTTTCGGGTTCGGAGTTGATGGTTTTGTTAAGGTCAACTCTTGGGCTGTCGCCACGAGAGTTGTCTTCGCAAACCTTCTCGTTCAAACCCTCATTGAGAGTAACCTCCCCCCCTGCTTTACCAACTGATATCATTGCGATCACCGGATGTGCAGGTGGTTTGGTTGACGTCTCGTTGTTTGTCCGTACCGTCTGTCTAACTTGTTCAGTAGTATGCGTTCCTGGTTTGTCTTTCGGAGTTTCTGCTACAGCCGATGATGGGTTACACCCGACCTTACTCCGTACTGAACCAGGGATAGGAGCGGGTGGGCCCATCAAGGGCTTTACGCCAGGGCTTTTCGGAGAGAGGGGTTTTGGTGCTTGATTAGCGGTATGCCTGTCTATTCCCAAACCCTCTCTCTCCAGAAAGGCACGAGCGTTGTGCAGTTGTTTCCTTTCACGTTCTGTCAGCTCGTCCCATTCCATTTTTCCCAGCCTCTTGACCGTTCTCTTACTGTTCGTAATTTGGCATCGCCTTGAAGCTCTTGATGCATTGGAGAAGCTCGAGCTGGCGACCGAACAGACATCACTTACGTCGTCAACGTCGATCGTGCTGGCTCCATCCTCCATATCCAGATTAGAGAAGGGGTTTAGGAGAAGATTTTCTTCCTCTTCTGTCAGGCTGCGGATTTTATCATTACTCATGATGAGAGGTTCTTTGTACTTATAATTGTTTTCTAGATAAAGAAATAAAAATAGAGAGAAAAAAGAAAAAGAAAAAGTTTCAAAATTATAAGTAGGGTTGTAATAAAAAATTAAATTTTTAAAGTCTTCGCGTATCATAAACCATCAACCTTTTTCAGCTCAGTTCATACTTCGTCAACAGAACCATCACCGAAAAAGTTGCCTGAAGCATCCCCGCCATGATTATATGCACAAACCAATACAAACGAAAAACGATAAACAACACAAAAAAAAATAATACAAAATTTATAATTTTGGAAAACTAATTTTGCGATATATTGCTAAAACCAAAAAACCATATACATATATACAACTTAAATACCTATTATGTATTTCAATATACATAAAAAATACACATAAATATATTGCATCTAATTAATTTAGCTGCATATTAGATATAATATAGATACTGAAAACCCATTCATCAGGGTGTCGAAAAACAAAAAAAATATAAAATATATAAAACAAAAAAAATCTATTAAAACTTTTTTTTTCGTCTTCAAGTTACATATACAGATAGATATAAAATATATATCTACCTTTACATGTATATCTTTATTTAAATAATATCATTTATTATTCAATTTTCTTAAATATATTTAAAATCTTAGAAAATAGTTCAACATTTTTGTTATTTTTTTTATATCACATACAAAAAAAAATCATTCGATACAAAATTCCTCAGTGTTTTAACAAAACCATACATTTTTTTGTTTGAGTGTTTATAGTAACACTTATAAACTCTCTTTACTTTTCTTATTTCTTTTGGCGCACTTTTCCTTTTTTTTCAACAATCAAAACATTTTTTCTCCTCTAATAAAAACAGATTACGATACAAACCAAATTAAAAATCCAAAAAAGAATATACTTGAATTAAAACTTTTGATTTTACTAAAAAATTAAACGATGAGTCAATCTTCCAAAACGGGGACGTTAAAAAAGAAGGGTCAAAGATCTTCAGCAAGGTTAAATACTGACGATCAAGAACGGTTACTACATAGCTTGAGTCCTCAAGTTCCGGACAATCCAATCAACATCAATCAACCAGGTTCTAGTTCCGAAGCAGAGTCTAATCAAACTAACAATCTTAACCGTCCATCGAATGATCTCCAGTCACGTCCCAGGATTGCACGCACACCAATTGTAAACAACAACGTTAGTCTAAACCAAGTGCAAATTCAAAGTATAGAACAAATTCAAAGTCGAAGTCAGAATCAAGGTCAGCAACAAGAAGTAATTGATACGATGGAAAATATTTTAGGTGTCCGACCACTGCATGGGTCGGCGGACTCAAAGTCAATTAGAGCTCCGTCTTATAGTAGTCTGAGTAATTTAGGGGCTGGATAAGTTGATCTTGACCACAGTATTCAGACAGTTAGAAACGAAAAAATAGATGACAATAGAATCATGAGTCATGAAAAAGTTAAAAACAACGATTCGGTATCTAACGATCTGAAAGCCTACTTGAATTTAGCGATTTTAAATGCATTTTCGTCCTACACGGAATCTATGAAGACGGATATTTCGGAAAGTATAAAGAAATCAATCAAAGATAATTTTATCGATTTCTTAGGTGATATAAATTCTTCAACTCGGCCGTTGAGACGTGAAGAAGCGAATGCCAAGCAAGTTTCTATCACTAATAATATTCGAAAACCGTCACCTAATTTTCAGCAGCAACAACATTCACAACAACAACGCACATTGCACCAAAAGGATTCTCAATCGCAACAGAAATTGTATAACCAAATCCAAAACAAATCATTTAAGAATGCTAATTTTCCGAATCAGTCTTTTCAAAGTTATGATTTACAGCAACACCAACCCTTACAAAATACAAATATTCATAATCGACTGCAAGACAAAACTAATCAAAAGGTTGTGCAACAACAATTTAATCAAAATTTTCCGCCGCAACAAAATTTCCGAAGTGATTCCTACCAACAACAAATTTTCACAGAATTCTCTTCCCTTGCAACAACAACAAAAACCTAATCAGAATTTCCAAATGAACCATTCTGCTTTTTCTCAACCATTGAACACTTTCAAACCTATTCATAACCCTGAGGTACAAAATCCAAATGATTTTTCTCGAAATTATAATAATTATATCCGAATCCTGATTCGAACCCAAATCCGGTAAGAAGTTACAGAGATCAGATAAAAATCGACCGATGGGGTTTGAAATTTGAAGGCAAACCAGAGATATTGACAGTTGAAGATTTAATCTTCCGTTTGGAAACACTTCAATGTCAATATCAGTGTCCATGGTCTGAGATTCTGAAACAATTTCACCTCACTCTCACAGGAGACGCTCAGGATTGGTATTGGGATTTCCAAAAATCCAATTTCCGTGCGGACTGGCAAATGTTGCGTGAAGCCTTATTGCTTCATTTCCGAAACACGAAATCGGATTATGAGATCATGCGCGAGCTTTCTGATCGCAAGCAAGGATCGAATGAGTCATGCGATACCTATTTCTCAGCGGTTTTCAAAATCCGATCTCAATTGAAAATTGATAAAAATGCTTAAGAGAAATCTTAATGATAGGATTGGTAAACTTGTTTACCCGATGGCCATTTTCTCTATGGATCAGTTGAGGTTTGCATGCAAGGAAGCTGAAAATGCATTCCCAATAACTACAACCCATTCTAACCGGTTTTATAGACCAACTCAAAAGTTAGCTAACAATGAATTGCAATATTTTGAAGAAGATCAAAATCAATATGATGATAACATCGCAGCGATCCAATTCATAAATAGCAATAGACCAAGACCAGCAAATAAGGTCCTTACGTGCTGGAATTGTAAAAATGGTGGTCATTTATATTGGGAGTGTCCATCGCCTAAACAAAATATTTTTTGTTTTAAATGCGGCGAGGACAATTTTATAGTGGCAAATACCCGAAACCCCCAATCCACCAAATCAATAAAGGAACAAAATGTTGAAAATATTGAGGAAAAACAGATAACGATTTTAAAAAGAATAAATAAGGATGTTAAAGAAAACGTAAATAATAATTTTAGCTGTAAAAAACCATTAAATATAAGAATTCAGGAATATAATAAAGCAAAAGAAAGAATATTCAAAGTAAGTACAGTTAGTAATAAAATACTTAAAGCTAGGAAAAGATATAAGCTAAGAAAACAAATAAAATTCAACTTATTATCGACCATTATAGATGTATCTGCAGATCCTAGGCCTTACGCCAAAGTAAAAATTGCTGACAAGGAAATTTTAGGGTTGCTTGATAGCGGCGCAAGCGTTAGTATACTTGGCAAAGGCTGTAGGAATTTTGTAAGTGAACTGAACGTTCAAATAACTCCATTTACATCTAATGTTAAAACCGCAGATGGAAAATGTCAATCCATCATTGGAAAAATAGAACTAGATGTCCAATACAAAAATAATTTACATAATATTACCTTTTACCTCGTTCCGAGTCTGGATCAGGAGCTTTATTTCGGCGTCGATTTCTGGAGAACATTCAAACTTACCCCTGGAATAGTCAGCGAAATTTCAGTTACGGATGTTAAGGATACTTCAGATACTCACCAATTGTCTCCAGAGCAACAAACGAGATTGGACGCAGTCAGGCGAAAGTTCCGGTGTTATACCAAATACGGACTCGGAAAAACGAACCTTGTCGAGCACGTCATCGAAACCGGAGAGGCGGCTCCAGTAAAGCAGCGTCACTATCCTGTCTCCCCAGCGATACAAACCATGATGTTTGCCGAGATAGACCGAATGTTGAGCCTTGGTGTAATTGAGGAGAGCGAAAGCCCATGGAGTTCGCCAGTGGTCCTGATACAGAAACCCGGCAAAAATCGTCTGTGTCTGGATTCACTCAGGCTGAACTCCCTCACGAAAAAAAATACTTATCCTCTCCCAAATCTCGAAAGCATCTTCAGTCGTCTTCGTGATACTATTTTTATAAGTGGTATCGATCTCAAAGACGCATTTTGGCAAATACCGCTGGAAGAGCAGAGTAGAGAAAAAACTGCTTTTACAATACAGGGACGGCCCTTGTACCATTTTACAGTCATGCCTTTTGGACTGTGTAATGCAGCCCAAAAGTTATGTCAGTTGATGGACAAGGTCATTCCTTCAAGGTTAAGGGACCGTGTCTTCGTGTATCTCGATGATCTGCTCGTCATCGCTCCAGATTTCGAGACACATATCGCTCTGCTGGACGAAGTTGCTGCGTGCCTCAATAAAGCTGGCCTCACCATCAACGTTACGAAGTCTAATTTCTGCTTCAAAGAATTGAAGTACTTGGGCTTCATCGTTGGTGGTGGGAATATCAAGACCGATCCAGCTAAAGTTAAGGCGATCGAAAATTTTCCAATCCCGAAAACGGCAAAACAAGTTCGCAGACTGCTTGGTCTAGCAGGGTGGTACCGTAGGTTTACACGGGAGTTTTCGACCCTGACGGCTCCAATCACGGACACTCTGAAAAAGAGCAATACAAAATTTAGAATGACAGAAGAAGCTCTGGGGGCTTTTGAGAAGTTGAAGAGGGCCTTAGCAGAAGCTCCGGCGTTAACGCATCCAGATTTCAGCAAGCGTTTTTATATTCAATGTGATGCGTCTGACACAGGGGTAGGGGCGGTGCTTTTCCAGAAAAACGACGTTGAGGAAGAAGTACCACTTTCATTCTTCTCTCAAAAACTAAATAAATGTCAAAAAAATTACAGTGTAACTGAGAAAGAATGCCTGGCAGCTGTATTGGCAATACAAAAATATAGACCCTATGTTGAAGGAATGTTATTTACTGTGAGTCTTAAGGACTTGAGTGGAAGACTTGCTCGATGGAGTTTGCAACTTCAAGCTTTTTCTTTTGAAATAGAACATCGCAAAGGTAGTTTAAATGTTGTCCCGGACGCGTTGTCAAGAGTCTATATGGAAGTCGAAAGTATCGAAATAGAAAATGTCGCTCCCTTAATCGATCTACAATCAAATGAATTTGAGTCGGAAGAATATAAAAGTTTGCTAAAAACAGTAAAAGAAAATCAAGAACATCTAATAGACTTGAAAATTGAAGATAACTTCATATACAAAAAATCATTTCCTTCTTGTGAAGATTCCACCACAGTTGAACATACTTGGAGATTATGGGTACCGTCTGGTCTTACTAACGATATTATTGTTCGTGCACATAATCCTCCACAAGTTGCTCATGGGGGTATAGCGAAAACGCTACAAAGAATTCGCGAGTATTTTTACTGGCCGAATATGACCGTCCAAATACGGGAGTATATAGCGAACTGTGATACTTGTATTCAATGCAAGCTGTCAAATCAAGTCCTTCGTCCCCCTATGTCAAGTGTGTATAGCGTTGATCGTCCGTTTCAAAAGTTATATGTTGACTTTTTGGATCCGTATCCGCGTTCTAAATCTGGTAATAGTTTCATTTTTGTCGTTCTTGATCATATGTCCAAGTTTGTTTTTTTGAAGTCCTTACGAAATGCTAACACTTCAAGTATTATAAAATTTTTGCAAGAAGATGTCTTTCATATGTTCGGAGTGCCCGAAATTATACACTCTGATAATGGTAAACAGTTTTTAGCGAAAGACTTTCAAAATTTTATGCAGTCTAATGGAATCCGACATTTTAAAACAGCAAATTATTCGCCTCAATCGAATGCGTCGGAGAGAGTGAACGGCACTCTTCTTGCCGCTATTCGATCCTATCTTAAAGACGACCAGCGAGATTGGGACTTGCATTTGAGCGAAATAGCTTGTGCTCTTAGAAGTGCTGTTCACACTTCAACGGGTGTGTCATCATATTTTGCCTTTTTTGGCGTTAATATGATGACTCACGGTAGTTGTTATAAGCTAGCACAAAAATTGAATTCAGTTGAGGATGGTGAGCTTATGACTCTTTCACGTCAAAATAGATTGCAATGCATGCGAGAAAAGATTAAAGCTAGCATAGCGAAAGCTGGTGAGAAAAGTGCCCAAAAATATAATACCCGTACTTGAGATATACGTTTTGTTCCTGGCCAAGAGAGTAGTAAATGGGAGGGTAAAACGTGGGAACCTTTTTTTTTAATCCCAACAGTGTAATTCTGAGTTGTGGGTATTGTAGTGAGGATCTAGCTCAGTTGGGATGGCAGTGGATGGTGGTGGTTTTTTTGTTTTGTTTAGGTATGTATGGAATGGTGATAGTTTGACTGTCAGATATTTGTTGTATCTATCTAACTATCTGTATGTATTGGGAAGGGTAAGAAAAAACAGTTTGGTTTGGGTTATGATTTGAATTTGAAATTCGGAAATTGTCACTTGGAGTGAGGTTGATTTTGTTAAGGATTCTGTTAATAGATATGGTATTACGAAAAGAAGTGTGTGTGTGTGTGTGTGTATGTGTGTGTGTGTGTGTGTGTGTGTGTGTGTGTGTGTGTGTGTGTGTGTGTGTGTGTGTGTGTGTGTGTGTGTGTGTGTGTGTGTGTGTGTGTTTTTTTTATTGAACGATGGTGCACGTTGATGGAATCAAAATAAATGTTTGGTATAATTCATAGTTGAGATGTATGCCCTTAAGCTATATGCTCAGCACTTAGATCTTTATGGAGTGGTATGAAAATGTGTTTCAATTGGATTGAACATCACAATGTTAACGTCGTCGTCGTTTTAGTTGGTCGTCGGGTGATATGAAATTTGAATATGGGACTGTAGGGGTGATGTAAAAAAATTATGAAAAACTTTGGAGCGTTGTAACTTTTAAAGGAGGCGTTTATTTGAAAAAATAACATAGTTGAAAAATTAAGTATAGAATATGAATTTGTATACAAATATTTGTAAATGAAATCTTATTTTAAACATTATTGTTATTTTGCAATTTTAGATAAATGTATCTAAGAGTTATGCTCATGAGAAAAACCTAACCATTTTACCAACACTTTATTTTGTTTCTTTTTCAATACTTTTTCAATAAGAAATGTGTCTGGGTATTTTGTTTTTTGCAGTTCTAATTCATAGAATCCACCTGGATAATCTTCAAGCAAGTATGTAATAGGATTAGTTCGCTGAATTTTTGTAATCTTAAAAATTTCAGTTGTCCAGTTTGGTGTGTAACCTTTTTCAAATACATGTTTGTATTTACTTATTCTAACTGGATCTCCAATTTTGTATTTAGGGGTTAATTGAATTTTAACATATCTGTAGACGGAAGAGAGTAAATGTTTTTCGTTTGCAGTATTGACTTCGGATGGTTTCATTTTGATAGTGCGATGTTTTGAGTTATTATAAGTTTCAGTAAGTGTTGATAACATATTAACCCATTTGTATGAATGAATAATTTTATTTAAAAAAGGATGATGTTTACTTTATTATTTAAGTCTCTTATAAAGTAACAATAATTTGTTTGCTCTTACTAATTTACGTTTAAGATAGAAGCATGCGCATGTATCTGGTCCACAGGTGCATGCATCTGAAGACCAAGAACAATTCGTATAATGACATCCATATAAAGAGTTAACTTGCGAGATATTAACGTACTGTTTAATAAAATTTATAAGTTTTATAAGCCCCTCATAGTGCTCTTCAAGAATTATTTCTTTATGTTCATGGAGAGTTTTCGAAATATCCTCGATTATGAATTTAAAATTTATGTTGGACATGATGGACATTATCGTTAGTAAGGTTTTCAATCGACTGAATCAAATTTAAGAAAAATTAATGTAAATTTTTTTTTTTTTTTTTTTTTTTTTTAAAGAAATATATTTATATTTAAGTCTATTTCAAGATATATAATACTTTATTCAAAAGGTAAACATTTTGAAGAGCACAATTAACTTCATGGTTTTCACATTTAATTTGGTTGGGATAGTATTGTCTTAGTTGATCCAATTTGGGCAGCTATAAATATCTTCAATATTGATGACTTCTACATTTTGATTATTAAGTATTTGTTTAAGCCAATTAGCTTTTTGTATTCCCTTAACGTAAGCTTTGAAGTTTGTTGAAAAGAAATTTCTTAACTTCAGAGAAATTAACAAATCCACAATCCCATGTTAATCCATGAAAGTTTTTGATTTGCCAGTGAGCTTGTTTTTGTAGTATAAAAGACAATTGATTTTTATGAAATGGTGGATTGACAATGGAATGATGATGGTGTCCATTATGAAAAATCGCAATTTCTTTTAAAATAAAATGTTGATTCAAATTTCCAAAACCTTGAAAATCCACTATAAATGTATTCATGATTATTGTTAGTCTATCTCTGTCAATGTTAATTTTGTAAACTGATTCTTAAAGATAATAGCATTATTTTTTTTATGCTAGTTTTTGAACTTCTCCATTCATAGGATTATACTCAATTATTCGATCGTGTAGAATCAGGCAATATAAACTTGTCAAGGGTGGAATTGTTACAGATGTCTTAAGTTCAATTTTGACATCGATAGGTCCAGATTTAATCACTTCGTTTTGACGTGAGCAATCAATAACCATAATGGGGGCTATATTTTTAAAATCTTGTCGTGATAGGAGGGGTTGAGAAGGTTTTCCATAGTATGATTCTTGAAATTTACAATACATTTCATAGAGGACAGCATACCGACCTTGTTTGTATTTAAGATTTAAGTCTTCACGGGGATACGATTCGGAGTTTAAATGGATCTATACATTAGCTACATCACAATGATCAAATTTACTCTCATCTTTATTGCGTTGATTTTTTCTATCGGTTTGTAGAGCAAGGATCACATATCTTGGTTTTTCAAGCTGTGTAGAAGTTTTTACTGTCCATATAAGATCAGTGGTTGATGGTAATGTTGGATATTCATAGAGATCCCAATTTCGAAAGTGCATTTGAATAGGTTTCAATTGTATTTGTTTCAATAGTGAGAGTTTATCTGAATCCGCCAATGTAATGCGCGGAACTCTCCATTGTATCTTAAGAATTGACCACTGTAATTCTTCTCTTTCTTGTGAATTAGATAAATAAACATTCTCATTGGTCCGAGTACGAATAAGCATCAGTTCATGCTTCGCGTTTGTTATGATTTTTCTATAGTCTTCAGCGAAACCCATTAGTGATTTCAAAGGTATACAAAAATTGAAAATACCCGAAGCAGAGACGACAGTGTCTCCAGTCCATGAAGCGTTTTCCAGTCGTTTACTTTCATTGATGGTTAAGGATATATAATTTTTCAATGTTGATGTGATGCCAACGTTTTTATTGTTTTCAATTTCTATTCCATTTAGTTCATAATGTATTTCCTCAAATAAATATGCCATAGCATTGTTTGTTAATGAAGTTGTAGTAGAAAATGTCATATCAGGTTTTCTGAGTGCACCTTGTAGAAATAGCTTTCGCTAGGCAAAACACACAAATCTTGGTTCTGTATTGCAATGTGTATTTCATCGCTCGGATTAAATGACTGAACAAATGGCGAATAACTATGGTATTCGAATTTTGTTATACTATTGTCATGGACAGGTCCATGAGAAATATTTAATATATCATTCATTTTTGTTTTGCTTTTTTATCTTAATGTAAATCTTTTTTTTTTATCTTAGTGTCAGCCCTAGACTTTGTAGAAATGTTTTATTTTCAGCTGTTAATGATGGTCTTAATGGTTTTGTTGTCGAAATAGAACTAACAGGGCTGTTGTTTGTGGTGTTTGTCTTATAATTATTATTATTATAGATCAACATTATAATTATCTTGGAATCAAATGCAAACGTACTGTTATACGTTCTCCTCTAAAATTTATTATGTCTCCGTCTTGGTCTACGAGTTTCAATGTGAGAGAACTTATTCGTTTGACATTCACTGGCAAATAGATAACATTTTTGGGGACTTCTATTATCTTAAATCCTGATCCCGTTTCGGGAGAAAATTCATGAATAGTGTGCACAGGTGTATTATTTAAATATGACCCATTTATTATATTACACTCAATCCTTATGACGTTTACCTTATTAATATCCACAGGTAAATCAGAGGTGTGTTTCTTACCGGGAGAAAGAACCGTTTTGCTGAAGCCCAACAATTTTCATATGCTTCTCTCCCTATTGAAAAATATGTGTTCGGAGGTTACGATAGTTGTAAGCAAAGTATTAAAGTTAGCTTCAATTTTACAAGTAATTGTTAAATTTAGTGATAATAATGCTTCAGCGACATAGTTAGCAATGTCTTCAATTTCGTACGATCCAACAGGAATTTCAATTTCATGCTCCCCTATATGGAACATGTTGTTACGTTCGTCAACATTCGGTATAGAGTTATAGGTTTGAAAATCTATCAATCCACAAACATAATCCTTGTTAACATCGAGAGGGGGAAAATATTCTGCCGATAAAAGGGATGTTCTACCGGTTAGAGTAAGTGTCATTGCCATGATGATAGAAAACAGACTAACCAAATTGTTTTTAATTATTTTTTATATATTGGGAATTACAATTGCAAAAGAAAACTTAAACACAAGTGTCCACAGTTAAATGAATCATAATTTTGATGCCGAGTGTAATTGAAACGAATTTGTTTTCCTAAATAGTTAATTATTTCTCTAGGAGGTTGCAAATTACCAAAACTATCAAAATATTCAATATGGTTGCCTCTTTTAAAATATGCTACCCAATGTGTACCAATTCCATTTTCTGAATCTAGATTTACGACCCCACTCTCGTTCTTAAAAGGTTTTGTCTTTGGTAAATTATCTCGCATGAAGACTCCTCGAAAATGAGGTATATATTTGTTTGCAAAGTTTTGTATGTCAATTTCATTCAGTGCACGATTGGGTAGCGATCCTAGAAGTTTTTTGTTTCTGTATTTAAATACAGGGTTTCAGATGTAGTCCATGACCAAGAGCAATTGATTCCATTTTGAGATTATGACGTTTTTTCTCATCCAGGTTCTTTCTAGCATTGCCTACATCATTGACAGCCTTGATAACTCCAGCAGCACCACCCGTCAAAGCCCCAAGAGCTGAAAGTCCAGCAAACAATGGTACAAGAAAAGGAATTGCCTCTCCAACTTTTGGTACTGGAATAACCCTGGGGGTTTTAATGTTTCCTTTGTTTTTTCTACGTTTTTAATTGCAGACTTTAAGGCTATTTTACTCGCCTTTTCTAGATTGAAGGGTTTCTTTTCTTTTAGATAAGTTCCAATAAGTTTCCTCAACTTATTTAAGGTAATGTGTTTTATTTTTTTATTTACGGTTTTTCTCTTATACATATTATTGTGCTTTTTATAGCTGGTTACTTTAGAATTTGAGCAACCCATTCCAAATTTAACTTTTGCTTTCATGAGATTTGTAACTAGAAGTGCATTCGCTCGTTCAGATAAACTAGCGTCTCTAGATTTAAAATGTTGCCAGGCTTTTTCAGTTAAAATTCTATCAGCTTTGTGACGATCAGATGTATTTTCATTTTTGGAATATGAAATGTCATGCTCTTTACACGCCTGATCTAGAAAATTAATTCCAGAATCTCCACGATCTAATCGTTCTTGGAGTCTTGTTCCAGGTCCACAATACTGATAACCAGGCATATGTAGTTCAAACGGGAGTTTGTTTATAAGAGAGTTTATTAAACCTTCTCCTCTCGTGACTTTTTGTTTACTAATAATTTTTTTGAAAAAATTTTTATATGATCATGTTTATTGTAGTAAGGCAGAAAACGAAATGGTGTTCAAATAAATAAATACTATTGATATATAGTTTTCTATTTTAGTAGATGTCATCATGCGATTCATAGCACAACAATACAAATTACCAGTACGAAACATAGAACCGACAACAAATCCTAGAGTAAATAAGAAACATGGCCAGCTTTTTCCGAATAGTATAAGAGGCCTGATTACTGGTCCATCTAATTGTGGAAAAACAAACGTTATGTTGAGTCTTCTACTACATCCAAATGAATTAAAATTTGAAAACATATATATATACTCGAAATCCTTACACCAATCAAAATATGAGTTTTTAAAACAAGTAATTAAACCAATAAAAAATATGGGTTTCTTCACATTTTCTGATGTTATTTTACCAGAAGAAGCTAAAGAAAATTCTGTATTTATTTTCGATGACATTGCTTGTGAAAAACAAGATACAATAAGGAACTATTTTAGTATGGGTCGTCATTATAAATTAGATAGTTTCTACTTGTGTCAAACCTATACAAGAATACCAAAACACTTAATTCGCGACAATTCAAATTTTTTGATCATTTTTAAACAAGACAATATGAATTTAAAACACATTTACAATGATCATGTTAATTCCGATATGACATTTTTTTTTTTTTTTTTTTTTTTTTTTTTTTTTCTTCTTCTTCTTTTCTTTATTTTTTCAACAAATATATATACAAAAATTGGTAAAAAGAAATACAAGCATGGCATGTAGTGCCGTCTGCCGGAATAAAAAGTCTATTATTATACACATTAAAACATTTAAAATGAAAAAGTGAAATATAAAAAAGTTTAAAATAATTATACAAAAGAACGATTCTACATTACAAATTATAATGAAATAAAAGTTGAAATAGTTGGAATTTGTTAGATTATTATGTTTAGTGTAGAACATTTTTTTTTTTTTTTTTTTTCTTTTTTTTTTATTTATAACAGTTATCAAAATTATTAGCAAAATCTCTTTAAAAACAAGAAAAAAAAAAAAAAAAAAAAAAAAAAAACAAAGCTTTTAGTTTGACTAAAACGAAAAAGACTGACAAATACATATCATAATTTTATTATTTTTATTTGTTTGTTATTATATTATCAGATTAATTTAAGATCTATAGTTAAAATTATTAATTTGAGATAAAAAAGAGCTGCTTTATCTAGAATTAGAAACAGGGCTTTTAGTTTAGCTAGAGCATAACCATAATAGACTTAAACTAATCAAAAAAATTAGCATATATATTTCTATATGAGAGTGCATGTGTGATAAACCGAATAAGCAACTTCCATCCCAACTCCCCGTTCAACAACGAAACACAATCATCTAACGAGAGAAAACTCTTGTTGAGGTATGATATGACATTTAAAACATTCCAAAATGTATGTACGGACTGTTGGAAAACCAATTATGGATTTTTTGTAATTGATAAAGAAAGTCCATTGAATAATGGTCGCTATAGAAGAGGTTTTGACTGTTTTCTCAAGTTATAAAACCAGTAACAAATTAATTCTAATACCAGTTACTCTGTAGAAGCTGTTAAATACAGTACCGAGCAGTACAGTGAAGAAACAATTACTTTTAATTGCAGTTCAGTTTTGATTTGCGGTTTTATACAGCTAGGAGCAGTTATTCACAGTTCAGTGTAGGAGATCTATCAGTATAAATCGCAGTAGCAGCTCTTCATTAAAGACCAGTTATCTTAATATTAAAAAAAAAACTTCAATCCATTTATTCATCAGATTATAAGAAAAATTAAATTGATAACAATATGATGAACGTAGATGTAAAATTAAAAAAAGAACTTATCAAAACAACCGATGACCTTCGAAGGAAATTCAAAGCCCTCAAAAATAATAAGGAAGCTTATGAATCTCAATTAGAAGAAGCTTTTAAACCAATTACTGCTCCTCTTAACGAACTGGTTAAGCAATCAACAATCAACGTGGAAAGAAACAAGGAAAAAGAAGAAGAAGAAGTCAGGGACAATGACTATTATGAAACTCCTGTAAAGAAAACAAAAACGATAAAATGCTTAAACGATGAAACTTTGAACAGTTCAATTATTGATAATCACAGCCAAATAAATAGTACCCCTAAGAGACCAAAAGAGGAAAAAGCATTAGAAAAAATTAGGCGGCGTCTACGTCTTTTCGAAGAACAATTGTCAGAAGAAAAATTTGATAAAACACCGAAAATGTATATGAATTTGTTCATAAATAATTCAAATAGTATTGATAGAACATATGGAATACATTCCAAAAATGGAAAATTGTTTATTGGTAATGGAGAGTTCAGCATTCACGGATCAGATATAAAAATAAAAAATAAAAACTTTCAGGGGACGAAAGGTCTTTATGAACTGCTATTTAAGAAACGTCCACAGAGATCGTTTTACAATAATGAAGACTTGAAAAATTATGAAACGATTTTAAACGATACAAATGCACACAGAAAAGAATTTGATTCGCAAAAACAAGTGAAAGGCAATCGAGGTTACAAATACACACAAATTATACGTCCATTGATAGAAAAGGCTTCATATTCAACTTCGATTTCAAATATATTACCAATAGGTAAAGGATTAATGCAATTATCAAACAAGAAAAAGGACTATATATTTTGGGATGATCCTAATGAACTCGTAGATCGATTGAGACTTCTAATTGGTTCACATCAAGCCGGTCATAATAATCACTCCAACGAAATTATTTCTATTATTGAAGAGCTTAAAGAGGCTAATATAATCAATTAGACACAATGCCTGTTGACAAATTCGGTCGTTTTTCGCATAGACCACCACCAAGAGGACCACGTGGAGAGCGGGGAATTCCTGGACCACCTGGTGATGGTTTTCTTAAAACTGAAAAGGGAGACTTTGATATAAACTGGAAACATATAAAAAACATAAGCGAACCACTAGAAGATAGTGATGCTGCTACTAAAAAATATGTTGACATAAGAATTCAGCAAATTAACACAATCCCGGAATATGAAATGAGGGATTATTTCAAAACCAGTAAAATTATTTCAGAAGAAGAAGAAGAAGAAATAGCAGAAGTTAGAGCAACACAATGAACAAATTTTGTTTAATATTTTTATTATTATTAGGTATTGTTACTTTAAAATGCGAATAAAAAAAAAAGTTTTTCATGTTTTAACACGTTTGGAAGAATTGTAGACACATGAAATCAATACAAACATCGCACTTTTTTAGAAAACACATAAATTAGGTTCATGTATTTTGACATGTGTACGTTTTCTTCATGCGTAATGTAGTTTTTCATCTTTTATTCAACAAAACCGGAAGAAGATGATGTCAAACATTGTTTTGATTCTTTATGATCCTTATTGTGTGGGAATATCATCGGAGAAAAAGCGAAAGAAAAGATTAAGATTAATAAAACGATCAATAGAGTGAGTGAGAGAGGTAGTAAGAAGAATAGTTGGGCCTGGGTTGGCGGTTATGATTTTGAATTTGAAATTGCGAATGCCATGGCTCCTATGATAGTGATAGTCACTTGAAGTGAGGATCACGGTTTTCTTTTGAAATAAACAACGAGGAAAAATCTGTTATCTTGAATTGGAAAAATTGAGACAAGAAAAATGTAAGTGAATACTATTAACCGAGGCGACGAGTAAGAGGACTGAGCCTGAGTCGATTAGTTCTATTCGTGATTACGCAAGAAGAACACGTTAGTGAAATTAAATTATAAAAATTTAAAAGAAAAAATATTCCCAATCCTTCAAAAGAATAAATATGTCTTTCATTAATACAATAAAGTTGGCGGTCAGTATGCGTAAGGCAGAAAAGCCTTTTTCAAGCCTTTCAAAGTTAATTCAAAAAAAAAAATACCCCATTATTAATTCCAAAAGGATTAAAACTAAGTTCGGTGAGCAAATAATGCTAGAACTTGAGGGTTGTATGGTGTTTTTACCAAAACGATGCAACACCCAACTCGATAATGACGACATTAAAGAGCTCAGTAAATGCGAATTCGAGATAGTGGAGCCATACGGGGAATCCTCATTCCACGTAGATTCCCACTTAAAAGAGAAGAGTAACGGTCTGGTGGGACAACTACAGCATCAACAGCATCAGCAGCAGCAGCAACTAACGCAAGTGCATCAACAAACGCAGCAGCAGCATCAGCAGCAGGAACTGAATGAGGTGGATGACTTTATTTTAACGCAAAAGCAACTATTTTTTAATGAATTGTAAAAAAAAGAAAAAAAAATAAATAAATTAACCTAATCGTTAAATTACTGATTGTTGTTTTTGTTCTTTTTTTCTCTATTTCCAAAAAAAAAAAATAAGATACAACGGTTCCAAATACTGCAACAGGAAGAAACCAGAATCAAGCAATTTTCTCTCGTGGGTCACAAAATAAAGTTCAAACTAAATTCGATTCCAGTCAATCAGGAACCAAATTCATGGATAAAAGAAGGGATCAACATCTTTGAACATGCCCTTAAAAATGTTAGTCCAACAGACAAGGTCGGAGTAACTTTTTCCGGGGAGAATTTTTCTGTTGAACGTGGTAGTGGTTGGCTTAGCTTTCGAGAATGTTCGGAGATTAGAGCGAGCGATGTTTGGGACATGATTTCGAAGATATTCCAAAGTAATTCATTCGGTTTGAATACAGAAGAATTTAGTTTGACTGTGACCTCTGTCAAGCTACCCGTGGGGTCAGGAAATAGAAAAAAATACACAAATATGTTTAATACATTATGAAGAAGAGTGTATTAGACGCCATGGAATTGTCTTCATAAGAAATAAAGATAATTTGTGTTTAACATGGGCCTTAATTATTGGAAAATCTATCGCAGACAATGAAATTCCTTCAACTCAAAAACTACTTCAAAGAGACATGCAAAAATCAAAGACACAAAAAGCATTACAGCTGTTAGTGGATGCAAAAATAAGCATTTCTGAAGAAGGATGTGGAATACCAGAGTTAAGAGGGTTTCAGAAATATTTTGATCAGTATAAAATTTCTGTATACAAATACGCCACTAAAGGAAGAGAAGTGATATTTGAAGGAGAAAATAAATCAAAAAAAATCAATCTTCTTTACCATAATAACCACTACAGTGTCATTAAATATTTGACGGCTGCTTTTTGTTGTGGATATTATTGCGAAGAATGTCACACTCCATACAATTCCAAAAAGGATCATAGATGTCAAAAATTATGTCCGCAATGTCAAAACACTCCGCCATGCAAAAGAACAATGAATGAAATTGTATGCGATGACTGTAATCGAAATTTTAGAGGGAATTCTTGTTTCGATCATCACAAGGCGAGCAATTCAACAAGGAAAAACTCTATTTGTAATGTGTTAAAAAGGTGTTTGTTATGTCTTAAATCATATGGTGGAGCACGACAACACTTTTGCATGGAATACTTTTGCAAACAGTGTAAGACATATGTTGAAAAAGAGCATCTGTGTTATATGATACCTAATACAAAAACTCCTCGTCTTAACTCTGTCCTTTATATTTTCTATGATTTGGAAAGCCGTCAAGAGAAAATTGTACAAGAGAAAATTGTGAATACTGAAGAAAATTTTTTTTTTTTCCACATCTGTTCAACATCAAAGAAAATTCGAATTACATCGGTAAGCTACCCAAAATAGAATACTACAGTCCAGACACAATGAAATCTGAAGATCGAGAAATATTCTATAATTGGTATAAAGAACACCAAAACGATGTTTTTAATTTTCAACAAGAAATGCTAGAATACTGCATAAACGATGTAAGGATTCTCACTGAAGCATGTCTGAAATTTAGACACTTTTTTCTTACCCAAAGCAATGTTGAACCGTTCCTAGAAGCAGCAACGATAGCATCCGCATGTAATATTGTATTTCGACGGAATTTTCTTCATTCAAATACTATCAAATTAATCCCAAAAAATGGATACAGGTAAAAACATATTCATTATCAAATATCTCTTTTTCTTTTTTTTAAATTTAATTTATTAACTAAAACAAAATTTATAATAATATATTACAGATGGATAGAAAATCAGTCAAAGGAAGCCATCAGATGGATGATTAATGAGGAAAGTAATCGGAAAATCACAATAAAGCATGCTGCTAGAGGACGAGAGGCGGTAATAAAACAACCATTGATTAGGTCTCTTTTTGAAACTAGCTTAAACAATTTTATTTTCAGATTGTAAACGGTGTTAAAGTCGATGGATTCAACGAAGAAACAAAGCAGGCCTTCGAATTTCATGGATGTTTTTACCATGGACACCCTGTTTGTCTAAGGAATAAACGTGATACTCCTCTTACCAATGATCAGTTCGATACCTTAAATAACAGGTACAATAGGACGGTGGCAAAATCTGCCCGTTTAAGATCATTTGGTTACGAAGTAATTGAGATCTGGAGCTGCGAATTCGATAATTACCTCAAGTCTTTAAGTGAAGAAGAACTATCCAGCTTGAGAAATCACCCCTTACTGCATAACGCACCTTTGAATCCAAGAGATTCATTTTATGGTGGACGAACGGGAAACATAGTTTCCTACTACAAATGTAAGGAAGGTGAACAAATAAAGTATATAGATGTGTGCTCACTTTATCCATGGGTTTGCAAATTGTGGGAAACGGCAAAAAAAAAGAAAAAAAATATATAGTATCTAATAAATAGTAATATACCTATAATCACAATAAAGTCATAATAAAAATCCCTATAAAAAAATAAAGTCATAATAATATACCTACCTATAATATCGAACCTACCTATGATAATAATAACTTTACAATAATATAGCTAACTTAATAATACCTTAATAATAGAATATTTATAATAATAATACGATAATAATAACATAACATATATGTATATATATATAAAAATAATTTAATGATAGTATACTTAAAATAATAATAACACCAACATAATATATATATATAATATAATATAATATATATATATATAATAATATACCTATAATAATAATAACAATAAAAATATCCAAATAAATACGTAAAACAATAATAACACAACAATAATAATACCTACTTATAATAATAAGAATATAATAACAACTAATATAATAATAATAATATAATAATAATACTAATAATATTCATAATAAAAGCAACCTAATCGCCCGGACTATATCTAATCTAAAATCAAATAAAAATTAATTCTTGTGACAAGTGACAACGGGATTGCAGAAGATTTCCCAATCACTCACTCCACGTGGAGTGTAAATTAGTCAAAAAAAAAGAAGAAAAAAAAAATTCAACTAACTAGGTGACCGTTAAACCATCATACGATGAGGTCAAACGGCCTCATCTATGTACAGCAAGGACCGGTGAAACTGCTGGAAAAGAGGAGGAGCCAACACCCAAGCTAGAGAAAGCGAAAGGACAGGCTCAAGCTTAGGGCAGTTGGCGGAAGACCTTTAAGCGGAACGGGTACCTACGAATTTCAACGTGAAAAACATTTGTCTTTTTTAAATATCTCGACACATTGAGAAAGTGTCCAGATGTTAAATTATAAAAGAAAATCGTTAGATCCTATATATATATACAACTAAAATTAACTAATAAATAAAAAAAAGTGATACTTAGTGAGTGCTATTACTATTAAGTAGGTAACTTACAAAAAAAAAGTAAAAAGAAAAAAAAGAAACGATACCCACTTACCTGTTGAGTGCTGAGGAAAGTGATAAGTAAATGTATCATTAATAAGAAAAAGTGCTTAAGAAATAAAGAGGTGCTTAGAGAAAAAAAAAGAAAAAAAAAGAGAGGAAACAAAAAAAAAACAAAATAAAAACTAGGTACCCAAATCTATTTAACTCTACATAAAATAAATAGAAATAAAATTGTGTACTAAAATCGTGGCATTTAAATAATATTCACACCCTATAGTAAAAAAACAAACAAAAAATACAAAAAAAAAACAAAACCTTACCCCCCCGCTCGGCACGCAAAAAGCCCAAGTTTCTTCCGTGCAACGTCCCTATAAAGAATTCCTACAAAACGAAAAAAAAAAGGAATATCAAAAAAAAAATACACACCTGCACTGTACCTACCCTGAAAGAAAAGAAAAACAGAATACTCACCGTATACCTACACCTAACCTGAAAGAAATAAAAAAAAAAAAAATAAGTGAAAAGAAAAGAAAAATCAAAAAAAATAAAATATACTTACCTGGAACTGTGGAAAAAACGATCTACAACAACTTACTTACCTGGTCAGCTAGCTGAAGAAACATCATACCTACCTGGACTAACTTTTCATCACCGCATTCAACGCCCGGATTTACCCAGTGACTACGAAAGTGTCCCGTGTGTTCTTTTAACCTACACCCTTTCATACTTACGTGTACATCCTTCCTCTTCCTAATGTGTTATGCGTGACGGTTTGTGTGTAAAAAATTGTAAAATTTAGAGAAGTAGTTTGTGGTCAAGTATTAGTTATAAATATACAAAAAAATCACTCAAGTTAAAAAGTGTGGTACCTAAATCAAATAAAAGATATAAAATAAAATTTATATATAAAAAGAAAAAAAGGTAACAGCAAATAAAATCATTGAAAGTATAAAAATCAAAATAGAAAAGAAAATATAACCTAAACAAAAGAAAATAATTAATCTAATTACGATACCCCCATTTCTCCAAAACAAAAACAAAACATAATATATAATTGCAGATTTATTTTGACCCTCCAACGCGGTGCACCTCCTTGGCTGTGGGATTGACAGAGTAAGTTCCTTATTGTATGTGTGTGATTGTCCATCACGAAGTTTATTAAATTTGTTTTTTTTTTTTTTTGGTTTGGATTTAAAGAGCTTTGGGTAATTCTTTTTTTTGAAAAAAAAAAAAACAATAAATAGAAAAAATGTTAATCTGCTAAACCTGAAAAAAAAGAGGAGAAAAATTTAGTTAAATAAAAAAAAACTAATGAATTTTTTTTATATATATTTACTCACCTGCAAAACACTACGAAAATTAATAGAATCCTTTGAATAAGAAAACGATAATGATCTTAAGTTGAATAAGTTAGATACCTATAGTAAAATAAAAAAAATATAATAAAATAAAAAAAAAGAAAGGAAGGAAAAACAAAAGTAAACATAATTATTTAAAATTTACAAAAAAAAGAACAATTATTATAAAATAAAACAACCAATACTTTTTACTTACTTTTTTTTATGTATTAAGAATACCACATTAGGGTTACCAACTCTCCTAATTAATATTAATTTTATTTATTATATTTATTTTTTTTTTAATTTTTACACTTACCTTGTTTTAGTTTATGGCCATCAATAAATTTTTTTGTAAATTAAATTTTTTTTATGAAAATTTGTGAGTTCTACTTTTTTCCTTCTTCGCTATTTGGTTGGTTTATTTCTTTTCTTTTGTTGCACATGATGGAGTTCACTCATAACGATTGAAGATTTTAATTTTAGGAGGGAAGATTGAGGTTCCTGATTATTTGGCCATTATTGATCCTCACATTTAAAAGATGAGGATGATGAACTAAGCCCTCCGTCAGAGGTGGACGTGATGCCTAAGAAGATGACGTAGGTGCGGACTGTGGGTAGGCATGAGGTTAGGGGCCACTACTTAAATATGGAGGTAGTAGTGGCCATGGTGGTATCGAAGGATACAAGGGTGGGCAAGTCCTCTTAGGGTCTACAACATCTTCGACCCTCCCCCTCTATCTCTATAGGAATCACACCCCTTCTGGAAGATTTCGGGCTCAACATTTTTTTTTTTTGCTGAACCCAAATATTTTCACCTTTTATTATCCGGCATGAAAGAATTCGTAACAACAGTTCAGTGCTACGGTTTCAAGAATCCCCCCCCCCCCCGACGAAGCATGCCAGCTACCGTAGCCTGGACGCCCTCTCCTCCTGATGCCTGGACCAGCCTCATGCACCTGTAGGCATGGGGTTATATAGGTGGTATAGGGAGGAGAGGTTAAGGGTTCTCAGACTGAATAGATGATCGTGACGAATCTTCATCTCTTCGTGGTTTCAGTTTTGGAACCCTTGCCGACAACACCCGTGGTTCGTTACAGGTGGCGCCCAACGTGGGGCCCGATTCGTCCAGTTTTAACATCTTTTGGGGAAGTTTGATCAGGGATATTCATGCAATTATGCTGCGGACACGTATTGTGTTTCGACCTTGCGATTTATTGTTGTATTAAACCATTATGATACAAACATTATAAGTTTTTTTTTCAAATTTTCTGGTTATGAACGTCCGGTAAATGGGTTCATCCACCCGTATTTAGTCTGTTGCGTTTCATTCTCAAGTAAATTCAATAATCAATATTTTTCTAATTCAATAATTTTAAAATCCTAAGTCTTGCAAATTTGTTAAGTCAAGCTTCAGTTGTTTTAAAAATTCCTTCGAATTTAGTTTAATTTTCATGTTTCTATGGTGCAGTGTTTCGATGCTTGGCTGTCAGTTTGGCTGATTAAGCCAGTTGTACACTGCAAGTACAAACGCTGTTTTATAAGAACGTCCAAGGTCCAGAATACAATATTGTGAATGCAGCATGGTTGTGTGTTGCTTGGTCAAGCTTACGTGATTTTATGGGGGGCTCAGCTTAATCTCAGTCCGATTTAGCTTGCGTCTCTTATGTAGTCACGTTCACCTCGACTATATGAATTATTATTATTATTATAAATTATTTATTTTTTATTATTATAAATATTATTTATTTTTTTTAATCAGTTATTTTTTATTTATTTCTGAAATCTTTTTTTATTTCAATTTCAATTTTGATTTTTTTTTTTTTTTGATTTTGCTAATCAATATTTGGTAATCTTCACAAACCTTTTTTGTTGGGATTTAAATTTAAACTCAACTTTAAAATTTCTTTTTTTAAATATTTTTTTTTGAAAATCATCTTTTCCATATCATATTTTTTTTTTTACTCACTCTTTCTTTAGAACCCTGATTTTCAATTTTTTTTTTGTCTCCAATTTATACCCTAAATTCAATTATTTTTTTTCCGATTTTTGATTTCTGGCTCTACCTTTTACTATTTTCGTTGCCTTGTCAACTTAGTTTGTTTTCTATTTCAACATGCCTAGTCGAGCTAAAAAGGGAAATAGGAAAGAAACAGGAGGGATCGGTCGTGTTCTGCGATCGGGTTTGATGGGTGACTCGTTTGCTGAACTTGCTAACAAGCTGCCACCTATACCTCTTCCACGACCATCCCTTGGTGGGGCTCGGAGTTGTGAGGGAGCGGCGTCCTTACTGGAGCAAGCTGTTGGTGGTACCGCTCCGAGTAGGCCAACACCACCCACTCCTAGGCCACGTGATTCAGTAGCTGGGGTAAACGAAGAACATTTGGCCGGATACATTCAGGAGGTGGTCACTGCTGCTGTTGGTGCGAGTCGAGCTGAAGATTTTCGTTTCTTCTCTGGAGAGATGGAGCGAACCAGAGCTGAGTTGCGAAATGAAATAGCAGGGTTAGTAAGAGAACGTGAGAGGCATTTGGAACCAACACCAGAAGTTCCTCGCCCGACTCCTAGAAGAACAAGTCAACGTGAGGAAACTCATCGTTTTTCGTCCGCTGCCAATCCCTTTTCTACCACTGCCCATGTGCCACCAAGATCTTCACCCGGCAACCGTTCCCCACCACGGAACGAAACCCCTTCTCGACCTCGCTCACCTCCACGTGGAAACGCAGCAGCTGATCAATCCAACATGGAGGATTTCCTGCGCCAACTCCAAAACTTCACTTTGAGTGAACCCGTCAACACCACTCGGGCAGTTCCTCGTCAATCTGGGTATAGGTTACAGAACTTTCACAAGTGGGGGTTGAAGTTCGACAACAAGTCGATGACCGTTGATGACTTCTTGTTCCGATTGGAGAGATTGAAGACAAGCTACAACGCAACCTGGGATGAGATTATTATCAACTTCCACCACTTCATCGCTGGCGAAGTGGAAAACTGGTTTTGGTTGTACATAAAGCCTAATCCGGATGTTCCCTGGCTCATGCTTAAAGACGCGCTAATAGAGCAGTTTAGGAGTCTGGAAACGGATTCGGAGCTGTCAAGGAAGCTGTACGACAGACATATGGGCCAAAACGAAACGTTCGACGACTTTTACTCCGCGATACGAAAGCTGAACAGTAGGTTGAGGATCCCGAAAACAGACGCCGAAATTATCGACATTTTGAAAAACAACGTTCGACGGCAGATGGGACTACTACTCCTTATTACGTTCAACACCAGCACTTTGGCTCAGATGGTCCATGTCTGTCGGAAGGTTGAGAAGTACATCCTCGATCGCGAAGCCGGAGCACTTAAGCCACGAATTGGACCAACACCACCTCCACGAAGAAGTGCAGTCTCCGAGCTTGTTGCTGAGGCAAGGGGAGAAGAGGATTTCTTACCCGAGCTAGAAGCATTCCACCCTAAAAAGGAAAATGATACTCGCAATTTCACTTGTTGGAATTGTAAGGGTAAAGGTCATTCGTTTTTCGAATGCCCGGAAGTCCAGAGATTCCTTTTACTTTATTATTTTTATTGTACTATTTTGTACATAGAATGTCAGTTTATTAGACTTAACCATTCTTCCGTCAATTGCATTGAATTTTTTGTGAACAACAACAACAACTTTAAGGCACTACCACCAATTGTTTTTACGAATTAATTTTATATTAATTCGTTTATATTTTTTATTTTTGGCCGGAGTTATGCTATTTCATGCTTGCCAGACAATCATCAGACAACTTTTAGTGGCGCTGAGCTTTAATCCAATTTTATTTGAAGAACACTTGTAGGATTCCAACCCACGCATATCAGATTTGCTCAGTCTTTGTAGTCATGTGCTCTTACGCACTGATGCTACGTGTCCAGAAGTCGTACTTGTTCATCAAATGCATTTGGAGTCACAGCATTTTTACAAACGCCTTAAAGTATGTTATCTTGTTTGTAAAAATGCTGTGACTCCAAATGCTTTTGATGAACAAGTACGACTTCTGGACACGTAGCATCAGTGGTCTGAAGTGGTGTAGTGCATAAGAGCACGGCAAAAATCACTTGTGCCTAGACTACAGGAAAGTTAACGCCAAGACAAAGAAAGATGCGTATCCACTTTCTCATATAGAAGGATTGCTATCGCGTCTTGAAGACACACATTTCATTTCGAGTGTGGATCTGAAAGATGCTTTTTGGCAGATCCCGCTTGAGAAAGAATCACGGGAAAAGACGGCGTTTACTGTGCCCGGTATGCCCCTGTTGCAGTTTACGGTAATGCCATTTGGCCTCTGCAATGCGCCACAACGTATGGTCAGATTAATGGACAAAGTGGTACCGCATCAACTGAGAGAAAAAATCTTCCCGTACTTGGATGACTTGTTGGTAGTATCAAGCACTTTCGAGGAGCATATCGAACTGTTGGAGATTTTGGCCGGTCGACTGAAGGAAGCGGGTCTCACGATGAATGTTCAGAAGTCAAAATTCTGTTTTAAGGAATTAAAATACCTTGGTTACATTGTGGGAGATGGCTGTTTGAAGACGGATCCAGCTAAAGTAACAGCCATATCAGAGTTTCCTACTCCAACGTCGGCGAAACAAGTGAGGCGTTTCTTGGGGTTAGCAGGATGGTACCGGCGTTTCGTGAAGGACTTTTCCAGTTTAGCGGCTCCAATCACGGATACACTGAAAAAGGGCAAGAAATTTGTATTCACCGATGAGGTGATGGCAGCCTTCAACCAGCTTAAGGCTGCTCTGATATCCAAGCCGATACTGGTGAATCCAGACTTCTCGAAGGAGTTCATCATACTCTGCAATGCGTCGAACACGGGAATTGGCTGTGTGCTGAGTCAACTGGACGACAATGGAAACGAAAGTCCCATTTATTACTACTCACAGAAGCTCAACTCGGCCCAGCGCAATTACAATGTGACCGAGCGCGAATGCCTGGCTGCTGTCATGGGAGATCAGAAGTTTTGTGCTTACGTTGAGGAATTTGTAATGTCAAGCGTTCAGTAGTGCCATCTTTGCTCTCCGCAGTTTTTCTTCAATTTTAAGTAAACCAATAATAATAAATATCTCGAAATTTGACCGTAGATAAACAAAGGTTGCAGTTTTCGGTTGTGGTGTTTTGAGGTTTCGGTTTATATCTATTAAAACACAAAATTTAATTTATTAAAATTGTGAAATGTCTTCTGGAACTCGTGGTAAAGGTGGTCTAAATTCACAGCAAATTGCTACTCCTACGACAAACATTGACAACTTGTTCGCGCGCATAAATACTCGACTCGATAAGCTCTCCAAAGAGTTTAAGAACTCAATAAAATCTCTTGAAGATCGGATTCTTACTCAGATATCAAACATTGAATCTAGTTTGGCCGACGAACTGTGCCAACTTAAGAGTTATTGCTGTCAACTTGAGTCACGTATTGATTCACTCGAACGAAATCAAATAAGTGCTGATGCTGTCCTTGTCGGTGTTCCTGCTATTGAAAACGAAAACCTCAATGAGACTTTTAACAACATCTGTAATGCGATAGAAATCGAACCTCCAACACTTAAAACAATCTTCAGACTACGAGCACGAGAACATAAATTTAATGATAAGCGTTCTTCATATGATGGCAACATAATTATAAAATTTAACGACCAATACCACAAAAATCAGGTAATGAAAGCTTGTCTAGCTCGCTTCAAGAAAACAAAGTTAGGTTTGACATTAAGAGACATAGCCATAGACTCTGACAAACCAATTTATCTCAATGAGAGCCTAACTAAGAGTAATTACACCTTACAAAGAGAAGCTCTCAAAATGAAAAAACTTAACCAACTCTCTTCAGTGTACACATACAATGGAAATATTTATGTGCGAGGAGCAGCGGATGAAGAATCAACTCTTGTCAAATGCAGCGATGATTTGAAGAAAATTACTGAAGGAAGAGAATCTATAAATGCAAATCTCGAGCAAGATCCACTCTAACTATCTCCCTCTTAAAATTTTACTAATTTTCAATTATTTATTTGCCCATAAAACTCATTAAAATTATCTAATTTTCTACTTATTTTTTATTATTTATTTTTCTTTCTTCACTTTTTCTTATCCCATTTAAAATAACTTCTTTTTTCTTACATTTATATTTATATTTAGTATTACGTGTAAAGCATAAAACATCATTAGGCATTTTATTTATTCTTTAAAAAAAAAAAAAAAAACATATTTTTTATCAAGCCAAGCTGAGCCAACAATGAGCACGATGTCAATGTCATGGGATAATTTTTCAACTAAATCAAAGATATTGCTTAATATAATGTGCAAGTATAAAACCGGTTTTAAAGTGTGTCATTTGAACTCTCAAAGCATTGTAAACAAAATTGATGAACTTCGATTTTTGATTGAGGGGAGCTGTATGGATGCAATTTGCATTTCCGAAACATGGTTGAAGCCTGATATGTGTGATGACTTTTTTGGGTTAAGGGGGTATAAGCTCTTTCGTAGTGATCGTGAGTATAAGCCAGGCGGTGGTTCCGCAATCTATATTAAAAATGAATTTAAATGTCAACTAGTAAGAAAATCGACAGAAAATGACGTTGTTGAGTACATCTGCGTTGAGTTAACCCATAATAAGAAAAAATTGTTGATTTGTTCGATGTACATGGCTCCAGATGTTGCGAGTTACAGGTGTGTTGAAAGGCTTTTGGATGATTTTATTTTGTTATATCCAAACGTAATTCTATGCGGAGATTTAAATTTGAATATCCTAGGGAATCAAAACCCTTTATTTTATAATATGGTAAACTCACTCAATTTTCACTTTGTTAACTCAACCAATCCTACTCATTTTATGCCAAACAAAACTCCTACACTTTTGGATATTTTTTTAGTTTCCAATACTGATCTGATTACTCACTTTGATCAGATTTCTGTTCCCGGATTTTCTCACCATGATTTGATCTTTTTAACTTTAGACATCTTTCAATCTTATGAATCAATACATACTTTGACTTACCGCCACTTCCAATCAATTAATATCGAACATCTCTTTAGTGACTTCTCCAATATCGATTGGTCAACTGTGTATGAAACTCCAAATGTAAATGAGCAAGTAAAAACTCTACAAGACGGTTTATGTTATCTTTATGATAAACATGTTCCGATTCGACAAAAAATTATAAAAAATGAAAGTATACCGTGGTTTACTCAAGAAGTAAAAAATCTAATTGAAAAACGAGATTCTACATATGCGCGATGGAAAAGATACCGATGCCCTGCCATTTTTAATCAATTTAAGATAATTCGAAATAAAGTTTCATCGTTGATTAAGAAAAACAAAACGGTTTATTATGAAAATACATTCAATGCGGATCAATCTAGCTCATCATTTTGGAAGAATATTCGCAGAATCGGAATAAATCCTAAAAAACAATCTCCTTTAAGCCTCGATGTTGCTGATTTAAATAAATTAAATACAACATTTGTTAATTCATGCCCTAATAACCGCTCCAACTTAAGTAATGAGTACGAGATTCATAATATATCTAACACATTTTCATTAAGTTGCTTTGATGAAGTTAGTGTAGGGGAGTGTATTCTTGGTGTTAAATCGAAGGCGGTAGGTCTCGATGGTATACATCCCGATTTTGTAAAAATTCTGCTACCTGTTCTTCTTAAAGTTGTTACCCACATTTTTAATACTTGTATAACTACTAGCACATTTCCGGATTCTTGGAAAACTGCAAAAATATTTCCAATTCCTAAGAAAACAAATACTAATGTTCAAGAGTTTAGACCAATCGCAATTTTGCCATATTTAAGTAAGGTATTTGAAATATTAGTAAGCAAACAAGTAAAAAAATTTCTTGATGAAAATAAGCTCATAACTGAATTTCAATCTGGGTTCAGAAGTCAACACAGCTGCATTACAGCTCTTTTAAAAGTAACCGAGGACATACGTTCTGGTATAGACAGGGATATGATGGCGCTTGTAGTTTTTCTTGACTTTTCAAAGGCATTTGACTCAGTGGACCATCAACTTCTTCTTAAAAAACTTTCTCGCCAGTTTGGCTTTGAAGATTCAGCTTGTAAGCTAATGGCATCATATCTTGAAAATCGGATTCAAGCTGTGTTTTATGAAAATAAATGTTCGTCTGCGTTGCCTGTATGCCTAGGTGTTCCTCAAGGCTCTGTTTTGGGGCCGTTGTTGTTCACAATATTTATTAATGATATTTCGAAATCCATAAAAAACAATATGCATCACATATTTGCAGACGATGTTCAAACCTATACTGTATTTCATAAATCCTCTCTTCAGCTAGCATTTTCTAAAATGAATGATAATCTTTGTTCTATTTATCAATGGTCAGAAAAAAACAACCTAAGGCTAAATCCAACCAAAACTAAGGCAATTCTTATAAACCGTACAAAAAAAATTAACATCGAAATTCCGCCCTTGATCCTTAACAACACGAGAATTGAATTTGTAGACAAATTCAAAAATCTCGGAATTATCTTTAATCAGCAACTAAACTGGAACGATCACATAAACAAACTGGTCTGTAACATTTATGGTATACTACGTGGACTAGGTCCAACATCTAGTTTTCTTTCAACTGATGTGAAAATTAAATTGATTAAAACGTTTATTATACCCATCATATCATATGGCTGTGAATTATTTACTAACATGGATAATGAATGTAATAAAAAACTCAATGTCGCTTTTAATAGCTGTGCTAGATACGCTTTTAACTTGAAACGTCGTGACCATATTTCAGGTTTCGTTAAAAAAATTCTTGGATGTTCTTTAAATGCTTACTTAAACTTCCGTACAGTTCTCTCTCTGCAAAAAATCGTTGTCAATAAAGTTCCTTCTTACTTATTCGATCTAATAAGACCTGCTCGATCTGAACGTACTTTACAGTTTATTCCACCTAAATATAAATATTTAATAAGCTTTCGACATTTTTTTGTTTATGCAATTTATCTCTGGAACGTACTCCCTCTAGATATAAGAAAAACATTTTGCTCAAATCAATTCAAAAAGTTACTTTTTAATCATTTTGCCGCAACCTACTGATGATGTTAATGCTATTTTATTGCTTTCGTTTTAAATTACCTTTCTGTTTACTTTCTGTTTAATTTCTGTTTATTGTGCAAATCACAGTCTAATTTAAAAAAAATATGTTTTGTATCTTTTTTCTATTAAATATTTTCTTTTAATTATGTGAAATAAATAAATGTATACCCTTCCTGTACTTAATATAAGTTTATAACTTTCTTGTACAGTTGATAAATAAATAAATAAATAAATAAATAAATAAATAAATAAATAAATAAATAAATAAATAAACATGCTTTCAAAATTGTGACCGATCATGCGAGCTTGAAGTGGTTGATGAACCAGAAAGATCTAAGTGGTCGGTTAGCGAGGTGGAGCTTAAAGCTCCAGGGATTCAATTTCACCATCGAGCATCGTAAAGGATTTCAGAACATTGTACCCGATGCACTTTCGCGAGTGCATGGAGTCGACGCACTGGGTTGCGATGTTTCGATGTTGAACGACCCCTGCGATGTGTTGCATATTGATCTTGAGGATCCTAGTTTTAAATCTACGGAATATCTCAAGCTCATAGACAGCATCGAAGAACAAAAGGATAAGCTACCTGACCTTCAAGTGTCGGAAAATTTCGTCTACAAGAAAGTCAAACATTGCACAGGAAGTCCTGTAGAGGATGACCAAACATGGAAGCTTTGGGTTCCGCAACCGCTGACTGAACGCCTGATCGCTCTCGCTCATCAACCGCCTCGAGCTTCGCATGGAGGTATTGCGAAAACTTTGTACCGGCTGCAGCAACAATTCTTCTGGCCTAACATGGCAGCCCAGGTAAAAGCGTTTATTGGAATGTGCGACATTTGTAAGGCCTCGAAAGCTCCTAATGCAACCCTGAGAAAGCTTAACGCCCTGAACAACCCCGGCCGTCGTTTCAAAGTCCTCGCAGATGAACACCATTCATGCGCACATAAAAAGTTCTTTGGCCAAGGCTCATACGCAGTACGAAAACACCTACAATCTTCGTAGTAAAGATGTAAAGTTCGCCGTCGGAGACATCGTGTTTCGCCGGAATTTTGCACTTAGCAATGCCTCGAATAAGTTTTGTGCAAAACTAAGCCCTAAATTTACAAAAGTACGAATCTGCAAATTAATCGGCAACAACTTATGTGAGGTTGAGGACCTTAACGGTAAGAAAATCGGGGTATTTCACTACAAGGACTTAAAGAAATAACACCTGAAAATGAAGCCCGGCTCGCAGTCCGAACATGAGACAACCACTCAGGGAAATGTGGTATTCGTTTCTTTTCTTCTTCGTTCCATTCGTAAGATCTCGTGGAAAGAAGAAGCTTTGTGGGAAACGACAAAAAAAAAAAAGAAAAAAAAATATAGTATTTAATAAATAGTAATATACCTATAATCACAATAAAGTCATAATAAAAATCCCTATAAAAAAATAAAGTCATAATAATATACCTACCTATAATATCGAACCTACCTATGATAATAATAACTTTACAATAATATAGCTAACTTAATAATACCTTAATAATAGAATATTTATAATAATAATACGATAATAATAACATAACATATATGTATATATATATAAAAATAATCTAATGATAGTATACTTAAACTAATAATAACACCAACATAATATATATATATATATAATAATATACCTATAATAATAATAACAATAAAAATATCCAAATAAATACGTAACACAATAATAACACAACAATAATAATACCTACTTATAATAATAAGAATATAATAACAACTAATATAATAATAATAATATAATAATAATACTAATAATATTCATAATAAAAACAACCTAATCGCCCGGACTATATCTAATCTAAAATCAAATAAAAATTAATTCTTGTGACAAGTGACAACGGGATTGCAGAAGATTTCCCAATCACTCACTCCACGTGGAGTGTAAATTAGTCAAAAAAAAGAAGAAAAAAAAAATTCAACTAACTAGGTGACCGTTAAACCATCATACGATGAGGTCAAACGGCCTCATCTATGTACAGCAAGGACCGGTGAAACTGCTGGAAAAGAGGAGGAGCCAACACCCAAGCTAGAGAAAGCGAAAGGACAGGCTCAAGCTTAGGGCAGTTGGCGGAAGACCTTTAAGCGGAACGGGTACCTACGAATTTCAACGTGAAAAACATTTGTCTTTTTTAAATATCTCGACACATTGAGAAAGTGTCCAGATGTTAAATTATAAAAGAAAATCGTTAGATCCTATATATATATACAACTAAAATTAACTAATAAATAAAAAAAAGTGATACTTAGTGAGTGCTATTACTATTAAGTAGGTAACTTACAAAAAAAAAGTAAAAAGAAAAAAAAGAAACGATACCCACTTACCTGTTGAGTGCTGAGGAAAGTGATAAGTAAATGTATCATTAATAAGAAAAAGTGCTTAAGAAATAAAGAGGTGCTTAGAGAAAAAAAAAGAAAAAAAAAGAGAGGAAACAAAAAAAAACAAAATAAAAACTACCCAAATCTATTTAACTCTACATAAAATAAATAGAAATAAAATTGTGTACTAAAATCGTGGCATTTAAATAATATTCACACCCTATAGTAAAAAAACAAACAAAAAATACAAAAAAAAAACAAAACCTTACCCCCCCGCTCGGCACGCAAAAAGCCCAAGTTTCTTCCGTGCAACGTCCCTATAAAGAATTCCTACAAAACGAAAAAAAAGGAATATCAAAAAAAAAAATACACACCTGCACTGTACCTACCCTGAAAGAAAAGAAAAACAGAATACTCACCGTATACCTACACCTAACCTGAAAGAAATAAAAAAAAAAAAATAAGTGAAAAGAAAAGAAAAATCAAAAAAAATAAAATATACTTACCTGGAACTGTGGAAAAAACGATCTACAACAACTTACTTACCTGGTCAGCTAGCTGAAGAAACATCATACCTACCTGGACTAACTTTTCATCACCGCATTCAACGCCCGGATTTACCCAGTGACTACGAAAGTGTCCCGTGTGTTCTTTTAACCTACACCCTTTCATACTTACGTGTACATCCTTCCTCTTCCTAATGTGTTATGCGTGACGGTTTGTGTGTAAAAAATTGTAAAATTTAGAGAAGTAGTTTGTGGTCAAGTATTAGTTATAAATATACAAAAAAATCACTCAAGTTAAAAAGTGTGGTACCTAAATCAAATAAAAGATATAAAATAAAATTTATATATAAAAAGAAAAAAAGGTAACAGCAAATAAAATCATTGAAAGTATAAAAATCAAAATAGAAAAGAAAATATAACCTAAACAAAAGAAAATAATTAATCTAATTACGATACCCCCATTTCTCCAAAACAAAAACAAAACATAATATATAATTGCAGATTTATTTTGACCCTCCAACGCGGTGCACCTCCTTGGCTGTGGGATTGACAGAGTAAGTTCCTTATTGTATGTGTGTGATTGTCCATCACGAAGTTTATTAAATTTGTTTTTTTTTTTTTTTGGTTTGGATTTAAAGAGCTTTGGGTAATTCTTTTTTTTGAAAAAAAAAAAAACAATAAATAGAAAAAATGTTAATCTGCTAAACCTGAAAAAAAAGAGGAGAAAAATTTAGTTAAATAAAAAAAAAACTAATGAATTTTTTTTATATATATTTACTCACCTGCAAAACACTACGAAAATTAATAGAATCCTTTGAATAAGAAAACGATAATGATCTTAAGTTGAATAAGTTAGATACCTATAGTAAAATAAAAAAAATATAATAAAATAAAAAAAAAAGAAAGGAAGGAAAAACAAAAGTAAACATAATTATTTAAAATTTAGAAAAAAAAGAACAATTATTATAAAATAAAACAACCAATACTTTTTACTTACTTTTTTTTATGTATTAAGAATACCACATTAGGGTTACCAACTCTCCTAATTAATATTAATTTTATTTATTATATTTATTTTTTTTTTAATTTTTACACTTACCTTGTTTTAGTTTATGGCCATCAATAAATTTTTTTGTAAATTAAATTTTTTTTATGAAAATTTGTGAGTTCTACTTTTTTCCTTCTTCGCTATTTGGTTGGTTTATTTCTTTTCTTTTGTTGCACATGATGGAGTTCACTCATAACGATTGAAGATTTTAATTTTAGGAGGGAAGATTGAGGTTCCTGATTATTTGGCCATTATTGATCCTCACATTTAAAAGATGAGGATGATGAACTAAGCCCTCCGTCAGAGGTGGACGTGATGCCTAAGAAGATGACGTAGGTGCGGACTGTGGGTAGGCATGAGGTTAGGGGCCACTACTTAAATATGGAGGTAGTAGTGGCCATGGTGGTATCGAAGGATACAAGGGTGGGCAAGTCCTCTTAGGGTCTACAACATCTTCGACCCTCCCCCTCTATAGGAATCACACCCCTTCTGGAAGATTTCGGGCTCAACATTTTTTTTTTTTTGTTGAACCCAAATATTTTCACCTTTTATTATCCGGCATGAAAGAATTCGTAACAACAGTTCAGTGCTACGGTGGCAAGAATCCCCCCCCCCCCCCCCCCGACGAAGCATGCCAGCTACCGTAGCCTGGACGCCCTCTCCTCCTGCTGCCTGGACCAGCCTCATGCACCTGTAGGCATGGGGTTATATAGGTGGTATAGGGAGGAGAGGTTAAGGGTTCTCAGACTGAATAGATGATCGTGACGAATCTTCATCTCTTCGTGGTTTCAGTTTTGGAACCCTTGCCGACAACACCCGTGGTTCGTTACAGGTGGCGCCCAACGTGGGGCCCGATTCGTCCAGTTTTAACATCTTTTGGGGAAGTTTGATCAGGGATATTCATGCAATTATGCTGCGGACACGTATTGTGTTTCGACCTTGCGATTTATTGTTGTATTAAACCATTATGATACAAAAATTATAAGTTTTTTTTTCAAATTTTCTGGTTATGAACGTCCGGTAAATGGGTTCATCCACCCGTAATTAATCTGTTGCGTTTCATTCTCAAGTAAATTCAATAATCAATATTTTTCTAATTCAATAATTTTAAAATCCTAAGTCTCGCAAATTTGTTAAGTCAAGCTTCAGTTGTTTTAAAAATTCCTTCGAATTTAGTTTAATTTTCATGTTTCTATGGTGCAGTGTTTCGATGCTTGGCTGTCAGTTTGGCTGATTAAGCCAGTTGTACACTGCAAGTACAAACGCTGTTTTATAAGAACGTCCAAGGTCCAGAATACAATATTGTGAATGCAGCATGGTTGTGTGTTGCTTGGTCAAGCTAACGTGATTTTATGGGGGGCTCAGCTTAATCTCAGTCCGATTTAGCTTGCGTCTCTTATGTAGTCACGTTCACCTCGACTATATGAATTATTATTATTATTATAAATTATTTATTTTTTATTATTATAAATATTATTTATTTTTTTTAATCAGTTATTTTTTATTTATTTCTGAAATCTTTTTTTATTTCAATTTCAATTTTGATTTTTTTTTTTTTTTGATTTTGCTAATCAATATTTGGTAATCTTCACAAACCTTTTTTGTTGGGATTTAAATTTAAACTCAACTTTAAAATTTCTTTTTTTAAATATTTTTTTTTGAAAATCATCTTTTCCATATCATATTTTTTTTTTTACTCACTCTTTCTTTAGAACCCTGATTTTCAATTTTTTTTTTGTCTCCAATTTATACCCTAAATTCAATTATTTTTTTTCCGATTTTTGATTTCTGGCTCTACCTTTTACTATTTTCGTTGCCTTGTCAACTTAGTTTGTTTTCTATTTCAACATGCCTAGTCGAGCTAAAAAGGGAAATAGGAAAGAAACAGGAGGGATCGGTCGTGTTCTGCGATCGGGTTTGATGGGTGACTCGTTTGCTGAACTTGCTAACAAGCTGCCACCTATACCTCTTCCACGACCATCCCTTGGTGGGGCTCGGAGTTGTGAGGGAGCGGCGTCCTTACTGGAGCAAGCTGTTGGTGGTACCGCTCCGAGTAGGCCAACACCACCCACTCCTAGGCCACGTGATTCAGTAGCTGGGGTAAACGAAGAACATTTGGCCGGATACATTCAGGAGGTGGTCACTGCTGCTGTTGGTGCGAGTCGAGCTGAAGATTTTCGTTTCTTCTCTGGAGAGATGGAGCGAACCAGAGCTGAGTTGCGAAATGAAATAGCAGGGTTAGTAAGAGAACGTGAGAGGCATTTGGAACCAACACCAGAAGTTCCTCGCCCGACTCCTAGAAGAACAAGTCAACGTGAGGAAACTCATCGTTTTTCGTCCGCTGCCAATCCCTTTTCTACCACTGCCCATGTGCCACCAAGATCTTCACCCGGCAACCGTTCCCCACCACGGAACGAAACCCCTTCTCGACCTCGCTCACCTCCACGTGGAAACGCAGCAGCTGATCAATCCAACATGGAGGATTTCCTGCGCCAACTCCAAAACTTCACTTTGAGTGAACCCGTCAACACCACTCGGGCAGTTCCTCGTCAATCTGGGTATAGGTTACAGAACTTTCACAAGTGGGGGTTGAAGTTCGACAACAAGTCGATGACCGTTGATGACTTCTTGTTCCGTTTGGAGAGATTGAAGACAAGCTACAACGCAACCTGGGATGAGATTATTATCAACTTCCACCACTTCATCGCTGGCGAAGTGGAAAACTGGTTTTGGTTGTACATAAAGCCTAATCCGGATGTTCCCTGGCTCATGCTTAAAGACGCGCTAATAGAGCAGTTTAGGAGTCTGGAAACGGATTCGGAGCTGTCAAGGAAGCTGTACGACAGACATATGGGCCAAAACGAAACGTTCGACGACTTTTACTCCGCGATACGAAAGCTGAACAGTAGGTTGAGGATCCCGAAAACAGACGCCGAAATTATCGACATTTTGAAAAACAACGTTCGACGGCAGATGGGACTACTACTCCTTATTACGTTCAACACCAGCACTTTGGCTCAGATGGTCCATGTCTGTCGGAAGGTTGAGAAGTACATCCTCGATCGCGAAGCCGGAGCACTTAAGCCACGAATTGGACCAACACCACCTCCACGAAGAAGTGCAGTCTCCGAGCTTGTTGCTGAGGCAAGGGGAGAAGAGGATTTCTTACCCGAGCTAGAAGCATTCCACCCTAAAAAGGAAAATGATACTCGCAATTTCACTTGTTGGAATTGTAAGGGTAAAGGTCATTCGTTTTTCGAATGCCCGGAAGTCCAGAGATTCCTTTTACTTTATTATTTTTATTGTACTATTTTGTACATAGAATGTCAGTTTATTAGACTTAACCATTCTTCCGTCAATTGCATTGAATTTTTTGTGAACAACAACAACAACTTTAAGGCACTACCACCAATTGTTTTTACGAATTAATTTTATATTAATTCGTTTATATTTTTTATTTTTGGCCGGAGTTATGCTATTTCATGCTTGCCAGACAATCATCAGACAACTTTTAGTGGCGCTGAGCTTTAATCCAATTTTATTTGAAGAACACTTGTAGGATTCCAACCCACGCATATCAGATTTGCTCAGTCTTTGTAGTCATGTGCTCTTACGCACTGATGCTACGTGTCCAGAAGTCGTACTTGTTCATCAAATGCATTTGGAGTCACAGCATTTTTACAAACGCCTTAAAGTATGTTATCTTGTTTGTAAAAATGCTGTGACTCCAAATGCTTTTGATGAACAAGTACGACTTCTGGACACGTAGCATCAGTGGTCTGAAGTGGTGTAGTGCGTAAGAGCACGGCAAAAATCACTTGTGCCTAGACTACAGGAAAGTTAACGCCAAGACAAAGAAAGATGCGTATCCACTTTCTCATATAGAAGGATTGCTATCGCGTCTTGAAGACACACATTTCATTTCGAGTGTGGATCTGAAAGATGCTTTTTGGCAGATCCCGCTTGAGAAAGAATCACGGGAAAAGACGGCGTTTACTGTGCCCGGTATGCCCCTGTTGCAGTTTACGGTAATGCCATTTGGCCTCTGCAATGCGCCACAACGTATGGTCAGATTAATGGACAAAGTGGTACCGCATCAACTGAGAGAAAAAATCTTCCCGTACTTGGATGACTTGTTGGTAGTATCAAGCACTTTCGAGGAGCATATCGAACTGTTGGAGATTTTGGCCGGTCGACTGAAGGAAGCGGGTCTCACGATGAATGTTCAGAAGTCAAAATTCTGTTTTAAGGAATTAAAATACCTTGGTTACATTGTGGGAGATGGCTGTTTGAAGACGGATCCAGCTAAAGTAACAGCCATATCAGAGTTTCCTACTCCAACGTCGGCGAAACAAGTGAGGCGTTTCTTGGGGTTAGCAGGATGGTACCGGCGTTTCGTGAAGGACTTTTCCAGTTTAGCGGCTCCAATCACGGATACACTGAAAAAGGGCAAGAAATTTGTATTCACCGATGAGGTGATGGCAGCCTTCAACCAGCTTAAGGCTGCTCTGATATCCAAGCCGATACTGGTGAATCCAGACTTCTCGAAGGAGTTCATCATACTCTGCAATGCGTCGAACACGGGAATTGGCTGTGTGCTGAGTCAACTGGACGTCAATGGAAACGAAAGTCCCATTTATTACTACTCACAGAAGCTCAACTCGGCCCAGCGCAATTACAATGTGACCGAGCGCGAATGCCTGGCTGCTGTCATGGGAGATCAGAAGTTTCGTGCTTACGTTGAGGGACATGCGTTCAAAATTGTGACCGATCATGCGAGCTTGAAGTGGTTGATGAACCAGAAAGATCTAAGTGGTCGGTTAGCGAGGTGGAGCTTAAAGCTCCAGGGATTCAATTTCACCATCGAGCATCGTAAAGGATTTCAGAACATTGTACCCGATGCACTTTCGCGAGTGCATGGAGTCGACGCACTGGGTTGCGATGTTTCGATGTTGAACGACCCCTGCGATGTGTTGCATATTGATCTTGAGGATCCTAGTTTTAAATCTACGGAATATCTCAAGCTCATAGACAGCATCGAAGAACAAAAGGATAAGCTACCTGACCTTCAAGTGTCGGAAAATTTCGTCTACAAGAAAGTCAAACATTGCACAGGAAGTTCTGTAGAGGATGACCAAACATGGAAGCTTTGGGTTCCGCAACCGCTGACTGAACGCCTGATCGCTCTCGCTCATCAACCGCCTCGAGCTTCGCATGGAGGTATTGCGAAAACTTTGTACCGGCTGCAGCAACAATTCTTCTGGCCTAACATGGCAGCCCAGGTAAAAGCGTTTATTGGAATGTGCGACATTTGTAAGGCCTCGAAAGCTCCTAATGCAACCCTGAGAAAACTTAACGCCCTGAACAACCCCGGCCGTCGTTTCAAAGTCCTCGCAGATGAACACCATTCATGCGCACATAAAAAGTTCTTTGGCCAAGGCTCATACGCAGTACGAAAACACCTACAATCTTCGTAGTAAAGATGTAAAGTTCGCCGTCGGAGACATCGTGTTTCGCCGGAATTTTGCACTTAGCAATGCCTCGAATAAGTTTTGTGCAAAACTAAGCCCTAAATTTACAAAAGTACGAATCTGCAAATTAATCGGCAACAACTTATGTGAGGTTGAGGACCTTAACGGTAAGAAAATCGGGGTATTTCACTACAAGGACTTAAAGAAATAACACCTGAAAATGAAGCCCGGCTCGCAGTCCGAACATGAGACAACCACTCAGGGAAATGTGGTATTCGTTTCTTTTCTTCTTCGTTCCATTCGTAAGATCTCGTGGAAAGAAGAAGCTTTGTGGGAAACGACAAAAAAAAAAAGAAAAAAAAATATAGTATTTAATAAATAGTAATATACCTATAATCACAATAAAGTCATAATAAAAATCCCTATAAAAAAATAAAGTCATAATAATATACCTACCTATAATATCGAACCTACCTATGATAATAATAACTTTACAATAATATAGCTAACTTAATAATACCTTAATAATAGAATATTTATAATAATAATACGATAATAATAACATAACATATATGTATATATATATAAAAATAATCTAATGATAGTATACTTAAACTAATAATAACACCAACATAATATATATATATATATAATAATATACCTATAATAATAATAACAATAAAAATATCCAAATAAATACGTAACACAATAATAACACAACAATAATAATACCTACTTATAATAATAAGAATATAATAACAACTAATATAATAATAATAATATAATAATAATACTAATAATATTCATAATAAAAACAACCTAATCGCCCGGACTATATCTAATCTAAAATCAAATAAAAATTAATTCTTGTGACAAGTGACAACGGGATTGCAGAAGATTTCCCAATCACTCACTCCACGTGGAGTGTAAATTAGTCAAAAAAAAGAAGAAAAAAAAAATTCAACTAACTAGGTGACCGTTAAACCATCATACGATGAGGTCAAACGGCCTCATCTATGTACAGCAAGGACCGGTGAAACTGCTGGAAAAGAGGAGGAGCCAACACCCAAGCTAGAGAAAGCGAAAGGACAGGCTCAAGCTTAGGGCAGTTGGCGGAAGACCTTTAAGCGGAACGGGTACCTACGAATTTCAACGTGAAAAACATTTGTCTTTTTTAAATATCTCGACACATTGAGAAAGTGTCCAGATGTTAAATTATAAAAGAAAATCGTTAGATCCTATATATATATACAACTAAAATTAACTAATAAATAAAAAAAAGTGATACTTAGTGAGTGCTATTACTATTAAGTAGGTAACTTACAAAAAAAAAGTAAAAAGAAAAAAAAGAAACGATACCCACTTACCTGTTGAGTGCTGAGGAAAGTGATAAGTAAATGTATCATTAATAAGAAAAAGTGCTTAAGAAATAAAGAGGTGCTTAGAGAAAAAAAAAGAAAAAAAAAGAGAGGAAACAAAAAAAAACAAAATAAAAACTACCCAAATCTATTTAGCTCTACATAAAATAAATAGAAATAAAATTGTGTACTAAAATCGTAGCATTTAAATAATATTCACACCCTATAGTAAAAAAACAAACAAAAAATACAAAAAAAAAACAAAACCTTACCCCCCCGCTCGGCACGCAAAAAGCCCAAGTTTCTTCCGTGCAACGTCCCTATAAAGAATTCCTACAAAACGAAAAAAAAAGGAATATCAAAAAAAAAAATACACACCTGCACTGTACCTACCCTGAAAGAAAAGAAAAACAGAATACTCACCGTATACCTACACCTAACCTGAAAGAAATAAAAAAAAAAAAAATAAGTGAAAAGAAAAGAAAAATCAAAAAAAATAAAATATACTTACCTGGAACTGTGGAAAAAACGATCTACAACAACTTACTTACCTGGTCAGCTAGCTGAAGAAACATCATACCTACCTGGACTAACTTTTCATCACCGCATTCAACGCCCGGATTTACCCAGTGACTACGAAAGTGTCCCGTGTGTTCTTTTAACCTACACCCTTTCATACTTACGTGTACATCCTTCCTCTTCCTAATGTGTTATGCGTGACGGTTTGTGTGTAAAAAATTGTAAAATTTAGAGAAGTAGTTTGTGGTCAAGTATTAGTTATAAATATACAAAAAAATCACTCAAGTTAAAAAGTGTGGTACCTAAATCAAATAAAAGATATAAAATAAAATTTATATATAAAAAGAAAAAAAGGTAACAGCAAATAAAATCATTGAAAGTATAAAAATCAAAATAGAAAAGAAAATATAACCTAAACAAAAGAAAATAATTAATCTAATTACGATACCCCCATTTCTCCAAAACAAAAACAAAACATAATATATAATTGCAGATTTATTTTGACCCTCCAACGCGGTGCACCTCCTTGGCTGTGGGATTGACAGAGTAAGTTCCTTATTGTATGTGTGTGATTGTCCATCACGAAGTTTATTAAATTTGTTTTTTTTTTTTTTTTGGTTTGGATTTAAAGAGCTTTGGGTAATTCTTTTTTTTGAAAAAAAAAACAATAAATAGAAAAAATGTTAATCTGCTAGACCTGAAAAAAAAGAGGAGAAAAATTTAGTTAAATAAAAAAAAAACTAATGAATTTTTTTTATATATATTTACTCACCTGCAAAACACTACGAAAATTAATAGAATCCTTTGAATAAGAAAACGATAATGATCTTAAGTTGAATAAGTTAGATACCTATAGTAAAATAAAAAAAATATAATAAAATAAAAAAAAAAGAAAGGAAGGAAAAACAAAAGTAAACATAATTATTTAAAATTTAGAAAAAAAAGAACAATTATTATAAAATAAAACAACCAATACTTTTTACTTACTTTTTTTTATGTATTAAGAATACCACATTAGGGTTACCAACTCTCCTAATTAATATTAATTTTATTTATTATATTTATTTTTTTTTTAATTTTTACACTTACCTTGTTTTAGTTTATGGCCATCAATAAATTTTTTTGTAAATTAAATTTTTTTTATGAAAATTTGTGAGTTCTACTTTTTTCCTTCTTCGCTATTTGGTTGGTTTATTTCTTTTCTTTTGTTGCACATGATGGAGTTCACTCATAACGATTGAAGATTTTAATTTTAGGAGGGAAGATTGAGGTTCCTGATTATTTGGCCATTATTGATCCTCACATTTAAAAGATGAGGATGATGAACTAAGCCCTCCGTCAGAGGTGGACGTGATGCCTAAGAAGATGACGTAGGTGCGGACTGTGGGTAGGCATGAGGTTAGGGGCCACTACTTAAATATGGAGGTAGTAGTGGCCATGGTGGTATCGAAGGATACAAGGGTGGGCAAGTCCTCTTAGGGTCTACAACATCTTCGACCCTCCCCCTCTATAGGAATCACACCCCTTCTGGAAGATTTCGGGCTCAACATTTTTTTTTTTTTGTTGAACCCAAATATTTTCACCTTTTATTATCCGGCATGAAAGAATTCGTAACAACAGTTCAGTGCTACGGTGGCAAGAATCCCCCCCCCCCCCCCGACGAAGCATGCCAGCTACCGTAGCCTGGACGCCCTCTCCTCCTGCTGCCTGGACCAGCCTCATGCACCTGTAGGCATGGGGTTATATAGGTGGTATAGGGAGGAGAGGTTAAGGGTTCTCAGACTGAATAGATGATCGTGACGAATCTTCATCTCTTCGTGGTTTCAGTTTTGGAACCCTTGCCGACAACACCCGTGGTTCGTTACAGGTGGCGCCCAACGTGGGGCCCGATTCGTCCAGTTTTAACATCTTTTGGGGAAGTTTGATCAGGGATATTCATGCAATTATGCTGCGGACACGTATTGTGTTTCGACCTTGCGATTTATTGTTGTATTAAACCATTATGATACAAACATTATAAGTTTTTTTTTCAAATTTTCTGGTTATGAACGTCCGGTAAATGGGTTCATCCACCCGTAATTAATCTGTTGCGTTTCATTCTCAAGTAAATTCAATAATCAATATTTTTCTAATTCAATAATTTTAAAATCCTAAGTCTCGCAAATTTGTTAAGTCAAGCTTCAGTTGTTTTAAAAATTCCTTCGAATTTAGTTTAATTTTCATGTTTCTATGGTGCAGTGTTTCGATGCTTGGCTGTCAGTTTGGCTGATTAAGCCAGTTGTACACTGCAAGTACAAACGCTGTTTTATAAGAACGTCCAAGGTCCAGAATACAATATTGTGAATGCAGCATGGTTGTGTGTTGCTTGGTCAAGCTAACGTGATTTTATGGGGGGCTCAGCTTAATCTCAGTCCGATTTAGCTTGCGTCTCTTATGTAGTCACGTTCACCTCGACTATATGAATTATTATTATTATTATAAATTATTTATTTTTTATTATTATAAATATTATTTATTTTTTTTAATCAGTTATTTTTTATTTATTTCTGAAATCTTTTTTTATTTCAATTTCAATTTTGATTTTTTTTTTTTTTGATTTTGCTAATCAATATTTGGTAATCTTCACAAACCTTTTTTGTTGGGATTTAAATTTAAACTCAACTTTAAAATTTCTTTTTTTAAATATTTTTTTTTGAAAATCATCTTTTCCATATCATATTTTTTTTTTTACTCACTCTTTCTTTAGAACCCTGATTTTCAATTTTTTTTTTGTCTCCAATTTATACCCTAAATTCAATTATTTTTTTTCCGATTTTTGATTTCTGGCTCTACCTTTTACTATTTTCGTTGCCTTGTCAACTTAGTTTGTTTTCTATTTCAACATGCCTAGTCGAGCTAAAAAGGGAAATAGGAAAGAAACAGGAGGGATCGGTCGTGTTCTGCGATCGGGTTTGATGGGTGACTCGTTTGCTGAACTTGCTAACAAGCTGCCACCTATACCTCTTCCACGACCATCCCTTGGTGGGGCTCGGAGTTGTGAGGGAGCGGCGTCCTTACTGGAGCAAGCTGTTGGTGGTACCGCTCCGAGTAGGCCAACACCACCCACTCCTAGGCCACGTGATTCAGTAGCTGGGGTAAACGAAGAACATTTGGCCGGATACATTCAGGAGGTGGTCACTGCTGCTGTTGGTGCGAGTCGAGCTGAAGATTTTCGTTTCTTCTCTGGAGAGATGGAGCGAACCAGAGCTGAGTTGCGAAATGAAATAGCAGGGTTAGTAAGAGAACGTGAGAGGCATTTGGAACCAACACTAGAAGTTCCTCGCCCGACTCCTAGAAGAACAAGTCAACGTGAGGAAACTCATCGTTTTTCGTCCGCTGCCAATCCCTTTTCTACCACTGCCCATGTGCCACCAAGATCTTCACCCGGCAACCGTTCCCCACCACGGAACGAAACCCCTTCTCGACCTCGCTCACCTCCACGTGGAAACGCAGCAGCTGATCAATCCAACATGGAGGATTTCCTGCGCCAACTCCAAAACTTCACTTTGAGTGAACCCGTCAACACCACTCGGGCAGTTCCTCGTCAATCTGGGTATAGGTTACAGAACTTTCACAAGTGGGGGTTGAAGTTCGACAACAAGTCGATGACCGTTGATGACTTCTTGTTCCGATTGGAGAGATTGAAGACAAGCTACAACGCAACCTGGGATGAGATTATTATCAACTTCCACCACTTCATCGCTGGCGAAGTGGAAAACTGGTTTTGGTTGTACATAAAGCCTAATCCGGATGTTCCCTGGCTCATGCTTAAAGACGCGCTAATAGAGCAGTTTAGGAGTCTGGAAACGGATTCGGAGCTGTCAAGGAAGCTGTACGACAGACATATGGGCCAAAACGAAACGTTCGACGACTTTTACTCCGCGATACGAAAGCTGAACAGTAGGTTGAGGATCCCGAAAACAGACGCCGAAATTATCGACATTTTGAAAAACAACGTTCGACGGCAGATGGGACTACTACTCCTTATTACGTTCAACACCAGCACTTTGGCTCAGATGGTCCATGTCTGTCGGAAGGTTGAGAAGTACATCCTCGATCGCGAAGCCGGAGCACTTAAGCCACGAATTGGACCAACACCACCTCCACGAAGAAGTGCAGTCTCCGAGCTTGTTGCTGAGGCAAGGGGAGAAGAGGATTTCTTACCCGAGCTAGAAGCATTCCACCCTAAAAAGGAAAATGATACTCGCAATTTCACTTGTTGGAATTGTAAGGGTAAAGGTCATTCGTTTTTCGAATGCCCGGAAGTCCAGAGATTCCTTTTACTTTATTATTTTTATTGTACTATTTTGTACATAGAATGTCAGTTTATTAGACTTAACCATTCTTCCGTCAATTGCATTGAATTTTTTGTGAACAACAACAACAACTTTAAGGCACTACCACCAATTGTTTTTACGAATTAATTTTATATTAATTCGTTTATATTTTTTATTTTTGGCCGGAGTTATGCTATTTCATGCTTGCCAGACAATCATCAGACAACTTTTAGTGGCGCTGAGCTTTAATCCAATTTTATTTGAAGAACACTTGTAGGATTCCAACCCACGCATATCAGATTTGCTCAGTCTTTGTAGTCATGTGCTCTTACGCACTGATGCTACGTGTCCAGAAGTCGTACTTGTTCATCAAATGCATTTGGAGTCACAGCATTTTTACAAACGCCTTAAAGTATGTTATCTTGTTTGTAAAAATGCTGTGACTCCAAATGCTTTTGATGAACAAGTACGACTTCTGGACACGTAGCATCAGTGGTCTGAAGTGGTGTAGTGCGTAAGAGCACGGCAAAAATCACTTGTGCCTAGACTACAGGAAAGTTAACGCCAAGACAAAGAAAGATGCGTATCCACTTTCTCATATAGAAGGATTGCTATCGCGTCTTGAAGACACACATTTCATTTCGAGTGTGGATCTGAAAGATGCTTTTTGGCAGATCCCGCTTGAGAAAGAATCACGGGAAAAGACGGCGTTTACTGTGCCCGGTATGCCCCTGTTGCAGTTTACGGTAATGCCATTTGGCCTCTGCAATGCGCCACAACGTATGGTCAGATTAATGGACAAAGTGGTACCGCATCAACTGAGAGAAAAAATCTTCCCGTACTTGGATGACTTGTTGGTAGTATCAAGCACTTTCGAGGAGCATATCGAACTGTTGGAGATTTTGGCCGGTCGACTGAAGGAAGCGGGTCTCACGATGAATGTTCAGAAGTCAAAATTCTGTTTTAAGGAATTAAAATACCTTGGTTACATTGTGGGAGATGGCTGTTTGAAGACGGATCCAGCTAAAGTAACAGCCATATCAGAGTTTCCTACTCCAACGTCGGCGAAACAAGTGAGGCGTTTCTTGGGGTTAGCAGGATGGTACCGGCGTTTCGTGAAGGACTTTTCCAGTTTAGCGGCTCCAATCACGGATACACTGAAAAAGGGCAAGAAATTTGTATTCACCGATGAGGTGATGGCAGCCTTCAACCAGCTTAAGGCTGCTCTGATATCCAAGCCGATACTGGTGAATCCAGACTTCTCGAAGGAGTTCATCATACTCTGCAATGCGTCGAACACGGGAATTGGCTGTGTGCTGAGTCAACTGGACGTCAATGGAAACGAAAGTCCCATTTATTACTACTCACAGAAGCTCAACTCGGCCCAGCGCAATTACAATGTGACCGAGCGCGAATGCCTGGCTGCTGTCATGGGAGATCAGAAGTTTCGTGCTTACGTTGAGGGACATGCGTTCAAAATTGTGACCGATCATGCGAGCTTGAAGTGGTTGATGAACCAGAAAGATCTAAGTGGTCGGTTAGCGAGGTGGAGGTTAAAGCTCCAGGGATTCAATTTCACCATCGAGCATCGTAAAGGATTTCAGAACATTGTACCCGATGCACTTTCGCGAGTGCATGGAGTCGACGCACTGGGTTGCGATGTTTCGATGTTGAACGACCCCTGCGATGTGTTGCATATTGATCTTGAGGATCCTAGTTTTAAATCTACGGAATATCTCAAGCTCATAGACAGCATCGAAGAACAAAAGGATAAGCTACCTGACCTTCAAGTGTCGGAAAATTTCGTCTACAAGAAAGTCAAACATTGCACAGGAAGTCCTGTAGAGGATGACCAAACATGGAAGCTTTGGGTTCCGCAACCGCTGACTGAACGCCTGATCGCTCTCGCTCATCAACCGCCTCGAGCTTCGCATGGAGGTATTGCGAAAACTTTGTACCGGCTGCAGCAACAATTCTTCTGGCCTAACATGGCAGCCCAGGTAAAAGCGTTTATTGGAATGTGCGACATTTGTAAGGCCTCGAAAGCTCCTAATGCAACCCTGAGAAAGCTTAACGCCCTGAACAACCCCGGCCGTCGTTTCAAAGTCCTCGCAGATGAACACCATTCATGCGCACATAAAAAGTTCTTTGGCCAAGGCTCATACGCAGTACGAAAACACCTACAATCTTCGTAGTAAAGATGTAAAGTTCGCCGTCGGAGACATCGTGTTTCGCCGGAATTTTGCACTTAGCAATGCCTCGAATAAGTTTTGTGCAAAACTAAGCCCTAAATTTACAAAAGTACGAATCTGCAAATTAATCGGCAACAACTTATGTGAGGTTGAGGACCTTAACGGTAAGAAAATCGGGGTATTTCACTACAAGGACTTAAAGAAATAACACCTGAAAATGAAGCCCGGCTCGCAGTCCGAACATGAGACAACCACTCAGGGAAATGTGGTATTCGTTTCTTTTCTTCTTCGTTCCATTCGTAAGATCTCGTGGAAAGAAGAAGCTTTGTGGGAAACGACAAAAAAAAAAAGAAAAAAAAATATAGTATTTAATAAATAGTAATATAGGTTAGGTTAGGTTAAAGTGGCTGTTGGTTTGGAAACCCAACACACTTAGACCAGAAATTAGGTCCGTTGTGATACCACATGGATCAGTTGATCAACCTCCCTCGTTGAACCAGTTAGAGCTTCGAATGAAGCGTAGGAGACAAGTGATGTCACAATTTGCTAGATCGCTGGGATCATTGAAGAAGAAATCTCCAAGGTGGAGTTTTCGTTTTTGTGATAGGGCGGGACAGGTGCAAAGAAGATGAGAGACTGTCTCTTCTTCCTCCTCATCCCTACAACTCCTGCAAAAATCATTTGCAGGAGCTCCAAGTCGTAGAGCATGTCTACCTATTAAGCAGTGTCCTAACGTAGCTAATGTGCAATCTATTCAGAGAGATCAACTGTTTGGAGCGTTTGACACTAAGTTCAGGCCAAATAAGTTTTGTCGCTAAACAGGTGGTGATGTTATTCCACCTAAAGTTTGTCCTCTCTATAGTTTCTTGCTTTAGCATGAGTTTACATGTAGCCAAAGGCATACCAACACCGGCTTTATGGGCCAGCAAAGGTAAAGTTGTTCCTTCTTTTGCAAGATCGTCGGCTTTGCAGTTTCCTGGAATGTCTCTATGGCCCGGCACCCAGCAAAGGTGAATATTGAACTGTGTGGCCATCTCCGTAAAAGACGATCGACAGTTTAGGGCTGTTAACGAATTTGTAGAGATAGAGTCTAGGGATTTTAACGCGGCCTGGCTATCTGAGAAAATACGTATATCGGTTGTTGATATAACGTTTTCTTTAAGCCAGGAGAGGACTTCTTTAATAGCCAGGATTTCAGCTTGGAACACGCTACAATGATCAGGTAGACGAAATGAGAGACTTAAGTTAAGTCTGTCAGAGTATACGCCTCCACCAACGCCATTCTCCGTTTTTGATCCGTCTGTAAAGAAATTCATAGGACCATCATTCAGAAATGACATATCCTCCCAAGTAGACCTGGAAAGGATAGTCATCTTGAAGCTATTGTTGTTGAAGTGAGGATGGGGGATGGTGTAGTCGATATTACTGTTAATTGTACTGAATGAATTCAGAATAGTGGAGTGGCCAATCTCATTATTGATCCACTGTGAGGAAGCTCGAAGCCGTATGGCAGTGTTTGCCGCCGTTTGCTTACTGAAAATATCCAGCGGTATTAGATGAAATAGAACATCAAGTGAGGCGGAGGGGGTGGAACGAAGTGCTCCGCCCATGCACATGCAGGCTGTACGTTGGACTTTGCTGAGTTTATCACGATTTGCCGCTACGTTTAGCGCAGTCCACCATACCGCTACTCCGTATATGAGGATCGGTCTTATAACCGAGATATATAGCCAGTGTGTAATGCGGGGTTGAAGTCCCCATTTATTGCCAATGGCTTTTTTACAAGAGAAAAGGGCTACTGTAGCCTTGTTTATTCTTTCTTGAATGTTAGGTTTCCAACTTAATTTCTTATCCAAAATAAGACCCAAGTATTTTGTTTGTTCCGAAAATTTAAGTGGTACACCATTTATATGGGGAGGGTCGATGTGTGGGATTTTGTATTTTCTGGTGAAGAGGACAAGATCGGTTTTATGTGGGTAAATGCCTAGTCCACACCGATTTGCCCAATTGATGAGCTTATTTAAAGCGTTCTGTAGGAGTTCTTTAAGTGTATTGGGATGTTTACCCGTCACTGCAATAGCAACATCGTCGGCATAGGCAAACACTTTGTATCCCTCTCTTTCTAGAGTGATTAGTAATTCATTTATTACTAAATTCCAGAGGAGAGGGGATAGGACACCGCCTTGCGGCGTACCTCTGCTGACACTCCTCTGTGTAGTAAAATCGCCCAGTTTAGAGTTGATGATCCTGCTTATCAGCATATGATTTACCAACGTGCTAGTCGATTTATCCACCTTCAGAGATGTCAATACACGTGTAATTGCCGATGTGTCGACATTGTTAAATGCTCCTTCTATGTCTAAGAAGGCAACAAGGGTGTATTCTTTATGATGGAGGGAGTGTTCGATTGTACGTACTATACAGTGTAGTGCCGTTTCAACCGATTTCCCTTTATTGTAGGCATGTTGGGCCTTTGAGAGGAGGGACTTATCAATATTTGTCCTCAAGTGGATATCAATCAAACGTTCAAAAGTTTTGAGAAGGAATGATGATAAGCTGATTGGTCTTAGATCTTTAGGGTTCACGTGACTGGATTTACCAGCTTTTGGGATAAAAACAACTTTAACTTGTCTCCATGACAGTGGTATATATGTCAGTTTTAGACATCCCTTAAAGATATTTTCAAGGATGGGAATTAGAAAATTTGCATTTTTTTGTAGTTCGGCTGGAATTATACCATCCGGACCTGCAGATTTGTAGGGTTTAAAGCTGTTAATTGCCCATTGAAGTTTTTCCCTAGTGATTAGATCTTGTGGGGGGGTTACTGCGTTATCACAGAAACCTGGAATATCATTATTGATATTATTAGAGCTACCAGGAAAGTGAACATCTAGTAGTAAGTTGAGCGATTCCTCGCATGAATTGGTCCAGAGGCCTGAGGCGTTCTTCAAGCTGCTTGGCATGACTGGATTTTTGGAGAGGATTTTGCGCAGTCTGGATGCTTCGGAGCAGTCTTCAACATTGCTACAGAAGTTTCTCCAGGACGACCGCTTAGTTTGCCTCAATTCTTTTTTATATGACTTCAGTGATTCTTTATAGGAATCCCAGTCAGAATTATCTCTAGAAGCTTTAGCTTTGTTAAAGAGTTTTCTGCATTCTTTTCTGAGTGGATCTAGCCCGGAGTTCCACCAGTGTGGTTTCTTTTTACCCCTTAGTCTAATAAGAGGGCATGCAGTATCTAGAGCTTTATTTAGGGCCAATGTCAGATTGTTGACTTTGTCGTCAAGGTCTATTGTATCGGTTGGAATATTAAACAATTCAGGTCTTACTGAGTTGTTCAATATTCTCTCATATTTTGGCCAATCGGTTCTTTTTAAATTACGAAAGATGGGTTGGCAAGATGGATCATTTGTAAGGCTGAATTGGATGTATCTATGATCGGAAAAGGAGTGATCATTGGATACCTTCCAGTTCAGAATATTATTAATAATGAAATCAGAGACAAGAGTTATATCTAAAACTTCTTGTCGGTTTTTAGTAACAAAAGTTGGTTCCTTACCGATATTACTTATAAGTAGGTTAGTGTTAAGAATATAATCGAAAAGAGACTCACCTCTGTCGTTTATATCAGAGCTACCCCACACTGTATGGTGAGCGTTAGCATCACTTCCAATGATGAGGCCGAATGTTAAGCCTTTCTGCTTCTGCGATGAGTCTCTCCAGAGTGTCCCCTGGGAGAGGGCCAAGGTGGTAATGGCCGAGATACGCCGACGCCAGCCAATATGTTCCTTTAGCTGTTTCCAGTCTTGCGGCGGTGATATCTCGATCGCTGAAATTAGGGAGTAAAAATACGTTAAGGCTACTTTTGACTAATATGCAAGATCTGGGTTCAATCTCACCTGATGCATATAGCAAGTAGTGATTGGGAGTCCTGATACCACGAACAATGGATTTTACAATCCAAGGTTCTTGGATCAGGACAATGTCTTCCTCGCTGCTGGATAGACGAAGAAGTAGCGAGGCCGAAGCCTTTTTGGAGTGTTGGAGGTTAATCTGGAGTATTTGCAGCATTGTCGCTACAGTACTCCAGACCAGCCTCCAACACGGTGATGTCGGAGTCTTCCAATTCTGAGGATGAATTCAGCAGAATATCCTCATCTCCGGTATTGCAGTCTTCGGCCTCCATTTCGGATAAACCGTCGACATTTGTAGGAGTGTCTGCTGCTACCGAGGATGACCGGGAAGCATCATCTTCCATTGAAGGAAATGTGATTGATGCACCCGGGTCCTCAGTAGCCGCTTCAACTTGTGTGGGAGGGGGAGTGGGAGGTGTTTGTGCCTCAGCCCCATCTTTTTTATAAACCCTTAGGGTTATGGCCTCAAACCCACACCTAATCACACCTTTCAGCTGCGCCAGAGGGGAAAGGGACTCTTTATTGAGGATGACGATAGCACCTCTATAGGGCCCCTTTACCTCCTCCAGTTTCGCAACTTTCCAGTTGTGAGTAGGGAGGGATGGGTTAGATAGCCGGATTACCTGGAGCACTTGATCCAAGCTATCGAATACGGCCGGAACCATAGTGCGAGCCCTTGGTCTGCAAGGAATATCTTCCTTCGCGACGACCTCAAGCTTAGCACCAGGCCAGACCTCACCGAGTCGGCTGACAGCCAACGACAGTAAATCGCACGACCTCTGATCATCGCAGACCATCAACTTGATGTGTCCTTGATGCCAGCCGCCATCGTTTGTGATGGGCGGTGGTCCCGGATTATCGGACATGACTCCTAGGAAACTGAGAGCCAGTTGTCCCCTGGCAAGTATCCAATTTTCGGCAGAAATCGTGCCATCCACGTCATTCCTGTCTATAATCGCGACTATCATTTTGTCCTTCACCACGTCGCTGAAGGACATTTTGGCCTTTTGAGGGTTCGGAGGAGTGCTGATGTTGAGCACTTTGGGGCGTTTGGGTATTGAAACAATACCCTCCATGGACCTTTGTCGCTTCGACGTAGAGTCTCCACAGGTCTTAGTATTGGCTTTAGCTAGGAAGCCTTTAGCCCATTTTATTTTGGCATCATGCTGAGAGTTTCCTCCAGCGCCTAGTTTTTCACCAAACGTCTGGAGAATCCTCTTAGCATTACGCATATCCTTATAGAAAGCTTTGGAGGGTTTGAGCTTTCGTTCACCTCCTCCACGGCTTTCTTTAGGATTAACGTTAGCCGTAGTGGTAGAAGGGCCATGCTTCACAACCCTGCTACCACTGAAATGAGGGCTTTCGTTTTGGAGGGTAGGGCCATGCTTCACAACCCTACCCCCGCTGAGTCGCGGTGTTGATGACTCGAGAGGTTTACTCTCTATGGTGGTGGAGGGGCCATGCTTCACAACCCCTTCACAACCAGAAGGTGTTGCCGATGCGAGAGGTGTACTCTCTGTGGAAGTGGAGGGGCCATGCTTCACAACCCCTACACTACACGAAGGAGGTAGTACTACTACCTGTTTATCCGTTCTTCCACTGACGACGACAGAGCTATGGGTGTCCATAGCCATCTCGGCGCCAATAGAAGAGGGTTGAACAGCGGACAACTTTACAGTCGTACCGCTGGTCGATTCTGTTTTTGGTTTTGGTTTTGTTTTTGTTTTTTCTATTTTTTTCATTTTTGAATCCCACGAGTGGCGGAGAAGGGGTGGTCCATCTGTACAGAGATCCGTATATACAGATAAGGCTAGTTAATCTGGAGGTCGCCAGGTATCCAGATACTCCGTTAACGACTGAGCTAGTTTTTTAATTGGGCCCTCAGCCAGGCTGATCATCGGCACGGGTCGTGTAACACCTTAGATCCAGCCCAATTGGGAAGTAGAAAGGGGTAGGAGAGAGAAAGGACGGGGAATCAGACAGTATTAATACCGTACTGATGGAAAGGATTGACTGTAAGGAAGACAAGCGTTATGCCTGCCCGGTGATTTGAGAGAGGAACCGGGAATTGGGAGACGTTGAGTGGTTTTTTCACCATCAGCGTGGGGTGGGTGGGAGAGGAGTTGGTATCATAGTCGGCTTTTCGCTTCCTATGTTGGGAGAGGAGAGGATTGAGGGATGGGTTAAGGGAAAAACGTGAGCGACCTTTTGTTTCAGGACTCATCTGGAGATGATCTCTCGAGAATCTTTGACCTTACTCAGCTTCTACAACTCGACAAGTTCGACGCTCAGGTAGAAGAAATAGTAATATACCTATAATCACAATAAAGTCATAATAAAAATCCCTATAAAAAAATAAAGTCATAATAATATACCTACCTATAATATCGAACCTACCTATGATAATAATAACTTTACAATAATATAGCTAACTTAATAATACCTTAATAATAGAATATTTATAATAATAATACGATAATAATAACATAACATATATGTATATATATATAAAAATAATCTAATGATAGTATACTTAAACTAATAATAACACCAACATAATATATATATATATATAATAATATACCTATAATAATAATAACAATAAAAATATCCAAATAAATACGTAACACAATAATAACACAACAATAATAATACCTACTTATAATAATAAGAATATAATAACAACTAATATAATAATAATAATATAATAATAATACTAATAATATTCATAATAAAAACAACCTAATCGCCCGGACTATATCTAATCTAAAATCAAATAAAAATTAATTCTTGTGACAAGTGACAACGGGATTGCAGAAGATTTCCCAATCACTCACTCCACGTGGAGTGTAAATTAGTCAAAAAAAAGAAGAAAAAAAAAATTCAACTAACTAGGTGACCGTTAAACCATCATTCGATGAGGTCAAACGGCCTCATCTATGTACAGCAAGGACCGGTGAAACTGCTGGAAAAGAGGAGGAGCCAACACCCAAGCTAGAGAAAGCGAAAGGACAGGCTCAAGCTTAGGGCAGTTGGCGGAAGACCTTTAAGCGGAACGGGTACCTACGAATTTCAACGTGAAAAACATTTGTCTTTTTTAAATATCTCGACACATTGAGAAAGTGTCCAGATGTTAAATTATAAAAGAAAATCGTTAGATCCTATATATATATACAACTAAAATTAACTAATAAATAAAAAAAAGTGATACTTAGTGAGTGCTATTACTATTAAGTAGGTAACTTACAAAAAAAAAGTAAAAAGAAAAAAAAGAAACGATACCCACTTACCTGTTGAGTGCTGAGGAAAGTGATAAGTAAATGTATCATTAATAAGAAAAAGTGCTTAAGAAATAAAGAGGTGCTTAGAGAAAAAAAAAGAGAGGAAACAAAAAAAAAACAAAATAAAAACTACCCAAATCTATTTAACTCTACATAAAATAAATAGAAATAAAATTGTGTACTAAAATCGTGGCATTTAAATAATATTCACACCCTATAGTAAAAAAACAAACAAAAAATACAAAAAAAAAACAAAACCTTACCCCCCCGCTCGGCACGCAAAAAGCCCAAGTTTCTTCCGTGCAACGTCCCTATAAAGAATTCCTACAAAACAAAAAAAAAAGGAATATCAAAAAAAAAAATACACACCTGCACTGTACCTACCCTGAAAGAAAAGAAAAACAGAATACTCACCGTATACCTACACCTAACCTGAAAGAAATAAAAAAAAAAAAATAAGTGAAAAGAAAAGAAAAATCAAAAAAAATAAAATATACTTACCTGGAACTGTGGAAAAAACGATCTACAACAACTTACTTACCTGGTCAGCTAGCTGAAGAAACATCATACCTACCTGGACTAACTTTTCATCACCGCATTCAACGCCCGGATTTACCCAGTGACTACGAAAGTGTCCCGTGTGTTCTTTTAACCTACACCCTTTCATACTTACGTGTACATCCTTCCTCTTCCTAATGTGTTATGCGTGACGGTTTGTGTGTAAAAAATTGTAAAATTTAGAGAAGTAGTTTGTGGTCAAGTATTAATTATAAATATACAAAAAAATCACTCAAGTTAAAAAGTGTGGTACCTAAATCAAATAAAAGATATAAAATAAAATTTATATATAAAAAGAAAAAAAGGTAACAGCAAATAAAATCATTGAAAGTATATAAATCAAAATAGAAAAGAAAATATAACCTAAACAAAAGAAAATAATTAATCTAATTACGATACCCCCATTTCTCCAAAACAAAAACAAAACATAATATATAATTGCAGATTTATTTTGACCCTCCAACGCGGTGCACCTCCTTGGCTGTGGGATTGACGGAGTAAGTTCCTTATTGTATGTGTGTGATTGTCCATCACGAAGTTTTTTATTAAATTTGTTTTTTTTTTTGGTTTGGATTTAAAGAGCTTTGGATAATTCTTTTTTTTGAAAAAAAAAACAATAAATAGAAAAAATGTTAATCTGCTAAACCTGAAAAAAAAGAGGAGAAAAATTTAGTTAAATAAAAAAAAACTAATGAATTTTTTTTATATATATTTACTCACCTGCAAAACACTACGAAAATTAATAGAATCCTTTGAATAAGAAAACGATAATGATCTTAAGTTGAATAAGTTAGATACCTATAGTAAAATAAAAAAAATATAATAAAATAAAAAAAAAGAAAGGAAGGAAAAACAAAAGTAAACATAATTATTTAAAATTTAGAAAAAAAAGAACAATTATTATAAAATAAAACAACCAATACTTTTTACTTACTTTTTTTTATGTATTAAGAATACCACATTAGGGTTACCAACTCTCCTAATTAATATTAATTTTATTTATTATATTTATTTTTTTTTTAATTTTTACACTTACCTTGTTTTAGTTTATGGCCATCAATAAATTTTTTTGTAAATTAAATTTTTGTTATGAAAATTTGTGAGTTCTACTTTTTTCCTTCTTTGCTATTTGGTTGGTTTATTTCTTTTCTTTTGTTGCACATGATGGAGTTCACTCATAACGATTGAAGATTTTAATTTTAGGAGGGAAGATTGAGGTTCCTGATTATTTGGCCATTATTGATCCTCACATTTAAAAGATGAGGATGATGAACTAAGCCCTCCGTCAGAGGTGGACGTGATGCATAAGAAGATGACGTAGGTGCGGACTGTGGGTAGGCATGAGGTTAGGGGCCACTACTTAAATATGGAGGTAGTAGTGGCCATGGTGGTATCGAAGGATACAAGGGTGGGCAAGTCCTCTTAGGGTCTACAACATCTTCGACCCTCCCCCTCTATAGGAATCACACCCCTTCTGAAAGATTTCGGGCATGAGGTTAGGGGCCACTACTTAAATATGGAGGTAGTAGTGGCCATGGTGGTATCGAAGGATACAAGGGTGGGCAAGTCCTCTTAGGGTCTACAACATCTTCGACCCTCCCCCTCTATAGGAATCACACCCCTTCTGGAAGATTTCGGGCTCAACATTTTTTTTTTTTGTTGAACCCAAATATTTTCACCTTTTATTATCCGGCATGAAAGAATTCGTAACAACAGTTCAGTGCTACGGTGGCAAGAATCCCCCCCCGACGAGCTAGGTTGTTTTTTTTTTTTTTTTTTTTTGAAAAATTAATTTTTATTCAGTAAACTTAACCTAATTATAACTAGACAATGAATCACGAGCTAGGTTGTGCATATGCAAGCATGCCAGCTACCGTAGCCTGGACGCCCTCTCCTCCTGCTGCCTGGACCAGCCTCATGCACCTGTAGGGATGGGGTTATATAGGTGGTATAGGGAGGAGAGGTTAAGGGTTCTCAGACTGAATAGATGATCGTGACGAATCTTCATCTCTTCGTGGTTTCAGTTTTGGAACCCTTGCCGACAACACCCGCGGTTCGTTACAAAATATGGTAAATTTCCTGTTGGTCACCCAAAAGTTCATACAAGTATGGACAAAATTTGTGCAAGCATGAAACTTGACGGCTTTAATGGTCTCATTAAGTGTAAGATTCTTCCACCAGACTATTTATTTCATCCAGTTTTACCCATGAAACAAAACGACAAGCTGATGTTTTCACTATGTAAAACTTGTAGCCAAAATAAAACCAAAGAAACAACATGCACACATTCTGATGAAGAAAGAGCATTATTTGGTACGTGGGTAATAGATGAAGTCATCAAAGCTATTGAACGTGGTTATAAGCTACTTTCAGTGTTTGAAATTTGTGAATACGATGTTGCTCAATATGATTCCGACGAAAATACAGCTGGTCTCTTTACATCAATGATGAACACTTTTCTCAAAATAAAGCAAGAAGCTTCGGGCTGGCCGAGTCAATGTAACACAAAAGAAGATAAAGATAAATACATAGACGACTTCTTTGAAAGAGAAAAAATCAAATTAGAATTTACAGAAATTACCAACAATCCAGGTAAAAGATCTCTTGCTAAACTGATTCTGAATTCGTTTTGGGGTAAATTTGGTCAGAGAGAAAACCAACAACAAACGGTAATCATTAACCAATCTTCTGAATTGTTCGATCTGATGTCCCATCTTTCAATACAAGTTCAACAAATTTTACCTGTCAACGAGAACAATATTGTGATAACGTTTACAGTTAAAGAGGAGGCATCTGAGATTTTATCTACTGTTAATGTTTGCATTGCAGCATATACTACGGCTCAGGCTCGCCTCAAGTTGTATAGCTATTTAGAAAAACTCAAAGAAAGAGTTCTATACTATGACACAGATTCGGTGATCTATATATCTCGACACGGTGAATACGATCCACCTACTGGAGATTTTATTGGTGACATGACCGATGAGTTGCAAAGCTATGGACTTGGAAGTTTTATAACTGAATTTGTAAGTGGTGGACCGAAAAACTATTCCTACAAAGTGTTCAGTACAAACGATCAAACTGAACATATAGTTTGTAAAGTAAAGGGTATAAATCTCAATTTTGAATCATCCCAGAAAATAAATTTTGATTCCATAAAAGAGGCTGTACTAAAAGCATCAACATCGTCATTCAATGAAAGAGACTACATCACTTTAAGATCCAATAACATACGACGTACAAAAGAGCATGAGGTGATCACAATAAATTAAATAAAAACGTATAAACCAACATCCGAAAAACGACGGTTCTTGGCTGATCATAGTTCCCTTCCATATGGATTTAAGAGAGCTAAAATATAACTAAGTATATATAACATATATATATGTATATGTATGTAATTTATTTATTTATTTATTTTAACTTATTATAAAATAAAATATTTATAAATGGTGGTGATTCCAAAATAACGTTATTTTTTCAAATGAACGCCTCCTTTAAAAGTTACAACGCTCCAAAGTTTTTCATTATTTTTTTACATCACCCCTACAGCCCCATATTCAAATTTCATATCACCCGACGACCAACTGAAACGACGACGACGACGTTCACATTGTGATGTTCAATCCAATTGAAACACATTTTCATACCACTCCATAAAGATCTAAGTGCTGAGCATATAGCTTAAGGGCATACATCTCAACTATGAATTATACCAAACATTTATTTTGATTCCATCAACGTGCACCATCGTTCAATAAAACACACACACACACACACACACACACACACACACACACACACACACACTTCTTTTCGTAATACCATATCTATTAACAGAATCCTTAACAAAATCAACCTCACTCCAAGTGACAATTTCCGAATTTCAAATTCAAATCATAACCCAAACCAAACTGTTTTTTCTTACCCTTCCCAATACATACAGATAGTTAGATAGATACAACAAATATCTGATCGTCAAACTATCACCATTCCATATATACCTAAACAAAACAAAAAAAACACCACCATCCACTGCCATCCCAATTCAGCTAGATCCTCACTACAATACCCACAACTCAGAATTACACTGTTGGGATTATAAAAAAAGGTTCCCACGTTTTACCTTCCCATTTACTACCCAAGAGGTATTCCGAAGAAACTTCGTCTTAAGCGATAGTTCGAAATACCTCTGTGCTAAAGTATTCGTTAAATGGAGAATCGTTAAGGCTGCTGGCAAAAACCTCTATGAATTAGAAAACTTATCGGGTAAAAACATTGGTATTTATCATGCCAAAGGTATTAAACAATGATCTTAACTAATATCATCAGTATTATGTAATTTTTTTATTGCTATGGCAACATTTATTTATTTTCCTTAATGTATTAATAGTTTTTGTATTTTATGCTATCTTTGTATATTTAAGTATTTATGTTGTAATTAATCTATGTATTTATGTATATGAGATTATATCTCAAATTTATTTATGGTTTAATAGCTTTAATTATTTATTTTTTTTTTGGTTCTATTTAGTTATTAGTTGCCATGTTAGGTAATTCCATGTTAATTTATTGATTATTTATGTAAACAGTAAAGTCCTTCAGACCCTGTGATATTTATGTTAATTTATTTTAGGGTTAGTTTGCAATATTAGGTTTAGTTTAGTTAATTATTTATTTATTATTACTAAATTTATTTATTTATTTATTTATTTATTTACTTATTGCATTAATCTATTTATTTGTTAAATTATTTATTTACGTGTAAACTTATTTACGTATTTGTTCAAATTAATTTATTTAATTGTAGAATTATTAATTTTTGTATTAATTTATTTATTTAGAGAGTAATTTATTTATTAGTTCCTTTAAATTATTTATTTATATTTTAATTTATGTATTCGTTCAATCATATTATATATTTAAGTGTTAATTAAGTCATTTTTATGTTGATTTATTTATTTGTTAAAATTTATTTATTTATTCGTTAGAATATTTAGTTATGTGTTAAATTATTTATCCGTTCACGATCTATTTATTAGTTAATTTATTAATTAGTTTATTTAATTAAGTGTTAATTTATTTTTGTTATGAACTACAATAAATATGAAATTACATTGAATTCAATTATTATATTTTGTATAACAGTTGAAATTTAATTTAATTGCAAATTACCAAAAATCAAATGTAATACCCTATAAATTTCAACTCTCTTATTTTTTGCTTTAAAATAACTGATGTTGCAGTTATTCATTCTTTTTTATCTGCCGTTGCTTCTGTTAGCAAATCAATAAAATTATCTTCTCTCGTTCACTGTGACGATAACCAGCAAACCAAGCAGCAGCAACGAGCTGCATCAAACATTAAGTATCATAACACTTATTACAATTATACATTACACTTATTTAACATTGTACAATACACAATCAAATACATATTTTCATATACATTTATTTAAACAAAACACAATTTTTAATTTTAATATCAAACAATTAAGTACACAATTTCTTAAAGAACAAATTGCACACAGTATACATAAAAAACATAAAACACAAAAAACTACAGTCCACATCGAATAAAACATTGGTCCTTCGAGCCGGATATTTTGATATCAGTGAAGTGCGCTTTCGATCAAATTGATTGAATAAAATTGTTGAGACAGTTAATAAATTTATTAATCTCCAATTTATTATGCTATGCTTTTTTTTGATGAATACTTAACATTCAATTACCTAATAGATGAAGTGTTTTGCATGTTGCATGAAAATACATGGTGCATTAGTTTAATTAAATTGCCTGTACATATGTTCACATAATATATACTACACGTGCTATGAATTTTTGAGAATATTCTAGACTTAAAATAATTTAGTTAAATCTTTCACTAGCTTTCTAAGAAACTCGTTGAATTTGCAAAAATATTTATTGACATTTGTTGCATTATAATGAATCTGCACTTGGTTAAAGGAAAACGTGGTCGCGCAAAGGCTTCCCTGTCCATGCAATTGGTTTTCTCGTTAGCTATCGATGATTCCACTTCGCTTTCTTCTCTGGAAATTCATTTCGTAAGGCTTGCGGAAGCCTGGTCTGATTTTAATGCCTTGTCAGACCAAATGTATGAATTTGTTGAAGATCCTGCTTTCGTTGACCCTGAGCCAGAGTATGAGGAGTACGAAAGCAAATATCTTAAAGCGCATGCTACAATAACAAGCTCCATTCGTGCTAGGACTCCTATTGCCGAACCTCCGCCAACTCCAAACCTAAACATTGCTTCCATAAGTGAATCGCTTTCATCACAACTTCTCAAAAACATCGAAGCAGAAAAATCTTCGAAATCGGTTCAACTGCCAAAGCTAATCGTACCTACTTTCTATGGCGATTATAAAGATTGGCCAGGTTTTAAGGATATATTCCTAGGGACTATAGACTCAAATAAATCGCTTACTGGGACTCAAAAGTTTCAATACTTAAAATCCTTTCTCGGTAAACAACCTGCTGAGTTATTTAAAAATACTCCCTGTACAGAGAAGAATTATCTCGAAGCTTGGGACAAATTAGAGGAACGCTACGATAAAGCCAACCTAATCGTTCAATCGTTCATTCAAACCTTCTTATCGCTATACCGTCCATTAAATCTCCTAGTGCTGCGCTTCTTCGTAAGATATTTGATCAAGCTGATGAGGTGATACGCGGTCTTAATTCGTTAGAAGCTAAATCCAGGGATCCGTGGATAATATATATTTTGCTACAAAAACTAGATTATGAAACAAAACAAGAATGGGCACATGAGGGCCTAGAACTAATTGCACAATTGAAGAGTTTCTAGATTTCTTACAAATAAGATGTAATTGCCTTGCGGTCCAGCATCATCTGAAATTTCGGTTTTTAAACGTACTAGTAGTACTTATAAAAGTGTTCGGTCACATATGGTGGAAACCAAGAAAGGTTGTCCCAAGTGTAAGGACGACCACCTTCTTTCTTCTTGCAAATCTTTTTCTTCATTACCTGTTGAGGCTCGCCGGGATTTTGCTAAAGAAAATAAGCTTTGTTTTAACTGCCTTCGACAAGGACATCCATCAAACAGATGTCGACTACACTTACGCTGCAAGATGTGCAACAAGCGGCATAATACGTTGGTTCACCCTACTGAAAATGTAGCTCCAACTGTTTTCAATGGTTCTTCATCGTTAAAAAGCTTTCCTGAGCCGACAAATGTAAATTTGCATTCACTTGAACCATCTCATCATTTTACGACTCTTCTTCCTACTGCTGTCGTCATTGTTCATGATAAACAAGGAACTCCTCATAAAATTCGCGTGTTATTGGATACAGGATCGCAAGTCTCTTTCGTTACAGAGCAGGTCGTCCAACATTTGGGGTTAATACGGAAACCGTCGCGAATTCCTATTATGGGTGTTGCATCCACTTCTGCCGGTGTTACGAATGGGGTTGTAAATCTTAATTTATACTCTCGCTTCTATAAAAATAATATTGAAGTAAACTGTTACGTCATCTCTAAACTTACTTCATTGCTTCCACCTGTTTCGCTCGCTATTTCAAATATTAAAGCATACCAGTCGCTTAAATTAGCTGATCCTAGTTTCACTAAGCCAAGTCCAATTGATGTTTTGATAGGGGCAGACAGGGTGTTTGATATCATCAAGGTACCTTTAACTTCACTGGAATCCGATCTTCATAATTGCGTTTCCACGATATTTGGGTGGGTAATAGCAGGCAGTATTGAGCAACAACATGCGCTCTGCAATCATGAAGTTAAAACATTTTGTACACAGATTGATTTTTCGCAAGAGTTTGATTTGGAAAGATTTTGGCGTGTGAAAGAGGTCGATTGTAAACCCATCCTTTCAATTGAAGACGAAAAAGCTGAGGAACATTTTGTTGCAACACATAAGCGTACCACTGATGGACGATACGTAGTAGAGTTGCTGTTTAAATCGAATTATAGTTCCAAACTTTGCAACTCTTTTGGCATCGCTCTAAATCGGCTGCGTTCTATGGAGCGCAGATTTTTAGTTAATCCTAATTTGAAAACTGAGTATACTCGATTTATGAATGAGTATCTCGCGTTAGGCCATATGGAGGAAATACAACAGCATGAAGTCGCGCCACAATCTTCTAGATGTTATTATTTTCCGCATCACGCCGTTGTGAAAACTGATAGTTCTACCACCAAATTAAGGGTGGTATTTGACGGTTCAGCCAAGCCTCATGATTCTGGAAAATCTTCTGTAAACGAGCTAGGCCCTACTATTCAGCACGATATTTTCGCTATTTGTCTTCGAAGTCGTCGTCATGCTTTTGTAATATCTGGGGATATAGAGAAAATGTTTCGCCAGATTTTGGTTGCACCGAATCACACCGACTATCAGCTAATAATTTGGCGTTCTTCACCAGAGGAAGCCTTGAAGCATTACAAATTACTAACAGTAACCTACGGAACATCAGCTGCTCCTTTTTTATCGGTAAGAACATTAAAACAGCTCGCTCTTGACTACGCAAAAATGCATCCTAGAGCAGCGAATGTTATTTTGCATGACTTCTACGTCGACGACGTTTTCTCTGGAGCAGATTCCGTAGATGAAGTCATATCTCTTCGACATGAATTGGTGGAACTTTTGAAGCTAGGTGGATTCAATTTGCGAAAATGGACAACAAATTGTTGGCCGCTTTTGCTGTCCTTGCCAGAGGACCAACGTGAGATGTCCCCAGTGGAATTTGAAGAGTCAGGAGTGATCAAGGTGCTTGGTCTTCGATAATGTCCATCTAAAGATTGCTTCTCATATAAGGTGTCGCTTTCTCAACCAAGAATGTGTACAAAGCGACGTATACTCTCCGATGCTTCACGGGTATTCGACCCTTTAGGATTTCTGGCTCCAGTTGTGGTTGCTATAAAAATCTTTTTCCAGGATTTGTGGCGAAAAAAAATAAGCTGGGATGATGATGTTCCTGAAAAACTCGCCCATCGATGGACTAAGATTCGTGATGAGTTGCCCTTAGTAGAATCAATATCAATTCCGAGAGTTACGTGGACTAACAAAACCAACAAGGAGCTGCACCCATTTTGTGATGCATCTTTAGACGCATACGCCACCGTCGTGTACTGTCGCAGTGTTGATCTCAATGGAAACGTTACGATATCCATCGTAGCAGCAAAGAGTAGAGTTGCTCCTATAAAAGTTCTGTCTTTGCCAAAACTTGAGCTTTGTGGGGCTCTCTTACTAACCCGACTTGTAAATAAAATAAAAATCTCTTTGCAGGATAAAGATCTTTCAGTTTTTGCAATTGTCCTACATTGGCTGTCTACATCTCCGAAAAAATGGTCGGTCTTTGTTGCGAACCGGACATCGGAAAGTCAATCTTCAATACCATTTAAACGATGGAATCACGTTCGCTCTCCGGAAAATCCAGCTGATGTCGCTTCGAGAGGTATTTCACCGTCGCTTCTTTCATCAACACATATTTGGTGGCACGGACCTTTATGGTTTAAAAACGAACCTACTGCCTGGCCATTTTCAACCTATAGCATAGAAGATATTTCAAGTGATGCTTTGGAACAACGAAAAAGTACTAAAGTTCAGGTATTCACTTCAAATTTGAAAAATGAATAAATTATTGAAATTCTGGCATCGAAATATTCAAATTGGTATAAGCTGGTTCGCGTTGGAGCATACATCTATCGTTTTTTATCGAAATTCGCGTTTTAAGAAGAATCGAAATTCGCTTTCTTATCTGTGTACCCAAAAAATAAGTGAAGCCAAAACTATCGTTATTAAAAGTGCTCAAGCTTCACTTTTCAGTTCCGAAATTGATGCCTTAAGCAAAGGTAAAGAGCTGCCTTCGAAAAATAAACTATTGACTCTTAATCCGTTTCTTGACAAATCAGACAAATCGTTCTCTGATTTAACTTACAATGAAAAACATCCAATTATACTGTGTAAGTCGCATCCTATCACTAAACTCATAGCTAAATCGATTCATATCCAATATCTTCACGCTGGTGTAACTTTAATGATTGCATTATCAAAACAAAACTATTATGTTTTTGGCTGTAGAAATCTGTTCCGCAAAATTGTTTTCGGATGTAATGAATACTTTCGACAACGTCAAACTTCTACACATCAACTCATGGGTGATCTACCAGTAGAGCGTTTTCGTTTTTCACGACCTTTTAGTAAGGTTGGTATCGATTATGCAGGCCCAATAAGTCTTCGCCTTGCTCGAGTTATATAACTCACAAAGTTATAAGAGTTTCCTTTGTTTGTTTTTTACAAATATTTTATTTGTTTTATTAATTTTAAATTTTAGAATTTTAACAAACATAAATTTAATTTTTATTCAAATTTAATTTTATGATAAAGTGTTGACCTTCTGGTGTGGCGACTGTACTATCACCGATGATAATGATTGTATCCAAAAAAGTTATCTAAGTGATAAGACAAGTTTGGCTCTTGGCTTGGCTTGGGTATTGGGTTATTACTCTCCCTCTCGCGAACTGGAGGCTGGAACTGCAGCTAGACGCTAGAGTGCTGTTGCTTAATTAAGCGTTATCTCTCTCGTTATCATATGTATTCAACATATAGCCGAAGAGAAGACAAAGTTTGGCATTATGTTGATGTGTTGCTATGCTGGATGCTGAGTTATGTAATTCCTCCTCCCTCTTTGCATTGCCGAAGAGATCAAGCTTAGCTCATGATACTATGCTACACTTTTAGTGTGTTTGGAGTTTGGGGACATTATCGGGTTGCGTGATGATGTCAATATGTTGCTTCTAACTCCTCCCATGCAAGTATGAACTGAATGAACACATGATTGAAGTTCATACTAATCGTCAAAAGCAGGTTCTAGCCCCAAATGATGAGTGTGGTGCAAGTTACATGTTGATTAGCAAAGTTTGCCAAATGAACAAATTTATTGGTTTAAGGAGATAGGAATTGGATATAGAGGATATTTATATTACTCAAAATATATAAAGCTTAAAGCTACAATGTTAGAAAGTTTGGGGTAATTAAGCTTGAAAATAAGAGAAAAACGAAAAATTTATTGAAGAGCATAATGTTTGGATTGAAAGAAACTAATTGTACAATTGTTACAAGGTTAAATCGTTGAGGATATGGGACCAAAGGAAATCGAGAGACATTTTTGTTAATTACTATTCATCTTAATTCCGTTTATTTTGTTTAGGTTTCGTTTTTATTTTTTGCTTATAGACTTTACGTTTATTTGTATCTATTGTTATTTTATGGTTCTTAACAACTTTGGGCTCGTTAAATCTAGGTGCCAACTTGTTTCTCCTGTCATCTAGCTCATATATTGTTTCATTTCCTATAAAATCGGGTGGAGCGATTCGATTTTCATTTCGTTTTTCAATAATTTTTTGTTTGTTACCTAGGCTGCGATCATAAATAAGACTTGTCAATTTTTTGTAATCTTTTATATGTTGGGTTAGGTATTCTTGCTCTGTTTTGGCATTTTCTTTTATAAATAAAGGGTTAGTTTTGTTAATATGCCCGTTGAGCAACTCAAAAGGTGTCAATTTTGTCGCAGAGTGTACACTATTATTGTAAGTAATTACTGCTTCATCTATAGCTTCGCTAATGGCTTTATTCTTATTTTGTGATTTAATAATCCTGATAAGTTCAGTAAGTGTAGAGTGAAATCTTTCAATGGGCGAATTACCATTAGAACTTTTGGCACATATTGTATGATGATTAATCATGTGAATATCCAAAAACTCTTTAAAGGTTGAAGAGATGAATTCACTACCATTATCCGTGATCAATAGTTTGGGTATTCCATGGTGAGAAAAAAAATGTTTTAATGATTTGATGATGTTAATGCTGTTTCTAGATGAAACTAAATAAACGCAAGCAAATTTACTAAATTTGTCTATTATGGTGAAACAATTTTCTTTGTGCACTGAATAGATATCGGCATGAATGATTTCTAGAGGCATTGAAGGTGTTTGAGTAATCTCGAATTTTAAGGGTTCTACTTTGCTATCATATTTCTGTTTTTGGCAAATATCACAACGATTTATTATAGAAGTAATTATGTTTTTCATATTTGGAAAGAAATATTTTCTTTTTAAATGATTAAGAGTCTCAATTATACCTCTGTGGTTAGAGTAGCTATGATAATCTCTTATGACCTTTTCCTGTGTGTCTTTTTCGGTTACATCTTCTAGAAAAATAATACATCTAACTAGTTTCAAGTGCTTGTTATTGCTAAAATATTTCGAATACACTGACTGCACAGTTTTAAATGTTTCATTATCAGAAAGTATAGCAGAAACTCTTTTTGTACTTAAAAAATCTTTAAAGATACTAATTATAATAGATTCATCATTTATATTGTTGTACTCGATTGTAATTCTTTTCTTCCTCTTGAATAAAATTGTTAACTTAGGATTCATTTTTGTACTTTTCTCATTAGGTTTTAAAATAATTTGATTTGAAAATTAATTTAATGGTCGCTCAGATATAGGTATCCCGTCGTTGATGTTCTCATGTCCAGAATGTATAGTAGATGTTTTGTCTCGCTCGTCTAAATTATTTTGAACTGAAAATATGTCCAAGTTTTCGACATCGTTCGCTTGGTTGACATTTATTTCTATTCTTGATAGAGCGTCAGCGTTGGAGTTTTGTTTTCCCTTTTTATATGTTTTATATGTAATCAAATTCTTCAAATTGTAGCCTCCAGCGAACCAACTTGGAATTAGGTTCTTTTAAGGAAAAGAGCCAAGTAAGGGGCTTGTGATCCGTTACTATTTCAAATCTTCTTCCATATAAGTAGGGACGGAAGTATTTTGTAGCCCAAACAACAGCTAAGAGTTCCTTTTCTATGGTGCTATAACTTTCCTCGCTTTTGGATAATGTCCTACTTGCAAAGCAAATTGGTTTATCCGAACCTATGCATGGGGCCCTGGGACAACGCTGCTCCTAATGCAACGTTACTTGCATCCGTAGTTAGGACGAATGGCTTTTTAAAGTCCGGATACTGCAGTATATAGGATCATTACATAGAAGGGCTTTGCAAGTTTCAAAGCAATTTATATATTTTGAATCTAACTTTATACTGTTGTTCTTACGTAATCATTCGGTCATAGGTTTAGTAAGGTTGGCGAAGTCTTGAATGAATTTCTTATAATATCCTAAGAGTCCTAGAAAGGCTCCCTTAGACTGGAAAAAAAGATGTTAAGACACATTTCCTGATAAAGGCTTTGTTTAGCCTCGACAACACTCAATTTTGTTTCATGAACCTTTACGTGATTTATCATCGAAGAAAGTGTTTCAATTATCTTTGAATAAAATGTTTCTACAGATAATTGATTTTGTCGAAGCTGATGCAAATCCCTTATGAGACTAGTTTCATTTCGCTTTCCGCGTAGTGTATTATTAAATTATTTTTTATGTCTACCCAATTTACCTGAGTTCCATACATATTAAGAGCTTCGTTGGCTGGCCCAACAATCTTGTTTCGTATGGCTCTTAAAATTACTTTTTTATATGCAGGATTCATATCCAACTGCGACATAAGGCTTAAAATTTCTTCAACATTACTAATGAAATCGAAAAGTAATCGAGTATTCCCATCGAAAGTGGGAACATCTTTAATGGCATCCGGAATCCGGAGGGAATTAAAGATGTCGACTGGTGAATTAGCAATCATGATGCTCAACTTTAAATCCCTCGTTTTTGATTCAATTGTTTTGCACTCAGAATAATTAAACTGCAAAACTTTTTTATTCAATTTTATTTCTTTTTTTATCCAACTTGGAGCAAAAAGAAGACTTCGAACTTTATATTTTTGAGTTTTGGATTTAAGGAAAGGAGGCATAGGAAACCAATAAAAATGTTCAATTTTGACTTACCCTACCAATCTTCCACTACTTGGTTCACGGTGCTGAAGGCTTAAAAACCACCACTTCAATTATCCGTTGAAGTGTGCTCCAAACTGTATCCAATCCTGTTTTAGCTACTCGAGATGTTCACTATTTTATGGAGTGTATGGATTCAGTAGTCTGACTGCGCCAGTTATATAACTCACAAAGTTATAAGAGTTTCCTTTGTTGTTTTTTACAAATATTTTATTTGTTTTATTAATTTTAAATTTTAGAATTTTAACAAACATAAATTTAATTTTTATTCAAATTTAATTTTATGAAAAAGTGATGACCTTCTGGTGTTTCGACTGTACTATCACTGATTATAATGATTGTATCCAAAAAAGTTATCTAAGTGATAAGACAAGTTTGGCTCTTGGCTTGGCTTGGGTATTGGGTTATTACTCTCCCTCTCGCGAACTGGAGGCTGGAACTGCAGTTAGAGTGCTGTTTCTTAATTAAGCGTTATCTCTCTCGTTATCATATGTATTCAACATAAAGCCGAAGAGAAGACAAAGTTTGGCAATGTTGATGTGTTGCTATGCTGGATGCTGAGTTATGTAATTCCTCCTCCCTCTTTGCATTGCCGAAGAGATCAAGCTTAGCTCATGATGCTATGCTACACTTTAGTGTGTTTGGAGTTTGGGGACATTATCGGGTTGCGTTGCCGTTGAGTTGGTTTAACAGCAACATAAAACATTATTATTGATGATGTCAATATGTTGCTTGTAACTCTCGCGGTCGAAATCCTAAATTTGTGAAGGCATACATCGCGTTATTCATATGCTTTGTCACTAAAGGAATTCACATTGAGTTGGTCAGTGATCTATCGACAGATGCGTTTCTGTTAGCTCTGGATCGGTTTGTAGCGCGTCGGGGTAAACCATCGGAAATATGGACCGACAACGCAACTAATTTTCACGGAGCTAAGAGAAAACTTGGTGAACTATTTGACCTTCTTCTGAGTCAACAACACAACAACATTAAAGCTTATCACTAGTTAATAAGATAATATGTCTTAATGTGTAAGCATTCAACAATAATAAATAAATAAATAAATAAAATAAAACAACATTATCATCGATCATCTTTCACAGGACCAAATCGCTTGGAAATTTATCCCACCTTCTGCACCTCACTTCGGAGGATTGTGGGAAGCTGAAGTGAAATCAGTGAAGGCACATTTAAAACGTGTCATAGGTGACCATAGGCTGACCTATGAAGAAATGTACACCTTGCTTACCAAAATTGAAAGTCTACTCAACTCGCGCCCCATGTGGCAAACAGCTGATTACGAACCTACATCTCTGACTCCGTCCCATTTTATGATTGGAGAATCTTATTCTTCAGTTCCTACCCCTGATGTTTCTCGAAATAATAATTTATCGATTCGTAATAACTGGTCTCTCATACAGGCACTTATGCAAGGGTTTTGGAAGCGCTGGCACCAAGAGTACTTGACGTCACTTCAAACTCGACCAAAATGGCAAAAAGTGCAGCGAAATCTAAAAATCGATGACGTCGTTTTATTAAAAGAGCATAACCTTCCTCCATCAAAGTGGATTCTTGGACGGGTGACAGAAGTCCACATGGGAAAAGACAACAAATGCCGAGTCGTCACCGTCAAGACCAATAGTGGTAGCTACGTTCGACCAGTCGTGAAACTTGCTTCCTTACCGTTTACTGAAAGACCGGAGTGTAATGTTTGTGTCTTTCTCCCTAAGTTATATGTAGCGTAACACGCTTATAATGCTATTTAAAGCGCAACTCGCTGATAATATTATATAAATATATTATTATGTTTATATAATATAAGTGGCAGAAGGTGCCTATACGAATGACTCAAGTCAACTTGTAAAGTATGATCAAGAATGATTTTATTATTCAAAATTCACAACTATTTATACTTAAAAATTATCGATATATTCTTACAAATTATTGGGGACAATTCTATTACTCATTATAATTTGTTTTCTGGAGTAGTGTAATAAAATACATTCTGTGTCATTCATAATGCATCGTCATCAAAGCGACGTCAATGCTCTCAGTTTCGTTGGTCAAAGGGGACAACGAAAATAGGTGTTATGTATCAATGCAATAATTGGTTGTATTGCAGAATTTATTTTATTGTGTGGATTTGTTTACATGATTGTTTTTGTTTACACTTGAATCAATTAATTAATGAATGGTTATTCTTATTACACTACATCCCTCCCCTTTAATAAAATGATATTTGTTTACAATAAATATTATTTTTTGTATGTGGACATTTTTGTGTTTATTTTTATGTATAATGTTTAATTCTAGATTTAATTAGATTGTTATTGTGAATAGTATATTCCTTATTGTCTATTAATATTGTACTATTTACACCATTTTGTGATATTATTCTATATGGTCCTCTAAATGGTTTATCAAATTTTCTTTTATTTTGATTTTTTAAATATACATGATCTCCTACGATAAAATTTGATCTATTAACATTTTTTTGAAAATTCTGTTTTTTATATTTATCATTGATTAAGTTGCTTTTTGCTTGTTCATGAGCATGTCTTAATTTACATTTAAATTCATTCAAGTAATTATCAATGTTATAAATTGTATCTTTGTTTTCGATTACTTCACATGGAAGTGTACATAACTTTCCAAATACTAGTTCAAATGGTGAATATAAAGTGCTACTGTGTGGTGTTGAGTTATAGCAATAAGTATAATATGGTAACCATTCTTCCCAGTTATTTTTATCTCCTACGCTCATAATATATTCATTAAATACCCTATGATTTCTTTCTATTGATCCCATTGTTTCATGGTGAAAAGGTGTGGAAACTATCTTTTCTATCTTTAAAAGTGTACAAATATTCTTTAGCAATTCATTAGTAAATTCTGTTCCTTTATCTGTTTTTAGTTTCTTAAAACATCCGTATTTAAGAATAAATTTTTCGACTATTGTTTTTGCTACAATATTTGCTTCTTTAGTTTCTATCGGGAATGCTTCTACAAATTTCGTTAAATCACATTGTACTGTTAATATGTATCTATAACCATTTGATGGTCTAAGTGGCCCTACAGTGTCAATTGTTATTGTTTCAAATGACGTACTGGGTGTATCTGTAATTACAATATTTTCTTTTGTGTATCTGGTTATCTTTGTTTCATTGCATGTTTCGCAGTTGTTAACAAATTTCTTAACCATTTTGTTCATATTCTTCCAAACATATCGTTGTTTTAATTTATTCACGCATCTTCTGATACCGCAATGACCTCCTATTTTCGTATTATGGTGTTCTTCTATTAACTTGTGCATTTCTTTCTCATCTTTTATTTGTTTTGGAGGAGTATATAATATTATATCTAGATATTTATCTTCTTCTATATTTTCTTGCAGCTTATTAAATATATTTTTAAATTCTTGTATGCATACTTTATTAAATATAAGACTGTTTCTTGCTAGCGCTAGTCTTTTAACACCTGCATTGTTCATATTGAATATTAGCTTCCTCAGAATCAATTTTATCTCTGATAAAGATTTATCGCTAAATTCTACAAATACAGTGTTTGCTGCTATTATTATTTCATTTCTCTTTTTCTTTGTAACGTTACATTCTTTAAATTCTATCTTCTTTAATCGCCTTATGTCCGATATTGATGTACAGTCCCAAATATGAAGGTAGCTAGTCTTCATATTAGAGTCCAAGGCTGCTGCACAATTTTCTTCCTCATTTGGTATCTTTTCTTTATTCTTCTTCATTGCTCTTGTTAAAACGTCAATATTGTATTTTGGTAGCATCTCTTTTAACTTTTCTATATCAATTTTTATTCTTGATAGGGCATCAGCGTTTGTGTTCATTTTTCCTTTTTTGAATACTATTTCAAAATCATAGTCCATTAAATCAACTCGAATTCTTGTTAACTTAGATGATGGGTTTTTGTGAGTAAATAAACTGACTAATGGTCTGTGGTCCGTGTAAACTATGAATTTTCTACCGAAAAGATATGGCCTAAAATATTGTATTCCCCAATGTATTGCTAACAATTCTTTCTCTATAATGGGTTTGTTTAATTCATGTTTATTCAGGGATCTACTAGCATATGCTATAGGTTTATCAATTCCAATTTCTCCCTGTGACAAAACTGCTCCTAAAGCAAAATTGGAAGCATCAGTCGTTAGTATGAACGGTTTTTCAAAATCTGGATAGCTAAGTATAGGAGGAGTCATTAAATTTTGCTTAAGTATGTTAAAAGATTTTTCACAGTCTTCTGTCCAAGAAAATATTTGTTTCTTTTTTAAAAGTTGGTTGAGAGGCTTTGCTATTTCTGCAAAATCCTTTATGAATTTTCTATAATAGTTGCAAAAAGCTACAAATCTTCTGACATCATCTGCATTTTTAGGCAGTGGATAATTTTTAATTGTTTCATATTTTTTTTGGATCTGGTTTTATTCCATTTGCTGTTATCAAATGCCCCAAATAAATTACCTCTGGCTTCAAGAAATTACATTTTTCTATATTTAATTTCAAATTATATTTACGAAGTCTTCCTAAAACTTTTATCAAGTTTTCGTTGTGATCTTTCAAATTCTTACCAAAAACTATCACATCATCTACATATAGAAAAGCTGAGGCTTGTAAACCACTAAGAGCTATCGATAACATTCTCTGAAAACTATTTGTCGAGATTTTTAATCCGAAAGGAAGTCTTTTGAATTGGTAATGACCCTCATTAGTTGAAAATGCCGTCAATGGTCTGGAATTTATATTTAGTGAAATTTGATGAAATGAGCTTGTCATGTCTAGAGTAGAAAAATATTTTGCATTACCTAATTTGTCTAATACATCTTCTAACCTCGTGAGTGGAAATTTGTCATCTACAACTTTCTTATTTAAAGACCTAAAATCTACTACTAATCTCCATTTAGTTTGTCCATTTTGAGACTTCTTTGGAACTATAAGTAAAGGTGAATTATATGGACTAACTGACTCTTCAATTATGTCATTTTTTAATAACTGAGACACTTGTTTTTGTATTTCGTCTAATTGAGCGTTTGGTAGTCTATAATTTTTTATGTATACTGGATTTTTGTCTGATAAAGCGATGTCTTGTTCGTAGAAATTATTTGTTGTTAGTTTTTCATCATCATCATGAAAGACATCCTGAAATTCTTCACAGATCTTCAGTATAGTCTGAGCAGCAGATTTATCTAAGTTGTCTATTTGAATTTTCTCTGTCAATCTTTTAAATTTTGGTTTGTCTTTAAATTTTGTATTATTCGATAATATTCTGTATTTTATCAAAGGTTCTATACCTATCATGGAATTCTCAATTGTTTCCTCTTTATCTGTAGTATTTAATATCTTGATATGCTTTATTCCTTTTGCAGGTAATATTGAATTTGCTAAGAAAATTCCCTTTTTGATTTCATTCCCGATGAGAACGCTATCTTCTTTTAAATCTAATTCAATACTTTTTATTATTTCTGTTCTTGGTGGAATTGTTAATTTTCCTAAATTCCTCAGAGACATATTTAATGGTAGTACTATTTCTTCATCTTGTACTAATACTACAAGCACACAAGTTTCATAATCTATTTTACAGTTATAAGCTTTGAGGAAATCTCTTCCTAGTATACCATCAGTAGTTATATTTAATTCTTCATTGACTACGTGAAATTCATGTTCTACATTACCTTCTCCTATCATGAGTTCTAGATTTGATACACCTTTAGAAAATATTATTTTGTTTGTAATGCCGTTTATTTGGCATGTCAATTTCTTATTTAAATCTTTTACCAGATATTCTTTACAAACAGAAATATCTGCGCCGGTGTCAATTAAAAATTTGTAAGTTTTGTTTAAATGTTTTATTCTTATGCTAACGAAATTTGTATCATATTCCCCATAGAAATTTAAGACCTTCTTTGATTCCCCCGATTCTGCTGACCGGGGACACCTATGTTTTCCGACCTAGTGTTGTTGTTATGGTATCCTCTTGCAGTGCCTCTACTTCTAGCATTACCTCTATTAATACTGTTGTTTCTTTCATAGCTATTTCTATAACTATTGTTATTGTATTTTCTATCATTGTTATTATTAAATCTAGTATGAGAATTTTTATATCGGTGTCCACCTCTAAAGTTTGTTCTGAATTGCATGACATTATTTTGTCGTGAAGAGACTTCAACTTCAGTAGCTATCTTTATAGCTTCACTGAATGTGCTAATTCTAGATGCTTGTATAACTTGTCTTGTAGCTTCATTCAGTCCGTTTTTGAAAGCATTTAGTCCTAACTGATCATTTAACTTTATTATAACTCTTCTATTTGATTCACCTTGTTCAGCTATTTGTATCTCATTTAATTGAGATATCAGTAATTCAATTTTTTCTGCAAATCTATTTACTTCTTGAGTTCCTTGTTGTGATCTTGCTAACTCACTATGTATTTTCAATGGATTTGTTTTTGGTTTGTAAATTTCTGTCAAGGCCTTTTTAAAATCAGGAAAAATTTCTGGCTGATTTTCTAATGTTAAAAGTCTGTTTCTTACTTTTTCAACTATTTTTGTTGCTATTACAAATTTGATCAGCTTTTTCTTCTCTACGTCCTCAACTAACGTATCGTTATAAAATTCAATTAGTCCTAAAAAATTTGATAAGTTCTTTGACTCACCATTGAATTCTGTTATAAGCTTTGCAGCTACTAGTATTTCAAACTTTGCCATAGTTTCTAATTCTTTCTTTTGTTTTTTTAGTATGAGCAATTCTAGAATTTGTTTTTCTATTCCTCTAAAATTTGTTAATATTTCTTCTATTTCTTTTTTATCTGATAGTTCTATAAGTATCTCTTCCTTTGTATTTTCAATTTCCTTTTTGATTTTATTTATATATTCTTCAGTATATTCCCTATTTGGATTTTTCTTTAAATTATTTAATATTTTTGACAAAGTGTTTAATATATCCATATCATTTTTTTTTTTTTTTTTTTGTTTAATATTTTTGACAAAGTATTTTAAAATAAAAAAAAAATCTTATAAAATTATAAATGGTTTATTCTGTTTCTAACTATTTGTTTTTTAACATACTTTTTATAGTATGAATGGATTTTTAAAAATAAAAAAATTATTAATATTATTAATATATAAATATTTATGTTATTAGAGTTAAATATTTGGCTTGAGCTATTATTGCTTAGGTTGTTGTTTATTACTTCTTTCGAATTGGGCTGTCCCATCCTTATTCAAAATATGTAATTTTTTTATCAGTATGTTCTTAAGTTTTCTGTCGGTCGTTATATTTATTATTCTGTACAGCTCTGCTTTTTGCTGTCTTAACTTAACAGCCTTGCCTCCTCTCTTCCTTCGTGTCAGCTTAGTCTTATTTGAGTCTTCTTGCGTCTGTTTTTTTTTTATTTCTTTCCCTGTATCTTTCTATTGAAAGCGGTTGGGGTCCGGCAGTCTTGCTTGTTGCTGTATATGCTGGTGCTGTATGTTCCGCACCTTCCGGGATATACTCTATTATCTTGTCCTCTGAGTTGTCCGGGGAGTATGTCTGGTCTAGCTCTTCGACCAGCGTATCTAGAATCTCTTTGCTGTATGACATCAGTTATTGGTCTGCTTCCTGTTTGTTAAATGTATTTTTCGTTAACCTAACAGGCTGGCAAGATCGCCATGTAATGTTTGTGTCTTTCTCCCTAAGTTATATGTAGCGTAACACGCTTATAATGCTATTTAAAGCGCAACTCGCTGATAATATTATATAAATATATTATTATGTTTATATAATATAAGTGGCAGAAGGTGCCTATACGAATGACTCAAGTCAACTTGTAAAGTATGATCAAGAATGATTTTATTATTCAAAATTCACAACTATTTATACTTAAAAATTATCGATATATTCTTACAAATTATTGGGGACAATTCTATTACTCATTATAATTTGTTTTCTGGAGTAGTGTAATAAAATACATTCTGTGTCATTCATAATGCATCGTCATCAAAGCGACGTCAATGCTCTCAGTTTCGTTGGTCAAAGGGGACAACGAAAATAGGTGTTATGTATCAATGCAATAATTGGTTGTATTGCAGAATTTATTTTATTGTGTGGATTTGTTTACATGATTGTTTTTGTTTACACTTGAATCAATTAATTAATGAATGGTTATTCTTATTACACTACAGGAGTCTTCCAGGGGGGCTTAATGTTATGAACTACAATAAATATGAAATTACATTGAATTTAATTATCATATTTTGTATAACAGTTGAAATTTAATTTAATTGCAAATTACCAAAAATCAAATGTTATACCCTATAAATTTCAACTCTCTTATTTTTTGCTTTAAAATAAATGATGTTGCAGTTATTCATTCTTTTTTATCTGCCGTTGCTTCTGTTAGCAAATCAATAAAATTATCTTCTCTCTTTCACTATGACGATAACCAGCAAACCAAGCAGCAGCTACGAGCTGCATCAAACATTAAGTATCATAAAACTTATTACAATTATACATTAAACTTATTTAACATTGTACAATACACAATCAAATACATATTTTAATATACATTTATTTAAACAAAACACAATTTTTAATTTTAATATCAAACAATTAACTACACAATTTTTTAAAGAACAAATTACACACAGTATACATAAGAAACATAAAACACAAAAAACTACAGTCCACATCGAATAAAACAATTTTTTTTTAGTATAACTATTTTTCAGTTCATTTTTCTTAATCATTCATTTTCTTGTTCTTATTCTTAGAACGTACCTTCTGCTTGCATTATTTATTTACTTCACTATTAGTTATTGAATTATGGATTCAGATATGGTCTCATACTTTATCATTTTTTTTTATTGTATCTTTGCAAAAATCTCTGGCATGATAAGAAAGGTGCAATATACCGATAACTATACATAATTCAAATAACCATACAAACACAATCAACCTCATCTCTGGTTCGTTTTTTTTTTTTTTTGAATACCTAATTTGCGTCACCGGCAAGTATAAATGACTGAAATCGGAAAGATGTACAAGTACATGCTTAAATGAAATCCGCACCACCGAAAATAAGTCGTAAAAACAAAAAAAGAAAGAACGAAAACCCACTAGCCTCAGGCATAGAAAACAAATTTACAATAAGTAGGTATATTGCCCGGCTTGTGAGGGTTCTTCCCCACGTTGAAAACAAACCACTCCTTTCATGGTGACACCCAGACCAAACAAGAACAATTGGTAAAACATTTTCTTTAACTTAGCTCGTTTATTAAAACATCCTTACATTATTACCTCACCTAACAACTTAAATTATATAAAGCCTTCGATAAATAATTAAGTATTAATTGAAAAAGTTACCGATTACTCTTAAACGTTAAATTTAACACTAAACTTGTGGACGAGTGGTCAGAAGTTTTTTTTAATCCATAATGGTGTCGTTTCACTGTCTTTGGTGTCGCCAAGGCCTCCTCCAAGTCCAGTGATTTGTTGTGGACACCTGTATGAAGAAGGGTAGAAAGAAAAGATTAGTTTTGATTTTTTTTTATGCTACAAATATTTACCTGCACATTTCTTTTTATGCGAACCTCAATTCGCGGCTTTGGCTTATGGGATGTCTGCATAAAAATGTATTCTGCTGTCACTATTAAATAAAAATAAAAAGAAGAGATTGGTAATTAATTAGAATATAGTTTTATAATAATGAAATCTTTAATAAAATTTACCTACCTACGCACATTTTTGTTAATTTTTTTTGTTGTCAGCAATGATTTTTGTCGAGCGTATTATTTATAATATATGCGTCCACGGCCAAGTTGGAAGAATTTGTTTTGACTAAATTATTTTTGTTTGTAGTTTCTTTTATCATCGGTCTCATGTTTAAGAGATGTGTTTGTCCTCTTCTGACACTTCGCGAAACTGAGCGAAACAATAATGGCTGCTCTATATTTTTTTTTTGTTGCACGTTTTAACAACTAGATGTCATTTTTGAGTGGACGTTCGTTTTCAAACTATGGGTTGGGAACTGGTTTGAATTTTTTTTTTTGAAACTTAAATTCAAATCAAAATATTTATTAAAACTAAGGAAATCGTAAGTTTACTTGACATCACTAAATTAAGTGAATAGTAAAATTTAAAGAAAGAAAAATATCAACATTGCCTTGCAGATCGTACAATATAAAAGCGTCTACCTACCAACCTCTGTTAAACTATATAATTAAAAAAGTGATCAAATTGAATTTTGGTGAGTGATTTTATTTATTTAATTTTTTTTGAATAAATTTAAATAAATGAGAGAATAATAAAAAAAAAGAAAGGGAAAATGCAAAAGTGATAAGTAGTACAAATGGTGATAGTGATCAATTGTTTTTTTTTTCTTTCTTTGCTATAGAGTTTATGCTGTTTGGCGGTCACTGACTAAATAATCAAGAAGTCGTGATCGCCCTTCTAACTTTTTTTTTGTTACTGGTCTTTATAATTCAAGAATCCAAGAAACTTCAAGCAAAGGCCTAAGCTAAAAGAAAAAGAAGTAGAGGAGATGACTTTTTTTATCTATATGTACATAGATTCCGCTTTCATTTTTTTTATGTTTGTTTCTTTAATGTTTTGAATGTAATTATCTGAAGATTAGCACACAAAAAAAGAAAAGAAAAAAAAATACTTACTATAAAATATATATTATTAAATATTGCGACTTTAGCATATAAATATATATTATATAAATAGTGCAGTGTGTCTACACGTGTGTATATATATACAGATACCTACATTGTATACACATATATTCGAACATACTTCTTCCTTATACGTTCTGTTCCCGAGTTCCTGTAAAAATTAATGATTTTTTTTGTTTTTGCGTGGTGCAATATATTTTTTTTGTAATTTAATGTACATTTTGTCCTTTTTTACCCGTGTTTTGTATGTTCGTTTTTTATGGACTGTAATTTAATTTTTTGTCTCGTATTTAATTTTAATGTACGTCTTGTCTTTTTTAAATAAAAAGGATGTATTTTTTTTATATGTAAGTTGTGTAAATGTAATTCAATAAATGTAATAATTATTTGTGTTGTACAATGTTTGTTACCAAGATGTGTATAATGTGACGTCCAAACAGCAAAGAGACAGATTTTTGATCTTTACAATTTGAATAGCATTGAGAAAGAAAGCCACAAAAGAAAATACAATATAAAAACTGTTAAGTTACGTTAGCTTTTCCAATAGCGAGAGAGAGAGATTAATAATATTTTAAAAATCAGTTAAATAAAGTAGGGTGTTATTCCACTTGTTTGGCATTGTAACAAAAAATTAAATTGAGTGTTTTTTATTCCAAAACATTCAGCCCCCCCTGGAAGACTCCGGTCTTTCAGAAAACGGCAAAGGGGCGACCTTGACAATGGGTCGAACATAATCTCCATTGTTGGTACGAACTGTGACGACACGACATCTATCATCTTTTCCAGGATGTACATCCATGATTCGTCCCAGAACCCATTTCGAAGGTGGTAGATTTGATTCCTTCAGTAAAACCATGTCATTTTTCTGGATATCTCTTTTGATCTTCTGCCATTTTGTAGCGATGTTAAGTATTCTTTGTGCCACTGCTTCCAGAATCCTTGCATTAGTGTCTGTAAAAGATACCAGTTAGTACTTATTGAAAAATTTGAAAAATCTAAATCAGGTTGAGGAATTGCACAATATGATTCGCCTATCATGAAATGTGACGGAGTAAGTGCAATCGGCTCGGAGTCTGAAGTTTGCCACATCGGGCGCGAATTGAGTAAGCATTCAATTTTGGAGAGAAGAGTATACATCTCCTCATACGTAAGTATGTGTTCACCAATAACACGTTTGATATGCTGCTTCACAGATTTCACACCCGCCTCCCATAACCCACCAAAGTGGGGTGCAGAGGGTGGTATGAACTTCCAATCGATGGCATCCTTGGATAGATGATCGGCGATGAGATTATTTCGCTGTTGATTCACCAACAGCTCATGCTCCCCAAGCAGCCGTTTAGCACCGTGGAAATTTGTAGCATTGTCGCTCCATATTTCAAATGGTTTTCCTCGACGCGATACAAAGCGATCCAAGGCCAAAATAAAAGCGCTGGATGACAGATCTCCCACGAGTTCAATATGGATTCCCTTTGTAACAAAACAAACAAATAGGGCTATGTAACCCTTGACGAATTTAGGTTTTCTTCCACGTGCCAAACGTAGGTTGATATGACCTGCATAATCGCATCCAACCTTGCTAAAAGGCCTTGAAAATCGGACCCTTTCGATTGGAAGATTACCCATCATTTGTTCGGAAGTAGATTTGCGTTGCTTAAAGCAATCAAGGCAATTATTGACTACCTTTCGGATTAAATTTCAGCTGCCTAGAATGAAATAATTTTGTTTTAATAAAGACACCATCAATGATACACCTGCATGTAAATAATGTTTATGTGTATAATCCACTATAAGTTTTGTAATTGGGTGTGATTTACAGAGAATTATTGGGTGTTTTTCATTAAACGTTAATTCCGAATTTTGTATACGACCACCTACACGAAGTACATTTGTATTATCAAGGAATGGAGCGATTGACGAGAGTTTGTTTCGCGAAGGTAAGGATTTGTTTTTCTTTGATTTGATTTGATTTCAGCGGAAAATATAATTATTTGAGCAGCTTTTATGAGCCTTATTTTAGCATCATTAAGTTCTTGAGTAGAGAGGGCTCGTAGATTTCGCATTCCAGGATTAAGGCGACGATTTCTAAGGAAGCGAAAAATGAATGCAACGACACGTACCGTTTTCATCCAGTTTGACGATTTATTTATGATTTGTCTTAAAATGTTGTTTTCATTTATGTTTGATACAAATACCTGAACTATATTTGATTTTCTCTCCTCCAATTGCTCACTTTAAACACCTTCCAAACTATGTCTAGATTCAGGCCATTTGCTTCGTTCCATTTTAAGCCAGGCTGGACCATTCCACCATATATCGGTCAAGGCCAATTGGGATGGAGGAATACCTCTTGAGGCAACATCAGCAGAATTGTCAGCAGATCGGACATGATTCCATGACTTCACTGGTATAGTTGTTATGATCTCTGACGTTCTGTTCCCAATGAAGACTGACCATTTTTTAGGCGGTGCGGATAGCCAATGTAAAACAATAGACGAATCTGTCCAAGCGAATACTTGCATTTGTTTAACCTGTAATGAAATCTTGATTTTGCTTATAAGTCGTGTTAATAAAAGAGCTCCACATAGTTCAAGTCTGGGAAGTGAGAGCACTTTGATTGGGGCAACCTTGGTCTTAGCAGCCACCAATGAAATTGAGACATTTCCATCTGAATTTTCACTTCGACAATAGATTACTGCAGCATAGGCATCCAACGAAGCATCACAAAAGGCATGAAATTCATAGTTCAATTTGTTAGTCCACATGATTCGCGGAAGATAGTATAGATAGATAGATACTGCTATGATAAGAAGCTGAGTAGACGTGTTTCTGACTCTGGTGATATTGTTAAATTTTATTTGATCGAAAACGCGTTCAAACTAAACTTTAAAACTGTTTTAAATCTTCAGTTCACAAACTCCTATCGTTTTTTCATAATTTGCCACTAAAAGTGCTTAAATTTTGGCTATAAAAAGCAAAAATAAAAGTGAAATTTTTTTTTTCTTTACCCATTTCTTTTTTGTGTTTTGTGCAAAACTATATACACCTCAAGTATATAAATTGTGTTCTCTTAAACTTTAAAACCGCAAAACTTATTTTACACTCTCACTAATTCACTGTCACACCTATTTGACATAATTTAACACATATGTCATCCAACTCAACGAAGCGGATCGCTTCTCGCACTAAGTTCTCCCAAGTTGACTCGCCTTTATCCTCATTTTCCCCTTCACAAAAATCATCACAAAAAATCATGGATAAAAAAGATAAAACCTGGATGGATGAAAAGCTGCAACAACAAAGTGAGTTTATTGTTTCCCTTCTAACTAAGAAAATGGATGAGTCAGAAAAAACAATCACCGAAGAACTAGGGCGCGAGATTAAAGATCTAAAAAATAGTATCAGTGACATGAACAAAAGAGTGGTTCAATTGGAATCTTCACAAACAAATATGCAAACTGAAATTGTTTCACTTACCACCGAAGTAAACAATCTTAAAATGACACTTTCCAATATAACGTCTGAGTGCACAAAAACCAAAACACTGCTTGCCAATAAAACTAGTGAGCTCACAAACATAAACAATCAATTTAATCACACCGCCGATGCATTGAAAAAAATTAAACAGTCAATTGACTCTTATGAGAACCGTATGGTCGCGAAAGATGCTTTCATTTTTGGTATACCGTGCTTGCCTAATGAAAATCTGAAATCGATCTTCAACTTAATATGCAGCATAATTAATATCAAACCACCATCACTAGCTAATATTTATCGCACTCGTTCGAAACTTAATTCTAGTAAATCCGCAATAATGGTTAAATTCTATTCACCGTATGATAAAAATTATGTTTTAACTTTCATTGCGAACTATCGGAAAAAGTACAATAAACAACTTTGTTTAAATGACATTCAACTTGCTATTGATGGTAATGGTGCCTCCAACTCGGTTTCTTCTTCTTCTACTATTCATATACTTGAAAGCTTATCAAATCAAAACAAAATAATATTAAAGCGCGCACTTGATTTAAAAAAAAGAAAACAACTTTCTTCCGTATACACTGCACGAGGAGTTGTGTATGTCAAACGTCAAACTGAGGATGCGGCAGTATCAGTTGAATGCGTCGAGGGACTCGAAGACATTGCCAGATCAGCAGATTTCTATGAAAATTAATATTATTGTTTATTGATTTATTAATAATTATTATTTAATATAAATTTTGTTTTTCTCTATATTTTTATTCAATTTTCATTAATTTGAATTAAATTACCTATTTTCTTTTCATTTAATTATATATATATATATTTTTTTTTTTTCTTTTCTATTTTTTACTATACTTCTTAAATCTTTTCTATTATTTTTAAAGTTATATCAAAATGATAAATAATAGAACATTGCACTCTATGGTTAGAGTTCTGAGTAAACAAAAATGTGGTCTCCGTATTTGTCATATAAATGCGCAAAGTTTATTGCCGAAAATTGATGAGTTTCGTGATCTTTTTATCGAATCGGATGTTGATGTAATTTGTGTTACGGAAACTTGGTTTAAGGAGGAATTTAATGATGAGGTTTGTAGTTTAGAAGGTTATAATATATTTCGATTAAATAGAAAGGGTCGTATTGGGGGAGGTGTAGCAATATACGTTAAAACAAATATTAAATGTAAACTTAAATGTTCATCTGAAGCTCTTAGCAGTATTGAGTATTTGTTTATAGAAATTGTTGGCAATGAGAGTGGTCTACTTTTAGGTGCAATATATCGACCAAATAGGTACATAGATCTTTCACCTTTTTTTACCCTTTTAGAAAATATCTCATTGGTTTCCCCTAACGTTGTCCTCTGCGGCGATTTTAACTGTAATCTTTTGAACTCAAATGTACTTACTAGTAACATGCAAACATTTAACTTGAAACCAGTTAACACTAGCACTCCGACACACTTCTCTCGTACTGATGCAACTTTATTGGACTTGTTTTTTGTGTGTAACTTAAGCGACGTAGCCTTGTATAACCAGCTTTCTGCGCCAGTTTTTTCTCAGCACGATTTACTTTTCTTAACTTTGAAATTCAATTTTGATTACTCAAGTAAAATAATCACATATCGGGATTTTCGAAACATAAATACTCAGCACTTAGAAGAGGACACCAGAATCAAAAATTGGGATCGTATTTTTAATATGTCATCCCCTAATGAGCAGTTACATTTCTTAACTGACAATATTAAAACATTATTTGATACTCACGTACCCTTAATAACTAAGGTCCTTAAGCCTAGTAATAAACCGTGGTTTAACAATAACATACGTAGTTTAATAAAGAAACGGGATGATGCGTATAAAAATTGGAAACGATACAGATTGAATGAGTTACGGCGCATTTACTGTTCACTACGTAATGATGTTGTAAGAGAAATACGTAGAGTCAAATCTCAAATGTACTCTGAAAAGCTTAATACTTCCTTAAATGGGCGGCAATTATGGACAAATTTAAGGAAAATAGGCATTGGAAGGGCAAGTAGCTGTCCAATTGAAGATGTCGACGGTAATGCGCTCAACAAAATTTTCGTTTCTGTGCCATCACAGCATTTACCTTCCATGAGCATAAATCCTTTTGCTTTTATGGATCAGTCAAATGAATCTGGTTTTGGTTTTCGTTCAGTAGATGGTGCTGATGTTGTCGAAAGTATACTTTCTATAAAGTCAAATGCGGTTGGGTTGGACGAAATTCACCCTAAATTTTTGAAAATGATTCTGCCGATTCGGTGTGTATCCGCACCTTTGGAAACTAGCTAAAATAATCCCTCTTCCCAAAAATGCCAAAGGTGATGAATTTAGGCCTATTTCAATCTTACCCTTCTTGTCTAAGGTCTTTGAAAGAATTTTACAAAAACAAATTAGTGCTTACCTTATGGAAAACTCATTGCTCACTCCAAAACAATCTGGTTTTCGTGAAAAGCATAGTTGCATCACGGCACTGTTAAGCGTTACGGAAGATATTAGGCAAAAATTGGATAAGGACGAGGTTACGTTTTTGGTTCTGCTTGATTTTTCAAAAGCTTTTGACACCGTTAATCACGTTAACTTGTGTGGAAAGCTTCGGCAAAATTTTAATTTTTCCTCAAGTGCTACTAAGCTCATATATTCTTATTTAAATAATAGACAACAAGCGGTCCAAACTGGGAATGGCTTATCTGATTTTCTGCCAAATGTTTCTGGTGTTCCTCAGGGTTCTATACTTGGCCCTCTTCTGTTTTCTATCTATGTAAATGAACTTCCATCAATTATTGGAAACTGCTCCATTCACATGTACGCGGATGACGTCCAAATGTACATGAGCTGCCCTCTTGGGCTTATTGAGCATGCAGCTGTTTGCATTAATGAAGACATAGAGAAAATTCTTAATTGGTCCAAGTCAAATGGTCTAATATTAAATCCTAAAAAATCTAAGTGTCTGGTAATATCAAGGAAAAATCTAGAGCTTAATTATTTTCCGTCTATTGTTTTGGACAATATTCCCATTGATTATGTGGAAACGGCAAAAAATCTAGGTGTAACTTTCAATCGTAACTTAACTTGGGATAACCATATAATTTCACTTGTTGGCAAGGTGTATGGTGCATTACGTACATTATGGGTAACTCAGTCGTTTACACCTGTTAAAACACGATTATTGCTTGTGAAGACTTTAATAATACCAATTTTGATCTACGGGTGTGAAATTTACTGCAATTGTAACTATGTAAGCAAGCGTAAGCTGAATGTTGCGTTTAATAGCGCAGTACGCTATGTCTATGGCCTACGAAAATACGATAGATTGGCTGGTCTTGATTCACGCTTGCTAGATATGTCTTTTGAAAATTACATACAATTTCGCAGTTTGATCTTGCTGTCCAATATACTGCTAACACACCAACCACAATACTGTTTCGAAAAAATACGAATCGCAACTTCCGATCGATCTCATCAATTAATTCATCCTCGATGTTCATTTTTGACATCTGAACGTCAATTTTTCGTAAATTCAGTACGTCTTTGGAACTCGTTACCTCATCGTATTAGAGAGATAAGAAACACAACAAGAATACGAAAAGATTTAAGAAAATATTATTCAGGTAATTTGTTAATTTAAATATATGTAATTATTTTTTGAAATACTCGTATCATTGGTTATATATTTTTGAATTATTATAATATTATATTTTATATTGTCAGCTCTGTTATTAAAATTAGCTTATAACTAAATTATAAGATACTGTATCTTACTGTTATTAAGCATTCACGAAATAAATAAATATAAATATAAAATATAATGTGAATTGATTCCACTAAATGAAGTTCGTCTCGAATAGTGATCCAGCGCTGAGATAGTTCTTGTGGGATTTCATCATCCCATCCTACAGCTTGTCTCCATAAATCCTGGAAGAATATCTTAACTGCAACCACGATTGGGGAAAGGATCAAAAATACGAGATGCTTCCGAAAGAATACGGCGTTTTGTACATGATGTTGACTGGTCAAGATTTACCTTGTACGAAAGGCAATCCTTAGATGGACACCATTGCAGCCCGAGAACCTTTACCGTCAAAGAATTTTCAAAATCGATAGGAGATAGCTCCCTTTGATCTTCAGGTAGAGATAGAAGAAGTGGCCAGCAATTAGTTGTCCATTTACGAAGATTGAAGCCGGCAGAAGTTAAGACTTCCACAAGTTGTTTTTGAATTTCAATAATATCATCGATAGTGTCAGCGCCTGTTACGAGGTCATCGACGTAAAAGTCATTAAGAATTATTGAAGAAGCTCGAGGATATGTGTCTGCTGAATCTAAAGCCAGTTGTTTTAATGCGCGTTTTGCAAGAAATGAAGCCGCTGAAGTTCCGTAGGTTACAGTAAGAAGCCTATAATGTTTAATTGAAGATTCTGGATTTTCCCGCCATAGAATTCGTTGAAAATTTGTATGATTTGGTGAAATCCAAATTTGTCTCTACATTTTTTCGATGTCACCAGACACAGTATATATGTGACGACGAGAACGAAGACATATTGTAAAAATGTCACGTTGAATTTCAGGGCCAACGAAAAGGGATTCATTTAAGGAAATTGAATCAGGCGACGACCTTGCCGAACCATCAAAAACAACTCTCAACTTTGTTGTGCTGCTATCGGCCTTAAACACAGCTCGGTGAGGCAAATAGTAAGCGTTTGTGTTATATATCTCATCAACAGAGATTTCTTCCATGTGACCCAACAATTTATATTCATTCAGGAAAAGCGCGTATTGTATTTTGAGTTCGGGATCACGAAAAAATCTTTTTTCCATTGAATGAAGCCGATTGAGTGCGATTTGAAAGGAATTTCCAAATTTTGGATTTGAACCAGATTTAAATGGTAAATTTACTATATATCTACCATCAGTATGACGACTGTGAGTTTGGATGAAATTATCTTCAGCTCTTTGCTCTTCAAGAGACAAAGGTGGTTCACAATTTACTTCTTCTAGACACCAAAACCGCTCTAGATCAAACTCTTGTGAATAGTCTAGTTGTGCGCTGAATGTCGTTATGCCCATAGCAGATTCATTGGCTGGAAGTTGGCTACAATTTCCGGCTACAACCCACCCGAAAATAGTTAAGAAGGAGTTGGGAACACCCGGTTCTGGTTTCGATGTTTCGAGAATAATGTTGAAGATGTTGTCGGCTCCGATGAGCATATCAATAGGACTGGGTTGATTGAATTTTGGATCTGCTAGATCCAAAGAAAGAAAACGATTTGAATTAAATTTCAATGAAATTGGCGGAAGCATAGATGTTTGTTCCGATATCACATGAAAATCGATATCTATTTTGTTTGAATTGAAGCGAGAATATAATGTAAGCGAAACCAAGCCATTGGTTGTGCCAGCAGAAGTCGATGCAACTCCGATAATAGGAATTCGAGATTGTTTCTTAGGAATACCCAAACGTTGGAGAGTCTTCTCCGTAATAAACGATGTTTGGGATCCAGAGTCGAGCAGCACGCGAATATTTTGAAAGGAGCCGAGTTTATCTCGAACCTTCACAACGGCGGTTGGAAGAATGGTCGATGAGTGAACAATGGATTCGATCGAGTGGTGAATAACAATAGAAGAGTTCGAGGGGTTTTGTGACGACGAAGACGATTGTTCATTTTTATGATGATCAGGCGAAGTGTTTTGCGGACCATGTACCAAGGTATGGTGTCGAGAATTGCATGATCTGCACCGAAATTTTGAAATGCATTTGTGAGATGCGTGTCCAACTCGAAGGCAGTTGAAACAGATAGAGTTCTCTTTGACAAATTCGCGACGCGCGATAGTATCGAGAGCGAGAAATGTCTTACAAAATGGAAGTAAATGATCTTCCTTACACTTTGGGCAGCTTGACTTTGTTTCGACGAAATGAGAGCGAATAATGTTCTGATTTTTAGCAATGGGTTTTTGAGGGCGAGAAAATGAACTACACGATTCGAGACAGCTACAACGGTTTTGTAGGAACGTGAGAAATTCTTGGATGGTACAATCATCTCGAGACTCTACCTTTTCCGACCAAGATTGCTTAGTTTCAATGTCTAGCTTTTGAAGAAGAATATAGATCAGCCAAGGATCACGAGAGTTCATATTTAGCGAGCTTAAACCGCGAATGACTTCATCAGCTCCATTCGTAACTTTTCGTAGAATTTCAAGATTGGAGGTGGAGACGGAAGATGATGGCAAGGACATAAAGCTTTTAACGAATGAATGGACAATTAAATTCTTTCTATCGTAACGCGATTCAAGTATCTCCCATGCTTGAAGATAATTTTCTTCGGTACACAAAATATGTTTAAAAAGATTAGATGCTTCACCACCCAAGAACGATTTCAAACATTGAAATTTTTGTGTAGCGGTAAGGTTGGTGTTGCAATCAATTGTTCCCGTAAACAAATCTTTAAAAACCGGCCAGTCTTTATAATCTCCGTTAAAAACTGGAATGATGAGCTTAGGCAAAACGACGGATTTACGTGAACTCGTTTGTTCTATTTTCTAAAATTGAAGCATTTTGCTTTGATATTGCATCACTAGCCTTATCTGGATGTTTTCGAATGGCAGCAGAGAATGCAGAAAAAGCTTGAAAATATTTTGTTTCGTACTCCCCATATTCAGGCTCAGGGTCCACGAAATCTTCCAGGTCGTAGAATTCGTATAAATTGTCTTGTTGCAAAACGAATTCAGACCAAGCTTCCTGAAGTTTCTTTAACTGGATTTCTAACATATCAAGAGAGGTGGAATTATTAATGGATTCCGAAAAAGTTAAGGCCCTAGTGATTGTACCCTTTGCTCGACCACGTTTTTGTTTCACGATATTCATTTTTGCAAAATAGTTCTCAATCGAAATAAAAGTTCTTGTTTTCAATGTACATATATTCCGATACCGATTGTATTGTTGCAATATAATTGCAGATTATTCTTTCAATTGAGTGTATTTGGAATATACCGTACGAATTTCTAAATAAATTTCAATTTCAATTTCAATTTTCATAAATTAAAATTTAACACTAAAATGTCAATGCATTTGTGCAATAAAGATCAAGCGAACAATCTTAAAATAAATCATGCTTAATCGAAGCAATAGTCGATTTAATGATATTGAATTAATAATTAAAAAAAACTGTTCATGCAATTAAATTTTGATAAGTATATCATGCAAACTACCATGCGTTCATCATATTTCATAGACTCGTACACAAGGAGCACTTCATAAAAAAAAACTTTCATAAGCCACAATGTAGGTATGTGCAAAATTAATCTATATCGAAATTAATTTATTCTCCCGCACTGATCACGATTAATCCGGCGAGCTTAAGGACCAATATGTTTTGTATGTTCGTTTTTTATGGACTGTAATTTAGTTTTATGTCTCGTATTTAATTTTAATGTACGTCTTGTCTTGTTTAAATAAAAAAGATGTATTTTTTTTATTTGTAAGTTGTGTAAATGTAATTCAATAAATGTAATAATTATTTGTGTTGTACAATGTTTGTTACCAAGATGTGTATAATGTGACGTCCAAACAGCAAAGAGACAGATTTTTGATTTTTACAATTTGAATAGCATTAAGAAAGAAAGCCACAAAAGAAAATACAATATAAAAACTGTTAAGTTACGTTAGCTTTTCCAATAGCGAGAGAGAGAGATTAATAATATTTTAAAAATCAGTTAAATAAAGTAGGGTGTTATTCCACTTGTTTGGCATTGTAACAAAAAATTAAATTGAGTGTTTTTTATTCCAAAGTAACCCGTATTCATGAATTATTTAAATGTCTTGCTGTAAAAGTTCATGGGAATTTAAAGTTTTTGCTTGTTTGATTTAATCTACGGATTTGGAGATAAGTTTTCTTCTTTTTTTTAATAAATCATTATTTTGTTCAATATCAGATACCTACTCACCTACTTTGAGCTCGATTTAGGCAGGGCAGCTGATAGTTAGCTTATTTGTGTTCCTTTTTTTTAGGAAGTTAAGAAAATTTCCGATTTATTTTCTTATGGTTGAAAGTAAATTCCTATTTACTTATTTTTTTTGTTTTTGTTGATTTTCATTTTGTATTAAGATTTAAGATTTATTAAATTAATTTTTTTTTTATACGTTTAGGATTACTACCCTACTCATTTCTTAGTAATATCTTTGTATATAAAAACTATAGTACTCTCATGGTGAAAATTTTTTTGGAGGACACGTTGTTGTTTGGTGGCGCTGTTGGCTGGAGTGGAGAATTGTATGTTTACAGCAGAAGAAACGAGATTTTGTATTTTTCAGGAGGCTCCAAAAGAGTAAGGGAGAAAATCCATTTTTTTCTAGTTTCTTCATTGACAGAATTTTTTGCTTGTTCTGTTTTTTTTTCTTGCCTACATACGAATACATTTTTTTCTTCGGTTTGTGCGAGAAAGAAAAGTATGTGTATGTGTTTATAAATTGAAGATATGTACATATATTTTAGTTTATTATTGGGGCAGGTAGGTAGGTATTCTTTATTTATTTGAGTTGAAATTTTCCGGCAAGATTTCGAGGAAGCATTTTTGAATGTATGTACGTATGTATGTACTATGTAAGTTAACACATTGATCCACTTATGAAAAACACTGGATGAACGATAAGGACAAAGAACAAAACATCACAAACATCTCAAACAATAATGCCATCTGGAAATCGTAAACATCATTGTTTATGACCAAGCAATGTAACCATAATCCAAGAAACTACTTGAGTATCGGAATGCCATTTAAACATGTGCATCGGCTCATATTTCATCCCTCATCTACATCGCATCAAACACAGAAATACGAAGTGACTTACTCCGGTCAGCAGCACACTAAGAATCAATCGATATCCAGTCGTGAAAATATTCAGTCGTGTTTTCTTTTTTTATTCTTTAAAATTGTATTTTAGTATTAATTTTCTTTTTTTTGAAATAAAGTTTTTTTAAATTCAAACTTGTTTCAATAATGTAATTGGGGGCTCAACCGGGATCCCTTCAGCCTAAAATAAAGATTTGAAATAAAAAGTAAAATCAGTGCTAAGTGGTTCCTGCCAAAACCTATTCGCCAAATTATTCTACAAGATAGAAGAAGGAGCAACGAAACAATTAGAAGCAGTAAAAACCAGCCAGTAGTCTGAGGGATACAAGAAGCTTCGAAATTAAAATCACCAGTATCTCGTTAGAGAGAATAAGAAATATTGAGTAAGAGTATTTTATAAGTATATTTAAGTATTTTATTAATTGTGTAAAGTGATCTGGTGCGACAGATATTTAATTAAAATTAAAAAATGAATCAACAAACAGTGAACGAACTGATATCACAAGCTATTAGCTTGAATAACTCAAGACTCGAACATACCTTACAAGAACAGCATAACTCTTTTACTAGTGAAATTAGTAGGTTACAACAGATAATTAGCGACAGAGGGCTTGCCTCAAATGTAACTGAGTACGAAACCCAAACAATTAACGCGGCAATTCAGTGCGAAGAAACTCTTGACATAATAAAATCTCTACGTGATTTCGATGGCACGCAAACTTCCTACGTAAGTTGGAGGGAAGCTGCCCACAATTCCATCAAGCTTTACAAAATAGGGAGTAAGAGATACTTCGCGGCTTTAACAATCTTTAGAAATAAAATTATTAAAGCAGCAAATGATGTCCTTACGAATCACGGCACGGTTTTAAACTTCGAGGCAATTATAGCCAGGTTAGATTTTGCATATGCTGATAAACGGCCTATGCACATCATTGAGCAAGAACTAAGTGTACTGAGACAGGGTCCCGCCACGATATTAGAATTTTACAACGCGGTTAACTGTAATTTAACCTTGTTGACAAACAAAACTATCATGACGCATGGTTCTAATACACCGGTCTCAAATGAATTGAACGCTATGAATAGGCGTAATGCCCTCAGAATATTCATAACTGGCCTAAATGGTCAGCTGCCTCAAATCCTATTTTCTTTAAACCCACCAGATTTGCCCAACGCACTCGCTAAGGCACAAGAACTGGAAAGCAACAATGTAAGAGCAAATTTTGCATTGCAGTTTTCACAACATAGAAGTGAAAACAGAGTACACAATCAAAATGCATTGAGATTGGCCAGGCAACCGAGCAATAATATTTTCCCACCTCCTAAACATAATGACTATAGGCAACTACCACAGCGCTTCGAACCAATGGTTCTCGGTAGTTCAACCAACAGGCCTATAAATAGAGAGGACGCAAATCGGTACAGACAAATAAACCTAAACAATAACACACAAAATCCATTTAGACAGGGAAACAATTATAGCAATAACACAAATACGCCACGTTGGCAAAAACCAAGTTACAACACTTACAACAACAACATGAGGCCTTTATTTAAAAGGGAAAGGGATAGCGTCCAACACTCTATCCAACCACCTCCAGAAAAAACTGAGAGGGTAAACAACATTAACGAAGACAAGACTACTTTTTTAGACCAAGAGTGGGACTCCCCCACTTACGGCGAAGAGTAAACGGTAAAAATATAAGAATTTTAATAGATACTGGTGCCAGTAGCAACTACTGTCAACCAAATATCTAAGATAATCCCATTTCACTCGCAATATTCAAACGCGCTTGCACTGTGAATGGGGAAACAATAATAAATACATGCCACGAAGCAGTTATATTAGATAGAAAAACACGTTTTTACGTTCTCCCCAACTTGGAGTACGAAATATTAATAGGAGCAAAATTGCTCAGCTCAATAAATGCTGAGATTAATTTAGAGAATAACACTCTCAGTTATGGAAACAAAATAGATAAAATCTATTTTGACGAAGAAATTAACATAATGATAAATCATATTGAGGAACATGGTACACTAGTGGAATCAATGATGAAGAAAATAAAAAGTATTCACTCAAACATTGACACTACACTTCCATTCAGAACAGATGTCGTAGCGGAAATCCGCACTGTACACGATAAACCTATCTGGAGTAAACAGTACCCTTATCCTTTATCAGCTAATGAATTTGTGAACAATGAAGTCACAAAAATGTTAAAAGAAGGAGTGATTAGACCCTCAAAATCACCATACAATAGTCCTGTATGGGTTGTACCAAAAAAGGGTACAAACGAAGATGGTACGCCAAAAAGTCGATTAGTCATTGACTATAAAAAACTGAACGAATGTACCGTTTCGGACAAGTACCCAATACCCGATACAAATGTTATTCTATCGAACTTAGGGAAGGCTAAATACTTCTCTACGCTAGATTTAGAATCGGGATTTCACCAAATAAGAATGAAAGCGGAACATATTGAAAAAACAAGTTTTTCCGTTAACAATGGAAAATACGAATATGTACGATTACCTTTTGGTTTAAAAAATGCTCCGTCAATCTTTCAGAGAGCAATGGACAATATTTTACGTCCTTATATTGGAAAAATATGTCATGTCTATATAGACGACATTATTGTGTATTCCCACAGTTTTGAAGAGCATACAGAACATTTGGATACCATAATCCAAGTTCTTAAAAATGCTAACATGAAGATTTCGATCGAGAAATCAATGTTATACCAAGAAAAGGTAGACTTTTTGGGTTATGTCGTTGGACATAGCGTTATTAAGACTAACTCAAACAAGGTAGCAACCATCAGAGAATACCCTGAGCCAACGACTCTACGTCAACTCAAAAGTTTCCTGGGTATGATTGGTTACTATCGTAAGTTTATAAAGAACTATGCGAGCATTGCTAAGCCACTCACTAAATACCTTCAAAGTGATAGTGGGCAAGTGTCTACAAATATGGCAAAAAAGACTAATATAAAATTAGATGCGAACGCTTTAGAAGCATTTGACGTACTTAAAAACCATCTTATAACCGAAACCGAGCTCACGCAACCTGATTTCTCAAAGAAATTTGTGTTAACTACCGATGCTTCAGACGACGCAATCGGAGCAGTCCTATCACAGGACAACAAGCCTATAACTTTCATTTCAAAAACTCTCAGCAAATCCGAACGAAGTTACGCCGCAAATGAGAAAGAACTCTTTGCAATCGTTTATGCTTTGAAGAATTTGAGAAATTATTTATATGGCGTCACAAACTTAGAGATCCACACGGATCATCAACCTCTCACCTTTGCAGTTTCACCAAGAAACCCAAACGCAAAGATGAAGAGATGGCACGCTCTTATAGAAGAACATGCACCTAAAATGGTTTACAAACCGGGTCATACTAATGTAGTCGCTGACGCTTTGTCAAGACAAAATTTAAACCAAATTTCCGATTCTAATACGATACATTCCGCTGAGAGTAGCGAAGAAGACGACATAGATATAATAAATAGACCAGTAAACCAATTTAACCAACAAATTATAGTAAATAAAGGTATCGATACAATTCACGAACAACTAACTCCATTTCCAAATAAGAGACGACATTTAATAACATATAAAGATCCCCAAGACATAATCCCCATATTCAAAGAATATTTGCAGGGAGGCATAGTAGCCTTGTATGCAACTTCAGAAGTTGTTTATGAATTAAAAGCTGTCTTAAAGGAACACTTTAAGAACAAATTCATAAGATCCAAATATTTCGCTTGCGACATAGAAAATAAGGATGATCAAATAGAAATAGTTGAACAAACTCATAACCGAGCGCATAGAAATGCCCGGGAGAATGTGAAACAAATTATGGCACAATATTATTGGCCCAAAATGCAGGATGAATTTTTGCAGTACACCAAAAATTGTGAGGTCTGTAACAAAAACAAATATAATAGACACCCTACCCTACAGCCCATTGGTGAGGCACCAATTCCGAAAAAGGAGGGAGAGTCCTTACACATTGATGTAATGTTTGCCGAAAAACAAAAATTTCTTACATGCATTGATGCATATTCTAAATTTCTAATTATAAAAATTCTAGACAATCGCCAAGAAATGCAAAACAAAGTTCTTGAACTACTGCAAGCATTTCCTGATTGCAAAAACTTAGTATGCGACCAAGATCCTACGTTTACCTCAGCTTCTTTCAGATCACTAATGCAAAGATCAAATATCTCTGTATACTATACTCTAGCCAACCATAGTACCCTTCAAGAGATAGCTAGATGCATTAAAGAGGAGTATAAATTAATAGATATTGTTGAAACATTCATTAGAGCAGCTAAAGAATATAATAAAACTATCCACTCTTCCACTGAAAAGAAACCCGCAGACATATTGTTTAATAAAATTAACCATTCCGATGTTCCGTTAAAATTAACGATGGCCCAAGACAAAATGCTTGAGGTTCATAATAAAAAACGAAAAACTAGAGAAGTCCAACCCAATGATACAGTGTATCAAAAGACTACTGGTGCCCACTGGGGCAAATTGCAACCTAAGTATAAACCTCGGAAGGTGTCCGAAGATTTAGGGAACAAAGTTAAACTTAGAAATGGCAAGTTTGTCCACAAAGATAATCTTAAAATTTAATTCCAGACAATGGACATCAAATTCGTTCTACTTTTACTAGTAGCCCAAGCCAACGCAGACGTTATCGATTATACAAGAGAAAACTACCTACTGATAGAGACTAGCGAGGCTCTCATTTACGAAAACACTTCCGACATTTTCCACGTGACTAACCTTACAAATATCAGGAAATTCCTCGATGACACACGCGAACGCATTAGATTAAGTCATGAAGAAGCTTACCCAGACACACCCAGAGAGGATAGGCATGATAATAACCTAATCATAATAGAAACATTGCTAGATCAATTAATGATCACACGCTCTAAACGAGCCATAAATACCATAGGCACCATTTGGAAATGGATAGCTGGTACACCTGACCACGACGATGAACTGACTATCGAAAATAAAATTAACGATTTGATAAGAAACAATAATAAACAATTTGTCACTAATGTAAAATTATTTGAGGCCATCAGATCGGCTACACCTCGTATTAAAGACGAGTGGGTTACAGAGAAATGTAAAATGATCATTTTTGAATTGCAAAATATGATAAACACATTAACGTTAGCAAAATTAAAGATCCTGAACCCAGCCATATTTAATATTAAAGATATAAGAGAAATTGTTAATCATAAAGCTATGAAAAACTTTACAATAAACGACTTAATTGATACCTCAGAATTTAAAATCGCACAAAAAGAAGAAATAATTGTAATATACATTAAATATCCTATTATATACAATAAGTGTAAACTGTATGAAGCAAGGGCTATCAGTCAGAAAGACGGTAAGCTAGTTTTAGAGAAAGAAATAATAAAATGTAACTCTAAATTTTTAAATATTGAAAATTGTAAACTAGAACTTAAGAACACATATTGTAAAGCTAGTAATAACCAAAGTTGCTTATCTGAGTTGCTTAACGACCAGAAACCTAAGTGTAACAAAATAAAAGAAAAAAACCTAGCATTAGAAATCATCAAAGATGGCACGATTCTTGTATCAGGACATCACACAGTCAACAACGTAACGCTGAACGGAGTGTATTTAGTCAATTTCAAAAATTCCGCAAATATTGATGGAAAAATATATGAGAATCCTACAGGGCAAATCAACAACTTCTTAAAAAGTTATACCGTCAACGAATACGATGTTGGACAATATTTCGAAACCCTAGACGAAGAATTAAAGTTTGAAAATATAAACCTACTCCAGAACTTCAAAACGAAAGTTACGAATAGCCCAATCATATCCACATTCGGGTTCATAATACTTACAATCGCAATCATAATGTCTCTCTTATATTTCAAGAAATCTAGGCAGCCACAGCTAACTAGAGATGAATACATTAGCCTACAAGTACGGGACATCATGAGCAGAGTCCACACATCACCATAGATATCGGGGCGATATCTTCTTAACCATGGGGGAAGTTAACACATTGATCCACTTATGAAAAACACTGGATGAACGATAAGGACAAAGAACAAAACATCACAAACATCTCAAACAATAATGCCATCTGGAAATCGTAAACATCATTGTTTATGACCAAGCAATGTAACCATAATCCAAGAAACTACTTGAGTATCGGAATGCCATTTAAACATGTGCATCGGCTCATATTTCATCCCTCATCTACATCGCATCAAACGCAGAAATACGAAGTGACTTACTCCGGTCAGCAGCACACTAAGAATCAATCGATATCCAGTCGTGAAAATATTCAGTCGTGTTTTCTTTTTTTATTCTTTAAAATTGTATTTTAGTATTAATTTTCTTTTTTTTGAAATAAAGTTTTTTTAAATTCAAACTTGTTTCAATAATTTAATTTGTATGTCTGAACGAGTACAAAGGTTGGATTGAAATATGTTTTGGAAGAGAAGGTAGGTGTGTCTAGCTATAGGTAGTTGTAAAAAATATCATCGGTTTGGAATTTTTTTGAAGTTGAGCAGATTTGAGATTTTTTTGAAATTCGAATAGTAAGTTGGGCAAAATGGGGCAAATGTACGGAAGGGTCAAAAAGCTATATTCTAAACGTATAGGGCTAGGAGGTTTATTTTTTTATTCGATAGATTTTTAATGTAAGTATTGTATACTATATGTATGTATGTGAAAATTTTAAAAAAATATTTAAAATGCTATGAATGTTTAAAAAGTCAAAAATTGGAAAACTATGTCTTTTGAAAAGTAACAAAAAAAATTGGCTGTTTCAGAAAATTTTAATGCAATTTTTTTATAGATACTTAATTATTTTAGTCAATTTTCATTTTAATTTTTTTGTCGGGTTGGTCTAAAAATCTCAAATTTCTAAGGCATAAAGAAAATTTTAATTGGATTTTTGGGTCGGTTTCTGACTTTTCGAAATATGTTCACCGCAGATATTTGCATTTTACACTTAGTTTAGAAAACACATGAATGCTCTGATGCCTTTAACTGTATACAAAACTTTTTTTGTTTTTTTTTTTAGTTAGCAAGATTATTATTCAATAATTATTTTCATATATCATACTTAACTGTACAATGTACATACATGCTAAACAAGCTTCACAAATAGAATAAAAAAAAATTAAGAACCACAAACAATACAATATACTAAGAGAAAAAAAACAGATTTGTTTATCGCCGACCAAATAGTCTGCCGATTTTTGCCACGAACTTACTGCCCCAACCCTCCTCATGGTGCCCAATTATGCTTTTTGATCAATCTAACAGTTAAGACGCCAAAATGGGTAATATTGATTTAGAACGAAAAAAATCGATTTTAATAAAAAGAAATTGATTAGAGGTTCAGGAATTAATTTATAATTTCCAAAATCCTTAACGAATAATCAAGATTAAGGTCTTGAATTTAAATTTATTTAATTAATATACATAAACATGAACTTTGCAAAAAAAAGTATGCGTTTCTACAAGAATTCACTGAAAAAATTGTTAAAAAAAATAAATTAAAATCTGAATAAAATTCAAAACAGAGAAGAAAACTATATTAATATTATTTGCTGTATTTATTTTCAGCAATTTGTACACAAAAAAATTTATTTGCATTTCTTTCAAAACTGTGTGTAATTATTTAGGTACCTAATAATTTATTTATATAAATTCAATGCTTCTGAAAATAAATGAAAAATGAAGATTGTGAGCATAATTTTTCTGGAAAATGGAAAAAAACACAATAAAATGTATGGATTAAAGGAGAATGCCCAAGTAACACTCTCGTAGCTTTGAGTTTTTAATATGTTCTAAAAAAGTGTTAAAGGAGTGAACCCGGAGACTATTGCTCTATTTTATACTCCGTTGAAGCATCTGACATTTTCTTTTTAATCAAATGCTCTATATTTGAGTTTTAGAACAACTTCAAGCTCTATAGGCTTATAAAGCTTGTTGCTCTATTAATATGCTCTATTACAATTTATAACAAAACCTTGAACGAGCTTTACTTAATATTTCAACTATATGCTTTAAAAAGGCCTTATTTGAGAAAATAAATGTTCCTTAGAGCCACTCAGCAGCTTTTTGCTTTTAAACAAATGTCTTGTTGATCAAAAGACATAAATGTCAAAAAAAATTATTTAACAAAATAAATAGCTGTCAAGAGGTGAAAAAATCGTTTAATCATTTCAAAAACAGCAAGGCTTATTGGAAAAAGGTGTGCCGCAACAAAAATGTTAGAAAGTTTATCAAAGATACGAAAAACTAAGGTGTCGACCAAATTGGCCGTATTGAAAGATGAGCTAGTTTGAGTGTTGACAGTGTTGAGGATTTAAGGGAAGATAGCTTGGTTGAGAGCTCATCCCAACTGAATGCAGATGATTGATGAATTAATAGTAAATTTTTAAAATACAAAAATATGAAGAATTTTACCAAAGGCGATCGACTACGAGCAATATACAAAATCTTTGTCATCTTGTAACAGTAGTAAACAAAATTGCTATTCTGGAGATTCAGCTCCTACCTTCGAAAATATTTTATCATCTTTAAAAAAAATTACTGCCCACTTGTTCCAATCCTCCGGCAAGCAGCAAACCGAATGAGTGAGCTGTCAAAACTGGAACGTTATCATGAACCCAAAATAATATATCTAGTTTTAATAAACCAAAACAGGCACACTTCAAATAGTAAACTTATATTTGAACTTTTTGTTCTCATTAGCGACATGCCAAACAAATGCTTTGAAAAATAAACACGACGAAATAAACATAATAATGGCGTTTTCAATTGGCAATCCGGAATTCGTTTTAGACAAATTCTCTACTTGTTCAGAATCAGAACTTTAACTTTTACCAAGTTTAACGCATTCAGAATGATTTTTTCTGCTTTTAGATTGCCAATCGAAAACGCCATAAAACAAATTGACTGTCATAACCTCATAAGTAGCCGTTTTAGAACATATTGCTTTAAAAGAGTATAGTGTGTATACAAAAAAGCGAAAGAAGAGCATCGGGTACCAAGCCAACACCAAAGTGAACAAAATCAGAAACAGGGTGATAACTCTTCATAGCTCATATTTTTTTTAGTTCTGTGCGGGGAAAATGTGCACTCTTCACTTTTTTATAAAATTAAAATAGCTTCTTTTTATGGTCTAAAAAGAATCATGTGACACTTATAAAATTCACTTAGAATCATATTTTTGTTACCTCACGTGTAAAAATCGTATTATGTATTTAAATTCTTTCGTGGAATTTGTAAACTTCAAGAGGAATTAATAAAATTCAAGTGGAATTTATAAAATTCATTGGAAATTCATAAAATTCACGTGAAATTCAAGCGGAATTTGAAAAATTTACGTAAAATTCATAAAATTCAAGTGGAATTATATTTTTGTGCTGTGTTTTTGAATTTTCTAAATTCTATAAATTTCAGGTGAATTTCATGAATTCCACTTAAATTTTATGAACTTTACGTGAATTTTATTAATTTGCCGTGAAATTCGTAAATACACTTGAAATTTAAGTTATCTCACGTGCAATTTTCTGATTACCTGTATGAGTTTTTACGTGAAATTTATAAAATTATTTCACATTTTTGAATTATTTTAAAATTTTGTGGAACCAACGTGAAATCATTTAAAGAATCGCAGTTCCTTTTGCATGAAAAAGGTAAAACATCATTTTTGATTTTTTTTCAACCGAGGCACCCTATATATAAAAGATGGCTGATAAAATTTCTATAAAAAATTTTTTGTAGACATTTGCATTATAGAAGCTCTAAAAGAGATATTGTTGTGGTCTTTTTAAAATGGCTGTTTTGGGAGAAGTTATGAAATCTTTGTATACACTTTTTTCATTTTCTTTTTTATTTAAATAGTAAAAAATTAATATTTTAAAGGCGCGTTGTACAATTTCGAGGTGCAACATCTATGTTTGTGATAAAAATAAAGTGGCACACAAAATCATTCCTAAGCATTGTCTTACTCATTAATTAAAGTATTACGATCGTTTATCGTAAATATTTTGCTTAATATAGTTTTGAGTTTTTCTTTGTAAATATTTATGTTTGAGAAATTATTTCAAAGATCATTATATACAAGCAAGCAATTCTCTTTGTTGTCTTTTATATTTATATTTTACTAACACTTAAGCAAATCATTTTCATGTTACCATTTCAAAGGGAAGAGCTTTAAAACTATCTCTCGATAACGTTTAATAGAGCTAAAAGTGCTCTTAATCAAAATATTAATGTGATTTTGTAGAACATATAGACATTTGAGCATCATATTTAGAGCCCGAATAATGCTTATTTTAGCTCCCAAACTCGAAAAAAAAGCTCTAAACAGGTTCTTTTTCAGCTTTATTGAAGCTATAGAGCAAATTGAAGTTAATATGGCCAAATAATTTAGCTTTATAAGCGCTGCCAGAGCTAAATACGAACTAAAATTGTTACTTGGGTGGGCATTTTGGTCTATCTAGTGTCCACGAATGAGATATATATCGTTGAAAAGCTTGGCCCTAGTACATCATTTTTTTTGTATGGACATAAGGCTGTAAGCCATTGGGTTTAGGCAAAATATTGAAATGATTTAACAGATTAAATGAATTTGGGGGAGAGTATGATAACCGGGGTGCCGAAAAATGATAACGGATTTTTGTAGAACACGGTAATACAAGCATTTTTTACTATGGGAGGGGGGTCTATCTCCCCCGTTTAGGCGGTAGGGGCAATTTAAAAAATATGTACGTTAAATGGAAAACAAATTATTAAAAGATAACGGTAATACTTACAACTAAGTTTTATACATTTTTTTAAAGCCAACACTTTTGTCTATTAGCTAGTTTTTGAATCAAGTCAAAACTATGCATAGTTTTTGAAAAAAATTGTTTTAAACTCAAAATTTGGGCAAAAAACAGTTAAACAAAATTTTTGAAGTGTAATTTTTCAAAACTTTAAGATTAGTTGCTGTTTTTTTTTAAATTCATTGCTCTTATTTGTTTTTGATCAAAAACTGAAAACTAGATGATTTTCTGTCTTCTAGTTCTTGAGACAATTGCTTGCACCCACCCCAAATCCTATAGTGAGCCCAAGCAGGGGGTTGCAGGGGGGCAGCATGGCCCCCCATACACACCCCACTGTTGCATACATCCAAACTCGCACACACTCCACTGTTGCATATACCCAAACTTGCACCAACCATTATTACTATCAAAATAAGACCACTCAAGCAAAAAAAAAAAAACATAAATAAATTAAAATAGTAGTTGTGGTTATTTTCAATTTTCTCAAAAACTAAAAGGCATAAAATCATCTAGTTTTCAGTTTTTGATTGCAAATTAATAAGAGCAACAAATTATTGAAAAAAAAATTATTTATAAACTTATGGTTTTGAAATATTGAAATTAAAATTTTTTTTTTAACTTTTTTTTACACAAATTTTGAGTTTAAAATTAAATTTTTCAAAAACTATTCATAGTTTTGACTTGATTTAAAAACTGACTAATAGAATTGAATGTTGGCTTTAAAAAAACGTATAATACTTAATTTTTAGTATTACCGTTTATTTTTTAATTAATTGTTTTCCATTTAACGTACATATTTTTTGAATTGCCCCTACTGCCTAAGCGGGGGGAGAGAGACCCCCTCCCATATTAAAAAATGCTTGTATTGCCGTGTTCTACAAAAATCCGTTATTATTTCTTGGCGCCCTGGTTATCATACTCTTGCCTGAATTTGAATAGTTGTGCGTCAAGAGTCCACAAACTACATATAGTACGTTTGAAAGCTTCATTTTTGAATATAGACACAGAACTGTAGACCGTGGGGTTCACGCAATATATAAACAAAATTCTGTGACCTTTCGGTATTGCACTTGATTAACATATATATTTTTGCCCATTCTCCTTTGATTGGAATTAGCGAATCATTTTATACAAAAATCAAAATTTCAATCCTTTTTAAGATGTCGGATTTTTTTCTCACACCACCCAAAAAACTTGGTTTTCATATAATTATGTACTTAGTTAATTGATAGTGTTATACGTTTTTTTTTAATTAAACCACATTTGTATTTTAATAGTTAGTTAATAAACAACTTAACATTAAAAACAAGAATAGTCGACTGGCTATAAGGATTTGCTAACTAGCAGCTTACAAGACTGGACTGGAGATTTAGACTTACGATAAAGCTTAATCTCTCCAGCATTATCTTATACCTACCAAAGGTCCAAAGATTATTTTTTAAAGAGAAATTTAAATAAAAATGTATTACAGACTTAATTTTTGATCTACAAACAGTGATTCTGCTGAATAAGAACCCAACTATTAAATGGGTGGAATAGGTGCAATTAGGTCTTAAAGTCAAAGGACCTTCGATTATATGGCAGTATAGAAAATAAGTTTCTTAACATAAACAATAAAAAAAATGTTGGCCATATCGAAAAACGTTATTTTTGCTACAGCCCCATCTCTGGAACCATTTTTCTCAAAATCTATTGATGGTTAATAAATCTTTTTTGTACGTATATAGTATAAAATGAGGAAGAATTGGTGCCTTCAATTTTTTCCAAAAGAACTTATATTTTTCGAGTAAATTACAATAAAATGAATTTGCCCCTTTAAGTTCTCCCCTAAAAATTTAAGATACAATCCAAAATTAGGGTACGTTTTAGGACGTACTTGACGTCAAAATTAAGCACCAAACTAAAATTCAACTTTGTCGGATTTTTTTCGAAATCAAAGTCTAATTTTTCTGGAGTAGATAGTTCTAACAAAATTGCCAAAAATTGTCCATGATTTGTGCCTTCATTAGCCGTACTTAACGATTCCAAGGTTCTATATCTATGTATGCTATCCAACGAAATCTGAATTACATATAATTGTAAGTTGGTATTGAACCCTTCCTTGATAATATGTAAACAAAATAAATTACACTTTATTCAAAATCAGTAGATTTTAGATTGAATACCTATTTGAAATCGAGTCACATTTTATTGTTTTTTGTTCAAAACTTAAAATTCTATTTTTTTTAATATAACAAAAAATTATAATACGATTCACAGACATAGTTAGATAAATATAATTTTATCCCAACCACCCTATAAAGCTATACCTACAATAATAAAACGGATGGATATATCAGTTTCCTTGTCAATGTTTAAATATTACAAGAAAAATTGAATATAAATACTGACTCTCAAAATCTTGCAAGAAAGTTATGTAGGTAGAATTTTTTTTTTTTTTAATTTCGAATTATAACTACAAAAAAAAACAATTATATAGGTACCTGCAACCTAGGGTAGGAAACTATTTCATTGTGTGAAAAATAGCTAGGTATTTATTAATTGAAGATATTCTTGCAAGATTTTGAGGCTGGTCAAGGCCATGCCATGCGTAGGTATTTGAGTTAAATTTCTTACAAGATTTTATGTGTTGAATTGAAGCTTGCATTTTTTTATTGTATCTACCTTGGTAGGAAATTAATAATTTTGGTTTTCAAAAAATAAAATTCAAATATCGAACAAAAAAATGAAGCATTTCGATTCCCCGCCAAATCAATCAAATCTTGCAAAACAAAATTAACCTTTGTATATGAAAACTATAGTACTCTCATGGCGAGTTTTTTTTAGGGTTGCCCGGATCCTGGTGGTGACGCTGCAAAATGTGAGGTGTAAAATTCGATTTGGTGAGTCTTTTAGCGTCGAAAATTGGTGGCAGGGGCAAGAGGAGACTATTTTTTGGATTATTGCATCCAAAAAATATCAATAAATATCATTTAAAACCTCCATAAGCTCTCCGCAAAAAAAAAAGAGTAAGGGTTGCCGGCATACACTAGATGTCGCCCCATTCGACTTCCACCATGAGAGTACTATAGTTTTCATATACAAAGAATTAACCCATCATAAATAAACACAAAATACAAAACGAAATCAAAGCCAATGCGAGCACACAAAACATATACCTTCAACTATAGATATATATTTTTTGCTCGCACACAAAAGGGCATAAAGGCAAGGTAATACAGTATAGCCCTTTCTCGTTCTTATTCATAGTCCATTTCGTAGTCTCCAATCTGAAGTAATTCTTCCATTTTTAGTCTCCAATCTCAAGAAATGTCTCCATTCCTTAGACTCTAACCTCAAAGAGTCTCTCCACGAGAAAATTAAATTCAAAATAAATAGATGTCGTTATGTTCGTTTTTCACCATGAGAGTACTATAGTTTTCTTATACAAAGGTAATATCATTTTTTTTTATATTATAAAATTTTAAAATTAGTTTGTTAATGATTAATAAATTTCTCATTTGTAAATTACACCATAATGGATGAAATTTTGTCTTTTTTTTTTGTCAAGCATATAGCTTGATGGCGTACTAGATTTTTATATTTTCAGGGGATGTGGACGGCAACAAAACGTTCTGGTGGAAAAATGGACTGAGCGAAAATAAAAGGTGAGCCAAGTAAAGGGGAAATTGAAACCTTAGCCGACAATTTCCAAGATGGGGTGGGAAAGGCACGCTGACAAGACCGCAGCGCCCTCTGGTGGTAAACATCCGTCCGCTTTCGAATTTTTATTTCATTTCGAATATAAATTTTATTTTTTTTACGGCATGATTTATGTCTATTGTGAAACTTTTTGGGGCCCAAAACTGTTAACAGCATAGTTAATTGTCTGTATTGTCTTTTGATGTTTTGTGTTTCGTAATGGTTGGGGAATTTAGGGTCGACTACAGCAACATTCGGGGGCTTAGGAAAAATCTCTGTGCTGCATATGTCCATACTGCTATAAACAGGCCAGCTGTTCTGGCACTAAGTGAAACACAGGTAGGTAAAAATTCTGATCACTCGGAATTTAGCCTTCCAGGATATAGCTTAGTGCCTCTATTTTTTCCTCATCATGGTCTCGCCGTCTATGTACGGAATGATGTTGCTTATCAACTTCAACCTCAATATGGCACATGCTCTAATACTAATTTTAATTACATGTGGTTCAAATTCACCGTGCATAAGCACATCATTCATACCTGTTTTATCTATCGTAGCCCAAGTTTGGATGGCACTTCAACTTCTAACGAATTTGATGCGCTATCCGACTCAATCCAGAGAATTGTTGCCCATTTTCCGCACAGTGAAATTGTTGTTACGGGCGATTTCAATGTTCACAATTCTTCGTGGCTACGCTATTCTGGTCAGACAACACCCGAAGGAAGGTACGCCGAGATTTTTGACGAGTTAAACAACCTGACTCAGCTTGTAAACGAGCCAACTCGTATACCGGACGTTGTAGGTCATACCGCCAACACCCTAGACTTGTTTCTTACCTCTCATCCTGGTAAATACTCTGTGAGAGTGTTATCGCCTCTAGGCTCATCGGACCATTGTGTCATATCAGCCAATTTCTCGTGTCCGAACATTTCAGTTAAAGAAAATTCCCCCAAGAGAACAGTATGGCAATACGAGAAAGCCAACTGGGACGGTCTCAATAATTTCTTTCGGGTCTTTAACTGGTCACTATGTTTCCTCGGTAGTGACATAGATTCCAGCGCTGATATGATAACAAAAATTATTCTTTATGGAATGAGAACTTTTGTTCCGAACAGGACCAAAAGCATCAAACCTAAAGAGAATTCATGGTTCGATTCGAGCTGCAAAGAAGCTATCAGTTTGAGAGAAGTAAGCTTCCGTTGTTACAAAGCCAACCCCACTGAGGAAAACCGGAACAAGTTCAAACAAGCTAGAAAGACCTGCAACGCCCATATACGACGAACCAAATTTTTGCATGACCAACAAATAAGGCATAAAATACTACAATGTCCCAAAGGTAGTAAAAATTTTTGGTCATTTGCAAAAAATGTGCGTAATTGTACCTCATCGTCGGTTCCAACGCTCGTTTTCAACGATACTCCTGTGGTAAGCTCACAATACAAAGCCAATTTGCTTGCAGCACAATTTGCCGCAAATTCAACGCTTCCACATAGTAGTATGACTCCCCCTGTACTTGAGAACATTGACGGATTCATGGGACAAATATATTTTCGTACTCGTACAGTTGCCAGAGTCCTCAAAGATCTCGACATACACAAATCCGCTGGTCCAGATAGTATCTCACCCATCGTTCTGAAGAGGTATTCTTCCACGCTGGCAAAGCCACTGCGTAAGCTTTTTCATCTCTCCTATTCTTCTGGTCTCTTCCCGAGTGGATGGAAAACTGCATTTGTCCAGCCTGTCCCTAAAAAAGGCGAATCATCTGCACCCTCCAACTATCGACCAATTGCTCTTACGTCCATTCTTTCCAAGGTCATGGAAACGCTGATTAACCATCAGCTTAAGAAATATCTCGAAGATCGAAAGCTTCTTAATGACCGGCAGTATGGCTTTCGCAGCAATAGGTCCACTGGTGATTTGATGGTATATCTCACCGAACAGTGGCACAAATCTTTACATCGTTTTGGAGAAAGTAAGATTATTGCACTTGATATTTCAAAAGCGTTTGATAGAGTTTGGCATCAAGCTCTCTTATCGAAAATGCGTGCATTTGGAATCGATGAATCTCTTCTTCGTTGGATTAGAAATTACCTTTCGGACCGCTCAATACAAGTTGTATTGGATGGTTTCAAGTCTGTTATCCATAAAATAAACGCTGGTGTGCCCCAGGGCTCCGTTTTGTCTCCGACTCTCTTCCTTATTTTCATAAATGATCTTTTATCTGAAACTTCTAATCCATTAAATTGTTTTGCCGACGATAGTACTCTCAGCTTTTCATATTCGTTCTCAGATTCCCATCCCTGTTCTTCGGATGTAGAACTAGAACGGCAGCGTATGATAAGCTCCTTAAATTCTGATCTTGAAAGCATTGTCCAATGGGGAATCAAAAACCGCGTAGAATTTAATGCCTCCAAAACTCAATGCTGCTTACTGTCTTTAAAGCGAAACCCACCTCCCATGCCGCTATCCATGAGTGGCACTTGCATCGAGGAAACTGAACACCTTTCAGTTCTCGGTATGTGCATCACAGACCATCTTTTGTGGAATGATCACATATTCGATGTCGCCAAAAACGCTGCTAAGTGTTTAGGGTTCCTTCGTCGATGTAAGAAATATTTCTCCCCTTCTGATCTGGCTATTATCTATAAAGCCTTCATTCGCCCAAAGCTTGAGTACAACTCGCATATCTGGGCGGGTGCTCCAATTACACATCTAAATCTTTTGGACAGAATACAAAATAGAGCGATGAAAATGATAGGTGAAAGAAGCATAACAGAAACGTTCCCTTCCTTGGAACATCGTCGTAACGTTTCTTGCCTTTCACTCTTTTACCGCTTCTTCCATAAGCATTGTTCTAGTGAAATAGCCAGTTGCATTCCTCCCCTTAAACAATTCCACCGTAATACTCGCACCGCAAGGAATGCCCATCAGTTCACCCTTGAGCCCCACTTCAGACGCACTGTTAAGTACAGAGAATCTTTCTTTAGCCGCACCACTCGAATGTGGAATGCTTTACCCGGCTCGATTTTTCCTATCCATTTCGATGCTCAGACATTTAAAACCAATGTGCATCGGTATCTCCTTTTAACTCCAATCCCATTTCCTTAAACGCTCGTACTGTGTTAAAACATTTAAGGGTAGTCATATCCCCTTTAGTGCGCGCTTAATTTAAAAAAACACACTTTTCCGACGAGTTTAAGCTGAGCACAGACTAGCATGCCAGTCCAAGACACTCATCAACTATTTTTTTTGATGAACTTACAGTTCACACCCCCTCAACCTTATTACAGGGGCTCCAAGTCAAATTGCATGCCTCCCTATTAAGCAGTGACCAGTTAAGACACTTATGACGTAGCCAATGTGCAATCTACTAAGGGAGATCAATTGTTTGGAGCGTTTGGCACTATGTCTAGGCCAAATTAGTTTTGTCGCTGCGCAGGTGGTGATGTTATTCCATCTGTAATTTGTTCTCCCTATTGTATCTTGCTTCAGCATAAGTTTACATGTAGCTAAAGGTATACCTACGCTAGCTTTGTGAGCTAGCAGAGGTAACGTTGTTCCTCTTTTTGCAAGTTCGTCGGCCTTGCAATTTCCTGGAATGTCTCTATGGCCCTGCACCCAGCAAAGGTGAATGTTGAACTGTTTGGCCATCTCCGTAAGAGATGATCGACAGTTTAAGGCTGTTAATGAATTCGTAGAGACAGAGTCCAGGGATTTTAACGCAGCCTGGCTATCAGAGAAGATGCGTATATCAGTTTTTGATATAACGTTTTCTCTGAGCCAGGAAAGGACTTCTTTAATAGCCAGGATTTCAGCTTGGAACACGCTACAGTGATCAGGTAGACGGAAGGAGAGACTTAAGTTTAGTCTTTCGGAGTATACGCCTCCACCAACCCCATCATCCGTTTTTGATCCATCTGTGAAGAAGTTAATGAAATGATATGTCCTCCCAGGTAGACCTGGAAGGGATAGTCACCCTGAAGCTATTGTTATTGAAGTGAGGAAGGGGATGGTGTAGTCGATATTACTGTTAATTAATCTGAATGAATTCAGAATAGCGGTTTTGTGTGGGTTAATGCCCAGTCCACAATGATTTGCCCAATTGATGAGCTTATTTAAAGCGTTCTGTAAGAGTTCTTTAAGTGAATTGGGATGTTTTCCCGTCACTGCGATAGCAACATCGTCCGCATAGGCAAACACTTTGTATCCCTCTCCTTCTAGAGTGATTAGTAATTCATTTATTACTAAGTTCCAGAGGAGAGGTGATAGGACACCACCTTACGGCGTACCTCTGCTGACACTCCTTTGTGTAGTAAAATCGCCCAGTTTTGAGTTAATAATCCTGCTTATCAGCATCTGATTTATCAACGTACTAATCGATTTATCTACCTTGAGAGATGTCAATACACGTGTAATGTCGATGTGTCGACATTATTAAATGCTCCTTCTATATCTAAGAAGGCAACTAGGGTGTACTCTTTTTGGTGGAGGGAACATTCGATTGTACGTACTATACAGTGTAGAGCCGTTTCAATCGATTTCCCTTTATTGTAGGCATGTTGGGCCTTTGAAAGGAGGGACTTATCAATATTTGCCCTCAAGTGGATATCAATCAAACGTTCAAAAGTCTTAAGAAGGAATGATGATAAGCTGATCTTTAGGGTTCACGTGACTGGATTTTCCAGCTTTTGGGATAACACAACTTTAACTTGTCTCCATGACAGTGGTATATATGCCAGTTTTAGACACCCTTTAAAGATATTTTCTAGGATGGGCATTAGAAAGTTTGCATTTTGTTGCAGTTCAGCCGGCATTATGCCATCCAGACCTGCAGATTTGTAGGGTTTAAAGCTGTTAATAGCCCAATTGAGTTTTCCCCTGGTGACTAGATCTTGAGGAGGAGTTATTACATTGTCGCACGGACTTGGAATAATATTTCTGATATTATTGGAGCTACCAGGGAAGTGAACGTCTAGTAGCAGGTTGAGCGATTCTTCGCATGAGTTGGTCCAGAGGCCAGAGGCATTCTTCAGGCAGCTTGGAATGACTGGGTTTTTGGAGAGGATTTTACGCAGTCTGGATGCTTCAGAACATTCTTCCACTGTACTGCAGAAGTTTCTCCAGGACGACCGTTTGGTTTTCCTCAGTTCTTTTTTGTATGTCTTCAGTGATTCTTTGTAAGAATGCCAGTCAGACGAATCTCTAGAAGCTTTTGCTCTATTAAAGAGTTTTCTGCATTCTTTTCGAAGTGGATCTAACCCAGAGTTCTACCAGTGAGGTTTCTTTTTACCCCTTATTCGTACAAGGGGACATGTAGTGTCTAGAGATTTGTTCAGGGCTAATGTTAGATTATTGACTTTGTCGTCAAGATCTTTAATATTAGTGGGAATATTAAAGAGTTCAGGTCTGACTAAACTGTTCAATATTCTCTCGGCCTCCATTTCGGATACACCCTCGACGGTAAGAGCATCCACTTCTGCCGAGGAAGACCGAGATGCATCATCTTCCATTGTAGGAAAGGTGACCAATGCACCTGGCTCCTCAGCAGTCGCTTCAGCTTGTGTAGGGGGGATGGGGGGAGGTGGAAAGGAAGGGGAGGGGAAGTGAAGGAGGCGGGTGAGGGGGAAGGGGTTGAGCCTCGGCTCCATCTTTTTTATACACCCTCAAGGTTATGGTTTCAAACCCACACCTAATCACTCCTTTCAGCTGCGCCAGAGGGGCAAGGGACTCTGTATTGATAAGGTCCCTTGGCCTCTTCCAGTTTCGCAACTTGCCAGTTGTGAGTAGGGAGGGATGGGTTTGATAGCCGGATCACCTCTAGGACTTGATCCAGGCCTTCGAAAACGGCTGGAACCATGGTGCGAGCTCTTCGCCGGCAAGTAATGTCTTCCTTGGCGACGACCTCCAGCTTTGCACCAGGCCATACCTCCCCGAGTCGGCTGACAGCCAGCGTCAGTAGATCACACGACCTCTGATCATCACAGACCATCAACTTGATATGGGCGGTGCACAGTGCGGTATTTTGATCAAAAACCTGGCCAAAAATATTTGGGCACATTTTTCACATCAAATAGGTACCAAATGACTAAAAAGTTATTTGGAAGGATAAATTTTCATTTTTTGGGTACAGTAAAACCCACTTAAGTGCTTACCCACTTACCTCGCGATTAGCCAAGAGAAAAAAAATTATTAAAAATCAAAGAAAGCACGTACAATACTGTGCTATAACTTTTTTAAAGCTAATATTTCATTCTTTATTTTGTTTTTTGATGCAAGTTGTTTCATTAAATAGTTTTTGAGAAATTAAGTTTTAAGGATGAAATTTAGAAAAAAAAAAAATTCGTTTTTTAATTGATTTTTTATAAAGTTTTGCAATTTTTAGGACATTTTTTATTTCAATTTTCAATGGCCTAATAAATTTTTATTCAAATACTAAAAACCTTATTCCAATAAATATTATAGTTTCTAAGAAATTAGAAAAATACTGAAAGATACTTTTTTCCCAGAAAACCTCTTTTTTCGATTTTTTTTATGAGTGGATTTACAACCGGAAATTTTCTTAATGCAGGTACCCAATTTAAAATACCTGCGAACCGGTTAATCACATCCTCGTTGCATGCCGTCCTGAAGAATTTTCGGGAAAATTGTTCCCTGTATTGGCGGAAATGCTTATTTCTAGCTTCCGCGGCTTCTTCGGACAACTGACCGATTGGCAACAATGCATGGGATATGACACTAGCAGAATGAATTACAAGCTTAATCCTGGGAGGTAAAATTTTTTTTTTATTTATGGCCAGGTTTTTGATCAAAATACCGCACTGTGCGGTGGTCCCGGATTGTCGGACATAATTTCCAGAAATCTGAGGGCCAGCTGACCTTTGACCAATGTCCAGTTCTCGGCAGAGATCGTGCCATCCACGTCGCTTTTATCGATGATCGCGACTACCAATTTTACTTTCACCACGTCGCTAAAAGACATTTTAACCTTGTGAGGGTAAGGAGGAGTGCGGATGTTATGCACTTTGGGGCGCTTGGGTATTAGGATAATACCCTCCGTAGACCTATGTCGCTCGGACGTGGAGTCCTCACAGGTCGTGTTGTTGGCTTTTGCTAGGAAGCCTTTAGCCCATTTGATTTTAGCGCTATGCTGAGAGTCTTCTCCAGCGCCTGGTTTTTCACCAAACGTCTGGAGAATCCTCTTAGCATTTCGCATGTCCCTGTAGAAGGTCTTGGAGGGTTTGAGCTTCCGTTCGCCCCCCACGACTTTCCACAGGGATTGTATTTCCCATGATGGTAGAAGGGCCATGCTTCACAACCCCGCTACCACCGGGACGAGGACTTGTGGTGGTAGGGCCATGCTTCACAACCCTACCCCAACTAGGCCGCGGAGTCGAAGTTTTGAGAGGTTTTCTCTCAGTAGAAGTGGAAAGGCCATACTTCACAACCCCTTCACTACAAGAAGGAGGTAGTAAAACTACCTGTTCATCCTTACTACAGCTGGCGGCAACAGGGCCATGGGTATCCATGGCCATATTTGCGTCAGCGGAGGGAGGATGAGCAGCAGACAGCTTTACAGCCGTACTGCTGGCCGATTCGGACTTTGGTTTTGTTTTTGTTTTTTATTATTCATATTTTGATCCCACGAGTGGTGGAGAAGGGGTGGTCCATCTGTACAGAGATCCGTATATACAGATAAGGCTAGTTAATTCGGAGGTCGCCAGGTATCCGAATACTCCGTTAACGACTGAGCTAGTTTTTTAATTGGGCTCTCAGCCAGGCTGATCATCGGCACGGGTCGTGTAACACCTTAGATCCAGCCCAATTGGGAAATAGACATTGGTAGAGGAGAGAGAGGGACGGGAATCAGACAGTGCTTGCACCGTACTGATGGAAAGGATTGATTACAAGGATTATGAGCTGTACTAGCCCAGTAGGATGAGAAAAGAATCAGTGGAAGGCAACGTTGTATTGTTTTTTCCCCATCAACGTGGGATGTGGGGAGAGGAGTTGGTAACAATAGTCGGCTATTCGCTTCCTATGTGGGATGGGATAGGATTGAGGGACGGGTAAAGGGAAAACGTGAGCGACCTTTGGTTTCAGGACTCATCTGGAGATGATTACTCGAGAATCATTGACCCTACTCAGCCTCTACAACTCGACAAGTTCGACGCTCAGGTAGAGGATCATTTTAATTAACTCGGCTTCGATTTTTTCGCATAATTTGTATGGAACGCTATACGTGGCGTGAAATATTGGACTCGAATTTTTTTCTAAAACAGTGTTCACTGTGAAGCCGTCCAAAATATCCGGACCGTGGTTATCCAACCACGTCCGACCCAGTAGGGGCTTCTTGGGCTATTGATCTTCGATTACAATTGATTTTAAAACGAAACTTTCATCTCCAAGACTGACTTCAGCATTCATACTTCCTAGTTCTTTTATAGTGCTACCTATAACAGAACAGAGATTGCTATCAGAATTATTAAATTTTTCTTTAGGAAATCTTAAAATAAACTCAGCTTCGCTTATAATTGATGCCGTTGCAACGTGCACCGGTGCTGATTTCCATTGTGACAGGCTGACCATTTAAAAATAGTTCACACTGGAGTGGTCCGTGTGCACATGTTGAAGACTCAATGACGTTTTTGCTCATAGCTGCAACTTTGGTATCAAATGTGTTGACAGATCCACCTTATTGTGACGGAATTGAGAAAGGGAAAAGAAGTCGAAGAGGGTCTAGTTGGCAGAGAAAAAAAAGTAGAGTTTCTTTTTGTTATTATTATTTTACATTTAAATCGTTTTGGTATTGCTGTGAAAAGTTTTGGAAAAAGGTTAAGAAATCGGTTGACTTGTGTTCCGTTAAAATTTTCTCGAAATTACGAGACGCGTGACCCGCTAGTTTTTTTCTTTTGTCCGTTCGGGACAAAGCAATAGCGGTCCATTTTACGTTCATTTTCTAAATTTCCATTGTTTCTTTCTTAATGAAAAGATCTTGGGTTTTACTCCTATTTAAAAGGTTTCCCAAGCAAATCAGTTTTAAAAATAATAAAAAGTGTTGAATTCCCAATTCGGGAACATAAATCAATTATTTAAAAATATTTTCACCGTCGGTTTCGCTCCGAAGGTTTGTAATTTCCTTTTCTTCAAAAAAAAATTACTGGCGCCCTTTTTTTTTAATTTCAGGTACTACGCCCTTGTGGCTAAAATTTTAATTGATCAAGTTTTTTTTATTGCCGATCAAAATAATTCGGAATTTTTTTTTGTTTTTTTTTCTTATTGTTTTGATTAATTATATATAAATTTTGGGATAATCTGGTGTGACAATATTCGGGGTGGTAGTCTCAAATCTTATTTTATTTTTTTAAATAATTTTTTTTGAATTTTTGTTTGCTTTGTTTGACTTAGTAAATATATTTTGGATACATTTCGTGCCATCATATTTAGTGTGGCAATTTCAGCATTTCGGATAATTCTCGCTTATAATTATTTTTTTTCAATAGTTTTTTTCGTTCTTTAGGAAAAGTTTAAATATTTTGAAAATTGTTTGAACTTTGCTTAAAATAAAGCGGTGTTTTTAGTACTTTTTGTTGATTAATTTTTTATTTTTTTTGCGATTTTAAAACAATTTGAAAAGGGTTCCGACAAACAGCTGTGTGTTGATTTGGCCCTTAATAAAGTTCGGCCAAAGTAATTTCAAATATTCTTCGGAGTGTTTAAAAGTGTTGACCAAAATTGAATGGTCTTTAGGTAGAATCAGTAGGGCCAAAGCTGAATAGACTGAGGAGGTCAATGAAGTGGCCGACATTAAGGGTTAACTTTTGTTGCTGATGGCAAAACTTTCAGAAGGCGAAGAGGAAGATAGGGAGAAAACCAACACCATTATTTCGATAACAGGATCGGATGCGTTGCCACCTGCACCGGTCGACCAACGTGCGAGTTCACGATTTCAACTACAGGATGACCCCTGTGACCGGAATCGTTAGCGTATTGAAAAGTGGGATATTAAATTCTCTGGTGAGCGGTGTGGCTCATCAGTGAATTCCTTCATCGAAAGGGTTGAGGAGTTGATGGAAGCTCATGGGATCTCCGAGCCTAGGGTTTTCAGTTCCGCAGTCGATTTATTTACTGGGAAGGCGCTTCTATGGTTTAGGGCGGTTAGGGACACCATAACAGCATTGGAAGAGTTAGTTAGGGAATTGAAGTTGGAGTTTTTGCCCTCCAACTATGATGACCTTTTGTTGGATGAGGTCAGGCGTCGAACCCAGGGTAAAGATGAGACAATGGGCTGGGCATGTACATTGCTCTCATGCAGACCCTTTTCAAAAGATTCTCAGAGCCACTGAGTGAGAAGAAGAAATTTTCTTTTCTCATGAAGAATATAGCTCCTTTCTACCAGACTCAATTAGGCTTGGCTGATATTAAGTCTGTCAATGAACTGGTTGCGTTGGGTAGAAAGATGGAGACAATAAGATCGAATATAGAGTCCTTTATTCCTCCCCCATCTGATCGAAACAGGCAGGCGTTAGAGCCTTATGTTGCCTCCGTTCAGGAAGTAACAGTTGCAGTTAACCGGAACCCAACCACCAATAGGACCATTCGTTGTTTTAACTGCAACATGGAAGGTCATTTTTCTAACAATTGTTCCGCTCCTAGGCGTTGCTTTGGGTGTGGTACTGTGGGTACCACACAACGAAATTGTAGGCGCTGCTCGGGAAACGGGCAACGGTCTCTTGGGCCAGCAGGGCAAGAGCGCCGTCGTCAAAATTAGTTAGGTCGCCTGCTGACGACCAGCTGGCAAAACAGGTTATGTTAGGTTTCACTTTAGATAGTAGTGGGTATGATAGACGTCCATATTTAAACATTAATATTTACGGGTTTAGGTTTTTAGGTCTTTTAGATTCGGGGGCATCGCGAACCATAGTATGAAGGGATGTTTGGAAAGTCTTAAAAGATTTAGGGCTAAAATTAAATAAAACAAATATTAGTCAGGTCCAATTAGCAGATGGTGGAGGAGTAGGAGGTTTAGGGACAGTTAGTTTACCGATAGTTTTAGAAGACAAATCAGTATTGATAGAATGTTTAGTTATACCTTCGCTCCCACACGCAATGATTCTTGGTGCAGATTTTGGGGCACTATCGGGAATCGTCCCGGATCTTCGATCAGGCATGTGGAACTTTTCAAGCCAGGAGATGGTGGCTTCGATTTGTAGTTCATCTATTACAGAAGAGTCTGAATTAGATGATGAGCGGAGGGCTAGACTGAATACTTTGATCGAGGATTTGTTTAAGAACATGCCGGAGGGGTTAGGTGTTACTAATAGGGTAGAACATGTTATTAGGACGACGTCAGAACCTATTAAACAAAGGATGGTACCTTTAGGTTTTGCGTCGATTATAGGAAATTAAATCAGGTTACAGATCAGTGGCGTGGCGTCCATATAAGTCGATTATTTCTGACTTACCTTTTGAAATTCCCACTTACAAATAATATACATACTTTCAAACTCCTTCTCCTAACAACATGAATCTTATAAAATCATACGCCTGCACACACTGCACTGCTAACATTATTTTACCCTCTCTGCGGTCTATTCTGCACATACACACACGACTGCTTTTCAACTCACTCCACAAACAAACACAAAATGATAGGAAAAAAATAAAAAAGGTCATCGGAATAAGTCGGGTTATAAAATTCATTTCTGGATAGAACAAATTTGTTGTCTTTCCTCTTTATTCATATACTATTCACTGCGTTCGACACCTCTCTGTTTAATACACGCTTTCTGATGGAATAAAGTAACCCGGTACTCATCGTCATATTTGTTGAATTCGTATGTATCTTTCAATCACTAGAAATGTAGCAAGGTTGATGTAGGCTGCTGTTGGGGTGATGACGATGAAGCAAATGTATTGCGCAGTGCGCAGAGCTGATGCAGGTTGAGGTAGGTTTCTTTTTATAAGAAAAGGTTATGCAGAAAAAAATGAAAATGAAATAACCCGGTCTACATCCGACTTTTTTGGTGAATTTGTATGAATTTGTATGCTTTGGGCTGATGTGTCAAAGGTTTCCACTTCAAGAAAAATATGCGCTGTATATAAGATTTACTGGCATAAGACATATTTTTGTCAGAAAGTACACAAAATTACTGCAATTTCCATAAAGTGGTACAGCTGGCCTAAATGAATTCAACAGGTCCCAAGTGATGGCTTTTCTAATTTGAAAAACTTAGTTAACAAGCAGAACGCAGTGTGAAACTTAAATCGATTTTGTGTTACTTGTGAATTTAAAAAAATATTGACAGTTAAATCTTTAAAAATTCGAAATAAAAGTGTAAAAAGTGTGAAAAGTTTTTTGGTAGTAAGATTCAGTTGTTTGATTATGGCTTTATTAAGTGTAGACTGTTGTTTAACTGATTTTCTCTTAGAGGAATCAAATAATTTTAATCAGCTTAGTTTTATGAAGAAAAAAAAAAGTTATAGTTTTAGGACGCTCCATTATAATAGATTTTAAAAGAAAAGATGGTTTCACTTCTCATTTCAATGTTTCATTATACCAAAAGTATACTTGATTGACTGCCAGTTGTAAGTTAAATAAAATGTTTTGTTTTCCTTGCCTTCTGTTTTCCAATTCTCCTAGTGTTTGGAGCCGTACAGGCTACGCCGACATTAATAATTTGGTTAACTCTGCAAAAAAGCATGTCAAAATGGAAAAACATATTCGCAGTTGTTTATCTCTGCATGAATTTGGCATTAATCAAATAGAAACCTCTTTAGGCAATTCTTTTATAGCGCACAACAAAACTGTTGAGAGGAATCGTAAATTAATGGAGCGTTTTATTGATACGGTAGTTCTTTTAGGCAAACAGGAGCAGGCATTCCGGGGTCACGATGAAAAGTCGGATTCCAACAAAAGTGGAAATTATATTGAAAGATTGAAACAATATTATATTTATCCAAATATGACACGTTAATGGACACTCATTTAGAACAGGGTTCAAGTGTACAAAATCCAATTTTTTCCGGTCTCTCAAATGACATACAAAACGATTTGATACACTGAAATTAAGATTGAAATAAGTCAGACGCAATTTGTGTCAATTATGATAGATGAAACACCAGACGTCAGCCATAGGGAACAACTAAGTGCAGTATTACGGTATTTATCGGAGGATGGGATAGAAGAAAGGTTTCTTGGTTTTTTTTTGACGTGAGTGAGTGTCGCAACGCAGACGAGCTGACAAAGCACATTTTGAATGTATTAGATATATTCTCTTGTAAAGAAAAGTTAATTGGACAATCTTCCGATGGTGCGGCAGTTATATCAGGGGAAGTGGGTGGTGTGAGAAAGAAAGTCCTTGATGCTTGTCCAATGGCTAACTTTATTTCTTGCTACGCACATGTTTTAAATTTAGTTTTATCGCGATCACTTGAAAATATATCGGAATTAAAAGTTTTTTTTTGGTAATATTAACACTATAGTCCGATTTTTCAATAAATCAACTAAACGTTCAAATCTTTTGAAACAAATAGCCAACCGACGACGCATGCCTGGAGTTTCGGAGATTCGCTGGCATTATCATTCGCTAATAATAAACGTAATTTTAAATTGCAGATTAGATATTATTGGAACTTTTAACAGAATATTAGATAACCCTAACGAATGGGACAATGACACGCTTTCTATAGCCGAGAGCCTGTTAGTTAAATTAGAAAGCAAAGATTTTTGCTTTTTTCTCAATACTCTCTCCGAAATTTTTGCTAAGACTGATATTCTCTTTAATTTAATTCAAAATAAGCAAACGGATGTTGAATTTGCAAAAAGAGAAATCGAAAGTTTTGAGTCTTGGCTTTGCTCTGACTTTCTGAACAAATTTGAATCAATTTTTTAAAGTTTGAAGGATTTTGCTGAGCCGCCACGAAAAAGAAGAATGCTCGAAATCGATTCAAAAACACACTACAAACGTCTTTTTGTAGAAATAAAGGACAATATTATATCCCAAATTAATTCAAGATATAAATCCTTTACAAGTTTAATTTTTTTAGATTTACTTAATAAATCGAAATATGATAATTTTGCAATTTCAAATCCAGATGAAAAAATAATATCTTCCCTTATAAATTTTTTCCCTGGAGTTTTCGATTTTACAGCTTTAAATAACGAACTTAGAGTTTTATATACAACACCTTCTCTTCGATACCTTTAAGTTCTAGCACTTCATAAGCATTTTAAAAATGAAATATTGCATGACACATTTCCGCAAATTTTTAACTTGAGTAGTTTATTTTTAACACTACCGATAACGGTTGCTTCTGTGGAGAGATCTTTTTCAGCTCTAAAGCGAATTAGAAAAAAAAACTTCTTTTAAAAATAAAAGGTAGACCTGAGTTTTACGAAAAAGTTCTTGCTGAGTTTAATAAAAAAGATCGTAGAATAGCCTTAGAATATAAATAAGAATAGAACAGTTTAGTAAAACTTTTCACATTTTTAATTTATTATTAAAAAAAATGTCAATTTATATTTGTTGTATAGGTATATCTTATGAAGAGTTTAATTTATTTTATTTATTTTTTTAATTTATTAATGAAGAAATATTTGTGAAGTTCCTTATTTTTTTTTTAATACCAAAATTTTATTTAAGATATCGCATTTGCATCTGCCAAAAAGGTTTCTTTCGAAGCCGCTTTTATTATGCCTTGAGCTCATTGTAACTTTCATACATTAATGACTTGATGGTATAACAAAATTGGCTTGAATTGCTCAACTTTTTAGGCTTGGTAAGCAGATATACATTGCACGAAAAAATTTCAAACGTACATTTGCAGTTTACTTTTCTGGTGGCTAATTTTTCTTCGACTTACCTTTTGAGATTATTCACGCCACGCCACTGTTACAGATAGGGATGCTTATCCACTTCCAATTATTTCGGCGATTTTGGATAAGCTCAGGAATGCTAGGTTTCTTACTTCTTTTAAGTCAGCTTATTGGCAAATTCCGATGTCGGAAGAATCGCGTAAGTTTACCGCCTTCAAGGGTCCCGGCAGAGGTTTGTTCCAATTTAAGCGTATGCCTTTCGGGTTGCATAATGCCCCTGCAACCTGGCAGAGGTTTATTGATAGCGTTTTAGGGCCAGAGTTGGAGCCTTTCGTTTTCGTGTATCTGGACGATATTATTATCGTTACAGATACATTTGAAAAACATTTAGAAATCCTTAATGAAGTTTTGAAAAGACTTCATGACGCAGGATTAAAATTAGGGAGGGATAAATGCAACTTTTGCAGACCATCTCTCAAATTCTTAGGTTATGTTGTAGATCGTAACTGATTACATGTTGATCCAGAAAAAGTAGAAAGTATGATTAATATACCTGCACCCAAAAATGTAAAAGAGGTTAGGAGTTTTGTAGGGACTATCTCATGGTACAGACGTTTCGTACCAAATTTTGCTACATTGGTTAGGCCCTTAACAGATTTGCTCAAGAAAAGCAAAAAATTCGTCTGCACTAAGGAATGCGAAGATTGTTTTAGGAAAGCGAAAGAATGCTTAATAACGGCTCCTATTTTGACATGTCCCGATTTTTATCTTCCGTTCGTGGTCCAAACAGACGCTTCAAATTACGGTATCGGGGCCGTACTTACACAGACTTTTGAGGAGGGGGAAAAGGTTATTTGTTACTTAAGTAGGTCTCTTAATAGAAACGAGAGAAATTACTCCACTACCGAAAAGAGTGTTTAGCAGTTTTGTGGGCGGTTGAGAAGTTGCGGCCGTATATTGAAGGCGTTCATTTAACGGTCGTAACAGATCATTACTCATTGGTTTGGTTGAGTAATCTCAAAGATCCACAAGGTAGGCTTGCGCGCTGGGCAGTTAGGCTTCAGCAGTTTGATTTTCAAATCATTCACCGTAAGGGCAAAGATCATGTTGTTTCCGACATGTTGTCTCGGGGAGTTCCAGTAGTGGCTGGGATTTCTGATGAGGATTCTGACCCTTGGGTGGCGAAAATGATTTTGGACGTTGAATCCAACCCGTTAGCTTTTCCGGCCTGGAGAGTAGATAGTGGCCGTTTGTATAAATTCATCAAATCGAATCATGTGGTAGTACATGAAACTAACGATGAATGGAAATTGGTAGTGGGTAAGAAAGATAGGTTAGGTATTCTTAGGGATTGTCACGATAGCCCATTAGCTGGACATATGGGAGTTAGGAAAACGTTCGCGAGAGTAGGAGCAAAATATTATTGGCCTAAGATGAGGGATGATATAACTAGGTATGTTAGGAAGTGTAGTATTTGTCAAAGTGTGAAACCGATCAACGATAAGCCAGCAGGTCTTATGACTGAAAGAGTAGGAGCATCTTCTCCGTGGGAGATGATCAGTGTGGACTTAGTGGGTCCTCTGCCCAAGTCTAGTAAAGGTTTTATGTACATCCTCACAGTAGTAGATTACTTAACAAAATTTCCACTTTTATTTGCTTTGGGGTCTGCCACTGCGAAGGCAGTGTGCAAAGAGTTAGAAGATAACGTTTTCCTTTTGTTTGGTGTTCCAAAGATCGTCATTTGTGACAACGGTCCTCAGTTCAAGAGTGGGGAACTTAGATCACTCTGTGATGGATATTCTTCAAAGATTAGGTTTACTCCACATTATCATCCTCAGGCTAATCCTGCGGAGAGGATTAATCAGATTATTAAAACAACATTAAGAGCATACGTTTCAGAAAATCGCCGAATTTGGGATTCTCAGTTAGCTAAAGTAGCTTGTGCCATCCGCACATCCCAACACGAAGTTTTAGGAATTACCCCTTAATTTGGATTGAACCACACAAAATTTATGTGAATTCCCAAAAGAAATAAAAATCGAATTTTATAAAGGGTGAGTCATGAGCAATGCGACAAAATGCTAGGGCGTGTAGGTTGCGTTGAGACAAGAAAAAAATCGTATGGGAGGGATGAAAAAAAAATTTCAAATTCATTTTTTTCAAAATCTTACGTAATTACGTGCTAATTTTAATTTCAAAATTCAATGCTGTTATTAATTTTAAGTCTAAATAAGAAAACCGGATGCAAAAATTTTATGTCGTTCTCAAGAAATTAAAAAAAACCAAAACCACCTTTTTCTAAGAAAAACATTTATTTTTATTGTAACGAAGCAATTTAAGAGGCATTAATCTTAGTTTTTTTAGTTTTTTTTTATTCCTTTTATTTTTACTATGTTTTTATTGGAAGTTTTTATAAAAAATTCTCGATATGATCTCCATTGCTTAGAAGGCATAGATTATATCTCCTTGTAATGGCTTCACATAAGTTTATGCTTGACAAATTTTCCTGCAATTTGACTCCAGCGACTTCAATTCGTTCCTTCAGTTGTTCCAATGATACTATTTCCACTTCGTAAACATAATTCTTCATAAATCCCCATGCATAGAAATCTAGGGGAGTTAAATCTGGTGACCTAGGCGGCCATTCCGTGGGGCCCCTTCTTCCGATCCAACGGTCACTAAAATGATCATCCAGCCAGTTTCTCACCTGTAAGCTGTAGTGTGCTGGAGCACCATCTTGTTGGTAGATTAAAGTATCTGCTATAACCAATGGAACGCTGTCTAATAAATCGGGTAAAAGGTCTCGTAGGAATTGCAGGTATGATTCTCCATTAATAATGGAATTCAAAAACCGGGGCCCGATCACAGTGTGTCCAACAATACCAAGCCAAACATTACAACTAAAGCGGTGTTGTGATTTGTTTTGTTTTTTTTTTTGTGTGGATTGGCGCTACTCCAATAATGTAAATTGTGGAAGTTAGTAACCCCATCCCTAGTAAACTGTGCTTCATCCGTCCAGAATATTCTTCTAAAATAGTTTTGTTCGGTTTCATTTCTAAGTAGTAATGTTCTACAAAATTCGGTTCTCAATAACTTGTCGTTTGAGGTGAGTTCCTGAACAGGCGTAAAGTGGTACGGGTGTAAATTTTCCGCCCGAAGTACTCGACATGCTCTAGATTGGGACACTCCAAGCATAGTGGATATCCTTCTTGTACTGACGGAGGGATTATTTCGGACTAAATCCAGAATTCTTTCATCTAAGATTCTTGACTCATCAGAAACTGGCCTTTCGCTTCTTCGATGCTCCAGCACTCCATGATCTCTTAGACGTCGGTGGATTCTTGGAAACGTGCTATGATGGGGACACCTCCTATCGGGATATCTTTCAGTGTACAGTCTTTCGGCTTCACGACTTCGACCATTAGCTAAACCGTAGCAGAAATGCATGTCCGTTAATTCTTCTCGGGTGTATGAGCTTGACATCGTTACGTGTTAATGAGTTAATATTCAAATTGGAAATAATTACTAAGTAAAACTGCAATGCCTTTTATTTATCTTGCGTTGCAATTTTCTTTTTTTTCATTAAAAAAAATGCGGTTTTATTGTCCCTATTGTCCCCATAACTGGTAGAACCCATGGGCTGCGGGCAGGCCAAGGCAAAAATATTGACAGGTCAGTTTTTAGAAGTTATCAATGAAAATAATATTAATCCAGGGTTATTCCAATACTATTTAATTTTATTACGTTCTCATAAAACTCCAATTAAAAAAAAGTAAAAAAACTAAGATTAATGCTAAATAAATAAATAAATTGCTTCGTTACAATAAAAATAAATGCTTTTCTTAGAAAAAGGTGGTTTTGTTTTTTTTTTTATTTCTTGAGAACGACATAAAATTTTTGCATCCGGTTTTTTTATTTAGACTTAAAATTAATAACAGCATTGAATTTTGAAATTAAAATTAGCACTTAATTACGTAAAATTTTGAAAAAAATGAATTTGAAATTTTTTTTTCAATTTTTTTTTTTCAAAATTTTGACTTTGAAAATTAATATTTCAAAAACTGTTTCTTAGAATAGATTTATTTAAACACAGAATGAAAGAAAAAGTTATTGGATTTTCAAAAACGTATCGCACAGCATTGTGAATGAAGCCGTTGATTTTAAATAATTTTTTTCCCATTTTAAGTCAGTTTTTTCGAAAATTGCCCCTCCCGGCTAAACGAAGGGGAATAGACCCCCCCACGATTTTTTTCTTGTCTCAACGCAATCTACACGCCCTAGCATTTTGTCGCATTGCTCATGACTCACCCTGTATAGTAGAAATTAATTTATTAAGTATAGAGCGATGCTTATGCTTCTGGTCCAGGTGTGGTTGGTGCTATGGTCAAGATCCAAATGAACGAGCTGATAAAACTATATGTATGTCTTATCTATCCAAAAATGCAGCCTCTCTTAAACAATGTATTTATTAGAGATGCGCGTGCAGCAAGAGCGAGAGAGTACCTAGTTATGTTCACCACACCTTGTACCAGTACAACATAATATGTGCAATCAATTATAATTTGCAGGCTTACAGGTTACAGAATAAATGGAACAACAAGATCAATACAAAAAATGATAATATTATGAAAAAATGAAACAATGAGAACAAATATATGATTTAAAATTAAGTTATTTAGTTATTTTAGTTACTTAACTTTCATGAGAATTTAATTTAGAATGTACCAAATGATAATAATTTAGAAAAAAAGTACTATTTACATTGACCAGGGTTAAAAATTAAGCAAAATGAATTTAAATAAAGTGCTTATGAAATTTAATAACAAATTATATTTAAATTATTAATAACCAACAATTAATGTTATTGAGTCTTAAACACCCCTTATTATGCTAATTTTGGAAAGGAGATGTCTACTAGTAGTGTAGGCACAGTAGGCATTAGTAGTGAGGTTTTAGATAGGGACAATAGTGAACAATCGGTAGGAGATATAGGTGAAAGATTTAGGAAGCTTAGGGCTGATATTGCTGCAAAGCTACAGGCAGCTTCAAGGAAATCAGCAGGTGCATACAACCTCATGAGACGAGATATTCAATATCTCCCGAATGATGTTGTATGGCGAAGAAATTTTGTCCTTTCGGACGCTGCAAATTATTATGCTGCAAAGTTGGCACCTAAATTTGTGGGCCCATTTAGAATCGAAAAAAGATTGTCTCCTTGGACTTGTTCTTTTAGACGAAAATGGGAAAGATCGTGGCACTTGGCACACAAAAGATCTGAAACATTTCACATCTCTTACTGAAAACGATTAAGTCTTTAAGAAGTCCCAATTAGAGTAATTTTGTAGTATTCTTAATTTTGCTTGTTTATTTTTCGGAATTTTATTTTGGCTTAATAGACTTTGCCATATTTGGCCTGATGGATTCCTTGAACCAGGTCCAGCATTAGGAAATTGTTTACTTTCTTTCAAAAGTAAACACATTTCCAAGGAGGAAAGGGTGGAGTTGGCACGGTAAAATTTACCGCGACAAAGGCCGCTCTTTCAATGGTCCCATTCCTCGTCCCTTCCTTTTCACTTCTTCTTTTTTACAGATGTTTCTTTCAATATATTGAGGGAGAGAAGGGCAACCATGGTCCACCAGCCATCGGTTCACTCTCTCAGTATTTTGAGGAGACAATAATCATCGATATCAATCTCTCGATATTGAACGTGGATAACTGATCCACCTTATTGTGACGGACAGACGGGCGGTCTGATCCAGCAGAGAGAGAGAGGGTGACAGTTGGTCCCCGGCAGCTAGATGTAACTCATTTTGAGAATGGCTCAGAGCCCAACATATATATTCATTAACTTACAATTTCTAAACATATAATTTTCGCTTCTCACCATTGTACAAAATGGAACGCTATTCGCTTATCCCTTTTTTGAAAAAAAAGTCATTTTACTCGGGCTGATTTTTTTACAGATGAATCTTCAACCTTTCAAGATAATAAAACAAACCGTCAGCCGCCCGGGTAGCGGTGGAAAGACCGTCAGCCGACGTCATCAACATGACGCCCTCCCAGTTGACCTGAGCGTTACTCAGTCACTTTAAATGAAAAACTGACGACTTTTATCCACACTAACATTCGGTTTATGGCTAATTTTATTTTTGTTAGTAAGCAAACAATCTGAAAATTATAATTTCCATCGATTTAATATTAGTTTCATATTAATTTCGTCACTTTTGCCGAAGGTAACTAAATTAGTCAAGTAAACGGAACTCGAAAAAGAAGATAGTTGCCCCAAAAAAGGTAGGGTAGTGCTATTTTTTTTATATGTTGTAAAGAATATATAGTTTTTATCAAAAACTCAGAAATTGTAAATTTTTGGGATCAATATTCTTCTACAAAAATAAAGTATATTAAATTTCCTACGAAATACATATTTCAATTATTATTTTTGGTTAAGCCGTTTTGCCGCTATAGCCAGCTGAAAAAACGCCAAAATTTGTCTTTTTTTTTAAACCCGTTTTCTCGGTTTTTTTTTTTCATTCAGACTTCAAAAACTGTACTTGTAATTGCAAATATCTCTAAATTTTCTAAAACTACATAAAATTCTCTATAAAATGAACATCTTAATTATTTATTTAGGCCAAACCGTGTAACCGCCAGAGCACTTTTAAATAAAAGCTATGTCATAACTAGAAAAAGCGAAGTCAACTGGATTTCATTTATTAATTTCATCACTTCTTGCCAGAATCCCAAATGTTTTTTTATTTCAATTTTACATAATAAAAAAGGTATTATGTATGTATACCGTATATACAGGGTGTCCCGTAAAGGATAGTCCAAACTGAATATGGTGATAGGCCAGTTCATGACCATTCAGAATTTGGTTTTCGAGTAACGGCTGTTTTTTGAAATTTGCCCAAACCCCTACTTTGGACCACTGTTTTGCTCACCCCGTATATAATTGATTTTTTATTTTTTTTTATTTTTTCACCAAAATATTGACCAGAAATAAAACTTTTTTTGTGCATTCAAAAAATTTTGATTTTAGTCCACCATTTTTATAAAATTACTAGATAAATTCATAGTTTGATCAAAATTAATTTTTTACTTCAATATTTGAAAGAGCGCCCTGAAAAAAAACCGTGTGACACAATACTGCCCTTACTTTAAAAAAATTGCCTTGCTTTTCAAATTTCTAAAAAGGTATACCAATACGAATTCCCAATCAAAAGTTATTACAGTTTAAACTCGATAAATCGTGGTTTTAATAAAAATTAAAATAAATTCTTTTTTTGTTTTTGTTGTTTGAATGTTGTTTGTTTCATGTTTTTTTTTGTGTTTTTTTCTTGTTTTTTTTTTTAATTTGTTTTTGTTTACATTTTTAATTTTTTACCCAGTTTATTTATAAAAATTGTTCAAAATGTGCCCCACCTGCACGTATACAAGCTCGACAGCGTTTAAAAAACTGTCTTTTTAAATTCCTTGTGCTTATCGAGTTGCTTCTTCTGCAGCAGAAACCTGAATACGTTGCTGGAGTTCACTTATGTTTGAAATAGGCTTAGCATAGACTTTTTCCTTGAGACAGCCCCAATAAAAAAAGTCCAACGGATTAAGCTGGTGACCGAGGTGGCCATAAAATTGGTCCACCACGCATCGTTCATGGTAAGAAATGACCAAAAAACGTCTCACATTTCTATTGTAATGAGCTGGGCAACCGTCGCGTCGGCGTCATGTTGATACCACAAAGACTGTATTATGGCAAGTGGCACGTCTTCCAACAAAAAAAATAGCCTATTTTGCAGAAAATCTAAATAAATTTCACTATTTAGTGTATGCGGCAGTTCAATGGGTCCTATTATGTGGCC